>CM062814.1:443961267-445161267 GCA_031772625.1 Pinus tabuliformis | reverse complement strand
TTAATGGCCACTCACTCCCCGTCTGCTGAAGTAAGGGAACAGATCCATGCCCTCGAGTTGAAAAAGAAGAAGATTCTCCAAATTAGGGAGATCACATGGCGCTTGAAGAGCAGAGCTACTTGGATCCGCGAAGGGGACAAAAACATTAAGTTTTTCCATCGATACACTAATCATAGAAGGAAACTAAACACCATTTGGCAAATAAATGATGGAAAAGGGAATTGTTTTAATAAACAATCAGAAATCTCTACCCTGGCAGCCTCACATTTTCAACAAGCATATAGAAGAATGGATTTGGAGGATGCAGATTCACAGGTCCGAGCGATAAGTGAATATCCTACAGTGTTTGATGAGGAGAAGAACCTGGAGCTATTTAAGCCAATTACGGTGGAGGAAATGACCCGGGCCATAAAATTGATGAAGGGAGACAAAAGCCTGGGCTCGGACGGCTGGACAGTGGAATTTTTTGTCCACTTCTTTGACATCTTTTAAGAGAATCTTCTAAATATGACAGAAGAATCTAGAACTATGGGAACCATACATCCTCATTAAATTCTACCTATATTACTCTTATTCCAAAGAAGACGAAGGCAGCCACCTTTGCCGATTATCAACCAATTTCTCTATGAAATCTTACTTATAAGATTATATCCAAGATAATCGCCACCAGGATCAAGGCTTCATTATCAAAATTCATTTCCCCAGAGCAATATGGCTTTCTAAACAATAGAATAATACATGATGCAGTGGCAGTAGCTCAAGAATGTATGCACACTATCAAGAAAAAAAAGATGAATGCAACAGTTATGAAGGTGGACCTCAAAAAGGCTTACGACTATTTAGACTAGGGTTATCTAAGAATGGTTCTTCATAAAATAGGCATAAGAACAAATGTGGTAGAATGGATAATGGGATGTGTCACAATAGTCTGGTATGTTGTGGTAATAAATAGGTACCCATCAAGGTTCTTTGGAGCAAGTAGGGGACTTAGATAGGGTTTCTCTTTGTCCCCCCTACTGTTCACTCTGCAAATGGATGGCCTAAGTCTGATTATCAAAAAAGCAGTGACTATAGGACAGTTTGAAGCATTAAAAATTAGCAATCATATTTCTATTTCACACAGTTTCTTTGCAGATGATATCATGTTGATGGGTATGGTCAACATACTTAAATGGCTCGCTCTTTCCCAAATTTTCAAGAAGTTCAGAAGAGAAACTGGCCTAATTCTAAATGAGTACAAATCTACCATTCTATATGGGTCCTGCAACCTGGATGATATCATCTATATTCAGAGGAATTTTGGGGTGAAAGAAGATAACTTGGACACATGAATGAAATATTTGGGATATCACCTAAAGCCTGGGAACTACAAAAATGTAGATTGGATGTGGCTCGTGGATAGATTCCATACGAGAATTAAGGGATGGGAACACCGATGCTTATCAATGGGAGGTCGTATCACTCTCGCACAGTCAGTGCTCACACAATTGGGGATCTATTGGGCTCGCCTTTTCTGAATCCCACAGCTGATTATAAACTCACTCAACCGCATAATGGAAAACTTAATTTGGTCATGGGCAAGAAAAAGTTTTAAATTTCATCTAGTCAAAATGGATAAGACCACAAGACCAAGGAAGCTAGGTGGATGGGGTATTATAAATGTCAAAATTTTTGGCTAGGCGCTACTTCTAAAATCATTGTGGCGAGGAATTTCCAGTAATGGCATATGGGGTAAGTTGATCCATTTCAAATACCTAAAGAATAAGGACTTCACCTACTGGATGAGATAGGGATCAATTGGAAAAAAAAACAGATCGAAGATATGGAGCAAATTCAATAAGGTAAAAGAAATTTTACTTCAGAACATCTCATGGTTGTTCGACACAAGAAACAAGATTATATTGGGCAAAGACCGTATATTAGGTACCTGTGCGGATCCTCTTGGTACAACAGAATTAATCAAATGCCTGAATAGAAAAGGTATCTTTGTATTGAACCAAGTGATCCATGAGCGGAGAGGCAATATTCCAATCTGGATGGATCCCATCCATCTGAACCTCACAGGGCAATACGAACTAGAATGGCTCCAACTCATAAAATCTTTAAAAGGTGCAGGGGTATGTTATGACAGCAAAGGAGATCGTATTACCTGGATGGGAAAAAGGAAGTAAACAAGAGACGTTGAAGTTGTGGACTGTTATTTCAAAATGTGTATGAAGGAGCTACAGATTTCGGACTGAAATTGGTTCTATAAGTTCTGGCAAACAAATATTCCCATAAATATTATCATTTTCCTATGGTTGACATGGCAGAATAAGAACCTTACATGGGAAAATTTACAAAAGAGGAATCAACATGGACCTGGGATCTGCTACCTATGTAGGAAGGAAGGAGAGGATAATAGCCATTTATTCTTACATTGTCCAAGTTCTATTAGCATCTAGAAGCACTTCACTACCAACATGAAGATACCATATATTCATTTTAATACCACTGACGAATGCTTAAAATGGTGGAGTACACAACACATCAACTAAAGTTCTCTCTCACTTGTTGTCTTCTAGGAAATATGGAAAGGCCGCAATCACCTGATCTTTGGAACTAAAAGGTGGAGAGAAGACTTGATTTGTGATTACATAGAACAATGGACCAAATCGGATCAGCGGTCTGGTACCATGCAAAAAGAAAAGGAAGATAAAGGGATGGAACAAGATATCATTTACCCAGTTGGATTTTTTGATGGGGCGTCTCAAGGAGGGAGATGCGGATGTGGAATTTGGTTAAAGGTTTCCGAAGATCAAGAATTCTAGATACACTGGAATGTGGGAGAGGGAACAAGTATGAAAGCTGAAGCAATTGCTTTGTGGGGGCTATTATGGATTATCAAATTTTTGGACATCCCACAAATACAAATCTATGGAGATTCTAGATGTATTATAGACCACATTTTGGGGAAGAATAATATCCAACAGAATACCCTAAAAGGCTAGAAAATCCGAATACAAAGCATATGGATCACACTCCAGCAGTCTACTATACAACACATCAGTGGAGCCTACAACAAAAATGCAGATGGAATGTCAAAAAAGGGACTAATGGCTACACAAGAAGGTATGCACATTCAGATAAAAATGGGGACAAGAATGATAGAAGCAGGAAGCATCGACATGCCAGGATAGAGCTTTTCACACCTTGTCAGCCGAGCTATCCTACAACACAGATAAGTACCTTGAAACAACTTTTTGGATTACTTTTTTGTATATGTTTTGTATATGGTCTTGTATAAAAAAGACATTTGATAGACTACTGTATATGGAGAAATTTCTAGAAAATACTTGTATTTTTGTTTTCTCTGGTTCATCCTGAGAATCTGAGAAATATTTAGATAATGGCAAATGTTGTTAAATGTAGCATATAATTAGTTTCCTGATCAGTCAGAAAAGGGATATACTATCAGGACTATGATGTTGTTTATGTTATCATATATATGTATTGTTTTAATATAATACAAACAAAAAACAAAACAAAACAAAAAAACAAACAAACAAACAAACAAACAAACAAACAAACAAACAAAAACAAACGAACAAACAAAAAACAAACAAACCTGGCCAGAACAAAGCAATGTGCGTCTTGTCAGCTGATGGAATAAACAAATTTATGAATCTTTTCTATGACTGTACATTTAAAATTGTAGAGTGCGTAGCAGTTTGATTTAGTTTTGCAAGGGCGTTGTTTACTGATTCACAAATTTTCCATGGCTGCAAAAAGGTCAAAATCTGTCCATTAATTTTTTTTATTTTTATTTTTAATTTGGAAATAGGTGTGTTTGAATAGTTTTTTTTATTTGACTATTATTTTTTATTGTGGAAATAGATTCAATATTATCAAAAATTTCTGGGCACCCAAAATCTTGAAGTTAGATAACTATGATTTCTTTACAAAAAATTCTTCGAAATTTATCAAAATCATACTGAAATTTCCATGACTTTCTAGATTTGAAGCCTCATTAAACTACGTCGTTTGGAAGTATTCATATTGTTATAGCACTTAATGATTATCATTCTTAAATGGTTTGTTCTAGTTGTTATACAAGGACTTTTTCGCTTTTGTTTATAAGAGGTTTCGTGTTATATATATATATATATATATATATATATATATATACACAAACCACTTTTGGCCCATTCCAAAAATTCAATCTCAGGTTTAAATGCATTACAAGCGAATACAAACCACGCAGAATTCCATGGCAACATGTCATTGCAAAGATTTTGGTTGTATCAAACTGTCAATTATTCTCATATGGTCAAGAAATTTTGGGAAGAAATTTTTTAAAAAGAAATACAAGAAACATAGTTTTTATTAACATATTTACAAAGGTTTGTCCATCATGGTCATCATGTTCTCAAATTCCTGAAAATCAATTCTACCTTCTGAATTTTGGTCCAATCTTGTGATCATCATTGCACAACTCTCTAAATCTTTTCATTTTAATCCTAAGTTTAGAAGGACCTGTTGAAGTTTAGGTGCGCTATCAACCCATCCCCATTCTTATAAAAAATGTTGAATGCTTTCATTAACTCCTCCGACAAAAATTCCTCCCTGGTCTCTTCATGCTCATGAGCTTCCCCACACATATTGAGAAGAAATCTACTAAAATCATCAAAGTTCATATGCTCCACTTGGAATTGTTTTTGCAAGAAGGTTCGTGTCTGTTTCCATAGAAATGGAATGGGACATGCGTTAGAATCGGGAATGAATGTGGTGGGAATTAAATAAGTGAAATGGAAGGAGAGTCAGAGGTAGAGGAAAAGTGGTGTTTCTTTTTCATTTCATATCAAAAAAAATTTGGTTTAAAATATCATAAAATGGAAATCACATCAGAATTGTAGCATGTTATTTTGCGCCACAAGTTTTAAAAATCTACAAAAGTAGAGGGCTTGACCACAAAGATCCTTTTGTAGCCTTAAAATCAAATATTGCAACATATTCTCAATTAGGTGAAGTCCTTTTAGAGGGTGATTTCAATGCAAAGGCTACAAGTGAGCACGCTAGCATTCTTTGTTGTAAATAAGACTACGACCCTATTTGGCTTATAGAAGAGAGTAATCATCAGTGGGAAAGAATTTTAGAGGACAAGGGCTGCTCTTTGGTGAACAATTGCTTTCTCTATGTGGGGCCTTCGATTTAGTCTTTTGTAATGGCTTGACTAAATGTGTAATGTCCATTAATTTCACTTGCAATACTTACAATGGAGCAAGTGTAGTAGATTATGTAATTTGCTCACATGTTTGTGTGAGTAAATGTTGGAAGTTTTGATTGGTGATGAACTTTGGGACTTAAAATCTGATCACAAAATCTCCCAAAGGGTGGAAGTCTTTTGACTCCATAAAATTGTAATACCTTCAAAATGACACTAGAGAGGCTCTTCGAGAAGGATAAAATCCCAATTCACGACCTTCATAGTCATGAATTAACACATTTAATTCAAAGCGCACTTGCAGAGTGCAAAAGAGAAAAAAATTAAGAAGTCTGAAACAAATTGCTTTCCGGTTAATGCGTGGTTTGATGAGGAATACAAAAAGGCAAGGAGAATGTGGAAAGAGTCAAACAAGAATAATATAAATATCAAAGCTTACAAGTAGATACTAAAAAAGAAAAAGGTCGATTTCATGGTTTCAAGGAGGGAAGAACTAATCTTCCTTGGGAAAAATAATCCCAAATTATTTTGGAAGGAGCTCCAACTGTGAAAGATGAAAAATGAAAATAACATTACAACTTCTAAATGGTTTGACTATGCAAGACAACTCTATGAGTAGGATCCCAAGGTTGACCCTCTTGCTTTGGTCAACATTGATATTGAACACTTCATGGTGCAATAGGTAGAGATGGGTATCAAGAATTTGGGCGTTAAAAAAGCAAAAGACTTAGTTGAACTCCAATTAAAGTATCTAAAGTGGGGCTCAAAGATTCTTGCACCTCACATTACAAAAAATTTCAACAACATCATACAATAGGGGTTCCCGCAGATTGGACAAGGAGTCTGATAATACCTCTTTTCAAGAGTGGTGGCGTCAATAATCCCTCAAATTATAGGACCATAATGATAAACCCTTTGTTTGCAAAGTTATTTGGAAGCATGATAAAAAATAAAATCAGAAAGTGGGCAGTAGAAAGAGATAAACGTGTTAAAGGGAAAGCAATTTTTAGACCTAAATATTCCACAGTTGATCATTGTATTTAACTTTAAGGCACATCATTGAAAAAGTTTGGGAGAAAAAGGAGGAATTTTTTTGTTTCTTTGTTGATTTCATAAAAGTGTTTGACATAGTCCCTAGGGATAAGCTTTGGCATGGAATGGAGGAACTTGGGGTTCCTAAACATTTGAGAGCAATTGTGCATAGGTTGTATGAAGAGATGAAAGTCAAAATTAGAACTTCAACAAGCATTTCCGAAAGTTTTAGAAGCGATATCAGGGTCAAGCAAGGTTTCCCACTGTATCCTACCCTTTTTGGTTTATATATGGACAAGAATGAGGAGTGGTTACATTCACAAGGGGGTGATGATATCTATTTGAGCAAGTGTGTTATAAGGCTTCTTTTGTATGCAAATTACCTTATTCTGATTGCTAAATCTGCTCTTGGTTTGCAAGAGAACCTACTATCCCTTGAACATTTTTGTAGAAGGGTGGGGATGCAAGTCAATATTAGCAAAACATAAGTAGTGGTTTTCTCTAAAAAAGAAAACATAACCAACATAAGTTCTACTTCGAAGGTAACATTCTGGAAGAAGTTGTGGATTACAAATACCTCAGGATTGACTTCAACAAAGACCTAAGTTGGGATGGTTGTAGAAAGAAAAGAACTTTGGGGGGTTGGAAAGGATTTTATGTTTTTCAAAATAGGTGTAGAGAGGCAGAGTTATGGGACTCGAAAACCACTCAAACTCTTTTTTGGCTTCTAGTGATTATGATGATTCTCTATGGTTGTGAACTATGAGTTAGCAATACATCTGACATGTAGTGGAAACAAATTGAGAAAATTCAGAAGCGTTTGATTACAAACAAATTCAAAATTAAAAGTGTAGTTCATTATGATATCTTGTTAAGTGAAATAGGGGATATTCCTATTGAAGCAATTGTCATGATGCGAGTCATAAAGTATTTAAAAAAAATTGAGAAAATGGAAGAGGGAATATGGCCTAAGGTTGTCTTTAATGACATATTGTGCAAAAGAAAAAGGACTTGGATGCAGCAAAATAACAAATGGTTTAGTAAATGGGGTATTTGTTTGAACACGTGTCCCATAAACAGTAAAGAGATAAAATCCTTTGTTATGGATAAGTTCCACAACATAGATGGGATAAGGAGCTTGGGATAAAAGGATAAATACTATATTGAAGTGTTTAATCCCACTCTTAATCATCAACAAAAAATGTACACAAAGGCCAATATTTCTTGTAGAGCCAAAATTCTTATTGCTCAGTTAAGGACTAATTCTCATCAACTTCATTCTGAAACAAGGCACTGGAAAATGCCAAAAGAAGTATGGGAGTAAAGAGTACGTATTTTTGTTCTTCCAGAAAATTCGAAACAAAAAAAAAATTCATTTTAGAATGTGAGGTCTTCAAAGACAACAGAGAAAGTTATGCAAATATTCAGGCATCTATCTCTTGGGATAATCTATTTAGCGAGAGATTTGTTGAGGAAATGGGAGCGTTTATTGTGAGGCTTCACAGGAAAACGGTGAAATACATCAACCAGATGAAGAAGCAATTTGTCCCATGGGCTATCTTTAGCCTTGTGGACGTTAAAATAATTTCTTCTTTCCTTCTTTCTATCAATCTGTTCATCTGCAATAAAGTTTGGATTGGGTGTTTGTCCCATTATTGATCAATCTCTTCATCTCAGTTGAATTGGGTGTTTGTCCCATTATGGATTATAACTGAATTTTTTATTTTTTTTCAATAAATATATGTTTTATATTATGGATTTAAATTTATTTGTTAAAATTTTATTGAGAAAAATGAACATTTGGTTATTAACAAAAACCATCTGGTGGCAATGTCACTACTCTTGTTTTTTAGCATATTGTCACTATTTGTTTTTTTGTTTATTGTGCAAGATTGACATGGACTTATGTGTGAAAATAATATTTTCAAGAAATTAAAAATAAAATAAAAAAATATGTTGTCCATTTCTTTATCCATCACAAAACAAATTTTCAAAATAAATTCCGAGTTATAGTTCTAGATGTGATGGCATGTAGTTTTTTAATTATTGGTTTATTGTTTTTTAATTAAATAAAAATAATATAACGCTGAAATAGTTTTAGATGTGATGACATGTAGTGTTTTAATGATTGGTTTATTTTTTTTAATTAAATAAAAATAATATAATACTGAAACCAATCATTCACCATATAATCGTTAATAATTTAGGGTGATGTATTTACGATCTCTGTGGTAATAATTTAGGGTGATTTATTTACAATCTCTGCGGTAATAATTTAGGGTGATGTATTTACGATCTCTGCAGTAATAATTTACGATCTTCCTGTGGTAATAATTTAGGATGATGTATTTATGATCTCTCTACGGTAATAATTTAAGATTTTTTATAACGAGCCATTTGCTGTGACTAGAAACTCATGGGTTTTTGCCTTTGGATCTGTGGTCAATCCAATCTGGGGCAAGTGCGAGCTGATTTAAGGTGCACACATTCCTTATCTTGTATGAATATTTCACCACAGCTACCAAAGATTACCAAAGGCAGACCTAGCACAGTTACTTTACAAGGCCTTTAGGAGTATATAGAGTCTTTAGAGAAATGTAGAGAAGGAAGAGAAGTCAAGCTACAAAAAGAGTTAGAAGCCATGCTAGAAAATAAATTTGCATCTCTTGAAGACATGATCCAAAAACAAATAGAAAATAAAATAGAACTATTGGAGAATAAAATGGTGGCAATGGAGACTAAGTTGCTTGTTATAGAAAAACAAAACCAAGATACTAACCAAACATCCCGGCAAGGAGATGCTGATACTTTAGAGAGTTTTAAAATGAAGGACATGATTAAAGAACTAGAAGAAAAAGTTAATAGCCGCCTCACCCTAAATAATGTGGTAGATAAATTAGATATCAAACCACTTAAAGATGAAATGAAAAAATTAATAGAATTAGACCATGAACGTAACTAAAGGGCCTTGAACCTTATAATCTTCAGTTTAAAAAAGGAGGTAGATGAGGATACTTTAGCCATAGCCCAGACAGAATTACATAATAGATTACAAATTGAAACAACGTGTCTTACAGAAGCA
The DNA here is from genome assembly GCA_031772625.1 of Pinus tabuliformis. NCBI lineage: Eukaryota > Viridiplantae > Streptophyta > Pinopsida > Pinales > Pinaceae > Pinus > Pinus tabuliformis. The sequence goes on along the minus strand of CM062814.1, from coordinate 445,151,950 downwards.
ACAAGGTTCGGTAAATTAACTGAGAATAAAGGAAGACTGATCCGAATAAAGGTGAGCTCTACTGATCATAAGTATGACATACTTAGTAAAACCTCAAGTCTAAAAGGAACGGGAATATTTATAAATGAAGATCTCATTCTAGAAGATCAAGCAGAATTAAGAAAGGAGGTTCAAAAGGTAAAAGAAGCTAGGAAGGAAGGAAAATGGGCAATAATCAGAAATAGAAAAGCCTTTATCTGAGATAGAAACCAAAAAGATAGTAATAAATAGCAATTCAACATGCTTCAGATTCTTTCTTGGAACTGTCGGGGTTTTCCATGGAACAAAGGCCCCAAGCTAAGTTGGATCTCAAATGATGTTGATATTATTTTGCTTGTTGAAACTTGGGAGCACGAAGAATCTAAGGTCCCTAACATAGATGGATTTACGCTATGGTCTACCTGGAACAAGCAATCCTCTCGTAGAGGCATTGGGGGAATAGCTTGTTACATTAAGAAGAACATCCCCCCCCATGCTAGGATTTATAAAAACAACCCTTACAACCAATATAGTTGGATAGAGATCATTGACTTTGATGATAAAAAGACCTACATATCAATATGTTATTTTCCCCCCATCAATTCTAACTTCTATAAGAAGAAGAATCTAGATAAAAATAGTCCCTACAATGGTTTAGAGAATGATATTTCTAGCCTAAGGAATGAAGGTAATATCCTTTTAATAGGTGACTTTAATGCTCGAACTTCAAGCAACCAAGCTATTATTATTTTGATTTTTCATATAAATACTTGAAATTATGAATTTCATAAATAAATGAAGAAAATAATAATGCCGTAGTCTACCCAGACTCCTTTTTTGCCTTGAAAATCATAAAAATTTTGGTTATATTTTGATAAAATCCGGCCTTTCTAAATCCAAGTTACAGCTGTTAAAATGCAATATTTTGGGTGCCTCAGAGGTTTTTGATGGTGTTGAATCCATTTCCACCATCAAAAACATGATTCAAAGAGTGCTACTACAATTTTTTTTGAATTTTTTTTGCACAGATTCCAGCCACTTTTGACCGTCTGGGCAATTCCTCTGCTTCCCTAGACAACTCCAAGACAAAAGTTTCTTAATAATATGTTAGAGAAAATTTATTTATTTGATTTATTATTATTATAATTAAAATTTGAATATATTAATTTTTATATTTAATATGATGTTTAGATTAACATCCACTAATATTTTTGAATATATATATTTTTTATAATTTAAAATACGTATATATATTTTTAAAATTTTTAAAAACTAAATAATTCATACATATATATATACGAATTTTATTTTTAAAAATATTCAAATAAGATAATTAATTTTTTAATATTGTTTTAATTTTAATAAAACAAAATTTATTAAATTATTTCGTTAATATCAATTTAATAAATTGAAACACACTTAAATTTCAACTAGTGAAAGACCTACGATTGGTGGAGGAACATCGTGCCCTATAGGTTTGAAATTTCAAAATTTCCCTAACTTAACCTTTTGTTTTTTTTGGAAAATTTGTTTAGGATGGGGTTTTTAGTTTCCATATATATTATTTTATTTATGAATAAGGTTATTTTATTTATGAATAAGGTTTAAATGTGATTTTTGAAAAAAAAAACAGTTTATTTTTTAATTTAATTTGTTTAGAATCTGTAAGGGTTCATTGAAATCATAAGTTAGATAGGGAAATTTTTCACAAATTGAAGTGTTTTAGGGATTTTTGAGGGTGTTGAATCCATATATGCAATAAAAAATCAAGTGTAAACAACACAAATCACTTCCTTATAATACTTTTGCTTAGTTTTCCCCTCTAGCTCTTCATCATCCCATAACTTATCCTTAAATTTGAAAGTTACAATATTTTTAATATTTTGGAAAATTGTGATTTGGATCATCCACGGTGTTATTACATTTTGTGGAAGTTTCAAATCCCAAAAGGGATCCATCTTCAAGACATAAATTTGAGTGAAAATTGAAAGAAAAATTATCCGACCAGAAAAAGATAAATACCTTAAAAAAAACTAAAAAATATAAAAGTAAACCTACATAAATATAAAATAAATAATAAATTAAAATATTTTAATTTTAATTTTTAATAATTTTATTTGATGCAGTTATTTTATTATTTTAATTTCTAATAATAAATGATTTTTAATTTTACGAAAAGGTTAAAAACGTAAAACGTAAAATTAATAAATTTTATTTTATTATTGAAATATATTATAAAATTAATTTTAATAAAACTAATTTTATTATTATTAATAAATTAATATTAATAATAAGAAATTAATTTATTTCATTTATAAATAATTTTAATAATAAATGTTTTTTAATTTTTAATAATTGGTTTTTTTTACCGAAAGCTAAAAACCTAATTTATTAAATAAATTTAATAATTTTTATTTTATTATTGAAATATATAATTATAAATAAAAATTTTAATTTTATCATTAATAATAAATAATATTAATAATTATATATAAATTCTTAGAAAATTGCTTAAGTCCTATGTCTTGATTGGTAATAATACCTTTTTTATTTATTATAAATAAAGAATAATTAATAATATCATGTCAACTAATAAATATTAATAATTATTTATTCAAGATACTAATAACTAATTAATTATTTTTAATAAATAAATAATCATCAATAATAAATTATTAATTCATTAATAATTAATAATTTAATCAATTTATTAATGGATGTTAGTTAAAAATGCTTCATAAGTTTTTAAGAGATTCAAGTTAAGTAGAGAGGGTTATACCTCGAATACTATACCTTAGAAGACTTGGAAGTACCGATATGCCTAATAAGGAGAAGCCAATTCCCATTGATCTCATTCCCACCATCCCTATTGAGGTTATTCAGATACTTCCTAATCTCAAGCGTCTCTTTGATTTTCCTCTTTTGATAATGATCTTCCCTAGCCATAATTTTGGCATTCTCTAGACAAACATGATGCTTGGATTTCGAGAAGTGGTTTGCAAGGGCTGAAGGATAATATTTTTAATAATATCCTTCTTCTCCAAGATGATCTCCTTCTTTATCTCCCAATGGTCAAGCCAAGACTTGACATCCTTGTGCCATCCTCACTTGAGCTAGAGGTGGTGGTTTTGGCTAGAATTAGAAACAATTTTGGGAACCTCTTGGATTCCATGTTGAAAGCTTCTTCTTATACATCAAATACCTAAACATAGACATGCTCTCAATGGGGGGAAGGCTAGCTTCAATCAAGAGGATAGGATGGGGAGTATTTCCTTTAATTTGAGGTTGTATGTTATAAATTGCTTTTGGATTAGCTCGACCTTCCTTTATGATTTTCTAGATATACTGCAACCCAAACCTCAGAGTCACATAATATAAAATGGGTGATGAGAGTTTCAAAGAGGAACTTTTTTTACTCCAACCCAAAGATGGGTCAACCTACAACTACTTTTAAGCTTATAATAAGCTTTCCATCCTCTAATAATCTTTTTCTCATGCTATAATTCCGATTGAGCTACTGATAAATATCAATACCTAAATAATATATATTTGGTATTAAATATTATTAGAAATAATTTTATCAATTATTAAATAATATTAAAATTATTTTTATTTTTAAATTTATAAAAAAAAAATATAATTATTTTAATTTTAATTTTAATTTATTAAATATAAAAAATATACATTTATATATAGAGATAAAAGTTAACAATCTACTTCATTAAGTTGTTAATAATATAATAGTTTCTTTACTCAAGCTTCTGTGATCCATAATGAATTAAACAAAGTCTTTCGGTAGAAATCACATGAGAAAATTTTTTGGCAGACACATTTCGAATAATTTAAATATTATTTTTTAAAAACTAGTCATTTAATATAGCCTTTACCTATTAATATTTTAATAAATTAATGAAATAATATCATGATTTAAATATATTTTTCAAAAACTAGCCGTTTAATATAGCCCTTACTTAATAATATTTGTTTTTAATATATTAATAAATTAATATTATAATTTAAACATTATTGTTCAAATATAGCCGTTACTTGAAATTATGTCTCTACATTGCTCTCTATTTAAGCCTTTGCCATGGTCTGCCTCTTCATCTCATCCTGATGATGAACCACACTTGTTGGTTCGAAAAGCGTAGGCCAAAATATTCTCTCATGTGATTTCTACCTAAAGACTTTGTTAAATATAATAGTAATTAACTACGCGGTTAATTTCTTTTTAAACTTCTTCACGCATTAGAATTAACATTCTATTCTAAAAGTGTGAAACCAAAATTTAAATTGGAAAATAGAATATATCAATATTATATTTCAAATTAAAAAATAAATAAATTTGGGAAAAGGTAAAAAATTATGAAATAAAAAAAGGTGGAGGTTAACAAGTCTGAGCTCGCTGAGCTTGCAAGTAAAGAATTTAAAAGGGTTCTCACACATTCTAATATCAAGGTTGAATTGAGAAGGATAGGTATATGGCCAATGAATGTTGATGCTCTTATGCATGACATTGGTTGTAGCCAAGCATATGATGTGGAGGTCAAGAAGCAGATGACTTACAAGACCATATTGATGCTCAAGAAGATGTGGATGGGAAGGAAGATGTTGTTGTTGTTGAATGTATGATATCCTTTTTTCATGGGCACTTCTATGGTGATGATGGTGAACATGTGAGTGAGACACAGTTCAAACATGAGCTAATTGTCAGTAGTGTGGAGATTGTCACACCCATTGAACCACCTACCCATTCTGCCTATGATATTCCATATGAGGCAGTTGATCATGCAAATGACAATGCAAATGTGGTTTCAAATGATAATGCAACATGATTAAACAATGAGTAATTGAGCATGCCAACCCCGGTAAACCCCCATCATATTTTCCAGAGGCCATGGTGAATATCAACACACATAATGTGACATCCACCAATGAGGAAAGCATGGACATGCCTTCACAACCAACAGAGTTGAACACTGAAATTGTTCATTATTTTGTGGACAATGGATCACTAGAAGAAGAGCATGTTCAACATGAAGTACCAGACAAAGAAAACAATGGGGGTCAATCAGTTGTCCTAGAGGTTGAAAGGCAAGCGTGAGGCCTTGAGGAGCATGTGACAATGAAGTATCCAAGACTTAGTAGGTTCTTAAAGCTACCAGTAGAGAGAGTGAAGGTCTCATCAAGGCACTCAACAACAAATTGTCTTCACTTAGGGAGGAGTTCATAGTTTCTTGCCTTTGAAGACTATATGAGCCTACTATTTGAGTCTGAACGTAAAAAAAATTGAAATTCAAGAATCTAAATAGAGAAAGAAGGAGTTGGGTTTACAGATTGAAGAACAATTCAATACGCGCTATAAAAAGGAGAAGGGTTTACAGATAAGGAAGATTATAGTCCAAACTAGTTTGAGGCCAATAGCATGATGCCAACACTCTGGACCACATTGCAAAGCATACACCATCATACCAGGACTTAATCAACATCCAAGTCCCTTGCTATCAACCAGGGGATTACCCACCTCTTATACCCGTACCAGTGCATGTTTAAACCTTATGTGTGATTATAAGACACCTCCACTTTGTGTTGGGCTTAGTAGCACAAGTGCACACTTTGGCTACTCAGTTTCTCCATGGCTACAAGGAGAAAATTGGACTCAAGCATATAACAACATTTAGGCACATCCTAATCAACCATTCTTGGGTAGGCCACCATACTTGGCTCGGGTAGGCAACTCAACAAGTTTGGGCAATGCAGAAAATGGAGGCCATCAAGCATAGGGGTGGCATGACTTTTTTGTAACCACATTGCAATGTGGATTTTGTAAGGATGCAATCTGTTGCATGGTTAATATAATAGTTCACATACAATTGAACATACAATTTAATGTAATAGTTCACAACACACTTTGTGCAATTGTGGTATACTTACGATATATTGTGCTTGGCCTTTGGTTGGATTTTCTTGTTTTCAGTTGCTCAATAAAACTAGTGAGTACATACCTTCATGGATACATATACCAACAAACAAATCCAAAGATAGCTTTTCATTGTTTATTACACATACAAAGATTCACATACATAGCACATTGTGCAATCATATGCAAGTATCATTTCAAAACGAAATGCAAGCAACATAAGCTATAATGTTCGAACAATAATGTATAATTGGTTTGTCTTCCATCTCTTGGAAGTGTACGCAAATCGATTGGTTGGTTACACAGAGTTGGAGTTCATTGTTTATTTCACATACAAAGTTGTGCCTTCTATTCATGGTTGATTACACATACAAAGTTGGAGTACATACTACCAAACATAAACAAAGACAAATAATCCCTCTTAAACCCATTAAACTACATACTCTTAAACATATACAGAGTGCCATTAATTCTTCATGTAAACTTCTTAAACCCTATTTTTGTTACATAACAATAGTCGACATCTCAAACCCTAGTATTTTGCTCAAACCCTAACATAGCCATTAATAATTCTTGAATAATTTGTAAACCCTATATTTTCACAGAAAAATAGCCACCATTTGCAAAAAAAAAACATACATTTGATTGAATATATTACATTGTAGGGCACTTCGGAATATTTAACACTTCGTAATATTTGTAATTTCGTACGTTACATAATTCAAAAGAAATAAAAACACTTCGGAATATTTGTAATTTCGTAGGTTACATAATTCAAAAGAAATAAAAATAAAATAAAATAAAATATGATCCGTTTAAAAAAACACTAAAAGATTCAATTAATTAGACTACGATACATTCAAATATACATGGTAACGGCAGTCGCACATTTGAATAAACAGATTTATGAATCTTTGCTACGATTGCACATTCAAAACCGCAGAACGCATAGAACTTTGATTTAATTTGCGAACTAAATAAGTAAAATGGAACGAGAGATAGAGGCAAAGTGGTGTTTCTTTTTCGTTTGATATCAATCTACAAACTGTTCATCTCCAAGTTTGAATTGGGTGTTTGTCCCATTATTTAATAAATATATGTTTTACCTAATTTTCATTCTGAACTTTACTTTTTTTTTCTTTTTTAAATTTTAATGAGAAAAATAAACATTTGATTATTAATAAATCCATAGGATGGGAATGCGTGATTTGTTTGTTTGAGTAGGATGTTGACCAAAATTTTTTTTCCCAAATTTTAAATATTATTAAATCTTATTAAACATAATTTAAATAATTTCTAAATAACATTGAGTTAAAATTGTTTTTGCATAGTTAAGAGTTCATTTTCCTCGGATCTAAGGAAACATGTTAACCACTCAAGAGTATGTGGCAAGAGTGAAAGCCTGCGTCCTTATGGGCCACCAACATACTATTCTAGGTGGAGTGGTTTTCCTTAAATAATGGTGATGAGTCAGCCTGCATTGGTGGATATTGGTAGATAACAGCTAGAGATAGATGTCCTCACTTTAGGTTTTCCCACTTGTAAAAAAAATCATTGAAATAATAGTATTTATTTGATGAATTGTTTTCCTTTTCTATTTTACAAATATATTTAAATATAATTTAATCCATTTTTAAGTACAATAGATAATAATATTTATTTGATAATAAAAATTATTATAAATTATTTAATCACTTTCTAAATAATTTTGAAATTACAATATTTATTTGATGCTATATATTAATAAAGGTTATTTTATTTTTAAATTTATAAAAAATAGTGTAAAAATATTTTATTTTTAATTAATTAAATATTACCCCGATGCGGTGTTAGTCCTTAGGCACTCAAGTGATGGCAGTAGGGTTGTTAATACCCTAAGAACGGAGATGTCAAATGATCGTGTGGCATGAAGGCAGGTGCGAGAGAGGCAAGATGTTTGGAATGTTCGACCCTCGCACTTCAGTTATAAGTTTGCATGAAAATTGATGGAGGCATAGCCTTGTAATGATTATGGGAGCACAAGAGGGTGGCGGCGAGGTAGAAGAGTATGCACAGGCTAGTCGACTGTGCATGCGTCCTTCTCCGTGGTTGTATCATAGTGTAGATAGCTAAAACTAACAATGTTAAAGGTGTGGTTGTGAAGGAAGGTGGGATTTGCTGGGTTTGGGATCTGGGCCACGGTGAGAACGATCAGTCTATGAATTATTAGCAATTGTAGAGATGATATGAGTACCTAGAATACCCTACTATGAGTGCCCTCGCTGCCTCAAGGGGATCCCTTGGCGAATTGGTAATCTCAATTATCCCAAGACCCATCCTATGGTTCAATGTGGTCTCTAATTATCTTGATATTGTGTTTATCTGGTTTGGTTGTTTGTTCTTGGTGAATTTTGTTGAGCCTTGCCATGGAGGGGCTTTCGTGCTCAGTTGTTTTGCATGGCCTAGGAGTTCGACTTAGAGAGGCACTTTGGTGTTGGTGGCCCTGGTGGCTTCACAGAGGGCTGATAGTGAGGGGAGTCTATTTTTGGTGCTAAGGGGGAACTATAGTCTGACACCCTGTGGAAGCTTTGGGCATGTTATAGCCTTATCCCCTCGGAAAGGTGTCGTTGCACTGGGGTCTTTTCCTATTGATTTTATATGCAAAGGGAAAGGGTGGGGCAGGGAAGACATAGTGGGACCTGGTGGGCATTCAATTGGTTTAACCTTGATTACAACATGATTCACCAAGGGGTCAGGCCAGGCGAGGAGGGGGCCCTAAGGGTGATATACAAGCCCAAGCTTGCAAAGTAGCAAGAGAGCACAACGGGGGTGGGCACCATGATGCATCTGATGGAGAAGTGGCCCAAGAATTTGGTCCCGTGCTTGGGCCACCAGCCACCCCACACACTTTGGAATCAATAGCTGGGCAGCTTCAGATGACCATGGCAGACCTGGGTGAGATGAGACAATGACGACGTGACGATCGTAATGAGCTAATCACATTTCTAAGTGACATCCAACACAACTAATAGGTGATGATGGACTCTATCCAACGCAACCAACAATGCATGGTGAAGTGGCTAGACCAACTTGATGGCAGGATTGATAACCTTGAGCACCATGCTCACAATGGAATTCAACTCCTCGATCCCCCAGATATCGGAAAAGGACCAGTGCACCCAAGAAATTTCTTATGATGGTTGGGTTTGTTCATATTCTTGATGTTTTCTAGTGTATCTATGTTTATGGCCCGAGTTTCAGATATATTGTATGGTGTTATCACAATAAACTTTTCACATTTTTTTTTTTTGTAAAATTCTTACAATTGTAATGCCAGTATTTAAAATTGTAATAAACAGAGAAAATTTCTTGATAGCAGGTTTGTCAACATTTTTTGGAAATCTAAGCAAATAAGAAGAGAAGTTTGCAAACATTTTTCAAGTAGCAGAAGGACTCAAAGTCTACATCAGAACCTCTCCATTGGAAAGTGCTACGAACAAGCCTTCCAACAGTATGTGGAAGTCTAAAAATGGACTCCTGGATCAAAAGATACGGCCTCTTAAGTTTACAATTTTGAAGCCTTTGAAAGCAAGGATATCGGAGGTCTGGGGCATATCGACGATCACACATCGACGATTGCATATCGGAGGCTTAGAGCAAATCAGCGATCGATGAATCGATAATTTGCAATCGAGAATTGGCGATCGCATATTGTCATTTTTTCTAGGTGACAACCTTAAGAATGTTGCGATATGCGAATGCCAATAGTGTTAAAACCATTGGGAAAGCGGTGATAGTGTTAAAACCATCGGGAAAGCACTGATAGTGTAAAACTTTCGGGGAACGCTGAAACATGTTAACAAAGGATTTCATCGAAAAACTAGAGTTGGACGGGCCTTTTCTCTCTCCTCTAGCGGGACGCATGGCAGAATATGATTGGTTCTAATAAAGTTATGTGGCATTTGACGTCAACATGATGTGGTGGTACAAAAGGACACGTGGTAGGCATTTTTGGCATTTTGAGGGGTCCTAAGGGGGAAAATTAGGGTGACACGTGTCACCACTCATGAGGTGCCACGTGGAATGATGACATCATATCGGAGGTCGGTGCATTAGAGGTTGAAGATATCGGCGCTTTGTAACACTTTCCACTTGAAAAAGTTCTAATGATAGAGAGCTTCGATATTGGGATTGTCACATGGTTGTAAGAATTTAAAGAACCTCAGGCGCTAAAGCACTTAACAAAGGAAAATAGCCCCCAACAATGAAAAAAATGCCTTAACACCTCAAGGCTAGGAAGTAGGTCATAGCCCTTGGTCTTATGGCGAAGAAATGCGGGAAGGGGCTAAAACAAAAGGAGTCAGGACAAAATTAGAATTTGTGTTACATCACATTATAAAGTAGCTCTGATATGGCATTAGCCGAGAATCACTGGCTCGGTTATATAATAAAATAAAGGCCAAAGGAGCAAAGTGCAAGGGGCTGAGGAGTATCAGTGAAACAGTAAGGGAGAAAATTCTCTGATAAGACCATATAGAGAGGTGAAGGCGAATGAATCAGCATCTGAGGAAATCACAGGAAAAGAGGGGAATGGTAGTTTGAAATGGACAATCAACAAGTTTTTGCGAAAACAACTATAACCACTCCAAATTCAAGGGAAGGGGATCAACATTAATGAACCAATTTCCAGATTTAAAGGCTAAATATTTTCCAACAGAATTGAAGAAGAACAAAGGAACAATTTTGTTGGATTGTTACAAAGGGACCTGTTATGCTAGCAAAGATACTAAAACTACAGTTTAGGGACTTGTTCTACTTTCAAGGGAGGCAGTTGTGAAATATTTCTTTTTGCCTAAATACAAATATATTTTCCTATAGTTATTCTAGGAAAAACATAATATTTTTATCTTTTCATACATGAACTTGAAAGATATTTAAAATATCTCAATTTCTATAATTACGTGATGACTATTATTTTGCAAATTGTTATGTAAATTAATATATAAACAGTTTATGAATATTGAAACGAGGTTGGCTTTTATTGTAAAAACACTTGTAGTCCCAATATATTTGAGAAAATATTGAATGTATTCACAATGTTTAATGAGAAGTTAGTAGGAGATTCATGTGTTATATCTCCCTGTCAGTATTTCTTGGTTATATAATTGTTTTCTTCCATGTCTGAGAATGTTAGTTTATGAGATTGGATTTCTTTGATGCTCCTCTCTTAAATTATCAGTCAATAATATTTGTTATTCTAGTCATCTATAAACTAACTATTTTTTCCTTCCGTCATCTTTCTTCCAAATCTCCCAAACAGTCAAAGGACTTGTGACTTTCATACTTTGTACAACCTGCTCATTGGCGCTGTGATCTCATTTGTTTAATAGTTGGACTCCATGCCCAATGGTTTTGAAGATTACCCAACCAATTTCATCCATAGATCTAAATCTGGCCACCTAAACTCAATTTGCACAAGCCTTCTACTATAGTGACCATAGGGTAGTTGAGTTTTATGGAGAGAACCCTCTCCGGGTTGAATGTCCTGGTTCAACCTAAAAGAGGTTATGAGGTTATCTTAGTTTTTTTTCCCTGTAGCTAGTATGTTCCCTAAGTGATAACATATGGCATTCTATTTTTTGTTTTCACATGGTCTCTTGGCTAACAAATCCAATCAAAGTTAAGACAAGAAAGAAAAATAGATATGACAAATCATATGTAAATTTTTGAATAGATAATAGAAATTTTTTTGATTAAAAAAATATTAATATTTAAAAAATATATTTTTAAATATAATAATATTCTAATGTAAATATTCTAATGTAATATTTTTATTTATCATATAAATTTAAAAATTTCTAGATTAAATATAAATATCATAATTTTTTACATTAAATTATAGGTGCACCTTTTGTAATTGAAAATATGATGAATAAATTAAAACAAATGGATTATATATATATATATATAACCTATTTTCTAATTTCAATATAAACTTCTTTATATATTAAAATCAACATTTCCCAAATGTGAGATCAAAATTTATAAGTTTGAAAAATACATATAAATATGCTAATACTATATTTCAAATTTGAAAAAATTAATAAAAATAATGAAATAAGAAAATATAAGTGTCAAATATTTACTCTTATCGTTGTTGTTAACCACATAATGAAATTAATAACTTGGAATGAGATTCTTCCCTACATGCAATACAATTATAACAGATCTCTCCATAGCTCGATTGGTCGCAACCCCTTTCAAGTGGTTTTGGGATTTCAACCATTGTGTTTGATTGATGTTGACAAGCCTCATACGACTACACAAGTAGAATTTGCACATGTATAGTCCAAGGCAGATAAAGCGATCGATTTTACTTAGTGCATCTAACACATCTGCCATTAGGTTCACGACATCTTGGATAAGTCCACTGCCAAGTACAAGCAACAATATGATCAACATCAAGTTCCACATAAGTTTCAGGTGACAAAGTTTGGTTGCATTTGTAGAAATATGTAACACACCTCCATTGTATGTAACACTCTACAAACCTAATCTAAGAAAATCTAGGTCCAAGATGTAACAATGAAAGTAAATAATTTATTGTTAAATAAATAAAGATAACGTAAAACGGTTGGAAAACAATACACCAAGAGATGAGGTTCTTTCCAAATAAAATCCCATTGGTGAATGGGAATGGATAATTATTTCATGATAAGGCTTCTAGATCCAATTATATATAAGCTTAATGGATTTGAAGATACATATCCATTAAGTTACTTAGCTGGAGAAAGATGCTAAGTTTAATAAAAACATAAAAGCATTGCGAGAGATAAAGGCAAGCTTTTATGAGGAAAAGCCTCATGGGAGATAAAGGGGAGCTTTTTTGGGAAAAGTGTAGGCAAATGGATAAAAAAGATCCATAAATGCGAGATGTTGCTAATGGAAACCATATCATGAAAGAGAGTATTAAATACCCATTGAAGCGATCAACAAGGGACAACTGATCCATGGCAAGAAATCTCGGCTTGCGGGTGAACTAGAGGAATCCAGTTCTAGGTTGGGTGGCGGTGCTCAGTTTTCCAAGTAACATTATTTCAGATAATCTGGTTTTCATGGGATGTTCTATATGTTGGCTCCTTACTCTCTATGTTGTCAATTCTTTAAGCATACGAGAGAAATTGCTTGGGTTGTCTTTGCTTATGAGATGATTGAATAATTTGCATGTGACCACTATGCATGAGTAGAATTTCCTATGTTAACCTAGTTTATGAGATGATCATATATGGGCGCATGTGATATATATATATATATATATATATATATATATATATATATATATATATATATATATATATATATATATATATATATATATATATATATATATATATATATATATATATATATATATATTCCAAGTTAATATTAGTGAAGGAACATAATATGTGGTTTTTATGCAATAATTGTATGTTGTCACATCTTTAAACTTATGTGCTATCCCATCTCTTTTTAAGATAGTGAATAATTATGCATGAGACAACTATGTAAGTTGAATAATTCTGTTTTAAGGCTTGAAATTGTATAGCCTATGGTTCAAGTTATCTATGCTATGCATTATGCATCATGAGGAAAATTTCATCCACTGAGGCTCGTTTTAGCTAATTGTTCATATTGCATAGTATATATGTCAGCGACACTTTCTACTATGTCAGTAAGACTATGATCATGATATATGGCAATGTGTGTTCGTGATAACGTTCCATTAATGCTTGTATTGGGTCATCAAAGGAAAGAAATCTGAATGCAGGAACTTTTTTATGTTGAATTCTCATGATTGATTCTTTTCTCCGAGTTGTAAGGTATGCAAAGGGGTTGATTCAGAATGTAAGTCTAGTAATTGAACATAAAATTCCACATCTTGGATCCAATAGAGCAAAGTAGGGAATTAGTAGTATTGTTCTAGGGGGGTATGTGACAAATGGTATCAGAGCTCTAAGTTCCAATATTGTGGCCTATGGGCCAATCCACCTCTGTAAGATATAAATGAATTGTAGGTCCTAAACTAGGTTTACACAATAAATAATTTTAATGAAGGGTTTCATTATAAATTGCTATAAGACAAATATTTCAGAATCCATAACAGTTGAAATTAAAATGATTTATTGTGATAGGGAGGTTGAAGAAATAACATATTATATATATATGTTGTGTTATATATATTATATTGAGTTCTTGAAATCAAAAATAATTTTGAACACATAACGACTTAGGTGTATGAGCTCGGGGTGACAAAAATGGAAAACCACGATGGATCCCTGAAGTGGTAGTCGACTTTGGAACTGGTGGATTTCACCTCTCTTAGTGGTAACCATGTGTGGGATTTCCAAAGGGTTAATAAATTTGAAACCGCATGTACCGAGAAGACAAATTCTATAAATTAAAACAAAGAGCAGTGCCCAAGGGATTATCGTTGGCTCCAAGGGTTATTATGGAAAAAGAAGTCAATTTGGTTCTCTACCAAAGGCTCCATTGTTCTTCAAATCCACCAAGCACATAAGTGCTAAACCTACAAGCCAACACATGGTAATCACGTACACATCACTAGTCACAACACAAGCCCAACAACCAAAGATTGAGCTAAGCCCACAAGAGACATTGTTTTACACCACACGTCTAAAATCGCCATGGAAGCTTAGCTGTGCAATCACTACAACCTTTCGTGTTAAACAAAGGCAGTGCCCTTGCGAGCTCGTCCCTTCACTTGTCTCTTGCGTTGTGGGTCCTGAACAAATCACTTGGTTTGACCATCGAAGGAATGAGGATAAGTAGGAGTGACACTTCATGAATTGGATTTGTGCTCACGAGGTTGTAAAAACAAAAGATTCCGAGCCTTTGAGATTTAAAGCATTCGATGGATCGATTCATTCAATCAAATTCGATTGGATAGACATGCCATATCACTCATGGTACTCGAATAAGACAGAGGAAGTTATAAATTCCGCTTCAGTTGGAGAACCCACTTTAAGGATGATTGTTTCCTTTCGAACCACAAAGTCGTTTTCTCTTCTCGCCTTATCCACTGAGTTGGAGATGTTTCCATAACGAGTATACCTATGGATAATGGTTATCTAGGTTTTTTTTATCATATCTTTGCATTGTAGACAGAGGCAACGCATAATTGAGGTTGTCAAGATCATAACACACATGCTGTTGTCCTGTGTAAATTTATTTACCTCGGTACTATAGGGGGTCTTTGGTGGTTGTAGAGAGATCTGAGGAAATTTGTGCATGCGGCTGGCCATAATATCTACTGAATGGAATTGGACTTTGCGCTGGCTATAATATCACTACATAAGATGACTCATCATGCTTCTGAGAAAGAGGTCAGAGACCACTTACAGTCAATTATGTGGTTGAAAGGAAGGGCAAATCCTGGTACTAGATGCAAAGGAAGTCAGTCAAATAGGTGGTAGAGGTCCTTCTAGGGGGCAAGTACAGCTGTTGGACGAAGTATCTGGCGTTGTGAAAATTTTGTATACGTTAGACATCCATAGATTTGTTCATTATCGAATATTTTTTTATGAATCGCAATACGAGATATCTAAATATATCTTCACTGCTCGCAAGCTGGTTCGTGGCCATTCTCTTTCGGTCTAGCTTTATCCACATAGCTGGCTTAATACTCAGCACCCGTGTATCAATTATGTTGTTCATATCCCCTAAGACTGTAATAGAAATCTAGTGGATACCCAGGTCAAAAACACTTTTTTTTTACCCAACTGAACACCGAAAGTAACATTTTCATTACGAATAATTGCATTTTAGGGCACTTTTATCCCTTGTATGAATAATAGAATGCTTTTTTTATTGTTGCCTTCCCATCTAACATATATTATCTTGATTTTGTAGTGATTGATAGATTGCCTACAAAAAAGGAGGAGGAGGAATACAGTCCCTTTTCTGCTTCATTGTTTCGTATTGCTTTGCTTCGTAGCGTTTGAATTACGAATGTGCCTAGGATCGATCTTCTTTGGGAAATTTGATAGACATTAAACCCTTGGAACAAGCGATCACAGGATAGGAGTGACATCATGGCAAAATAACAACACATTCAAGAAAAAAAATGGTAGATTTTCACGTGGATAGACAATATGTACATGATTTGTCGAATCGAATACGAGGCTCATATTCTTCTCCTTCGTTGTTTATAATATTGGTTTTTTTCTCACTTATAAAGTAAATCACTCGACGTTTTACTGATCCATGAGAGGTAAGTCAACTGAGCGATTGTGTGGATCAATTAGTTGTGTTGTGTGTTCTATTATAGGATGATAAAGCAATAAAGAAAGTGGCCATGGTGATTGAAACGATGATGTAATTAGTGGTTGAATTGTTGTTTTATTCTGACACAAGCTTCTGAGAATTTTTATTTTTTTTTTGTGATTTGGCCCTACGATGAAATGATCATGAAATTGGGCACATATTTGTAGTGATCATTTGCAACATGATTGTGACTGGCACTAGCATAGCATGGTATCTCCATTGTTATACTCTCGTGGATCTAATTCTATTTTAATTGATATTATAAAACAATTGGTGCTCAAATCGAGAGTTGTGAGGAGTTGGCTCTAATAGCATCTCTCTTGGAGGGATCACCTGGTTTTGGAATTAAATGAAATCTTAAACCAGTCATGACTTTGAAAGGTATTTTGGTTGGAGACAAGATCAAGACTCCTATGGTATGGCTCGGTTGTTAAACCAATTACTTTATTTTGGAGCGACTAGTGATAAACCGTGGTTTGAATTGTGAAGCGATGTCAAAAAGGGGGGCTAGAATTGTTTATTTACAACGAAAACGTGTCCCTTGAATCTGAGTATGATGATGGGAAATGATGTATTTCATCAGAGCCATTGGTTTTTTCATTCCCATAGTTTTGAAGTATTTTGTACACATTAATGTTTGGGAAACATAAAAAAAAACTTGTATAACCTTATCGACATATGTGCCACGATTTGTTGTAATACTCAATTGCAATTTTCTTGATTGCAATGATCTTGTTTTCAGATTTTTCTGCATAGTTGTTATTAAGCCGTCATTACAAAAACACAATATTGAATGACGTATGGGGACTTTGTTTAAAAATTGGTGTTATAGGATGAATGTACAAAATATGTAAAAACAAACTACACAGACGTGCGTGTATAATTTTATATGGGTTATATTTTTCTTATTCCTAAAGCATCCCATAAGAATATAAATACTTTCTCCTCGGAGTTGTGTGATTAAATTATGCTGCGAAGGTTGTAAGTTCATCCTTCCTCGGTTGGCTATAAAGAATGTTGGGGATGAATGAGGATAATGCCCCAAATTCATGATGTGATTACATGCATGTGCTACATATATGTATGGCTTGCATGTATGGCTTGCATGTAGGCTCATTTGTGAGGTTACAATGAGCTGTCTTAGTATGCCTACATACATGAATGGATCCAAACTCTCACAAATTAACAAGTTAAAAATTGATTTAAGAAGCTAGATATTCATAATCGAGCTTGAGGAATAAACAAATTTGGAGCTTTACAGTATATCTTAGAGATTCAAAATATGCGGTGTATTTTGATTATTGATAGATACGATAAAGGTCAAATATTAAATTATATATATCTTATTATTCATTAATTAAAAGTAAGTGTCTATATATGTGAACAAGGTTGGATTTAATCCTTGCACTTATAATGAATTTCTCAAGTCTTTGGATAGCTATAATAGCAATGTGGGGAGGAGAGAAACCCTGAGAGGCTACACTAGAATAAAAAAAAGTCTGTAATGTTGAATTGTGGAGTAAAGAGTAATGCAAATAAACAAAAAACAACTAACTGCAAGAAAAAAAAGTCTGCAATGTTGAATTGTGGAGTAAAGAGTAATTCAAAGAAACAAAAAACAATTGATTAATTCCCATAAGTAGAAATGGACAAATTGGTCACTGTTTTATTTTGCCTACTTATTAGATGTTGGGAATTATGTGGAAGGTAAATTTTTATTTCATTATCTGTTCCCCAAAACTTAAGTTATTGTTGAATGCTTTTGGGAGGGCACAAGGACACTATACCATGATGTAAAAGTGGTTTAAAATACTTATACATGATAGAACTTGTTTTAAATGTTCATGGATGAGCTTGACGAATGAACAAATTGTAAGGTATGATTATTGTATTAAAAGTTTGGATGCAAAATTCTAGTGGTGTGGTCATCATGGGTTATAAATATAAATGTAAGTGTTGAAAGGAGTATTGGGGAATAAAGAAAGTTGAATACTATGTTTAATTGTGTACCAATAGGTCTCTTCTACCATACCATCACCATATTACTTTACTCATATTAAAAGTAAAATTATGAGTTGCACGATTGTTATGCAAGGACATAGCTTAATAGAATGAAGATGATACTTATAAGAGATCTTAAGGGAAGAAATGTTGAACTCTTATGAGGTAAATGGAAAACAGAAAAGATAAAATGACAAGTGCCACTTCCATAAATCATGGTCAACATGAAGAAAGATTGAAAATAAAAGTATATAAATATAAATCTTCAGAAATTGATGGTTAATTAAGTGGGTTCCATCCTAGAACAATTCTGAAGATCTTACTCAAGTAAGACAGGTCATTGTACGAAGTATGAGACTATGTAATTTTCTTTCGAATTAATCTACATGTAATGATGCAATTCATTTGATATAGTAGATGAATCATTTAATTCACCCTTAGTAGGAAAATGCTCCAAATATACAATATTGGAGGGAACTAAACCTTACCAGGTTATTATTCAGATATTCAATATCAATATGCATAATTAATTGGACATGCATAGTTTGGAACCTACAGGTTTCTTTGAGTAAAGCAATATCTCAATAATTATAACTAAAGTAGATAAGAGGCACAAATTATATTCCAAACTAAATGGAACTAGGGTCAAGAGTTGTGAAGGAAATGCACAAAAGTAGTACAACTCATTGTAGGCATGTTGAAGAAGACATCATACATTAATAAATTATGACTCTAATAAGAAGGTCAGTGGGATTGACACCAAAATTACATCTATTGTAAATAGATAATAGGAGTGTAAAAGCAACTCTTGGTGCTTCTTAGTTAATAGCAAAAGGACAATATTAAGCTTAAGAGCACATTCTCCAAGGATCACTCAAATTATAATGTGTAAAAAATTACAAATTAAGGTGTGCAACCTCAAACTCCACAACCTTAAGGTATATATCCACCAAGATATAGAATGGGGTTCTGTTAATATCTCACAAATAAGAACCTTTCAAAAAGATGCTTCCAGGAGAATGATTGAAGATCTTATAAATGCACTTCTTGTGGAAAGTGATAAGGTAAAAATGATCAGTGTGTTTCTACTTTATATGAATAAAGGATACTTGTAGATTAGATATGGTGGTTCTTGATGCATTAGAGAAATTCAGAGCAACTTAATGACTTGTTTCCAGGAAAACTAGTGTCTTTTTGATCGACTAGCCCTCTAGGATTGGCAATCCTAGAAACAAACAGTTTAAAGCAATTTGTGATTTCCTCTATGTATGATAGATAAGAGAGAGGCAAAGGAACCAACCTGGATCTTCCGCTTAACTCCTTGCTTGATCTCTCTCCCCCTTGACAGAGCTTGCACCTATTCTCCTACTTATCCCACTTACTGAATACCTGTAGAGACAAAGTAACAAAACACCATCAAAGAATCTTGATCTATTATATCATAAGAATTGCAGAATCAGAAATACAATGAACATATAATAGCATTCACAAATAGTAAAATTCACATATACAAAATTTTACGGAGGAAAACTCAAAGAAATTTATTAAAATAGAAGGGAGAATTACAACCCAACTGTCTGATCTAGCATCATCCTCCCAGCATCAAAGCCTTCTTCACCTCATGAAAAGCAAGATTACCCAACAATACAATGCTCTTTCTCATATACAAACTATCAGCACTTCCTTACAAATTACCAAATTCCAGCCTCCAGATCTCTCAAATGAGGGATCCATTTATAGATGTCTGCAAGGGTGAGTCATCTCTGGGTTTTTGATTAGTGTCATTCCACTTATTGTTTTTGGTTCCACTTGGAGATTTCTTGGATCTCTTACTCATTCTTGGGTGAATTCAGAGAAACAAATGTCATATGAGAAGTTTTTAGAAGATTCCATGAGCATCCACTTAGCAAACTGTCTTGGACATTTGTCCATTCTCGTTCATCGCACCCCACAAAAGGCCTCTTTAGTATGCATCACACCTAGCTAGTGTAGAAGTCAGTATGCATCGCACCTTGACAATGGAGCTTTCAGTATGGTCCAGTTTAGGCTAGTTCTAGATGGTTTTTCAGGTGGAACTTTTGGGGAATGATGTAATCAGTTGACCATGATCTTTTAGGGTATGAAACAACACTTTTAGGGGTTAAAGAGCCCTAGTTTATCGACATATAAGATTGGGGTTGAAGTGCCCAAATATGTCTATAACAGTTGCCCCCTAAAGCATGAAGTCGTAAATCTTTGATGCCACGTGAAATACTTTAACATGAGGATCCGAGGTTTTTGAAACTAGAAGGTGACCTGTATAAGATACAATAAAATACATTATCATCATATAATTTTCATGATCTAGTTGAGGTGGGAATTCCCATGCTTAGATTTATAAATTCATTTCATGTACATAGAATAGATAAGCATCTGTAGTTGCAGACTGGTGATTCTTCATATGAAGGGTCATCGTCCCTGGCTTGGATGACCATCTATGCAGCTTCTGTGTACATTTGATGTCTTTATATTCCTAAATATATCGCAGCTCGGATGGATGAAACTAGATCTGGGGTCTTCAAACACATTCAATCTTCGCCTAGTGTACAAATCGATCCATGTGAAAAGATGTTCTGAAGTCGAACATGGAAAGACATCGCCTGATTACCAACCAATAATGTGAGTTGTTAACAGACGCGAGAGGAATCACCGATAATGATAATGACCCTAAAGGTACTATAGTACAATTCACGTGGTGTGAATATATGATACAATGTCAAACACCATGCAAAATATTTCAGTCGAAGGCCATTGATGTCAACCTGTCGCCGAAAGTGAGAAACTTGCCATTAAGGCATGCAAGCTTCAAAGTACTGAAAGGGTTGTTTCTAAGTCAACTTCTTGGATTGGACAATGAGCTGATGTCGACAAGAAGTGACTCGTCGTAGGAGGGCCTTAATTTATCCCACATCTATGACACAAAACGAAGTAAATGATTTTCTGGAGGTGAAATCGATTGACGACACAAGGTTCAGGAATGACTGTCATGAAAAATGGAGGTTGAAGGTATTGCAGTGGATGAGGCATTAACTGGATGGTGAATTCTCAACTTAATGACTTCTCTTGAACATATCGGCGACACTGATATGGATTGGTAGCGTTAACCCCAAAAATGGATGGTGTGAAAGACCAATGGTGAA
Organism: Pinus tabuliformis; assembly: GCA_031772625.1. NCBI lineage: Eukaryota > Viridiplantae > Streptophyta > Pinopsida > Pinales > Pinaceae > Pinus > Pinus tabuliformis. Next base: position 445,130,527 of record CM062814.1, on the reverse strand, counting down.
ATGACTGGTGAATGGAAAAAACCCAACCCGACTCAATCATGGTGATGGAGTGAAAGTGTCATGTTCAAGAGCGACCTGCTACCATAAAATTCTTCAAGTTTTCTTCCCTTTTTCCCCAGTCATTGCTGACTAGTACCTCTTTATTTTTTTCAAGCTTGAGGAGGATAACATATGCTTGTTCTATAATTTTCCCTTCGAGCAAACCTGTCGCTATGTTCTTAGCGAGTCTAGCGACAGTGAAACTCGTTCTTGTCTTGGTGGACAAGTTTGTTGCTATTGTTTTAACGAGTTTAGTGACAAAGACAACTCGGTCCTTTTCATGTTTAGAGAGTTTGAAAAGGGACAAAAAGGAAACTCCAGTAGTTATTTTTCGTAGCATAATCCCTTTGGTCCAAAAAAGATTAAAATAATACAAAAGGGATGACCTTTCCGATCACTTTAGCGAGTTGAAAAAGACAAGCGCTCGAACTTTTTTGTGAGATAATCCCTCAGGTCTGAAAAATATTAAAATATATAGGAGGGATGGCACTTCCAATCACTTTAGCGAGCTGGAGAGGCCAATTGCTTGACAATATTTTCATATTTAACGAGTCTGAAAAGGGTTTAAAGAGGACTCTTTTTTTAGGAACGAATGGTGTACGAGGTAGCAACTGGTTCCGGGTAACCTTAGAACTTCTCAAAACATGGTGGTATGAAGACGGTGGCTAATAGGACCACTCATCGCAGCTGTTCCTCAAAAAGGTAAACAATCAAGTGGAAGCATATGATCGGCCAAAAGAATGGAGGTGATGGCAGGAACACAACCAAGGCTCAAAAGGCTGATGTAATGGCAATCACAAAGGTTATTTACCGAAGGTAGGTTCATTTTTTAATGAGCTTGAACTCTGGGGGAACATATGCTCTGTTTGGGTGCGGGTTCATTTTTTAACGAGCTTGAACCTTGCGGAAACTATGCTTAGTGTGGGTTTATCTTTTTATGCAAACTAGAAATGATCAAACTAAAAGCTAGAAAAACTAAAAAAGCTAAGGAATTGCTAAGGTTAGGTAGGATGGTTTCATCAGCGGTTAGACAAAACACTTCCTTTGCTTCGTTCGCAGAATAGACGAAGGTGAATGGTGTGTCAGACCAATCACCTGACCTCAGGAGTTAAAAAAAACTAAAAAGCTAAAAAGCTAAAAAGTTAAAAAAAACTAGGAAATGAAATTGGTCGTTTTTAGCTTGCATAAAAAGGTTTGCATGCCCCCAGCATGATGAAAAGGAGAGTCTCCAGTAGCCATATGGAAACTTACCATGGTTATGCAGGATGGTTTCTTCCGTGGAACAGACAAAATACTTCCTGAACTTTGTCCACACAATAGCCTAAGGTGAAAGGTATCCCAAACCAATCACAAAACCTACAAGGAGACCTATTTTTTCAGCTGGGTTCGTCTACAAAATAGACAAGGGTGCATGCCCCCTAAGCTTCGTTACATTCACCAGATTAATCGCGGTAATTAGGTGGATGGAATGAAGGTTGAAGAGACACCATGGATATAAAAGGACCATTTAGGGATGATGGTTGACTTGGAGCTATGCTTTAACCGGGAAATGAAAGCTGGTCAATGGTGACAATTTTGCCTTCAAGCAGGAAACACATCTTTCGGAAGAATGTTGAAACAATAGCTTCCATGTTATAAACATAGTCATGTCCAAGGAGTAGATCGTAATCTAACGGTCCTGGGACTACCATCACATTTAGGTGAACGGTTTTTCGTCCCAAAGTTATCGGTAACTTAGGAAGGATCCCTAACGGTCGACTGGTTCCTTTGTTAAAGCCTGACAAATTCTATGTAACAGGCATAAGCGATGGCAAACCAAGCGCTTTTCAAGAAGTTGAGGAAAGGATACTCACTGACACAACCTCATCTATGATAGTTCTTGACACGATCATTTTGTAAACTTGTACTATGATCCGGAAAGGTACATAAGAAGGAAGGTGAGATCTTGCTAGTTGATTCCAATCAAAGGAAGCGATTAGAATGCTTGGAGGGGGTAACGAATAAACGGGTGAAATAACCCTTGAGTAGCGGGAACTGGGGGATTCTCTTCCTGTTGTGAAGGAATGGGTGGATTGTTTCGGAGAAAACTAGTGTCTTTTCGATCGACTAGCCCTCTAGGATTGACAACTATCCCAGAAACAAACAGTTTAAAGCAATTTGTGATTTCCTTTATGTATGATAGATAAGAGAGAGGTAAAGGAACCAACCTGGATCTTCTGCTTAACTCCTTGCTTGATCTCTCTCCCCCTTGACAGAGTTTGCACCTCTTCTCCTACTTATCCCGCTTAGTGAATACCTGTAGAGACAAAGTAACAAAACACCATAAAATCACTTTGATCTATTATATCATAAGCATTGGAGAATCAAAAATAAAATGAACATACAATAGCATTCACAAATAACAACATTCACAAATACACAATTGTCTGTAGGAAAACTCAAAGAACTTTTTTAAAATAGAAGGGAGAATTACAACCCAGCCGTCTGATCTAGCATAATCCTCCTAGCATCAAAGCCCTTTTCACCTCATGAAAAGCAAGATCACCCAACAATACAATGCTCTTTCTCAGATACAAACTATCAGCACTTCCTTACAAACTACCAAATTCTAGCCTCTCGATCTCTCAGATGAGGGATCCATTTATAGATGTATGCAAGGGCGTGAGTCATCTCTGGGTTTTTGATTAGTGTCATTCCACTTGTTGTTATTGGTTCCACTTGGAGATTTCTTGGATCTCTTACTCATCCCTGGGCGAATTCAGAGAGGCAAATGTCATAGGAGAAGTTTCTAGAAGATTCCATGAGCATCCACTTAGCAAACTGTCTCGAACATTTTTCCATCCTCGTTCATCACACCCTATAGAAGGCCTCATTAGTATGCATCTGACCTAGCTAGTGTAGAAGTCAGTATGCATTGCACCCTGACAGTGGAGCAGTCAGTATGGTCCCGTTTTGGCCAGTTTTGGATGGTTTTTCAGGTGGAACTTTTGGGGAATGATGTAATCAGTTGACCATGATCTTTTAGGGTATGAAACAACACGTTTAGGGGTTAAATAGCTCTAGTTTATCGACATATAGGATTGGGGTTGAAGCGCCCAAATATGTCTATAACAGTTTCCCCCTAAAGCATGAAGTCGTAAATCTTTGATTTTGGGTAAAATGCTTTAACATGAGGATCCGAGGTTTTCGAAACTGGAAGGTGACCTATATAAGATACAATACAATACATCATCATCAATAATTTTCATGATCTTCCTGAGTCAGGAATTCCCATCCTCAGCATTATAAATTCATTTCATGTACATAGAACAAATAATTGTCTACAGTTGCAGACTAGTGATTCTTCATATGAAGGGTCATCGTCCCTGGCTTTGATGACCATTTGTGTACATTTGATGTTTTTATATTCTTGAATATATCACAACTCGGATGGATGAAACTAGATCTGGGGTCTTCAAACTCATTCAATCTTCACCCGATATACAAATTGATCCATGTGAAAAGATGTTCTGAAGTCAAACATGGAAAGACATCGCCTGATTACCAACCAATAATGTGAGCTGTTAATAGACACGAGAGGAATCACCGTAATGATAATGACTCTCAAGGTACTATAATACAATTCACGTGGTGTGAATATATGATCTGATGTCGAACACCACGCAGAATCTTTTCGTCGAAGGCCATTGACGTCAACCTATCGCCGGAAGTGAGAAACTTGCCATTAAGGCATGCAAGCTTCAAAGTACTAAAAGGGTTGTTTCTATGTCAACTTCTTGGATAATGAGCTAATGTCAACAAGAAGTGACCCATCGTAGGAGGGCCTTAATGTATCCCACATCTACGACACAAAACGAAGCAAATGATTTTCCGGAGGTGAAAACGATCGACGACACAAGGTTCAGGAATGGTAGTCATGAAAAATGGAGGTTGAAGGTATTGCAGTGGATGAGACATTAACTGGATGGTGAATTCTCAACTGAATGACTTCTCCTGAACATATCGGCGACACTGAGATGGATTGGTAGTGTTAACAACTTAACCCCAAAAATGGATGGTGTGAAATACCAATGGTGAAATGACCAGTGAACAGAAAAAGCCAACCCGACTCAATGATGGTGATGGAGTGAAAGTGTCATGTTCAAGAGCGACCTGCTACCATAAAATTCTTCAAGTTTTCTTCCCCTTTTCCCCAGTCATTATTGACCAGTACCTCTTTATTTTTGTCAAGCTTGAGGAGGATAACATATACTTGTTTTATAATTTTCCCTTCGGGCAAACCTGTCGCTATGTTCTTAGCGAGTCTAGTGACAGTGAAACTCGTTCTTGTCTTGGGGGAAAACTTTGTCGCTATTGTTTTAACGAGTTTAATGAAAAAGATAACTCAGTCCTTTTCATGTTTAGAGAGCTTGAAAAGGGATGAAAAGAAAACTCCAATAGTTCTTTTGCATAGCATAATCCCTTAGGTCTGTAAAAGATTAAAATAATACAAAAGGAATGACTTTTCGATCACTTTAGCGAGTCGAGATAGACGAACGCTCAAACTTTTTCGTGAGATAATCCTTCAGGTCCGAAAAAGATTAAAATCTACATGAGGGATGGTGATCCGGATTTAAACAGGAACGCAACAAATTACAGAGATAACCATATACACAAAGATGCAGCGGAAATAATACTTCATTTCATTAATGGAAAATACTGAAATATGCTTACAACCAGAATGGAAATAAACCAGCTAGGGCGATGGTAGCTTATCTCTGAGAAGAGATGTGATGGCTACATGCCTCTGAACTGTCTTACAATGAGGCTCGAAGGCCTATTTATTGTTGAGAAACAGTGGAAAAACCCTTACCATTCCAAAACCTAACCCTAGAAGATGAAACGCCAAAACTATGGGCCCCGTTTGGGGTAAGTTGGTACATCAACTTCCCGGGGTCGTAACTTTGGCATACGATCTCCGTTTGACGCATACAATAGCTCGTTAGAAAGATCTATCCGAGCATTATCATTGTTGGAATGGGCAACATCGGTCCATTCCATGGACCGATGTTTCCCTTGGATTCCCCAAAAAACGTCGTTTAGGGCCTCAAAACGACTCCGGAAGTTCAGGACCCGAAAAACTGCTAAAAATAGTAAGTTGTGCTACAATTAAGGAAACTAAAAATGCTGAGAAGAACAATGGTGGGGGTCCAGGTGGACTTGGCAGGTGGCCACCAATATCCACCTGGATCATTCCTCCCCCCTTAGGAAGCAATGGTCCCCATTGCGTTGAGCTCCTCCATGAGATGAGGAAACTTTTGTTGAACTTGTTCCCTGGTGAGCCACTTGCCCTGCTGAAGGAGTTGGCCGGCTTTGACAACTCGATACAGTTGGATATTCTGTTGGCGAGTGATCTTGATCTGTGTGTCCATGATCCGATCAGTTGCAGCTTGTTCCATGCAATCTGGATTTAATTCTGTGGGTTTGAGCTATTCTGCAATGTCGGATGTGTCTAGCAATGGTGGAAAGTATGGCCGAAGGCGGTCCACATTGAACACTGGGTGCAGGCCAAGGAATGGGGGAATGCTGAGCTCAAATGCATTGTCTCCCATAGCCTTAGTAATGGTGTAAGGACCATATCGGAGTGGTCTCAATTTCCGATAGGCTCCAGTAAGGCGTTCCTTTTGCAAATGCAACCAGACTTTGTCGCCCACCTGAAACTTGTGTGGCACCCGATGTTGATCATGTCGCTGCTTGTACTTGGCATTTGATTTCTCAAGAATGTCATGGACCTGCTGGCGAATGTGTTGGATGCGCTCAATGAAGCTGGTGGCCTTATCTGTTTCGGACTGGACATGAGCTGAATCTATGTGAGTAGCTGCAAGTAGCATGGCCACATCAATGGGGCATAGTGGCTGGAATCCCAAACCCACCTGAAAAGGGCTATGGCCAGTGGAGCTGTGAAGAGCTCGGTTGTAGATGTGCTGAACATAGGGGAGGCTCTCGTCCCATGTGCGTGGATGCTTTGAGTTATACATGCGTAGAATGTGCACAATCATCCTATTGACAACCTCTGTCTGGCCATCAGTTTGAGGATGGAAGGCTGTGGACTTCGTGAGTTTGGTGTCCAGCATTGACCAAAGACTGGACCAAAATGTGCTGAGAAACCGACTGTCCCGATCTGAGATGATAGACTGTGGGATCCCAAAGTGCACCCACACTCGTTCAAAGAAGAGTTTAGCAGTGGCTTCTGCTGTGATATTCTTCTTACAGGCCACCATAATGGCCATCTTTGAGAACCTGTCGACGACCACAAAAACACAGTCATTTCCATGCTTAGTGGAAGGAAGGCCTGACATGTAATCCATGGAGATGGATTCCCAAGGTCGACTAGGGGTAGGCAACGGGGTATAGAGGTCGTGCTTCTTAATGGTCGGTTTGGCAATGGCACAGGCAGTACATGATCTGATGTACTTCCCAACATCCTGTCGAAGATTCGGCCAATAGAAATAATTTTGCAGAACTGCCACTGTTTTCTCGACCCCGAAATGCCCTGCGGCCCGACTGTAGTGGGCTTCCCAAATCATCTTGGCATGCTCGCTTGAAGGAACACAAAGGTGACCGAGGTGGCATAATAGGGAATCCTGGAGGTGAAAATCTGGAACATGCCGACCCTCCAAGAGTGTCTGGTATGTGTGGCCGAATTCTGGGTCGCTTTTGTAGAGAAGTGGCCAATCAGAAGTCTCGTGCCCACAAGAGTTGAGCACGGTGGTTAACGCCATGATCGGTGGTCGACTGAGGCAATCTGCAACATTATTGGTGCTGCCCTTCTTATACTTGATATTCAAGTGGAACTGTTGCAGGTATGTAGACCACTTCTGATGGCGGTCATTCTGCAATTTACCTTGGGTCTGTATGAACTGCAGAGGTCAGTGGTCTGTGTGGATGACCGTTTCCTTCCCCAAAATGTAATGCTTCCATTGTCGGCAGGCCTGTACAATGGAATACATCTCTTTATCATAAGTGGGGTACTTCCGGACTGTGTCTGAAAGTGTTTCACTGTGATATGCCACTGGATGTCCATGCTGAGTAAGGACTGCCCCAATAGCATAGTCAGAGGCATCTGTCTTGACCTCAAATGGTTGTTGTAAATCTGGTAACACGAGCACTGGTGCCATGCAGAGGCGATCCTTCAACTCCATGAATGCCTTCTGTTGAGATTCAGACCAAAAGAATTTTGCTTTCGCCCCTCCCTTGGTGACTTGACTCAAGGGCCAAGAAATATGAGAAAACCCCAACACAAATCTGCGGTAGAAGTTGGCAAGACCTAGAAAGCTGCGAAGCTCTGTTAGAGTGGTTGGAGAGGGCCAATCCCGAATGACTTGTATCTTGGCTGGATCGACATGCACCCCCTGTTCATCAATGATGTATCTCAGATACTGAACCTGGGTCATGCCAAAAGTGCATTTCTCCAAATTGGCACATAGCTTGTGTTGCCGCAGTGTTTGGAGAACCTGTCGGATGTGGTGGAGGTGCTCTTCCCAACTCTGGCTGAAGATCAGAATGTCATCCAAGTATACTACTACAAAGGAGTTGGTGAATGGCCGCAAGATGTCATCCATTAGCCTCATGAAGGTTGCAGGAGCATTCGTCAATCCGAAAGGCATAACCAACCATTCGAAGAGGCCCTCCTTGGATTTGAAGGCAGTCTTCCACACATCAGAGGGTTCGATTGGTACCTGGTGATATCCTGACTTCAGATCGATCTTGCTGAAATATTTCGCCCCCTTTAGTTGGTCTAGGAGGTCATCAATCCGCGGGATCGGGTACCTATTACGGACAGTGATCTTGTTCAGCGCCCGATAGTCAATACAGAGTCTCCACGTCCCATCCTTCTTCTGTACCAACACAATCGGGCTCCCACAGGGCGATGAAGTCGGACGGATGTGACCTTTCTGCAGGAGCTCCTGAATCTGCCTCTTGATTTCATCGTTCTCCAGAACGGAGCACCGATAAATTGGTCCATTGGGTAGCGGCGCACATGGGGTCAGATCGATGGAGTGCTTGACTTGACAGTGCAGAGGAACCCCTGCCGGGGAGGTGAAGATGTCCTCGTACTCCTCCACAACCTTGTCCATCTGTAGTTGTCGTGGAGAGGGACCCCGTCTGGAGGCCGCGGCCACTGTCTTCTTCTTTCCTTGAGGGCGTATCATCAGGAAGACAAATTTCCTGGTTTTGGAAATGATCTTACTGCATTGTTTTGCAATAATCAAAGAGATGGCGGTAGGTGGTGCTACCTCTGGTATCCTGTACAACTTATTTCCCAATGTAATAATAACAGCATGGGGCCTTGATTCATACACAGCATGTCGCTTCCACAAGTATGGTTGTCCTAGTAATACATCACAAACTTCAAGGGGAGCAATGTCACACAATACCTCATCCGTGAAGGGCTTGATGTTGTATGGAAGGCGACACTGCTGGCTCACGCAAAGATCTCGTCCTTGGTGAAGCCACCCAATGGTGTATGGTTGTGGATGTGCTGTGGTCGGTAAGCCCAACCACTTCACGACCTCTGCCGAAATGAGGTTCTTTTAACTCCCGCTATCAACAATGAACTGTGTCGGGGAGCCCTTTACCCACATCTGGGAGTGGAAGAGACGCTCCTCCTCCTCTGGATCTTCGGGTTCATTTTTCTGGATCTTTGCGGTAGCAACAGTGGCGTTGGGATCCACATCAATGATCTGCTTCCCTTTTTCATTCCCCTTATCGGGTTCTGACTCAGAGTCGGAACATGCATTTGATTCTGAAACCTTTAGCTCAGCCACCAGTGACTGCTTGGCCCAACACTGACTTGTGTTGTGAGTGGAGCTCTTTTGGAACTCGCACCATTTTCCAGTGTCCTTTCTCGGCTTCGCGGCGCTGTTCTTTGCTTGCAGCTTCGGTTGGTTTTCTTGGGTTGTCCCGCCTTGGCTTTGTCCTTTGTTCTGTGGTTTAGGGGCACCTTTCCCCTGCTTTGGATTCACAGATCCAAAGTCTCGCTTCTTTTGTTTAAACTTCTACTCGACCTTGACGGCATATCGGTATGCTGCGCCGAGCGAGGAGATGTTTAGGAATTGTATTTCTTCCTGGATGTACTTGTGCAGGCAGCCACAGTATTTGAGTATCAAATGTTGCTCCGAATCCTTGATACCCAACTTTGTGCGAAGGGTATGGAAAAGATTGGTGAACTCCGGCACGTCTTGGTCCCTTCCCTGCCGCAGCGTGGTCCACTTTATGTATTCATCCTCATAGCTTCCAACAGGGTAGTATTGCTCCTTGATGGCATCCCGGAACGAATTCCAAGTGGGTGCGGCTGAAAATAGTGAGCCAGTACTTTCATCCTTCTGCTCATAGTAGGTTTCCCACCAGTCCTTGACGTGGGGGGCTGCTTTGAGAAGAGCAAAAACAATCTTTTCCCGACTCGAAAATTCATGAACAGAAAAATAACCCTCTAGCACATTTAACTATTTATCTACAGCATCTGCGTCTATCTGACCCTCGAATATGGGGATTTCAAAATTAACTTGTACCTTAAAGGGTGTGGCGTTTCCAGAGTAGCTGCTGGAAGCCAATGCGTTGCTTCTGGGTAGCCACTGAAAGATCTGGGCAAAGCTGTCCATCATCGCGTTCTGTTGTCGCTCGAGGGCTTCTTCGAGCAAGATTTTGATGGGATCTCCTGCCCCCTCGTCTTTCTTCTCATCCGCCATGGGAGGCCGTTGGGATTTGCGAGGCTAGTCTTGCAAAGGTTCAACCAGTTCAAGCCCTAACTCCTTATATCCCGACCTTGTTGGGGACATGCAAAGAAAAACAGAGAAAGAGCAGACCGCTCTGATACCACTGATCTGGATTTAAACAGGAACGCAACAAATTACAGGGATAACCATATACACAAAGATGCAGCAGAAATAATACTTCATTTCATTAATGGAAAATACTGAAATATGCTTACAACCAGAATGGAAATAAACCAGCTAGGGCAATGGTAGCTTATCTCTGAGAAGAGATGTGATGGCTACATGCCTCTGAACTGTCTTACAATGAGGCTCGAAGGCCTATTTATTGTTGAGAAACAGTGGAAAAACCCTTACCATTCCAAAACCTAACCCTAGAAGATGAAACGCCAAAACTATGGGCCCCGTTTGGGGTAAGTTGGTACATCAACTTCCCGAGGTCATGGTACTGAGAGCTCCACTGTCAGGGTGCGATGCATACTGACTTCTACACTAGCTAGGTGTGATGCATATTGATGAGGCCTTATGTGGGTTGCGATGAACGAGAATGGACAAATGTCCGAGACAGTTTGCTAAGTGGATGCTCATGGAATCTTCTAGAAACTTTTGATATGACATTTGTTTCTCTGAATTCGCCCAGGGATGAGTAAGAGATCTAAGAAATCTCCAGGTGGAACCAAAAACAACAAGTGGAATGACACTATTAAAAAACCTAGAGATGATTCACACCCTTGTATACATCTATAAATGGATCCCTCATCTGAGAGATCTAGAGGCTATAATTCAGTAATTTGTAAGGAAGTGCTAATAGTTTGTATCTGAGAAAGAGCATTGTATTGTTGGGTGAATTTTGTTTTAGGGAAAACTAGTGTCTTTTCGATTGACTAGCCCTCTAGGATTGACAACTATCCTAGAAACAAACAGTTTAAATAAATTTGTGATTTCCTCCATATATGATAGATAAGAGAGAGGCAAAGGAACCAACTGGATCTTCCGCTTAACTCCTTGCTTGATCTCTCTCCCCCTTGACAGAGCTTGCACCTCTTCTCCTACTTGTTAGGGTCGGTCCGGTCATCCCTCTGTTAGAGATCAAAACTCTTTTTTTCATTTCATGTTTAGGTGTCCCATCAGTTTCGATCAGTTGCATTTCGTTAGGAGCATGTCATAAATCTGACAGAAGGGCTTGTGTCACTCATTTCCCTTATGCTTGGCACTGCTGGCTCAGATCTGTTTATAAAAATCAAGTCTTGAAAAGTTATTTGCAGTGTTGTTTCAGTTTTTAGGTCATAATAGTTTTTTCAGTCATTAGGTCTAGGGTTAAGTCAATTTGGTCTTTAACAAAGTTTAATAAAGCCAGCAGGCCAGAGGGAGGTCCTTAATATGTTGTTATCTCAAAGATTTTTATCGTCAAACGGATAGATTATGACTTCTCTTCAAAACTCTGTTTTGAAGATAAGTCGACATTTCACTTTTGTAATAATTTTTCAAAAATTTCAGTCCTTGAATTATCCAGGCGCAGCCCTAGTCTCCTTTGCCAGATCATATCACAGCTATCCCTGCAAAAAATTGTCAAAGAAATTCATTATTTCAACCAAATTTAAGGAGAAAACAAAAAGGTCAGAATGCTATTAATCCTGAAAAAGTGTCAATTGCAAAACATAACAAATTGGGTTATTGAAGAGGCAAAAATCAAATTGGTGTTTATGTAAAGGTCTTTCAATGAATTTTCAAGTCATTGTGCATGCCAAAGGTGGAGAAAGTCATTCCAAGTCGAATTTGTGAGTTTTGGAGGAGATCGGTCCCCATTTCACCTGCGCGTCGCATATAACAGCCTGCGCGGCGCATATACCTTGCGCGGCGCACACAGAACTTCAGGCCAGTGCAAAATATAACTAGCGCGGCGCATATACCTTGTGTGGCGCACTGGGTAATGACTGTGGCGCTTACAGTTTTGAGCCCAGAATTTGTTGCAAACTCATCAAATCGCCCAAAATTCGCATCAATTCGCCAGGTAGGCTCACATCCATTGCTTCTATTTTGTATTTGATGGTGAAATGTGAATGTTCATGGATGATGGCCGTGGGAAAAATACTTTGAAAGCCTCCCTTTGCCAATAAAAAAAATTGTTGTAGGTTTTGCAAATAGTTTTGTCACCATGGTTTTTTCTTTTCCCATTTCCCTTTGTTCCTCATTTCCAAAATCCACTCATCAATCCTACACTACAACCCCTAAACCCCAAATCCCTTACCCTTATAAAAAACTCCTTAACCCTATTCAAAATCCCAAACCCTAAAAACCCTATTCCCATATATACATTTCCCCTTCCTTCCCTAATTACATTTTATTTCAAAATTCCCTAATTCCCTGATATTTTCCCCTTCCTAACATTCCCTTGTAGATTTGTTTTCCCCTTGATCACAGCATTGTTTAGATCAAAAGAATAGTCCATATTCAGTTGCACACAGCAGTTTCACATATCAGAATTCATTCAAGGCAGTTTGCATATCAGCAGTGATGTCATCTAGTCACTCATCTGAATATGAGGCAGAAACCCAAAGTGATTCTCCCTTGGGTGAGAAGGACCCCGGAGGCCTCGTAAAAGTGGCAAACATGTCAGGCAAGAACCAATCAACCTTAGAGAATTGCATGCTTGTCCTCTTGCTATGCAGTGTTTTGAGCATCAGTGATGCTATGAGTTTTGTCAAAAGGTGGCTGAGGTCCAATTTCATTATGAGTTGGCTCGTCTTTTTGTCTTGCATTTGCACGGAGATCAAGCTACCTTGGCTGGGGTCACCTTTACACTTACACCAGAAACTGTTTCGCTGGCAATAGGTATACCAAATATTGGTGAACTATGGCACAAAAAACAACAGATTGATAGGCAGCATTATGAGCCATACATTAAACCCAATTTCTTGAGGCAGCTGAAATGAGTGTTCCCGTTTCGGTACCTGAAAGATGAATATGCTACACTCATGAGATTGATCATGAAATATTTCAGCTGTGAGGGACAATTCTCTCGTCTTTATGCTTATCACATCAGGTTACTCATGTATTTCACCAGGGTGCGGATGATGAACATTCTGTATTTCATCTGCCGGAATATAGAGAGGATGACTACCTTTATACAGCATAGAACCCCCCAGCAGCAATTCAACAGTGTCTATCATTTTGCTCTTATAAAGATTTTGGTGGTTCATCAGCTTGGTTTGCAGGGCGTCACTTGGGATGACTTCATCTCACGTGATTTCTTCAGAGCAGAGTATCAGAGGTGAAACACGAGGATGAACCTTCTCAACAGTATGAGCGTCATGAGACCAGGCCTATTTTCATTACATATTAGAGAGGCTATCCGAAAGGCACCAGACCTTTGTTTGCAGCAGCAAAGCGAGTGTTATCTCCACCTGGCATGGAAGGGGCCTCACTTCCGACATCAGCACCACAGGCACAAGTACAGGACAAGGGTAAGAAGCCCATGCATGAGAAGGGGCCTTCAGGTGAGCCATCAGGTTTCGTTCTCATTCCTAATGATGAGACAGCTACGGATTCAGAGAAGTCCAGATATAGAAGGATTATCGAAGAGCAAGAAACAGACATTCAAGCCTTGGAAATCCAGTTGGAGATGGCCAAATGGAACATCAGGTATTTGGAATAGAGAAATAAGCAGCTTGAAGACCAGCATGCGATCATGGAGCTACAAAGCATCCGTGAGAATCGCCAAGTTTCCCGACATAGGAGGATTGAGTTCACTTCTCTAGAGCGACAGGTCAATGAGGATCGTGAATCTAATCTCGAGAGGGTCAACTTTTACTTGGAGAAATGGCTGAACAAGGCCAATAGAGATAATGCATTTTTGAGACACATGGTTGTCCACTACAGGGCACGGAACCAAGTTTGCAAGGCTTGGATAAGGAATCTAAAGGCGAAATTGAAGAAGGCAATCAGCAAGCAAAAGAAGCAAAGGGAGCTCGATCGCCTTCAGATTTTGGCCGAGGCCTCTTTAGCTCATCATCACACTTGATAAGGAAACTCCAGCCCAAATTTCAAGAGATTTGGGGCATTTTTGGTCATTTTGGAATTTTTGCATTAAAAAAACAGGCTTTTTCCCTATATGCGCCGCGCACCTTGCACGACGCATAGGATTGGGAGCTCCAAATTACAAATGGCTTGCAGTTTTGGATTTTTCATGAGAAATCATAAATTTTGGTACTTGGACAAGAAATTTGGGTGAATTATGGGTCCCCAAAAGGTTAAAAAAACATGCAAAAAATGACCTCACTTCCCCTATTTTGACACACAGGAAGCAGTCTTGGGAGAATGCACATTTGGAGGGGCAAATGGACACCAATTTGGAAAATTCCACTTGGGTTGGATAGTAGACAAGTAGGGCTTTCCAACAAGCCAACTTGAGCTCAATTTGGACTCCTGTAGGTGCCTCAAAAGCATCAGAAAAGTAGCACGGCGCATATAGAAATCAGCGTGGCGCATATAGATTTTTTACCCAATTTTTCATCTTTCAGCTCAGGAATTCAGCCAGTTTGACTAGTTTTGATTTGTGATGTAATTTTTGACTTCTCTTGATGTAATTAACTAAACATGATGTAATTTTGACACTTAGTTACTTGTTCTAGAGGATTCATTCACCAAAGAGTGAAAATTTAATGAATGAATCAGTTTCCTACCTTATAGAGGCAAGTTGTTTTGACTGCCTAGATTTTAGTGCTTTGTTTAGAATTGGTTGAAACAGCTCCTAGAATGATGAGATCGACCCATAGAGGCAAGGGAAGAGGTTGGCTTGCCTATATTACGTAATTTCTAAGTCATTTTTCAGGGTTGGACTCTTGGGAAAAGCAGGACACTCTATTGTACATTCACTTCTGCATTTTTGGCAAAGGAAAGACCAGGGTTTTGCAGCACTATTTGGGATCCTTGTGGCTTTATGTGTTGATGGTGTGCTTCTTTCAGTAATTGTAAGTTGTTATGTGTATCATTTTCCTTCTCTCATCTTCTGCAATTGAACAAAGAAGTGTTAAGGTAGAAATCCATAGATGGTTATGCTCTGCCTTTAAGTTTGTTTGATTTTCCATGTTTTCATCTGTTTAAGGAGAATCCTTGAAAGCTTCTTGCTCTCCTTAGCTTTTCACCAGTCAGATCTACCCATTCATTCTCTTTTAAATCATCAAGACAATCGCCTACCTTGCCCCAAGTAGACCTTTGCAAAAACTGTGTCTCATCCCCACACCCAAAATTGCCTTTCCCTTTGATTCAACAAAAACCTCAAAAAATCAACCTCAAACTCCTTGTACTTCATACCTAGCCTAAGATCAATTACAAATTTAGTCATCTCGAGCCTCATCGATTACATTTTTCCAAGATTGACTCGGAGAGAGCCCTCTCCTGTCCTCGTAGGGCTAGCTACGAGGCTGAGTGTGGTTTGATGTGGACATAGAACCTTGTCTTTTCAGCTTGAGACAAATCTAGGCTCTAACACTACTTATCCCGCTTAGTGAATACCTGTAGAGACAAAGTAACAAAACACCATCAAAGCATCTTGATCTATTATATCATAGTCATTGCATAATCAGAAATACAATGAACATACAATAGCATTCACAAATAACAACATTCACAAATACACAATTGTATGTAGGAAAACTTAAAGAACTTTATTAAAATAGAAGGGAGAATTACAACCCAGCTGTCTAATCTAGCATCATCCTCCTAGCATAAAAGCCCTCTTCACCTCATGAAAAGCAAGATCACCCAACAATACAATGCTCTTTCTCAGATACAAACTATCAACACTTCCTTACAAATTACCAAATTCCAGCCTCTAGATCTCTCAGATGAGGGATCCATTTACAGATGTATGCAAGGGTGTGAGTCATCATTGGGTTTTTGATTAGTGTCATTCGACTTGTTGTTTTTGGTTCCACTTGGAGATTTCTTGGATTTCTTACTCATCCCTGGGTGAATTCAGAGAGGAAAGTGTCATAGGAGAAGTTTCTAGAAGATTCCATGAGCATCCACTTAGAAAATTGTCTCTGACATTTTTCCATCCTCACTCATCGCACCCTACAGAAGGCCTCATCAGTATGTGTCCCACTTGGCTAGTGTAGAAGTTAGTATGCATCGCACCTTGACAGTGGAGCAGTCAATATGGTCCTGTTTTGGCCAGTTTTGGATGGTTTTTCAGGGGGAACTTTTGGGGAATGATGTAATCAGTTGACTATGATCTTTTAGGGTATGAAACAACACTTTTAGGGATTAAAGAGCCCTAGTTTATTGACATATAAGATTGGGGTTGAAGTGCCCAAATATGTCTATAACAGTTGCCCCCTAAAGCATGAAGTCATAAATCTTTGATGTCGGGTGAAATGCTTTAACATGAGGATCCGAGTTTTTCGAAACTGGAAGGTGACCTATATAAGATACAATACAATACATCATCATCATATAATTTTCATCTAGCTGAGGCATGCATTCCCATGTTTAGCTTTATAAATTCATGTCATGTACATAGAACGGATAATCGTCTGCAGTTGTAGACTGGTGATTCTTCATATGTAAGGTCATCATCCCTGGCTTGGATGACCATCTGTGTACATTTGATGTTTTTACATTCCTTAATATATCACAGCCCAGATGGATGAAACTAGATCCGAGGTCTTCAAACTCATTCAATCTTCACCCGATGTACACGTCGTTCCATGTGAAAAGATGTTCTGAAGTCGAACATGGAAAGACATCACCTGATTACCAGCCAATAATGTGAGTTGTTAACAGATGCGAGAGGAATCACTGATAATGATAATGACCATCAAGGTACTATAATACAATTCACATGGTGTGAATATATGATCGATGTCGAACACCACGCAAAATCTTTCGATCGAAGGCCATTGATGTCAACTTGTCGCCGGAAGTGAGAAACTTGCTATTAAGGCATGCAAGCTTCAAAGTATTGAAAGGGTTATTTCTAAGTCAACTTCTTGGATAATGAGCTGATGTCAAAAAGAAGTGACCCATCATAGGAAGGCCTTAATGTATCCCACATCTACGACATGAAACGAAGCAAATGATTTTATGGAGGTGAAAACAATCGACGACACAAGATTTAGGAATGGCAGTGATGAAAAATGGAGGTTGAAGGTATGCAGTGGATGAGACATTAACTGGATGGTGAATTCTCAACTGAATGACTTCTCTTGAACATATTGGTGATGCTGAGATGGATTGGTAGCGTTAACCCCAAAAATGGATGGTGTGAAAGACCAATGGCAAAATGACCGATGAAGGGAATAACCCAACCCGACTCAATCATGGTGATGGAGTGAAAGTGTCATGTTCAAGAGCGACCTGCTACCATAAAATTCTTCAACTTTTCTTCCCTTTTTCCCCAGTCATTGTTGACCAGTACCTCTTTATTTTTTTCAAGCTTGAGGAGGATAACATATGCTTGTTCTATAATTTGCCCTTCGGGCAAACCTGTCGCTATGTTCTTAGCGAGTCTAGCGAATGTGAAACTCGTTCTTGTCTTGGTGGAAAAGTTTGTCACTATTGTTTTAACGAGTTTAATGACAAAGATAACTCGGTCCTTTTCATGTTTAGAGAGTTTGACAAGGGACGAAAAGGAAACTCCAACAGTTCTTTTTCGTAGAATAATCCCTTAAGTCCGAAAAAGATTAAAATAATACAAAAGGGATGACTTTTCTGATCACTTTAGCGAGCCGAAAAAGACAAACGCTTGATCTTTTTCATGAGATAATCCCTCAGGTCTGAAAAAGATTAAAATAATACAAAGGGGATGACTTTTCCGATCACTTTAGCGAGCCGAAAAATATAAGCGCTCGATTTTTTTCGTGAGATAATCCCTTAGGTCCGAAAAAGATTAATATATACAGGAGGGATTGTTTCAGGGAAAACTAGTGTCTTTTCAATCTGCTAGTCCCACTAGGATTGGTAGCTATCCTAGATACAAACAATCAAAGAAATTTGCGATTTTCTTTATGTATGATAGATAAGAGAGAAGCAAAAGGACCAACCTAGATTTTCTACTTGACTCCTTGCTTGATTTATCTCTCCCTTGATAGATATTGCACCTCTTCTCCTATTTATCTCGCTCAATGAATACCTGTAGAGACAAAGTAACAAAACACCATCAAAGCATCTTGATCTATTATATCATAAACAATGCAGAATTAGAAATACATTGATCATACAATGGCAGTCACAAATAAACGATTGTATGGAGGAAAACTAAAAGAACTCTATTAATAGTAGAAGGGAGAATTACAACACAATTGTCTGATCTAGCATCAGCCTCCCAGCATCAAAACCCTCTTCATCTCATGAAAAGAAAGATCACCCAACAATACAATGCCTTTTCTCAAAGATAAACTATCAACACTTCCTTACAAATTATCAAATTCCAGCCTCCAGATCTCTCAGATGAGGGATTCATTTATAGATGTCTACAAGGGTGTGAGATATCTCTGGGTTTTTGATTAGTGTCATTCCACTTATTGTTCTTGGTTCCACTTGGATATTTATTGGATCTCTTACTCATCCCTATGCGAATTCAGAGAGGCAAGTGTCATAGGAGAAGTTTCTGGAAGATTCCATGAGCATCCACTTAGCAAACTGTCTCGGACATTTGTCCATCCTTGCTCATCACACCCTACAGAAGGCCTCTTCAATATGCATCGCACCTGGCTAGTGTAGAAGTTAGTATGCATCGCACCTTGACAGTGGGAAGTCAGTATGGTCTATTTTTGGCCAGTTCTGAGTGGTTTTTCAGGTGGAACTTTTGGGGAATGATGTAATCAGTTGACTATGATCCTTTAGGGTATGAAAGAACACTTTTAGGGGTTAAAGAGCCCTTGGTTTATTGACATATAAGATTGGGGTTGCAGTGCCCGAATATGTCTATAACAGTTGCCCCCTAAAGCATGAAGTCATAAATCTTTTGATGTCGAGTGAAATGCTTTATCATGAGGATCTGAGGTATTTGAACTGGAAGGTGACCTGTATAAGATACAATACAATGCATCATCATCATATTATTTTCATGATCTAGCTGAGGCAGGCATTCCCATGCTCAGCTTTATAAATTCATTTTCATGTACATAGGACAGATAATTGTTTGCAGTTGCAGCCTGGTTCTTCTTATGAAGAGTCATCTTCCCTGGCTTAGATGACTATCTATGTAGCTTCTGTGTGCATTTGATGTCTTTATATCCCTGAATATATCGCAACCTGGATGGATGAAACAAGATCCAGGGTCTTCAAACTCGTTCAATCTTCGCTTGATGTACAAGTCAGTCCATGTGAAAAGATGTCCTGATGTCGAACATGGAAAGATATCGCCTGGTTACCAACCAATAATGTAAGATGTTAACAGGCATGAGTGGAATCACCGGTAATGATAATGACCCTCAAGGTACTACAATACAATTCATGTGGTGTGAATATATGATCCCATGTCGAACACCACGCAAAATGTCTCGGTCGAAGGCCATTAATGTAAACCTGTTGTCGGAAGTGAGAAACTTGCCATTGAGGCATGCAAGCTTTAAAGTACTGAAAGGGTTGTTTCTAAGTCAACTTCTTGGATAATGATCTGATGTCAACAAGAAGTGACCCATTGTAGGAGGGCCTTAATGTATCCCATACCTATGACACGAAACGAAGAAAATGATTTTCTGGAGGTGAAAATGATCGACGACACAAGGTTCAAGAATGGTGGTCATGAAAAATGGAGGTTGAAGGTATTGCAATGGATGAGGCATTGACTGGATGGTGAATTCTCTAAATGACTTCTCTTGATAATATAGGCGACACTAAGATGGATTGGTAGCGTTAACCCCAAAATATGGATGGTATGGAGGACCAATGGTGATATGACTGATGAACGGAATAACCCAACCCGACTCAATCATGGTGATGGAGTGAAAGTGTCATGTTCAAGAGCGACCTGCTACCATAAAATTCTTCAAGTTTTCTTCCCTTTTTCCCCAATCATTGCTGACCAGTACCTCTTTATTTTTGTCAATCTTGAGGAGAATAACATATGTGTGTTCTATAAGTTGCCCTCCGGGCAAACCCGTTGCTATGTTTTATCGAGTCTAGCGATAGTGAAACTCATTCTTGTCTAGGTGGACAAGTTTGTCGCTATTGTTTTAACAATTTTAATGACAAGGACAACTCAACCCTTTCCATGTTTAGAGATTTTGAAAAGGGACAAAAAGAGAACTCGAGTAGTTCTTTTTCGTAGCATAATCCCTTAGGTCCGAAAAAGATTAAAATAATACAAAAGGGATGAATTTTCCGGTCACTTTAGCGAGCCGAAAAGACAAGCGCTCGAAACTTTTCATGAGATAATCCCTCAGGTCTGAAAAGTTAAAAATATATAGGACAGATGGTGCTTCCAATAACTTTAGCGAGCTGGAGAGGACAATTTCTTGACAATATTTTCATATTTAGCGAGTCTGAAAAGGGTTTAAAGTGGACTCGTTTTTTTAGGAACGAGTGGCATTCGGGGTAGCAACTGGTTCTGGGTAATCTTGGAACTTACATGGTGATGTGAAGAGGGTGGCTAACAAGACCACTCGTTGCAACTGTTCCTAAAAATGGTAAACAATCAAGTGGAAGCATATGATCGGCCAAAAGAATGGAGTTTATGGCAGGAACACAACCAAGGCTCAAAGGCTGATGTTATGGCAATCACGAAGGTGGGTTCATTTTTTAAAGAGCTTGAACTTTGGGGGAACATATGCTCAGTTGGCATGTTCATTTTTTAATGAGCTTGAACCTTGTGGAAACATTGATCATTTGGCAGGTTCATTTTTTAACGAGCTTGAACCTTGCAGAAACATTGCTCATTTGGAAGGTTCATTTTTAATGAGCTTGAACCTTGCGGAAACATTGCTCATTTGGCAGGTTCATTTTTTAACGAACTTGAACCTTGCGGAAACATTGCTCATTTGGCAGGTTCATTTTTTAACAAGCTTGAACCTTGTGGAAACATTGCTCATAGTTAGAGGCGAGTTCATTTTTTAACGAGCTTTGAACATTGCAGAAACTATGCTCAGAAAGGTAGGTTCATTTTTTAACGAGCTTGAACTCTGGGGAAACATATGCTCAGTTGGCAGGTTCATTTTTTAACAAGCTTGAACCTTGTGGAAACATTGCTCATTTCCCTTTTTATGTAGGCTAGAAACGACCAAACTAGAAAGCTAAAAAAGCTAGAAAAACTATAACTACTAAGGTTAGGTAGGATGGTTTTGTCAGCAGTTTAGAAAAGACACTTCCTCTGCTTCGTCCGCAGCATAAATGAAGGTGAATGGTGGATCAAACCAATCACCTAACCTAAGAAGTTTAAATACTAGAAAAGTAAAAAGCTAAAAAAATGAAATTGGTCATTTTTCACTTGCATAAAAAGGTTTGCATGCCCCTAGGCATCGAGACCAGGAGAGTCTCCAGTAACCATATGGGAATCACTGTGGTTAAGAAGGATTGTTTTTGTCAGCGGCTAGACAAAAACAATTCCTTGGCTTTGTCCGCCAATTAGACAAAGGTGAGTGGTGTGTCAGACCAATCACTTAACTTACAGGGATATTCATATGGTAGGATGGTTTCATCCACAAAATAGAAAAAACACTTCCTTGGCTTCGTCCGCAGTGCAGACAAAAGTGAATGGTGTTTCAGACTGATCACATAACCTACAGGGAAACCTATCTTTTCAGCTGGGTTCGTCCGCCAGAATAGACAAGCGACGTAGTAGCAACAATGGATTTAAATAATTCCACAATGGATCTTTACAACCCAACAATCACCCTGCCGAACCCCCTTGTTCCTATCGGAATCCAAAAGCCTTTGAATAGGCGTAAAATATTTCTTTTCTCTTTCGAGACCCAATATACCCTTTAAACCATTCAAAATAGTGTTGAACGCCTTTTCCAACAATTATATGGGTATCGCCGCACTCCCAGATTTACCCGATCAGACGACTCAAATCAATTCGCGATATCGGCGATCAGGGTTCTAGTGGACCACTCTATCGGCGCTAGTCTCCAGTGGAGGTTTGATGCAATAAGCTTAATCGCTATTGGCGATTCCCATATCTCTGCGTTTAATAAATCCCACTTCCTCTCCCATCCTCCGATGCGATACCCGTCGGACCCGATATCACTTCAAGGCAACTTTTATAATCCTTCGCGGCCGCTTTCCTTTGTAACGTGATGCAATATGGGAACACTACATAGGCTGATGCGATGGGATTACACGGACCCGATGAGTCCCAAAATCAAACTTGATTTCATTTCAAGTCCGTTCAATGGTTCCGCTGCGTGTTTTTGTGCCGATTTTCTGTTTTAATGGGCTTTTCCGCTCGTGGACCCAAGCTATGCCATATTTTCCTTAAACACGGGAAGTCTTACGATTAAGAATAAAAACACAGACAGATCGAAACTGCATGTATTTTCAAAAGGTAAATCAATCATACAAGACCTCCACAGGCCGCATAAAAGTGTTTCACAAAATACTGGATTTGTTCATAAATAAAACACAGGGTCTCAGCCTTGGCCAGATTACATAAGGAAATGACCTCTGTTACACAAAATACAGTCCACACACACACTCTGAGCTCTCACTCCACTCTAAGCCTCTCTTCCTTCTCGCTCATTACGTTTTTCCTTCTTTTATTACTAAAATAATTTCTCTAACAATATGTAACAACAATCTTCTATTTTTAAGAGATCTAACAACAATCTTCTATCTCTTAGCTCTCATGCACACCTATGCTAACAACTCTATCTCTAAATCTAAAATAAGATAGTCTCTCACTTATTACAATAATAAATGATAACAAGCTGTTTGAGAAGTCCAACCCTCTCAGTAAAACTGATTTTGACCCAAGAGTCAATGAATTTCACCCTATTTAGCCACAACATGTGAACAAGTTGGGTCATTTTCCTGTGTTAAAAGGAGGCCCATGTTTTTATTTTGACATGTTTAAAAATCTTTTGACAGAGTTGTCCTTAGTAGGCAACGATACAGTGCTGAAAGTAAGCGAGAAAGTGCTTATTTCTTTTTTGTTGGACTTGATGATTCAAGGGGGAGTATGACTCTCTCCTTGAGGACTGATGGTGGTCTCAAGATCACAGAAGCTGCTGGAATGTTAACTCATGTGCTTGTAACTTTTTTATTTTCTTAATAAAAAAGTTCGCTTTTTTTCCTCGGAAAAAAAACATGTGAACAAGTTTTCACATTGCTGGCTAATCCCGACGCTCCTGCATCAGACTCCCAGGGAAGAAAAGACTTGTCCTTCAAACTTTAAGGACTTACTCCATATTTCTGTAGTTCAGCTGCTGTCAACCAAATGGAATCTTACACTGGCTGCTCCTTCCACTTGACCAGATACTGGAAATATGTCTGCCCTCTGGTTTTCTTGGATATTATTTGATCCAAGATAGCTTCAACTTCTTTCTTGACCTCTTTTGGTACTTGTTCCTCCCAATCCACAGTTTGAACTTCATCACTTGTAGCTTCATTCTGCAACTCGGTCTCTGCCTCTCTGAATGGATATAAGTCTGCAACATTAAAAATGGGGGATATTCCAATCCCTTCTGGCAACTCGATCTCATATGCATTGGCTGAAAATTTCCTTTTAATTTTACAAGGTCCTATCTTCTTCATTTTCAGTTTGTTATAAGTTTTTGTAGGAAATCTCTCTTTCCTCAAATATGCCATGACTAAATCTCCTACTTGAAACACCTTTTCTCTTCTTTTCAGATCTGCTCTCTGCTTGTATCTACTGTTGCTTTCCTGCAATTTACCTTTGACTTCTTCCTGTAACCTCTGCATTTGTTCGACAAAATCTTCAGCACTTGCACTCTTGGCTTCCTGTTTTCCCAAGTCCCTAAGCTCATATACTCCTCTCGGATGCATTCCAAAGACAATCTGAAATGGACTCATTCCAATGCTTTGGTTTGGTGTATCATTGTAAGCGAACTCAGCTTGAGCTAATGCCAAATACCACTATTTGGGATTTTGATATACTAAAATCCTTAGTATATTCCCCAAGCTCCTATTCACTACTTCAGTTTGTCCATCTGTCTGAGGATGGTACGCTAAACTAAAATTGAGTTTAGTTCCCAGTTTCTTCCAAAGTGTCCTCCAGAAATGCCCTACAAATTTAGTATCTCGATTTGATACAATACTTACAGGTAAACCATGCAATCTTACAATATCTGAAAAGAATAAATTAGCTATGTGTGTTGCATCACTAGTTTTCTTACAAGCAATAAAATGTGCCATTTTAGAAAATCTATCTACTACAACATAAATAGAATCGTTTCCTCTCTGAGTTTTTGGTAAACCCAGAACAAAGTCCATACTAACTGCATCCCATGGTCGATCTAGTATGGGCAATGGCTGATATAGTCCTGTATTCTGACTCCTTCCTTTGGCATACTAACATACCCTGCATTTCTCAACAAACTTTTTAACATCAGTTTGCATTTTGGGCCAGTAATAAAAAACATTCACCTGAGCGAAGGTTTTATCTTGTCCAAAATGACCAGATAACCCTCCACTGTGCTTCTCCTTGATTATGTTCTCCCTCATGGAACATTTGGGAATACATAACTTGTTGCTTTTAAATAACATGCCTCCTTGAATAAGGTAGTCCATCCACTGACTTCTGTTATGGCTCACTGGATTTTGAACTGTTGTGCAGATGTTTCTAAAATCCTCATCATCCTTGTACATTTCAATCATTTCCTCAAAACCTACAATACCAACTTTGAACTCTTGCAAAAGAAAACTTACCCTGCTCAATGCATCTGCTACTTTATTAGACTTACCACTTTTATGCTTTATTACAAAAGTGAAACTTTGCAGAAATTCCACCCATTTGGCATGCTTCTGATTTAGCTTTGGCTAGTTATTAATAAACTGTAAAGCATGATTTTCTAAATATAAGATAAATTCCTTTGACAGTAAGTAATGCCTCCACTTTTTCAATGCCTGCACAATAGCGTAAAACTCCTTGTCATAAGAAGAATATTTCTTTTTTGCATCATTTAGTTTCTTGTTGAAATATGCTATCGGTCTTTGCTCTTGACTCAGTACCAAACCAACTGCTACTCCACTTGCATCGGTTTCTACTTGGAAGACTTTCTTGAAATTAGGGAATGCTAGAATTAGCTCTTCTGTTATCTTATTTTTCAGTAGATTAAAGTTTCTATCCGCTGCTTCTATCCATCGAAATGGCTGATTGACCTCCTTGATTGTCTCAAGGATTGATGCACAAACTTGACTAAACCCTTTTATAAACTTTCTGTAAAAACTAGCATGTCCATGGAAGCTTCATACCTCAAATACACTTCTGGGAGTAGGTCAGTTCCTGATTGCTTGTACCTTATTTGGATCCATATTCAAGGCCTCTTTGGAAACCACAAATCCTAAGTACACCAGCTCCTCTTTCATGAAACTACACTTCTTCAAATTAATTTTTAGTTTTTCCTTTTGTAGAGTTTTCAGGACAAACTTCAGATGTTCTAAATGCTCCTCTTTACTTTTGCTAAAAACCAGAATATCATCAAGGTAAACAATGACAAATTTACCTGCATACTCCTTCAAGACCTCGTTCATTAGTCTCATGAATGTACTGGGTGCATTAGTGAGCCCAAAAGGCATCACTAACCACTCATACAGTCCACTATTTGTTTTGAAAGCCATTTTCCATTCATCGCCTTCCCGAATCCTGATTTGATGATACCCGCTTTTCAAATATATCTTAGTAAAGTACCTGGATCCACTTAAACATTCCATTAAATCATCCATTCTGGGTAAAGGAAATCGGTACCTGATTGTTATCTTGTTGATAGCTCTGGAATCTGTGCACATGCGCCATTCTCCTCCCTTCTTCGGACTAAGTACTGTTGGCATAGCACACGGGCTCAGAATTTGTCTAATCAGCCCCTTGTCCATCAGTTCTTGTACTTGCCTTGCAACCTCTGCATTTTCCTGGGGAGTTATTCTATATGCAGCTTTATTGGGTAGACTTGCTCCTGGTATTAAGTCGATATGGTGGCTAACACTTCTAACTGGTGGTAATTCATTCAGTAATTCATCCACGATGATATCCATAAAATTATCTAACACAACTTGAATTTCTTCAGGAAAATCATTTAAATTCGTAGAGGTTAAGATTACCTTGGGCCTCCCTATGATAGTGAAGTGAAACTCCTCGCTTTTGTCGACCTCCTGTAGCAATTCTTTACCACTTATCAACATGATACTATTTTCAGGCAGTCCTTTATCAACATCATTCTTCACTGGCAACAACGTGTGCTTAGTTCCATCCTTCTCTATGGTATATGTGTTCCTTCTCCTATCATGAATCGCTTTCCGGTCAAATTGCCATGGTCTCCCCAATAATATATGACATACATCCATGGGCATTATGTCACATAGGATCACGTCTTTGTATGTGCCGATCTACATTTCCACATTACATTGCTCTGTCACAATGACTTGATGGCCCTTCTGTAACCAAGACACTTTGTAAGGTGCAGGATGTGTCATCCTTGCTAACCCAAGCTTTTCCACCATCTCTATGGACACAAGATTGTCAGTACTCCCACTGTCAATTATGACCTTACAACACTTACCCTTTGATTTACATGTGGTTCTGAACAAGTTCTTCCTTTGTGCAGGTTCTCCAGTCTCCTTTTCTGCTCTAAGAAAAGTTCTTCTAAATAGCAGTGATTCACCTTCTTCAGGGGGTTCTTCTTTCTCCACAAGTCGAGGTGGTTCTGGCTTTGCCTCAGCCACATTTGCACCCCTCTGGCTTGCTGATTTGTTATGAGGACAGTCCCATGACATGTGTCCCCATTCTCCATAGGTATAACACCTAACATCTCTCCCTCGCCCTCTTCCTCTGGGTGCGAATATTCCTCTACTAGATTCACCCCTCTGTGGTGATCTGCCACTCAAACTTCATGTTTCATGTTGATGTTGTGTTCCTCTGGATCTAGCAGCTCCTCTACCTCTCACTGAGCTCCTTCCTCTGTTCCTTTGACTCTATTTCCTCAATATTTTCTCCTCTGCCTTCAGACTTGCTTGATAGGCATCCTCTACAGTTTTCAAACTTAACAAGCTAATATCATCTTGTATCTCATACCTTAACCCATTTATATATCTAGCTATTTTTTCCACATCATCTTCTACATGCCCTGCTCTAATACTTAATCTATAGAATTCTTCTATATACTCCTTAACAGACATTCCTTTCTATTTCAAATTTTGCAATTGCTTAAAAAGATTCAAATGATAGTCTTTAGGCAAAAACTTGGCTTTCAGTTTACTTACCATTTTATCCCATTGCTTGATCTTAGATTTCCCTTTCCTCGTTCTTGATGTCTGTACCTCGTCCCACCAGATGGTTGCATGACCCTTCAATCTGGTGACTGCAAACTTCACCCTCTTATTCTCCTCAACCTCTTCATAGTCAAAGTACTGATCTATGGATCTGATCCAATCCATAAGCTCCTCCGCATTCAGACTCCCTTCATACATAGGAATCTCCATCTTGGGTTTGCTTCCAACTTTTGCCAGCATCTTGAGGACTTTGGCGGTTTCATTGTCTTCTTCTACTTCTCCCACATCTGCAGCAGATTCTTCTGAAGAACTCTCAGCTCCATCATCAGGCGCTCTTCTTTGGGCTATCTCCATTGTCTCCATTCGTTCACGCAAACTCCGCACTTCTTCCAACAGAATTGCATTTGGTTCTGGTCTTCCTCGACCAATTCCTCTTCTTGGTGGCATCTTCGCTACAAACACCTTTTTCTTCTGCTCTGATACCAAAAATTGACGCAGCAGCAACAATGGATTTAAATAAGTCCACAATGGATCTTTACAACCCAACAATCACCCTGCTTAACCCCCTTGTTCCTATCGGAATCCAAAAGCCTTTGAATAGGCGTAAAATATTTCTTTTCTCTTTCAAGACCCAATATACCCTTTAAACCATTCAAAACAGCGTTGAACGCCTTTTCCAACAATTATATGGGTATCACCGCACTCCTATATTTTCCCGATCAGACGGCTCAAATCAATTCACGATATCGACGATCGGGGTTCTAGTGGACCACTCTATCGGTGCTAGTCTCCAGCAGAGGTCCGATGCGATAAGCTTAATCGCTATCAGTGATTCACATATCTCCGTGTTTAATAAATCCCGCTTCCTCTCCCATCCTCCGATGCGATAACCGTTGGACCCGATATCACTTCAAGGCAACTCCTTCGCAGCCGCTTTCCTTTGTAACGTGATGAAATATGGGAACACTACACAGGCCGATGCGATGGGGTTACACAGACCTGATGAGTCCCAAAATCAAACTTGATTTCATTTCAAGTCTGTTCAATGGTTCCGCTACGTGTTTTTGTGCTGATTCTCTGTTTTAATGGGCTTTTCCACTCGCGGACCCAAGCTATGCCAGATTTTCCTTAAACACGGGAAGTCTTACGGTTAAGAATAAAAAAACAGACAAATTGAAACTGCATGGATTTTCAAAAGGTAAATCAATCATACAAGACCTCCATGGGCCGCATAAAAAGTGTTGCACAAAATACTGGATTTGTTCATAAATAAAACACAGGGTCTCGGCCTTGGCCAGATTACACAAGGAAATGACCTATGTTACACAAAATACAGTCCACACACACACTCTGAGCTCTCACTCCACTCCAAGCCTCTCTTCCTTCTCGCTCATTACGTTTTTCCTTCTTTTATTACTCAAATAATTTCTCTAACAATATCTAACAACAATCTTCTATTTTTAAGAGATCTAACAGCAATCTTCTATCTCTTAGCTCTCATGCACACCTATGCTAAAAACTCTATCTCTAAATCTAAAATAAGATAGTCTCTCACTTATTACAATAATAAATTATAACAAACTATTTGAGAAGTCCAACCCTCTCAGTAAAACTAATTTTGACCCAACAGTCAATGAATTTCACCCTTTTTAGCCACAACATGTGAACAAGTTTTCACATTGCTGGCTAATCCTGATGCTCCAGCATTAACAAGGATGCATGCCCCCTAAGCTTCATTACATTCACCAGACTAATCGTTGTAATTAGGTGGATGGAATGAAGGTTGAAGAGACATTCTTGACGCAAAAAGACCATTTAGGGATGATGGTTGACTTGGAGCTGTGTTTGAACCTGGAAATGAAAGCTGGTCAATAAGTTTGATAATTTTGCCTTCATGCGGGAAACACATCACTCAAAAGAGTGTGGAAACAATAGCTTCCATGCTATAAACATAGTCGCGTCCAAGGAGTAGATTGTAATCTAACGGTCCTTGGACTACCATCACGTTCAAGTGAACGGTTTTCCTTCTTCAAGTTATCGACAACTTAGGAAGGATCCCTAATAGTTGACTGGTTCCTTTGTTAAAGCTTGACAAATTTTGTGTACCAGGCATAAGCGATGGCGAACCAAGCGCTTTCCAAGCAGTTGAGGAAAGGATACTCACTGATGCCCCTTCATCTATGATAGTGCCAGACACGATCATTTTGTAAACTTGTACTATGATCCGGAATGGTACATTAGAGGGAAGATGGGATCTCACTAGTTCATTCCAGTCGAAGGAAGCAACTAGATTGCTTGGAGGGGGTATCGAATAAATGGTTGAAATAACCCCTTGGGTTGCGGGAACTAGGAGATTCTCTTCCTATTGTGAAGGAACGGGTGGATTGTCCCCAAGTTCATTGGACTCTAAAGTGACAAAAAGAATTTGAACAGTATCGTTCTCACTCTCTTTGGGAATGATATCATCTGGAGGTGGACCTTCTGAAGGAAAAACTGGGTCGGTGCCATCTCGACCTGCTGACTTTTGTCTGGTATGGACTCAGAAGATTCACTTTCAACGATAGGTGTTTTGACAGACAGTTCAGTTAAGTTAGTCGGATTTTCAACTTGTAAAGGACTAGGGGAGAGTTTCTTGTATCCAGGTGGAAGTCGCTGTGGTGAAGCAAAATGGTTATGCAAGACTCTTTTGGCCTCACCCAAAAAAGGACAATGGGGAAGTATATGGTTCCCATCACATAACGCACATGGGACTTTGACTTTTCCTTTTTGTCTGTGGACTTCACTATCACTAGTTGATGGTGTATTATCAACATGATCAGCAGAGGTTGATAACACTAGTTGGTGCGAACGGGGGTACCATTCTCTCAAGATTTGAGGAATGCACAGATAATCTCGATGAAAATGGCTTCCTTTACAAATTACACAAGGGTATTTAGGAGATTTAGTGTGCAGATTTTCACCAGTTGATGCATCCAAATCTATGGTTGGTTGGTTTCCCCCTTGCTAAATTAGCCTTTTCTTCTTCTCCTTACCTTTCTTCTTCTTCTTAATCACTTGGTTATTAGCATCACTACTTTCACCAAGCGAAGAGGAAGAAGGGGAGGGAGAAACAAACAAAGAAGAAGGCGAGGGGCCAATTTTAACATCAATTAGATGCTGATTCGATTGCTGAGGAATCACGTTATTTTGAACCACGAAGGTTGAGAATAGCCATACTGGCAGGCCAATAGTAAGTCCCGGAAGGGATAAAGTGGCCATATGAGGTGCACCAATATTTCCCCAAGATGTAAAAGGACTAGGAATTCCCTCCAAAGGGATTCCTTGATTGGTGGACTCCATTATCTCAACCTAAGACTAATGAAGGAACATGATGTTATTCCGTATTTAAATAAATTTTAATGATGCTTTGACACAACTTTTCTTTTTCAATTTTTAAGAGTCAAGAAAAAGCTAAAGATGACTCTAGTCCCCTTCGATATTTAATGAGCCTGAAGTGACAAGTGCTTCGATGGAACTTTTCTTTTAAGGAGTCGAAAGGGAACGAAAGTGACTACTTTGGAGATCTAGACAGAGGGACTACCAAACCAATCGCAAAACTGCAAAATACACCTTGGTGATAAATTAAAGAGAAATTACCAAGGACTTATGTATGGCAGTCAATCTTCCTGAATGTTGTGTTCAGTGCATTGCGATCGACAGGGCGGCAAACATAGCTTCCTATGGATAAATGATATCAGCCTATTATGGTCTCCCAATATATACTCGACGGTATGGGGAGCACAAGTCCATGCTAGCACTTTTCGTATCAAAGAGGAGGAATCACCAAACCTTTGATGAAAACGATAGTTACTAGATTTTACGACATCGGAACACGTCTCTAGCCTATACCTCTAGATGCGTTGCGTTAGGTTCCAAAGCATTGTTAAGTTCATTGAAATTTATTTTAGAGTTGATCTTGTTTAGAAGTTTGTCTTTCAAGATTCACCGCGTGATGTAGATGTAAAATTCCTAAATATGCAATCTAAAATGATAAACAATCGTTGTTTATTTTTAGCAATGAAAATCCTAGCTACTAAGGAAAGAAGATTATGATTCTTTCAAACAAAGAGCAAAGAGAACACACTAAACGCACTTTTCCTAAATCATTTTTCGCACATAGTCTAAATGCAAATGCAAATTCATGTATTTGTTTTTCGTTCCCTTTAATGTGAAGAATGCCAAAATGAAAACTAAGTATAGATCTGAAATATTTTCTTCAAAGCGACACTTCAACAATTTCTCTTCAAAATGAAAGGAAGACTAAACAACACTTTTCTATTTCGAATAGAGAATGCTTTCGACACTTCAAGATATCAACAAATAAAATCAAATACATGACAAAAAGTTCAATCGACTATCCAAGGAAGGAAGACTCAACGACACTTCACTTTTTGATACAAAACGACAGTTACGACACTCTTTTGCACCAAAACGACAGTTCAATTTAACCAACTTTTCGACAACGAATTGCAAATGATGGAAAAATGAATAAAAACATTTGCTAATCCTAATCAATGGAGGCTAAACTATGTAAAGTAAGGAGGCTTCAAAAATGAGGTATTGTTCATAAGCAACAAAACAAATGAACAGAGCTGAAAATAAGGACAAAAAACCCAAATTTCAAGAAGAGAAATAGGACTACTCAGTCATCACACCTGTGCTTCACAGAAACAGGGATGCATCTCACCTGCTACACTCAGGAAGTGTGATGCATACTGGCTTCTAGTGATAGACAGTGCGATGGGCTAGGGAGCGCAACTAAGGTGGGTTTTGGCTCAAATTTGTAGTTGAATTCAGTGAGTTAAGTTGAGTTATTATGAACAGTAAAGAACAAAGTACAGGGGTATGAACTTGGAAGGTTATTCAGCTACCAAAAGGGCATCTAGAATGTTTGTAAGTCAGATGTTCAAATCATAAACTAAACTGGAGATTGACTGAAGCAGCTTTCATCTACTTCGCAATTGCAGAGAAAAAGCGGTTCGAAGGCTATATAGCTAACTTCAGGCTCCATCTATAGTTTATAAACAAACAACCAACAATAAACAAATAAACTATTCATTCCCCAGCAAAGTCGCCATTTTGTTTCAGGGAAAACTAGTGTCTTTTTGATCTGCTAGTCCCACTAGGATTGGTAGCTATCCTAGAAACAAACAATCAAAGCAATTTGTGATTTCCTTTATGTATGATAGATAAGAGAGAAGCAAAAGGACCAACCTGGATTTTCCGCTTGACTCCTTGCTTGATTTCTCTCTCCCTTGATAGAGCTTGTACCTCTTCTCCTACTTATCCCACTTGATGAATACCTGTAGAGACAAAGTAACAAAACGCCATCAAAGCATCTCAATCTATTATATCATAAACAATGCAGAATCAGAAATACATTGATCATACAATGGCATTCACAAATAAAAGATTGTATGGAGGAAAACTCAAAGAACTTTATTAATAGTAGAAGGGAGAATTAAAAGCCAGCTGTCTGATCCAGCATCATCCTCCCAGCATCAAAACCCTCTTCACCTCATGAAAAGCAAGATCACCCAACAATACAATGCCTTTTCTCAAAGACAAACTATCAGCACTTCCTTACTGTTAGCCTCCTGCTGCAGCAGGTTAATCATCTTTCACGATCAACATTTTTACATGCCAAATATGTCATACTTTGCTTGCTGCAATGCTCCATATTTGCTACAGATGGCCAGAGAAGTATCCATGAGAGTGTGCTAGTCTAAATGCCACTGTCGTGTTCCATTTTTTATGAGCAATCCATTTTTGATCAGTTTTCAAGCATGGGAAAGGCCAAACAGCTTAATCTTGGCTGCCCTAGGTTTCAATTTCCTGTTGTAGAATATAGAGAATGAACATCTGTCCAAACAGCTTAATCTTGGCAGATCTGTAGATAGGTAGAGAAACAAGGGTGCTCAACAGCTTAATCTGAGCCCCTGGATGCAATAAGTGTGGATTTAGATAGGAGGACAGCAAGAAGAAAAGAATGAAAAGCTGGGTATGCTAGTTCAAGTGCACCCAAACCAAAAATAAGAGAAAATGCTAGGTGAGTAGGTCGGGTAGGTAGCTTTGTGGTTGCAGAATCATGACTTGTGATCCATTTCAGATTTTCAAGTGTCATATCTATTCATATCACAAGTTTGAGGCAATTTTCCATTTGAAAGACTTCAAGTGAGGCATGTCTAACTTCCCTTTCCTCCTCTTTCCCCAAATCACTCACTAACTTCCCCTAAAGAGGTCAAGATCTGCTTGATACCTCTTAGATTCATCATTCCCCATATCATTTGCCTTGGTGGAGATCTGCTTCACTCAAGGAATGCTTACACTTCTTCTATCAGTCATTTTCCCCCATTGATAGCCTAAGACATCATACTTAGCGCTTGTTCTCATCTTTGTCATGTTAACTACTAACTTTATTATGTAGCTCCCTATCTATTTCCCCTTCCCCTACTAAAACTATGTATATAACTCCCCTATATATTTATCCCTCCCCCTGGTTGAAACTAACCTTATACATCCTTGGAAATTGCTAAGTTTATCTAAAACTCAGCGAGAATCCTCACTTCACCTCCCTAACTATCTTCCAAATGCATTAGGACTCATTCCTAAGCATAAAATCCCCCTCCAAATGTATAAAATCCATCTTTTGGCCTTGTTTTACCTTTTCCAAGGCATAAACCCCTCTCTGGCCTTAAACCCTTCTCAAAGTACATAAAATTCCTCTTAAATGCTTTCGGACTCCTTCCAAGCATTAAAATCCATCTTTTAAAGCTATCAGACCCCTTCCGATGCCTTAGAATCCCTTCAAAATATTAAAAGGGCCCCTCC
This sequence comes from Pinus tabuliformis, assembly GCA_031772625.1. NCBI lineage: Eukaryota > Viridiplantae > Streptophyta > Pinopsida > Pinales > Pinaceae > Pinus > Pinus tabuliformis. The sequence goes on along the minus strand of CM062814.1, from coordinate 445,096,478 downwards.
GATTCCACAAAAGCCTCCCTTTAGTGTTAAAACCCTCCTCCGAATTCATTTTCTCCCCTCCGATGCGATATCGCTGTCGGAGGTCGCAGCGATCATTGTAGGCCCCCTTTTTATACCTCCGATCCATCCCTCGCCGATGCGATTTCGCAATCGGCGTATCGCAACTCATATGTGCACATATATATGCCCCCGACCCCTCCGCCGATGCGATATCGCTATCGGGAGCTCTCCGCATCGCAATTTCACGTTTTACCGCATATATCACATTTTACCGCATAAACCTAAGTTTTTCATAAAACTTAAGTTTATCGCAAAAAACCCACATTTTCACCTATCGCAAGCCTTATCGTGATATTGTCGACGCTAAAGCAGCGACCAAATCATAACCGTCCATCGTCCCGCCCAGATCAACGGTCCACATTGTTTCGGCGATCACCCATTTCAGCGATTGCACATATGTGTATACCCGTTGCCCCGCCGATTGCCGAAGTGCCGATTTAATCTCAGCTGCCCATTCGGGCCCGCTGATCAATGGCTCATATTGATTCGCAGCAACCCCATATATGGCTTCGACCGACGGAACCGAAAAGTAATATAGGCGCGACGCATAAGGATTTCGGGTCCGAAAGGAGCTCGTTACACAGCGAAGAGGGATTGCTCCGATATGGCGGAGCCGAAATAACAAATGCAGCAGAGTTTAAAGGATTTCGGGTCCGCGGACCCATTCCATTGTAAATCCGCCGATTTGGGTTCGCCGATGGGCCGGACCCGAAATGCAATAAAGAAGGGCCTATAATCAGATCGGGTCTGCCAACTATTTCGGTCATCGGGGGTTTTACATGTTGGGACCAATGGTCCGCCCCGATGCGAGTTAGCGCCAGCCGTTGGATCGGCCCACGCCGGATCCAACGGCTATGATTTAATCTAATGAACAGTGATCGCTCCTGCCCTAGTTTTGGTAAAATTTCATGTTTTAAGGCATTTTTGCCTTATAAAAGGAAAACGGCCATTTTACATAGGGTTTCTTCTAGCGCCCGCGCCCGGCTCCAGTTAAAGAAATTCATGCATCCTTAAGCCATTATGGATTGCTCCAAAGCCTTGTTTAGCTCCAGAAGCCAGTCTCGGCTTCAGCATGATCAACAGCATGCAATTCCTCCTTTTTATGGCATTTCTTCAGAGTTTAATACTATTTTGAATCGGCCAGCGCCGATAGCATCCCAAAGGCCACGGAAGTCTTTGCAGCAGTTATTTTTGCATTTAATTGGCAGATAAAGGGGCGATTAGACAGTTTAAAGCATATCAGCAGTGAGAAAAGGCCCAGATTCAGTGCCAAAGTGTATCAGGATGCGGCAAAGAGTATCAGTCCATTTTTTCAAAGCAGATGAAGGCAAAGCAAGCCCAGCAAAGTCAACAAAGCATCATTCAACCATTAAGGCTCACCAACACTTCTTTTGTTGCCTTAAAGCCACCTAAAGGCAAAAATGAAGGCTTTCAAGGCAGAGTTATTGAAGAGACATTGTTCCCAATCATATTTTTGGAGTAGCGCTGCTTCCTTAAAAGCACAGTTATCACACAGAGGACAGCGCATGGCTCAAGGCACTCTTTCAGTCCATTTTTGAAGCTGCAGGACCATGCGCAGCCCTAAAGAGCCATTTTGATGAGGCTGCTCCCTCATGAACACCTGTTTTAGATATTTTATTGCATTTATTTCCAGCACAACTTAGCATTAGAAGCAGTTATTGCACAGATCTCTTTTGAATCTGTTTTGATACATATTTTGAGATATTTTCTCCCTTGACACCTTTTCAAGGGATGTTTGTAAATATTTTCTATTTAAACCACCCTTTGCATTGTTTTAAGGGTTGGTTGGTCGATAACTTCCTCCTCTAGACTTGCATTGTATTTTCTGAGAGTCTCTATAATCAAAGATCGCTGGAATGTTTGGGAGATGAATTGGCTGTTGTGTTTTAATGACTGAAGAGTGACTATGGAATCCTAATGCTTCTACATAGCCCAATAAGTGTTTCTTATCTCTGTTTACAGTTTATATGTGTTTATGCCATTATTGTTTCACTATCTAAATAGCAGAAAGAAAGAATAGTTCAGAGCTCACTTAGTTGTATTCTGTTCTCAATTTCTGTGATTTATCTATGTTTTCCTCTGAATTAGTCCTAAATATGAATACTGATTTGCTCATATTTACACTAGTTCCCTCATATATGAATGTTGTTTAGGAATCCTTGATTGCTCCTATATAAATGTTCATTCACCTTCCCTCTGTTAGCATAATGAGAGCTACTTAGTTACCTTTCATTCACTAACCTTCATTCCATTTTTATTCTAGCTCGATATTGTTTTATGTGTAGCTATCATGCTCTGTATTCCTCTTGTGACCAAGAAAACGCAACAGCAAGCCTAATCCACGACTCCATGCCCAATGGTTTGAACTTCTCACACTATGCATCCCAACTCTGTTTGAAAGAATCCACCATCACACCAAACATAAACAAAACCCCCTTGAACTCATTAGCTAGCCTAATATCATCTTCAACAAAGCTAAATTATAAAGAGAGAGCCCTCTCTGATTGCAGGTAGGCTAGGACCTGCAGTCCAAAGATTGGTTTGTGGTTACCTCGGCCATATCCTTTAAGGAGCTTTAAGGACAACCTGAGTGATAACACTTACAAATTACCAAATTCCAACCTCTAGATCTCTCAGATGAGGGATCCATTTATAGATGTCTGCAAGGGTGTGAGTCATCTTTGGGTTTTTGATTAGTGTCATTCCACTTGTTGTTCTTGGTTCCACTTGGAGATTTCTTGGATCTCTTACTCATCCCTGGGTGAATTCAGAGAGGCAAGTGTCATAGGAGAAGTTTTTGGAAGATTCCATGAGCATCCACTTAGCAAACTATCTCGGACATTTGTCCATCATCGCTCATTGCACCCTATAGAAGGCCTCTTCAGTATGCATCGCACCTGTCTAGTGTAGAAGTCAGTATGCATCACACCTTGATAGTGGGGCAGTTAGTATGGTCTAGTTTTGGCCAGTTCTGAGTGGTTTTCAGGTGGAACTTTTGGAGAATGATGTAATCAGTTAACTATGATCCTTTAGGGTATGAAACAACACTTTTAGGTGTTAAAGAGCCCTTGGTTTATCGACATATAAGATTGGGGTTGCAGTGCCCAAATATGTCTATAACAGAGATGGCGCTTCCAATCACTTTAACGAGTTGGAGAGGCAAATTGCTTGACAATCTTTTCATATTTAACAAGTCTAAAAAGGGTTTAAAGAGGACACGTTTTTTAGGAACGAGTGGTATCCAGGGTAGCAACTAGTTCCAGGTAATCTTGGAACTTCTCAAAACATGGTGATTTGAAGAGGGTGGCTAATAGGACCACTTGTCGCAGTTGTTCCTCAAAAAGGTAAACAATCAAGTGGAAGCGTATGATCAGCTAAAAGAATGGAGGTGATGGTAGGAACACAACCAAGGCTCAAAAGGCTGATGTAATGGCAATCACAAAGGTTATTTACCGAAGTTAGGTTCATTTGTTAAAGAGCTTGAACTCTGGGGGAACATATGCTCTGTGTGGGTGTGGGTTTATTTTTTAATGAGCTTGAACCTTGCGGAAACTATGCTCAGTGTGGGTTTACCTTTTTATGTGAACTAGAAATGATCAAACTAAAAGCTAGAAAAACTAAAAAAACTAAGGAACTGCTGAGGTTAGGTAGGATGGTTTCATCAGCGGTTAGACAAAACACTTCCTTTGCTTCGTCCACAGAATAGACGAAGGTGAGTGGTGTGTCGAGCCAATCACCTGACCTCAGGAGTTAAAAAAAAAAAAAAGCTAAAAAAAACTAGGAAATGAAATTGGTCGTTTTTAGCTTGCATAAAAAGTTTGCATGCCCCCAACATGATGAAAAGGAGAGTCTGCAGTAGCCATATGGAAACTTACCATGGTTATGCAGGATGGTTTCGTCTGTGGAACAAACAAAACACTTCCTGCACTTCGTTCGCCAAATAGACAAAGTTGAAAGGTATCCCAAACCAATCACATAACCTACAGGGAGACCTATTTTTTCAGCTAGGTTCGTCCACAAAATAGACAAGGGTGCATGCCCCCTAAGCTTCGTTACATTCACCAGATTACTCGTGGTAATTAGGTGGATGGAATGAAGGTTGAAGAGACACCGTGGATATAAAAGGACCATTTAGGGATGATGGTTGACTTGGAGCTATGCTTGAACTGAGAAATGAAAGCTGGTCAATGGTGACAATTTTGCCTTCAAGCGGGAAACACATATTTTGAAAGAGTGTTGAAATAATAGCTTCCATGTTGTAAACATAGTCACATCCAAGGAGTAGATTGTAATCTAATGGTCCTGGGAATACCATCACGTTCAGGTGAACGGTTTCCAATCCCAAAGTTATCGGTAACTTAGGAAGGATCCCTAATGGTTGACTGGTTCCTTTGTTAAAGCTTGAAAAATTTTGAGTAACAAGCATAAGCGATGGTGAACCAAGCACTTTCCAAACAATTGAGGAACGGATACTCACTGATGCACCTTCATCTATGATAGTGCCTGACACAATCATTTTGTAAACTTGTACTATGATCCGAAAAGGTACATAAGAAGGAAGGCGAGATCTTGCTAGTTGATTCCAATCAAAGGAAATGACTAGACTGCTTGGAGGGGCTATCGAATAAACAGGTGAAATAACCCCTTGAGTAGCGAGAACTGGGGGGTTCTCTTCCTGTTGTGAAGGAATGGGTGGATTTCCCCCAAGTTCGTCAGACTCTGAAGTAACAAAGAGAATTTGAACGGTATCGTTCTCACTCTCTTGAGGATGGATATGATCTTCTAAAGGTAAAACTGGGTCAACTGCCATCTCGATCTATTGAATTTTGTCTGATATGGACTCAGAAGATTCGCTCTCAACGATAGGTGTTTTGACCGATGCTTCAGTTAAGTCAGTCAAATTATCCACTACTAAAGGACTAGGGGAGAGCTTCCTGTATCCAGGTGGAAGTTGTTGTGGTGAAGCAGGATGGTTATGCAAGATTCTTTTGGCCTCACCTAAAAAAGGACAATGGGGAAGTGTATGGTTCCCTTCACATAACTCACATGGAACTTTGACTTTTCCTTTCTATCCGTGGAAAACTAGTGTCTTTTCGATCGACTAGCCCTCTAGGATTGGTAGCTATCCTAGAAAAAAACAGTTTAAAGCAATTTGTGATTTCCTCTATGTATGATAGATAAGAGAGAGACAAAGGAACCAACCTAGATCCAGGTTGGTTCCTTTTCCTCTCTCCCCCTTGAAAGAGCTTGCACCTCTTCTCCTACTTGTCCTGCTTAGTGAATACCTGTAGAGACAAAGTCACAAAACACCACCAAAGCATCTTGATCTATTACATCATAAGCATTGTAGAATCAGAAATACAATGAACATACAATAGCATTCACAAATGCACAATTGTACGGAGGAAAACTCAAAGAACTTTATTAAAATAGAAGGGAGAATTACAACCCAGCTATCTGATCCAGCATCATCCTCCCAACATTAAATCCCTCTTCACCTCATGAAAAGCAAGATCACCCAACAATACAATGCTCTTTCTCAGATACAAACTATTAGCACTTCCTTACAAATTACCAAGTTCCAACCTCTAGATCTCTCAGATGAGGGATCCATTTATAGATGTTTGCAAAGGTGTGAGTCATCTCTAGGTTTTTTATTAGTGTCATTCCACTTGTTTTTTTTGGTTCCACTTGGAGATTTCTTGGATCTCTTACTCATCCCTGGGTGAATTCAGAGAAAAAAGTGTCATATGAGAAGTTTCTAGAAGATTCCATGAGAATCCACTTAGCAAACTGTCTCGGACATTTGTCCATTCTTGCTCATCACACCCCACAGAAGGCCTCATCAGTATGCATCGCACCCTGATAGTGGAGCTCTCAATATGGTCCAATTCAGGCCAGTTCTGGATGGTTTTTTAGGTGGAACTTTTTAGGGAATGATGTAATCAGTTGACCATGATCTTTTAGGGTATGAAACAACACTTTTAGGGACTAAAGAGCCCTAGTTTATCGACATATAAGATTGGGGTTGAAGTGCCCAAATATGTCTATAACAGTTCCCCCCTAAAGCATGAAGTCGTAAATATTTGATGTTGGGTGAAATGCTTTAACATGGAGATCCGAGGTTTTCAAAAATGGAAGGTGACCTGTATAAGATACAATATAATACATCATCATCATATAATTTTCATGATCTAGCTGAGGTGGGCATTCCCATGCTCAGCTTTATAAATTCATTTCATGTACATAGAACAGATAATTGTCTGCAATTGCACACTGGTGATTCTTCATATGAAGGTTCATCGTCCCTGGCTTGGATGACCATCTGTGCAGCTTCTGTGTACATTTGATGTCTTTATATTCCTGAATATATCGCAGCCCGGAGCTTGAAGTTAGCCAGATAGCCTTCGAATTGCTCTTGCTCTGCAATTGCATAGTAGATGAATGCTGCTTCAATCAATCTCCGGTTTAGTTTATGAACTGAACATATGACTTACAAACATTCTAGATTCCCTTCTGGTAGCTCAGTAACCTCCCAAGGTCATACCTCTGTACTTTGCTTTTTACTATCTATCATAGCTCAGCTTAACTCTGAAATCAGCTGGAAATTTGAGCCAAAACCCATCTCAGTTGCGCTACCTGGCCCATCGTACTGTCTGTCACTGTCTACCAGTATGCATCGCACATCCCAAGCTTGAAAAGTGTGATGCATCCTTGTTTCTGTGAAGCCCAGGAGTGATGACTGACTGAGCCTATTTCCCTTCTTGAAATTTGGAGTTTTTGTCCTTGTTTTCAGCTCTATTTAGTTGTTTTGTTGATTATGAACAGTACCTCATTATTGAAGCCTCCTTGCATCAGATAGATCAGCCTCCATTGATTAGGATTAGTAAATGTTTTTATGTATTTTTCCATCATTTATGATCCTTTGTTGACAAGTTGCTTAAATCGAATTGTTGTTGTGGTGCAAAAAGTGTCGTAACCGTCGTTTTGTGTCAAAAAGAGAAGTGTCGTTGAGTCTTCCTTCCTTGGATAATCGATTGAACTTTTTGTCATGTATTTGATTTGATTTGTTGAAATTTGAAGTTTCGAAATCATTTTCTATTTGAAATCGAAAAGTGTCGTTTAGTCTTCGTTTCTATTTTGAAAAAGAAATTGTCAAAATGTCGCTTTGAGTAAAAATATTTCAAATCTTTACTACATTTAGTTTTCTTTTTTGGCATTTTCACATTAAAGAGAATGAAAAACAAATACATGCATTTGCATTTGAATTTAGACTGTGTGCGAAAAAATGATTTAGGAAAAGTGCATTTAGTGTGTGCTCTTTGCTCTTTGTTTGAAAAAATCGTAATCTTCTTTCCTCAGTAGCTAGGATTTTCATTGATCAAAATAAACAACAATTGTTTATCATTGTACACTGCATATTTAGGAATTTTAAATCTACATCATGTGGTGAACCATTGAAAGGCAAACTTTTAAACAAGATCAACTCTAAAATAAGTTTCAATGAACTTAACAACGCTTTGGAACCTAACGCAACACATCTAGAGGTCTAGGCTAGAGATGTGTTCCGGCGTTGTAAAATCTAGTAACTATTGTTTTCATTGAAGGTTGGGTGATTCCTCCTCCTTGATACTACAAGTGCTAGCATGGACTTGTGCTCCCCGTACTGTCGCGTATATATTGGGATACCACAATAGACTTATATCCTTTATCCATAGGACGTTGTGTCTGCCGCCCTATCGATCACAATGCACTGAACACAACATTCGAGAAGATTGACTACCGTACATAAGTCCTTGGTAATTTCTCTTTAATTTATCACCAAGGTGTATATTGCAGTTTTGCGATTGGTTTGGTAATCCCTCTATCTAGATCTCCAGAGTAGTCACTTTCGTTCCTTTTCAACTCTTTAAAAGAAAAGGTCCATCTGAGCACTTGTCACTTCAGGCTCATTAAAAATCGAAGGGGACTAGAGTCATCTTTAGCTTTTTCTCGACTCTTAAAAATTGAAAAAGAAAAGTTGTGTCAAAGCATCATTAAAATTTATTTAATTCGGAATAACATCCCTGTTTCCATCGTTGATCTTAGGTTGAGATAATGGAGTCCACCAATCATGGAATCCCCTTTAAGGGTAATCCTAGTCCTTTTACATCTTGGTGAAATATTGGTGCTCCTCATATGGCCACTTTGTCCCTTCAGGGACTTACTATTGGCCTGCCAGTATGGCTATTCTCGACCTTTGTGGATCAAAATAATGTGATTCCTTAGCAATCGAATCAGCCTCTAGTTGATGCTAAGGTTGATTCCTCGCCTTCTTCTTCGTTTGTTTCTCCCTCCCATTCTTCCTCTTTTCTTAGTGAAAATAGTGATGCTAATAACAAAGTGGCTAAGAAGAAGAAGAAAGGTAAGGAGAAGAAGAATAAGCCAATTCAGCAAGGGGGAAACCAACCAACCATAGATTTGGATGCATCAGCTGGTGAAAATCCACACATTAAAAATCCTAAACCCAGATATCCATGCATAATCTGTAGAGGAGACCATTTTCATCGAGATTGTTCATGTATTCCTCTGATCTTGAGAGAATGGTTCCCCCATTTGCACCAACCGGTGTCATCAACCTCTGCTGATCATGTTAGTAATACACCATCAACTAGTGATAGTGAAGTCCACGGACAGAAACGAAAAGTCAAAGTTCCATGTGAGTTATGTGAAGGGAACCATACACTTCCCTGTTGTCCTTTTTTGGGTGAGGCCAAAAGAGAACCGCATAACCTTCCTGCTTCACCGCAGTGACTTCCACCTGGATACAGGAAACTCTCCCCTAGTCCTTTACTAATTGAAAATCCGACTGACTTAACTGAACTGTCAATCGAAACACCCATCATTGAAAGTGAATCTTCTGAGTCCCTATCGGACCAAAATCAACAGGTTAAGATGGCAGTCGACCCAGTTTACCTTTAGAAGATCATATCCATCCTCAAGAGAGTGAGAACGATACCGTTCAAATTCTCTTTGTTACTTTAGACCCCAATGAACTTGGGGGCAATCTGCCCATTCCTTCACAACAGGAAGAGAATCCCCTAGTTCCCGTTACTCAAGGGGTTATTTCCCCTATTTATTCGGTACCCCTCCAAGTAGTCTAATTGCTTCCTTTGATTGGAATCGACTAGCAAGATCTCGCCTTCCTTCTTATGTACCTTTCCGAATCATAATACAAGTTTACAAAATGATCGTGTTAGGCACTATCATAGATGAAGGTGCACCAGTGAGTATCCTTTCCTCAACTTCTTGGAAAGCGCTTGGTTCACCATCACTTATTCCTGTTACACAGAATTTGTCAGGTTTTAACAAAGGAACCAGACGACCGTTAGGGATCCTTCCTAAGTTACTGATAACTTTAGGAATGAAAACCATTCACCTGAACGTGATGGTAGTCCCAGGAACGTTAGATTACAATCTACTCCTTGGACGTGACTATGTTTATAACATGGAAGCTATTGTTTCAACACTCTTCCGAAAGATGTGTTTCCCGCTTGAAGGCTAAATTGTCACCATTGACCAAGTTTCATTTCCCGGTTCGAGCATAGCTCCAAGTCAACCATCATCCCTAAATGGTCCTTTTATATCCACGGTGTCTCTTCAACCTTCATTCCTTCCACCTAATTACCACGAGTAATCTGGTGAATGTAACGAAGCTTAGGGGGCATGCACACTTGTCTATTTTGTGGATGAACCCAGCTAAAAAAATAGGTCTCCCTGTAGGTTATGTGATTGGTTTGGGATACCTTTCACCTTTGTCTATTTGGCGAACAAAGTGCAGGAAGTGTTTTGCTTGTTCCACGGACGAAACCATCCTGCATAACCATGGTAAGTTTCCATATGGCTACTGGAGACTCTCCTTTTCATCATGCTGGGGGCATGCAAACATATTATGCAAGCTAAAAACGACCAATTTCATTTCCTAGTTTTCTTAACTTTTTAGCCTTTTAGCTTTTTAGCTTTTTGGCTTTTTAACTCCTGAGGTCAGGTGATTGGTCTGACACACCATTCACCTTCGTCTATTCTGTGGACGAAGCAAAGGAAGTGTTTTGTCTAACCGCTGATGAAACCATCCTACCTAACCTCAACAGCTCCTTAGTTTTTTTAGTTTTTTAGCTTTTAGTTGGTCATTTCTAGTTCGCATAAAACGATAAACCCACACTGAGCATAATTTCCGCAAGGTTCAAGCTCGTTAAAAAATGAACCTACCTTCGGTAAATAACCTTTGTGATTGCCATTACATCAGCCTTTTGAAGCCTTGGTTGTGTTCCTACCATCACCTCCATTCTTTTGGTCGATCATACGCTTCCACTTGATTGTTTACCTTTCTGAGAAATAGCTGCGATGAGTGGTCCTATTAGCCACCCTCTTCACATCACCATCTTTTGAGAAGTTCCAAGATTACCCAGAACCATTTGCTACCCCAGATACCACTCGTTCCAAAAAACCGATTCCTCTTTAAACCCTTTTCAGACTCGTTAAATATGAAAAGATTGTCGAGAAATTGGCCTCTCTAGCTCGTTAAAGTGATTGGAAGCACCATCCCTCATGAATATTTTAATATTTTTTAGACTTGAGGGATTATTTCATGAAAAAGTTCGAGTGCTTGTCTTTTTCGGCTCGCTAAAGTGATCGGAAAAGTCATCCATTTTGTATTATTTTAATCATTTTCGGACCAAAGGGATTATGCTATGAAAAATAACTACTGGAGCTTCCTTTCCATCCCTTTTCAAACTCTCTAAACATGAAAAGGACCGAGTTGTCTTTGTCGCTAAACTTGTTAAAACAATAGTGACAAACTTGTCCACCAAGACAAGAACGAGTTTCACAGTCGCTAGACTCGCTAAGAACATAGTGACAAGTTTTCCCGAAGGGTAGATTATAGAACAAGAATATGTTATCCTCCTCAAGCTTGACAAAAACAAACAGGTACTAGTCAGCAATGATTGGGGAAAAAGGGAAGAAAACTTGAAGAATTTTATGGTAGCAGGTCGCTCTTGAACGTGACACTTTCACTCCATCACCATGATTGAGTCGGGTTGTGTTATTCCGTTCACTGGTCATTTCACCATTGGTCTTTCGCACCATCCATTTTTGGGGTTAACGCTACCAATCCATCTCAGTGTCATCGATATGTTCAAGAGAAGTCATTAAGTTGAGAATTCACCATCCAGTTAATGCCTCATCCACTGCAATACCTTCAACATCCATTTTTCATGATCGACATTCCTGAACCTTGTGTCGTTGATCGTTTTCACCTCCAGAAAATCATTTGCTCCGTTTCGTGTTGTAGATGTGGGATACATTAAGGCCCTCCTACAACAGGTCACTTCTTGTCGACATCAACTCATTATCCAAGAAGTTGACTTAGAAACAACCCTTTTAGTACTTTGAAGCTTGCACGCCTTAATGGCAAGTTTCTCACTTCCGGCGACAGGTTGACATCAATGGCCTGCGACCGAAAGATTTTATGTGGTGTTCGACATTGGATCATATATTCACACCAAGTGAATTGTACTATAGTACCTTGAGGGTCATTATCATTATCGGTGATTCCTCTCGTGTCTGTTAACAACTCACATTATTGGATGGTAATCAGGCGATGTCTTTCCATGTTCGACTTCAGAACATCTTTTCACATGGATCAATTTGTACATCAGGCGAAGATTGAACGAGTTTGAAGACCCCGGATCTAGTTTCATCCATCCGGGCTGCGATATATTCAGGAATATAAAGACATCAAATGTACACAGAAGCTGCACAAATGTTCATCCAAGCCAGGGATGATGACCCTTCATATGAAGAATCACTAGTCTGCAACTGTAGATGATTATCTGTTCTATGCACATGAAATGAATTTATAAAGCTGAGTATGGGAATGCCTGCCTCAGCTAGATCATAAAAATTATATGATGATGATGTATTGTATTGTATCTTATACAGGTCACCTTCTAGTTTCGAAAACCTCGGATCCTCATGTTAAAGCATTTCACTCAACATCAAAGATTTACGACTTCATGCTTTAGGGGTCAACAGTTATAGACATATTTGTGCACTTCAACCCCAATCTTATATGTCGATAAACTAGGGCTCTTTAATCCCTAAAAGTGTTGTTTCATACCCTAGAAGATCATGGTCAACTGATTACATCATTCCCCAAAAATTTCCACCTGAAAAACCATCCAGAATTGGCCTGAATTGGACCATACTGAGAGCTCCACTGTCAGGGTGCGATGCATACTAACTTCTACACTAGCCAGGTGCGATGCATACTGATGAGGCCCTTTGTGGGGTGCAATGAGCGAGAATGGACAAATGTCTGAGATAGTTTGCTAAGTGGATGCTCATGGAATCTTCTAGAAACTTCTCATATGACACTTGTTTCTCTGAATTCGCTTAGGGATGAGTAAGAGATCCAAGAAATCTCCAAGTGGAACCAAAAACTGGAATGACACTAAAAAAAACCGAGAGATGACTCACACACTTGCAGACATCTATAAATGGATCCCTCATCTGAGAGATCTATAGTTTGGAATTTGGTAATTTGTAAGGAAGTGGTGATAGTTTGTATCTGAGAAAGAGCATTGTATTGTTGGGTGATCTTTCTTTTCATGAGGTGAAGAGGGCTTTGATGCTGGGGGGATGATGCTGGATCAGACAGCTGGGTTGTAATTCTCCCTTCTATTTTAATGAAGTTCTTTCAGTTTTCCTCCATACAATTGTGTATTTGTGATTGCTATTGTATGTTCACTGTATTTTTTATTCTCCAATGCTTATGATATAATAGATCAAGATGCTTTTATGGTGTTTTGCTACTTTGTCTCTACAGGTATTCACTAAGCAGGATAAGTAGGAGAAGAGGTGCAAGCTCTATCAGGGGAGAGAGAGGAAAAGGAACCAACCTGGATCCAGGTTGGTTCCTTTGCCTCTCTCTTCTCTATAATACATAGAGGAAATCACAAATTGCTTTAAACTATTTGTTCCTAGGATAGCTGCCAATCCTAGAGGGCTAGTCGATCGAAAAGACACTAGTTTTCCCGGAAACAAAAACTGTTATAGACATATTTGGCCACTTCAACCCCAATATTATATGTCGATAAACTAGGACTCTTTAATCCCTAAAAGTGTTGTTTCATACCCTAAAATATCTTGGTCAATAAGTTCCACTTGAAAAACCATCCAGAACTGGCCTGAATTGGACCATACTGAGAGCTGCACTGTCAGGGTGCGATGCATACTGATGAGGTTGTTTGTGGGGTGTGATGAGCGAGAATGGAAAAATGTCCCAAACAGTTTGCTAAGTGGATGCTCATGGAATCTTCTAGAAACTTCTCATATGACACTTGTTTCTCTGAATTTGCCCAGGGATGAGTAAGAGATCTAAGAAATCTCCAAGTGGAACCAAAAACAACAAGTGGAATGACACTAATAAAAAACCTAGAGATGACTCACACCCTTGCAGACATCTATAAATGGATCCCTCATCTAAGAGATCTAGAGGTTGGAATTTGGTACTTTGTAAGGAAGTGTTGATAGTTTGTATCTGAGAAAGAGCATTGTATTGTTGGGTAATCTTGCTTTTCATGAGTTGAAGAGGTCTTTGATGCTGGATCAGACAGCTGGGTTGTAATTCTCCCTTCTATTTTAATAAAGTTCTTTGAGTTTTCCTCCATACAATTGTGTATTTGTGAATGTTGTTATTTGTTCGATCGACTAGCCCTCTAGGATTGGCAGCTATCCTAGAAACAAACAGTTTAAATAAATTGTGATTTCCTCTATGTTTGATAGATAAGAGAGAGGCAAAGGAACCAACATGGATCTTTCGCTTAACTCCTTGCTTGATCTCTCTCCCCCTTGACAGAGCTTGCACCTCTTCTCCTACTTATCCCGCTTAGTGAATACCTGTAGAGACAAAGTAACGAAACACCATCAAAGAATCTTGATCTATTATATCATAAGCATTGCAGAATAAAAAATACAATGAACATACAATAGCATTCACAAATAGCAACATTCACAAATACACAATTGTGTGGAGGAAAACTCAAAGAACTTTATTAAAATAGAAGGGAGAATTACAACCCAAATGTCTAATCCATCATCATCCTCCCAGCATCAAAGCCCTCTTCACCTCATGAAAAGCAAGATTACCCAACAATACAATGCTATTTCTCATATACAAACTATCAGCACTCCTTACGAATTACCAAATTCCAACCTCTAGATCTCTCAGATGAGGGATCCATTTATAGATGTTTGCAAGGGTGTGAGTCATCTTTGGGTTTTTTATTAGTGTCATTCCACTTGTTTTTTTTGGTTCCACTTGGAGATTTCTTGGATCTCTTACTCATCCTTGGGCGAATTCAGAGAAACAAGTGTCATATGAGAAGTTTCTAGAAGATTCCATGATCATCAACTTAGCAAATTGTCTCGGACATTTTTCCATTCTCATTGCACCCCACAGAAGGCCTCTTCAGTATGCATCACACTTGGATAGTGTAGAAGTCAGTATGCATCACACCTTAACAATGGAGCTTTCAGTATGGTCCAGTTTAGGCCAGTTCTAGATGATTTTTCAGGTGGAACTTTTGGGGAATGATGTAATCAGTTGACTATGATCTTTTAGGGTATGGAAAAACACTTTTAGGGGTTAAAGAGCCCTAGTTTATCGACATATAAGATTGGGGTTGAAGTGCCCAAACATGTCTATAACATGACTAAAAGGAAATTGTACACTAGATTTAGAACATGACTAGTCCAAATTAATAAACCAATATTTAGTGAACCAAAAGGGTTTTTCATTAATACAACTTATGATAATCAAAGGATCTTAGGCTAGTAGTAAAATAGTGCATGCGTCAAGTAAAATGGAACATATAAAATGTTCTAAAAAGGGAAGAAAGAGGATAACAAATCATGCAACAACTTGTTGCTAGATTAAGAAGATGATGGCTATGTGGCACTGGCCATCAGGATTGTTATGCACAAAGAGATTGGGTATCTAGCAATATATTAAAATAAATGGACAACCGTATAATAAGAAATGTATATTTTGTACAACTATCTCCCATCAAAAAATAAAATTCTTGAAGATGTATGCTTGTCAGCTTGCATAGTAGTGTTGTCTGGTTTTGAATAAGACAACACAACAATTGTTGCATAAATGATGTGGGAATTCATGTTAATGAATTTGATAATTGATAAATGAGTTATATTCTTTTGTCTTCCAGAGGTCATTTGATGTTAAATGAGGTGTTAACATATAAATGCCCTAGGATCACACCCTGGTGCACATAGTGCCTAAAAACGTGGAGGGTGTGGAGTTGAGAATGTTGTAACCTTCATTTATAACTCATGTATGGGAAATCTATGTATTTGCATACTGATTATTCAATTGGTTTTAGACATACACTGATTATTCATGGCCAACAAGATGTTGGAAAAAGTGTAAAATGAGCAACAGTAAAACATATGACATGATTAGTTAAGTGTGGAATACTTTGAGTACCAAACAATTATTTTCTTGGTTAAAGACAAAGTTAAGGTTGTTATTAGACTTCAAATATCCATGCTAGACTAACTATCATAGTCAATAGTCTTCTTTATGATTAAGGAGAGGTCATATTCCATTGTTGTTAAAACCTTGTCTAAGTGACAGATTAAATCCCAAAACTCAAAGTTATGGGTATGATAAAGTTGCAGTATGCATGATTTTGGTACTATTTTTCTAACATTGTACTGCAACCACAAGACACATGAAAATAATTTGCTAAATAAAAGCACTTGAATACGTTGACATAAAATTATTCATTGGTTGCAGAAGTTGAACAAGTCCATGAAATTCCTTATTCTCCACTCGATAATCTGAGCACGGTTTGATTGAAATTTCCTAAAGGTAAAAAAATAAATAAAGGAATTTTTGGCATAATACTAACATGGTTGAAAACATGTGGATGAAGTATATGTCATGCAGGTGATGTTATGGACATTGATATTGGGTACACATGTACAGGTGGTAATGTGTACAAATGGTACATATGGTACTAGTATGGATGCATGTATTGCATGATAATATATGACATGTATAGTTGTGTTTGTGTAATGTGCAGGGGAACATGGTAGAAGAGAAGGCACTGGGGGATTTCCTGGTGAGGCAACCGATCCAGAGTGCATACAGAGGCAGGACAGAAGTGGAAACTAAGAATTGGTATTGGAAACTAAGGATAAGTATCCATGTTTTGCTTCAATCTTAGTATCCATATGACATGATTCTTCTTTATGATGGTTACATATGGGGTATGATTTTGATGGTTATGTTTGAGCTAATCTGATATGATATTTTATACAAGTTGATTAGTCAAATGTCCCAGTTTAAGTTGTTGTGACTAAAGTAGGGAAACTATAGGAAGCAAGTGTTCGGAAAGAACACAAAGGCATTGGAAGAATGCAATGGAAGAACATGCATTTATTTAAATATAATGAACACAAGGAACCATATTTAAATAGTGAGCAACATAACCTATAGTTACTCAAATAATAGTACAGTATATCAAGTTATGATAGTAACTTTGGTAAACAAAGTTGAGTTTTTGCATCTGAAAATATCTCACAAAATCGATTGAAACAACTGTTACAGGTAACAATGGAAGGAGATTGTGGGTAAAACTCCTTTCTAACCAATATATATTAGAATATATGACTCAGATAGTAAGGTCGTGGGAGCCTATAAAGTCAGAAACAACTACCTGTGAATGAGAAAAGAAATGTTGTAAGATGCAGTAATACACCAAGGATGGTGTAAATTTAATGGGGGGAGTATGTAACACCCTTCATTGTATGTAACACTCTACAAACCTAATCTGAGAAAAGCTAGGTCCAAGATGTAACAATGAAATTAAGTACTTTATTTTTAAATAAATAAAGATAATGTAAAATGCTTGGAAAACGAGACACCAAGAGATGAGGTTCTTTCCAAATAAAATCCCATTGGTGAATGGGAATGGATAATTCTTTCATGACAAGACTTCTAGATTCAATTCTGGATAATATTAATGGATTTGGCGATAAATATCCATTAATTTACTTAGCTAGAGAAAGATTCTAAATTTAAGAAAAACATAAAAGCCTTGTGGGAGATAAAGGCAAGCTTTTATGAGGAAAAACCTCATGGGAGATAAAGGCGAGCTTTTCAGGGGAAAGCCTAGGCAAATGGATAAAAAAGAGCCGTAAAAGTGGGATGCTGCTAATGGAAACCATATCATGAAAGAGGGTATTAAATACCCATTGATGCGATTAAAGAGAGACAATTAATCCATGGCAAGAACTCTCAGCTTGAGGGTGAACTGGAGGAAGCCAGTTCTAGGTTGGGTGGCAGTGCTCGGTTTTCCAAGTGACATTCTTTCAGATAATCTAGTTTGCATGGGATGTTCTGTATGTTGGCTCCTTACTCTCTATATTTTCAATTCTATAAGCATATGAGAGAAATTGCTTGGTTTGTCTTTGCTTAAGAGATGCTTAAATAATTTTCATGTGACCACTATGCATGAGTAGAATTGCATGTGTTAACTTGGTTTATGAGATGATCATATATGGGTGCATGTGACAACTATTGTATATAAATTTAATCCAAGTTAAAATTAGTGAAGGAACATAATATGTGGTTTTTATGTAATAATTGTATGTTGTCACATATTTAAATGTATGTGCTATCTCGCCCCTTTTTAAGCTAGTGAATAATTATTCATGAGACAACTATGTAAGTTGAATAATTATGTTTTAAGGCTTGAAATTGTATAGCCTATGGTTCAAGTTATCTATCTTATGCATTATGCATCATGAGGTAAATTGAATCCATTGAGGTTTGTTTTAGCTAATTGTTCATATTGCATAGGATATATGTCAACAATACTTTCTACTATGTCCATAAGACTATGATCATGATATATGGCAATGTGTGTTCGTGATAACATTCCATTAATGCTTGTGTTGGGTCATCAAAGGAAAGAACCCTGAATGCAGGAACTTTATTATGTTGAATGATCATGATTGACTCTTTTCTCCAAGTTTCAAGGTATGCAAAGGGGTTGATTCAGAATGTAAGTATAGTAACTAAACATAAAATTCCACATCTTGGATCTAGTAGAGCAAAGTATGGAATTAGTAGTATTGTGCCAAGGGGGGTCTGTGAGAAAGAACGCCTTGCCGGAGCCCATTAAAAGCTCTAACCACTCCGATACGAGCCTTACACCATTAGAAAGGCCATAGAAGACAATGATTTTGTGCTCAAAATTTCCCCATTCCTTGGTCTGCACCTAGCGTTCAATGTGAACTGCCTTTGGCCATACTTTCCACCACTTTTGGACACCTCAGACATTGTCAAACAACTAACACCAAGAGAGTTCAACCTAGACTGCATGGAATAAGCAACCACTGATCAGATCATGGACACATAGATCAAGGACACTTGCCAACAAAAGATCCAACTATATCGAGTTGTCAAAGATGGACAACTTAGGCACCAAGGCAAGTGGCTCACTAGGGACCAAGTTCAATAGAAGTTTCCCCATCTCATGGAGGCACTCAACACATTGGGGACCATTCATTCCTAAGGGGGGAGGATTAATCCAGGTGGATATTGGTGGCTACTCGCCTATTCCACTTGGATCCCCACTACTACTTCTTTTAGTTTCCTTAACTATAGCACATTTTACTATTTTTGGCAAATTTTCGGGTCTTAAACATTCAAAGCTGTTTTGAGGCCCTAAATGACATTTTTTAGGAAAAGACGAAAACTTAACCTAAAAAGTGGGTTTGCAATCGAAATTTGTAGTCCTTGGATATATATTTATAACGAGGTATCGTACACGTCAAACAAATATGCTATGCCAAAGTTACAACCCTCAGAAGTTGGTGTACCAACTAACTGTTGGAAATAATACTGAGAGGGGGGGTGAATTAGTATTATCAGAACTATAAAACGTTTTCAATGCTCAGAAACATATACGCTACTTTCGTTAAGTGAACCGGCATGTACACGCAACTGTGAATAAAGAAAACAGCGTATAACTAGAAATCTTATAATTCAGTCAGTTTATCTTCAGTTAAGTGCATGAGGACATTATTCACCATATTAAGAGTAAACAAATGCAGTAGAACAGATCACACAGAACCACACATATGAACACCAAGATATAAGGTGGAAACCCAATGTGGGTGAAAACCACCTGCTGCAAGTCGTCTCTATCTTTAATATGAAACTTCAGTTTACAATCCTTTTGTACTGGTGCAGCCTTATACCAGTACGCAGGCTACAACCTGCAGAAGGCTACAACCTTCTCTCGTTCTCCAAACTTCCTTGGAAGGGAGCTCCAACCCCCTTTGCTCTTGTACTAGCCAAGATACTAGTACGTAGGTGCTGGCCTACAATCTTCTTTCTTTCAGGTACCACCTTTCATACATTTTCAGACTGGATATTCCTGAAGCACAACGTTACAATCTGAAGACCACAATTCATTCAACTTTCACAACAAATCATTGAAGCACAAAACATCCAATACTAGCATCATCAATCACTGAACCACTGAAACCCTGTCAAACACCAGTTACCAGAACACAGAGCAGACTACAGAACTCTGCAATAACAGTCAGACCCAACTGTAACTCAAAAATCAAGCTCCAAAATATATACGCTACTTCAATGAGAGAAACCTGCGTATACACGCGCTTTTACCGAAGCCAACCTGCGTACAGATCTAAAAATAAATTCTATCAACTTGCAGCTGTACCAGACATCAGTTAGACCCAGGACATAACATTGCGTCAGTATGCAGATCTAGAAATACGCATAATCAACCATATCATAATAGTGCATTTCAAATCATTAGATCCCGATCTATCCTTTAGATCTAGTCTTTCATCAACCGAAGTGATCTCTCCTTAGCTTAGATCAAGCAACCCAGAACCTGCATACCAGATCTCTTTCTTCTTCAGATATTCAAGCCTTTACTAGATGATTTGCCTAATGATCTTCTCCTCCTTATATAGCCTTAAGCCTAGCTCAATACCAAGAGCCAAAACCATAGAAATCCAAAACCATCAACTTCAAAACTAGAGATCTACACGTCTGTCGAGGTACTTTGGTCCAAAGACATGGGCACAAGTACCGAGGACTAACTACCATGGACCAAAAGGAAACTTCCCGACATATACGCCCTTTTCTGTTCATGCATCTGCGTGTATACGCGCCTTCGTATATAGCTCTCCTGCGTATACGCGACTTAGCATGCATATCACCAGCGTGTATACGCAACTTGGACTTGATTAACCGGCGTATATTAGATTTCTCTTTATTCTGTAGTCTGAACGGAGATCTGTCATCAAAGAGAGTTGCCATCAAGGACAACACCTGTATCAAAGCGCTACACCTGTGCCAAAATGCCAACAATCTCCCCCTTTGGACTTGATGGCAACCTCAAGATCCTTAGAATCATTCTCCCCCTTTGTCATCAAGGGCAAAGGGCTATGCTCCCCCTGAGTACATGCTGATACCTCTGCTTGGCTGTGCTGAATCATGCTCCCCCTGACTGTAGGCCAGATCTGTAAAAGATGTTCTTCAACAAGAACCAAGACTTCTACACCATAAGGAACCTTCCTATCACCAAAAGACTCAATACATACATCCATACTCCCTACCAAGAGGGGACACATCAGAAACAACCAATTATATTACATCAATCATCCCAGGCATAGTGGGGAAACCAACATAGGCCGTTACATGACCTTGACATCATAAAAGAGATATCACAAAAGAGATACATGACATAGAGACAACAGGTCTAGACCAAGACTTATGAAAGTCACCAGCAGCATCTGATAAACATCTTTTAGATCAGCAACCAGGATTTCTTTCTGAGCTCCTTCTCCTGAAACCAATAACCAAAACATCTAAATGCCAACAATGCTTTATGAGACTTTTAAGCTGCTCCCCCTGAACCTGTGCCTGCTGCACCTTCTGAAACTGTGTCTGAAGGATTCTGACATACCCATCTCAGACCTTTTCAAACCAGAGTTTGCCCTTGCTGCTCAGAACTCCATATACGCGATTTATCCTGTACAAAACAGCGTATGCACGCGGATATAATCTCTGCAACAAGCGTACACCATACACGCGACTTTCCCCACATAAATCGGCGTGTATACGCGTATATACCTTACGTAACTTGCGTATACCAACTTTTCTGTAGAACAGACAAGCTTCAACAGCAGGATGAAGCATCAACTACTCCCAGCTTTTGTCTGAGATATTCAAAAGTTTCCCTGGGCAGTGGTTTTGTGAGAATATCAGCAACTTGTTCCTTAGAAGGAACATACTCCAACTTGACCTTCTGCTCAAGCACTTGTTCCCGGAGAAAATGGTACTTGATTGGTATGTGCTTGGTCTTTGAGTGCATGACTGGATTCTTTGAAATGCTGATTGCACTAGTATTATCACATAAGATAGAAACTGGTGGAGTGCAAGTGATTTGAAAGTCCTGCAAGGTCTGCATCATCCAAAGAAGTTGTGTGCAACAAGATGCCGCAGCCACATATTCTGCTTCAGCTGTAGATAAGGCAATCGAACTCTGTTTCTTGCTGAACCAAGATACTAATCTGGAACCCATGAAGAAAGCACCACCACTTGTGCTTTTCCTATCATCCACACTTCCAGCCCAATCTGCATCTGTGTAAGCATGAAGAGTGAGATCTGTATTTCTAGGATACCATAAGCCATAGTTTTGGGTCCCTTGAAGATACTTGAAGATTCTTTTGACTGCCTGAAGATGAGTTTCCTTTGGGTTGGCTTGAAATCTTCCAACAATTCCTACTGCATGTGTAATATCTGGTCGGGTACCTGTCAAATAGAGCAAACTCCCAATCATGGATCTATAAGTGGGTTGGTGAACTGCTGCTGATTCATCATTTGCACTGAGGCTGCATCCTGTAACCATGGGTGTACATACTGGCTTTGACTCTTCCATGCCATACTTCTTCAAGATCTGCTTGAGGTATTTGGTTTGAGACAAGAAGATACCTCCTTCATTTTGTTGAATTTGCAATCCAAGAAAATATGTCAATTCTCCAAGTAGTGACATTTCGAATTCTTTCTGCATAACCGAGGCAAAGTTTTGACTCATAGTCTCTTCATTGCTGCCAAAGATAATATCATCTACATAAACAACAAGAATTAGCAATTTGTTATTTTCAACTTTTATATAGAGATTGCTATCTGCTGATCCTTTTGAAAAGCCTTGTTGGTGAAGATATTTGTCCAACCGATAGTACCAAGCCCTTGGAGCTTGTTTGAGTCCATAGAGAGCCTTTTTTAATCTGCATACAAGGTTTGGATCATTCCCAAGAATGAAACCATCTGGCTGCTCAATATATACTTCTTCTTCTAAGTCTCCATTCAGAAACGCTGATTTCACATCCATTTGAAATACCTTGAAGTTTTGAAAGCTTGAGAGAGCAAGGAACATTCGGATAGCCTCAAGTCTTGCCACAGGAGCAAAGGTCTCTTCAAAATCTATTCCTTCTTGCTGTGCATACCCTTTACAAACGAGTCTGGCCTTGTTCCTAATTACTTCTCCATTTTCATTCAATTTATTCTTGAAGACCCATTTTGTTCCTATTACATTTTTATCTTTTGGTCTAGGAACTAATTCCCAAGTGTTGTTCTTTTCGATCTGCTCAAGTTCTTCATCCATTGCTTTGACCCAACATTCATCCTTGCATGCCTCTTTCACATTTTGTGGTTCAGTGGAGGAGAGTAATGCCAAATAGCTTGAAGCTTCTGCAATTGTCCTTCTTGTTTGTACTCCTGCTTCTTTCTGCCCCACAATCTGAGATTCCGGATGATTCTTTTGAACATATCTGGATGGAGTCTTCTCTTCTATTCTTGTCTGCTCCTCTGGTTCTTCTTGAGGTTCTTCTTCTTCTTGAGGTTCTTCTTCTTCATCATTCCGTCTTTGAGGGTAACCTTCATCTTCTTCAATGTCTTCATGGTGAACTTGCCTAGGAATATATCCCTTCTCATCAACCACTACATCAATGCTGTCAACAATTTTGCCAAGTCTTTTATTGTAGCACTTGTATGCTTTGCTATGTGGAGAATAACCAAGAAGAATGCCCTCATCTGCTCTTGGTTCAAGTTTGCCAAGTTGCTCATCAGTATTTTTAATATAACATTTGCTCCCAAAGATTTTGAAGTGCTTCACCGAAGGAGTCTCACCACTCCAGAGCTCATGAGGTGTTTGAGTGCTGTTTACTCGGACATTTGTTTTGTTAAGAATAATAACCGCAGCATGTGCAGCTTCACCCCAGAAGGTTGCGGGAGTACCTGATTCATCAAGCATAGCACGAGCCATTTGTTGGATTGTTCTGTTCATTCTTTCCGCAACCCCATTTTGCTGAGGAGTTCTAGCTGTAGAGAATTCTCTTCTTATCCCATGTTCTTCACAGAAATCGAAAAATTCGTTTGAGGTAAATTCCCCACCTCTGTCAGATCTGAGGCACTTAATTTTGTGTCCTGATTCATTTTCAACCAAGGCTTTGAAGGTTTTGAATTTTTCGAATGCTTCATCTTTGTGCTTCATGAGCCCTAACCAAACAAATTTGGAGAAATCATCAATGAATAATATCAGATATTCTTCTCCTCGAGGTGTCCTCTTCCTAACTGGACCACATACATCTGTATGGACTAGCTCGAGAGGCATGCTAGTTGATCCTTCCTTCTCTGGAAAGTTAGTTCTGGTTTGCTTTCCAAATTGACAAGATTTGCATATGGTATTGTCTGGAATTTTGATATCTGGAAGACCACGAACTGCCTGATATTTGCATGCTTTCCTTATTTGTGAAAAGCTTAGATGCCCCAACCTCTGATGCCATAGCCAATGTTCATCATCCTTGCTTAAGTAGCATTGTTGTCTTTCCTCAAAGATATATAGATTATTTGGAGTCCTTCTTCCTTTGATCACTGTTTTACCTGTATCAAGATCGCGAACACAACATCCATTTGATCTAAATATTACCTCAGTTCCTTGATCGCACATCTGACTGACACTGAGAAGATTATGCTTCAATCCATCAACATATAAAACATTTCCTGCTTTGACCTCCTCTTTCAACGGAGCAACACCTTTTCCTTTTATGGCTGCAGAGATATCGTTCCCGAAAGAAACTTTCTTCCCTTTTTCTAATGCGGTATATGACTCAAGCTTTTCTTTGTCCCCTGTCATATGCTTCGAACATCCGCTGTCAATGTACCATAGACTTTCTTGACCTTCTGCATAAAAGGCTATCCCACATCTTTCTGGTTGTGATTCTTTTATTCTCCATGTTCTAACATTTGAGGTTTGTTCCTTCTGAGTTGTCTTCCGGAATCTGCTCCTGCATTCAGAGTCTTCATGACCAAAGTTATTACAAATAGAGCATTCAACTTCATTTTCAAGAACCGAAAAATTGTTATAAGTCCTTTTCATGGTTCCAGTCATTCTCCCTTGCTTTTGAGCTTCTCTAGTCATGATTGTTTTGTAGGCAACACATTGAGCTGCTTTGTGACCGAAGTTATGGCAAGAAAAGCATTGGCCATTAAAGAAACTTCTGCGATAATCAGATCTATCATCCAACCGATTGTAGCTTCTATTCATTCTTGGAGCAAATTGGGAAGATTTTACCTGTGGCTGATTGTAGCTTCTGTTTGTCCTTAAGGCTGTTTGTCCCTGAATTTCTTGATGGTCTTTATTTGTTCTTGAGATAAACTGTCCCTGATTCACCTGATGACTTTTATTTGGCCTTTGCTCGCTTCTCCTTGCTGCATCAAGATAACTTTTAGAGGTAGAGGCTTGAGATGTTTCTCCATTATATCCAAGACCTGTCTTGATCAGAGGAGATCGCTGCACATTGATAATCTCATCCAAGGTTTCAGATCCTTTGACAAACTTAAGATTAATAGCTTTTGTTTTCTCAATTTCTTTTCTGAGACCAACAATTTCACCTTCTAGTTTTTCAAGATGTTTTTCTTTTTCATCAATTTGAAATTGTAGAGTATCAATGATCACACTCTTTTCTTCTATACATCTCTTGAGTCTAGTAATTTCATCATAGAGGTTATTCACATCTACAGCATCCTCATAATCATCATCTTCAAATGCCATTAACAACTTATATTTATTACCTTGTTCATCTTCATCACTGTTTGATAGACCATCACTATCTTCATGGGTGTAGTAGCTTTTCTTATTTGCACTTAGTTTCTTGTTCCATCTAGCAGGTTCCTTTCCTTTATCCTTATAAGGACATTTTGCAGCATAATGACCTACTCTTCCACAAGCAAAGCATTTGAAAGGTAGCTTACCTCTGAACCTTCCAGAACCCCTTTGAAGATTTCTGACAAAATTTGATTCTTCTTCCTCTTCTTCTGGAACATGGCTTGCTTCATAGTAATCTTCTTTGCCTGATGCCTTAAAAGCAGCTTCCCTTCTGTCTGATGGACCTCCCTTTCTCATTTCATAAGCAGTTAGAATTCCATGTAGCTGAGACATAGTGAGAACACGGAGATTTTCCTTTTCTTCTATTGCAGATACTTTAGATTCAAACTTGGGGGATAATGATCTTAGAATCTTTTGAACTACTATAGCCTCTTTTATTTCTTCACCCAAATTTTTCATACAATTAACAATCTCATCTACCCGAAGAAAATAATTAGCAACACTTTCATCATTATACATCTTGAGAGTCTCATATTGAATCCTGAGAGTTTGAAGTTTAGCTTGTTTTACCTGTTCATCTCCTTCATAGCTCGTGACCATTTTGTCCCATATCTCTTTTGCTGATTTGAAGTGCATTACCTTCATGAATTCTGTTTGGGATATACTTCCTAATAGAGTACTGACTGCTTTTGCATTTGTTTCATACTTCTTTTTCTCAGCTGGATCTGTAGGAGTAGCTGAAGGAAAAGCATAGCCTGTTTCTACAATGTCCCAAACTTCTGTACCAAGAGATTGAAGATATGCAGTAACTCTTACCTTCCAATAATTGAAGTTTGTCCCATCAAAAATCGGTGGCCTGATTGATGCTTCTCTCTCGTAGTTGCTCATGGTGAACGATCTACCTTCAAGCGATCAAGCTTCTCTGAAGGACCTGCTCTGATACCAATTGTTGGAAATAATACTGAGAGGGGGGGGGGTGAATCAGTATTATCAGAACTATAAAACTTTTTCAATGCTCAGAAACATATACGCTACTTTCGTTAAGTGAACCGGCGTGTACACGCAACTGTGAATAAAGAAAACAGCGTATAACTAGAAATCTTATAATTCAGTCAGTTTATCTTCAGTTAAGTGCATGAGGACATTATTCACCATATTAAGAGTAAACAAATGCAGTAGAACAGATCACACAGAACCACACATATGAACACCAAGATATAAGGTGGAAACCCAATGTGGGTGAAAACCACCTGCTGCAAGTCGTCTCTATCTTTAATATGAAACTTCAGTTTACAATCCTTTTGTACTGGTGCAGCCTTATACCAGTACGCAGGCTACAACCTGCAGAAGGCTACAACCTTCTCTCGTTCTCCAAACTTCCTTGGAAGGGAGCTCCAACCCCCTTTGCTCTTGTACTAGCCAAGATACTAGTACGTAGGTGCTGGCCTACAATCTTCTTTCTTTCAGGTACCACCTTTCATACATTTTCAGACTGGATATTCCTGAAGCACAACGTTACAATCTGAAGACCACAATTCATTCAACTTTCACAACAAATCATTGAAGCACAAAACATCCAATACTAGCATCATCAATCACTGAACCACTGAAACCCTGTCAAACACCAGTTACCAGAACACAGAGCAGACTACAGAACTCTGCAATAACAGTCAGACCCAACTGTAACTCAAAAATCAAGCTCCAAAATATATACGCTACTTCAATGAGAGAAACCCGCGTATACACGCGCTTTTACCGAAGCCAACCTGCGTACAGATCTAAAAATAAATTCTATCAACTTGCAGCTGTACCAGACATCAGTTAGACCCAGAACATAACATTGCGTCAGTATGCAGATCTAGAAATACGCATAATCAACCATATCATAATAGTGCATTTCAAATCATTAGATCCCAATCTATCCTTTAGATCTAGTCTTTCATCAACCGAAGTGATCTCTCCTTAGCTTAGATCAAGCAACCCAGAACCTGCATACCAGATCTCTTTCTTCTTCAGATATTCAAGCCTTTACTAGATGATTTGCCTAATGATCTTCTCCTCCTTATATAGCCTTAGGCCTAGCTCAATACCAAGAGCCAAAACCATAGAAATCCAAAACCATCAACTTCAAAACTAGAGATCTACACGTCTGTCGAGGTACTTTGGTCCAAAGACATGGGCACAAGTACCGAGGACTAACTACCATGGACCAAAAGGAAACTTCCCAACATATACGCCCTTTTTTGTTCATGCATCTGCGTGTATACGCGCCTTCGTATATAGCTCTCCTGCGTATACGTGACTTAGCATGCATATCACCAACGTGTATACGCAACTTGGACTTGATTAACCGGCGTATATTAGATTTCTCTTTATTCTGTAGTCTGAACGGAGATCTGTCATCAAAGAGAGTTGCCATCAAGGACAACACCTGTATCAAAGCGCTACACCTGTGCCAAAATGCCAACACTAACCCCAACGAGGCCCACAAACTTTTGATGCTTCATCTCCTAGGGTTAGGTTTTTGGATGTTTAGGGTTTTCCCTAATTTCTCAATAATAAAAATTCTTGTGAGCCTCATTATAACATAGTCCAGAAGGCATGTATCCGTTACATCTCTTCTCAAAGATAAGCTACCATCACCCGAGCTAGTTTGTTTCCATTCTGCATGACAATAATTTTCATATTTGTTATTAATCATTTGAAGTTCAATTTTCATTGTAGCTTTGTGTTTATGTTTAATTATGTATTTCATTTCATTCCTACATAAATCTAGATCAGCCTTGCACCTAAATCTCGAGATCTTCTTCCTCATCTATCAATCTTCATTTAGAACTCCGTGCTTTGTTGGTGTGATCATACCTCTACTCATCATCAAATTCTCACCTTGTTTTTACTATTGTTGCAACTATTGCTTTGTTATTTTGCATTCCCTTTTGTATACATTTTCTCAATGTAGATTCTCAAATCATTTGTGTCTCTCTTTCCCATATACGTAATAGTAAATCTATAGTCAATAACTACCATATCCTCTTCCTCATATTCTAAGGTATCCTTACCATCTACCTTGCCTATGGCTCTCATGTCACTCTCTTATAACCTCTTTTTCTTCTCATTATGCGCATATTCCAATTCATGTGAAATTATGGAATTTTCCTCCAATTATAATGTTTCATCTTCTACCTAGATTCCTTCTTTTGTCTTGTGTGTTAATTTATCATTTTATAGCACAAATTGATATACTCCCTCTAAACTGCAACTTGTGTAAACCTATTCCATTTTACATTGCAAATTTCTAGAATATTTGAAGTGCCAAAATTATTTTTCCCAATTAATTTTTTATATGAAATTTTATCTAATAGAATCATTGAATCATGTTGTCATGTCTTCCAAAGTTAATATTTGAACACTTTTAATATTTGTCTAAGGAACCACTGATTGGAAGCTCCACTGGTCAAGAAGCCCTGGAAGGATGAGAAGCTCTTGCGACATTAACATGAAGCCATGCTTTCAATGAAGAATTTTGATGAGAAGCTTAATAGTTCTGAAAATAAGACCATCTTCATTTGATAACCCTCGTCATGTTGATTCTAGCAATAGGTGGAATGACTCATAACTCCTCACAGTTGAGGAATAATTCCTGATCAAAGTTTGTGCCCCAAAAGCGTGGTCAAGGTCCCCAAAATTTGAATGATTGAAGGCATGTTAATAATTGGCTATATTTTGAAGAAAAATTGATTAATTTGTGTGGGTCTTAGCAACCCTTAAATTGAGAAATATATGAATTATTCAAAAATGTTGAAGTATAGGTCAGGGCCTAAATCTGTAAATTTGAATTTTTGTTAAGGTTAGTTCCACCTTTTTAGCCAAATTGGACCCCCACATTTCACTCCTTCATTTAGTATATAGAGAGATTGGTTAGCCCTCCAAAAGACATATTCATAAGTTCATATTTCTCTAAACCTTTGTGGCCTGGACAGAACGAGAAGATCAGAAGACAACTAAATTTTTTAAGGGTTGTTTGTGTTAGATATTTTATCTTGTGGGTTTAGGTTTCTCACTGAGAAAGAGAGGCAATTTCATGACTTTGAAATAGTCTTTTGAGGCTTATTTGGACTCGCTTATGTGGTAGGTTCATAATTATTTCTGAGGCTTTCTTTCACCCCTCCTCAATTCATATCCTAAGGCTTAGATCTATTCCCTAAGGCCCTCCTCAGCTAGTCTGAGACCACCTCTTTTGAGTCTAGTCGAACCCTTGTATAGGGCTATTATGTGATATATCTGAGGGTATTTGTGGGGTTCTCAAGGCACTGGCCCAGGAGACTATATCAAAATCTCTTTAAGGTTTATTATGGTTATTCCTCAGACCCCCTGTGGCAATATTCTGAGGACTACTAAACCCTCTTTTAGTGAACTCCTATTTCTTTCACATTGGAGGTCTATGGATTATTGTAGGGATAATTGCAGGGGTTCTCTGTGACAAATATTTGGGAAAATAACACATCTTCTGAGAATTGATTATAGGTTTATTTAACCCTAGTATGAATTCTATCTTGTATGGCTTTGGGACATAACTTCCCTCCCATTGAGGACTGGTTACTGAAGTAGAATAAGGTGACTCTAAGCCCCATCTCTATGGCTACCTGAAATATATTTTCACTAAAACATATGTGTCAGTTCTGAAGGTAATCTAGAATTCTTTTTGGGAAGAAATTCGAGAAAATTCTAAGGCAAAGATCAACTTCATTTCTGAGGCATCATAAGGACAATTTGAACCTTTTAGAAGAATTGTTTGACTCATGATTAAAATGAATCTCTTTGGGATTGTTTATTGAAGTTTGGATAAAATTAAGGACTATTCGATGGCTATATAAGACATTGGTTATGTGGCTTATAATAGAGCATCATCATCATTTTGATTGATATTCTTCATTATTTTGAAGGTAGATCCATGTTAAAGTGAAAGCTCCTTTTGGCTATTCCTGGATTAATTTCTATGATTTGATTTTGTAAATCTAAACTCTGGTTAAAAGATCTCTTTGTTACAAAATAATTAGCTTACTCTCTGAAGTATTTTAAAGAGTTTCTTTTGTGATCATATGGTTTTAGGAAAAATACTGAGTGGCAGGGGGGGTTGTGGTGAATTAGAATTTTACCAACATCAATTTTTCAATTTCTTATTCTGATTTATATATGCTACTATTATTAAGGAAACAAGTGCATGTACGCATGTGATTAATGCAACCCACACATTTCCAGATAACTAATTTAACATTAATTTCACAATTTGTTCATCTTTAATCATTGCACCATTACTTCATTATTCATCAATTAAATAGTAACCATGAGAAGTAGGAAGCAAATATATCATCAATGCACTAGAGCTATATCAACACACATGAACATCAGGATTTTAGGTGGAAACCCAATGTGGGAGAAAAACACCGTTGTTGTCGTATTTGTCTTCTTATTTTACTAAAAGGGAAAAAATATTACAATCTTTTACTGACATGGACTCTAACCAGTACGTAGGCACCCACTTGCAGAAGGCTACAGGCTTCTCTCGTTTTCTAACAACTATTGGAAGGGAGCTAAAACCCCCTTTCTAAAGACTTCTACCCTCAGCTACATGTGGACCACTTTTCAAAATGTTTCAAACTGGAACCACCTGTCAAATAGTCATCAAACCAACTTGTAGGCCACCTGGACCCATATCAACCATAAACCCAAACAAACTGAATCACTAAATCTGAGACACTGTCACACTATAAATCAACTGAAATTATGAAGTATCAAGTCACTAAATGCAAAACCCAACTAGAAACAATAAATATCAAAGTATGTACATGATTGCAATGAATAAAACTCATGTATATACGTGCTTTCTATGTATAATACCTACATACATTTCTCAGAATACTGAACATTGAAATCGTTAATCATTGAACCATTCGCAAACCATTTTACCAGCTAAAGATCATAGAATCAATCACATATTTCTAAACCAATTGCAGATCATATACTTTTGTGCCATTAACCTTGAATGGTTCAACCAAGTCACTTCAATTATAATAAGACATCATCGACATATAGCAACAAGTAAAATAATCATCAACTGTAAACATCAATCATCAGATATGTAAACATCTATTAGAAGATCAAACCATGGTTTATGTACGTGACCTTTATAAGGAATATCCACGTATGTATGTGCTTACTATGTATAACACCTACATACGTATCTTCACATATTGAAAATTTATTTCGTAGAATATATACGTGACTCTTCAAAGGTGGATCCACGTATGTACACCACTATGCCCAAACATACCTATGTATAAATATGAAAAGCTTGCGCTACAAAAACAATTTCACTTTCCGCAACCATGAATGTTAATTCTAGAGATTTCTGAATAGATTGTTTAGATCATAACATCACAGTTTCATCAATATTAAACATTTGCAACAGGTAAGTCAACTAAGCATACATGTCAATATATTTCATATCTTTCATATATGAATCTTCTCCTTGCTTTCTGGTGCACACCTATTTCAGATCAAATCATTCAGAGACAACACAAAGCTTGCACACATAACACTTTGATCTCAATCTCCTTATATAGATTTAGCCTTAGCCAATACCTTAGTGTTATAGACATTTTTGGGCACTGCAACCCCAATCATATATGTCCATTAACCAAGGGCTCCTAAGTCCCTAAAAGTGTTGTTTCACACCCTAAAGGAACAAGGTCAGCTGATTACATCATCTCCTAGAAGTTATCCACAGAAAACTGCTCAGAACTAGTCAAATATAGACCATACAGACTACCCAGTGCAGAAGGTGCGATGCATCCCACCTACCTAGAGTAAAAGGTGCGATGCATACTGGATAGCTCTTCTGCAGGGTGTGATGAGTGAGAGTGGACAAATGGCAGAGACAGTTTGCAAGGTGGTTCGACATGGAATCTTCCAGAAACTTCTTTTATGACACTTGCCTCTCTGAATTCTCCTAGGAATGAGTAAGAGATCATCAATCTCCAAGTGGAATAAAGAACTATCAGAGAGAGGACACTAATAAAATCTCAAAAGCTGACTCACCTCCCTACAATCATCTATATATGGATCCCTCATCCCAGAGATCCAGAGGCTGGAATTTTGTATCTTGTAAGGAAGTGTTGTTGGTTTCTTGGTGTAACATCATAGTGTTGGGTGATCTAATCTTTTCATGAGGTGAAGAAGGGCTTTCTTACTGTGAGGATGACGCTAGGTCAGAACAATTGGTTGTAATCCTCTTTGCTATTCTTGATATTAATAAAGCTATTAAAGTTTTCCTCCACATTCTTGTATGATTGATGATATATGCATTTGTGTGGTCAATATATATCTGGTCCTGTATTGTTTGTGATAGTAGGTCTCTGTTCTTGGATAGTGTTATGCTGCTTTGATTCCACAGGTGCTCTTTGAAGCTAGGTAGACGAGGAAGCGAGTGGCAAAGATCTATTAGAAGGGAGAGGAATCAAGCAAGGAACCAAGCACAAGACAGAGGTTGGTCTCCTTTGTTCCCCTCTTATCTACTTCTCATAAAGGAAAGCAAAAGTATTTTTACTTTGTTTGCTTCTAAGATAGCTACCAGTCTTAGTGGGACTAGCCGCTCTACATAGACACTAGATTTCCCGATAAAAAAATGGTGACTCCGCTGGGGAGCGAATAGCTTGTTTTATTTTCTATACTTGTTTGTTTTATAAACTTACAGACGGAGCCTGAAGTCAAGCCAGCTAGCCTTCGAACTGCATTTTCTATGCAAGTGCAAAGTAGATCAATGCTGCTTCAGTCTATCTCTGGGTTTTGTTTATAAACTGAAAAATTGATTTGTAAACATCCTAATTGCCCTTGTGGTGGCTCTAGTAACCTCCTTAGATCTACCCCTGTGATTTATTTACTGATTATCACTTGCTCACCCTAAATCCCTGAATTGTGCTGCAAACTGTGATCAAGAACTGGATCAAAAGACTCGCATTGTAACATCTCACCCTCTCTTCAAAGATATCAGTATGCATCGCACTTCCCGTGTGCAGTAGGTGGGATGCATACTGGAATCCCTGTGTAACAGGTGCGATGGTCAGAGAAGGCTAATTTTGCCTCCAGACTTTGGTTTTTCTTCACTCTTTTCAGCTCTATTCAGGAGTTTTTCTGTCTGTAGTTAGTATACCTCTGTGTAAACCCCCTTCCTTGCCATTATTCCACCTCCATTGTGCAAAGAACTGTAAATGTTTTTATGTATTGTGAGCCATTTTCAGTTCTCTTTTACAAAGAAGTAGCGTAATTGAACTGTCGTTTCTTGATTTGGAAGTGTCGCAAGTGTCGTTTTCAGTCATACAAGAGAATCCGATTGTTCTTGATAGTCAATTACACTGTTACTCTTGTATTTGATTTGAATTAATAGTTTTTCAAGTGTCGAAAGCAATCTTTCAATTTCAAATCGCAAAGTGTCATCATTGTCTTCATTTTGTCTTGAAAAGAAACTTGTTAGTAATGTCGCTTTGAAAAATAATTCAGATTTGTGCTTAGCTTTCTTTTATCATTCACACATTAAGAAGGCTGAAAACAAATACATGCATGTGCATTTTCATTTAGACTATTTGTTGGTTTGATTTAGGATAGTGCATATAGTGCGTGCTCTCTGCTCTATGTTGAAAGAATATCATCTCTCTTTCTTTAGTAGCTAGGATTTTCATTGCAAAAAGAAGATTAAATGATTGTTTATCATCTTAGATTGCATTTTAGGAATTTTATATCTACATCACATGGTGAACCTGAAAGGAAAATTTCTTAAACAATATCAACTCTAAAATAAATTTAATGAATCTAAAAACGCTTTGGAACCTAACGCACAACATTTAGAAGTCTAGGCTAGAGACGTATTCCGGCGTCGTAAAGCCTGGTAACTATTGTTTTCATTGCTAGTTGGGTGATTCCTCGACTTTGAGATGACAAGTGCCAGCACGTACTTGTGCTCCCACGTACCGTCGATTATATATTGGGAGACCACAATAGGCTATATCCTTTATCCATAGGAAGCCGTGGCTTCCGCCCTATCGATCGCAATGCACTAAACACAGCATTCGGGAAGATTGACTGCCGTATAGTAAAAATAATTTTGTAGTTTTGTGATTGGTTTGGTAATCCCTCTGTCTAGACTTCCATAGTAGTCTCTTTCATTCCTTTTCAAACTCCTTAAAGGAAAAGGTCCATCTAAGCACTTGTCACTTCAAGCTCATTAAAAATTGAAGGCGACTAGAGTCATCTTTTGTTTTTTCTCGACTCTTAAAAATTGAAAAAACAAGTTGTGTCAAAGCGTCTAAAATTTATTTTAATCAGAATAAACATCACCTTTCCTACGTTGGTCTTAGGTTGAGAAAAATGGAGTCCACCAACCAAGGATTTCCCCTTGGAGGAAATCCTAGTCCTTTCTCCTCTTGGGGAGATGTTGGTGCACCCCATATGGCCACATTGTCGCTTCCAGGATTGAAAATCGGCCTGCCCGTATGGCTCTTCTCAACCTCTGTCGTTCAGAACACCGTGATTCCTGAGCAATCAAGTTAGCAACTAGATGATACCAGAGTTACCCCCCAACCTTCTACTTCGTCCGATTCTCCCTCTCTTCCTTCCTCTTCGCTTGATGGAGTTGGTAAAGCCAAAAATCAAGTAACTAAGAAGGAGAAGAAGGGGAAGGATAAGAAAGAGAAGAAGGAGGAGCCAAAGGCGAAAGGGGCAACCAAGCATCATCTAGTGAAAATCCACACATTGAACTGTCAAAGCCTAAATCTCCATGTGTCATTTGCAAAGGAGACCACTATCATCGAGATTGTCCTTGCATCCCTCGGATCTTAAGGGACTGGTCTCCTCGTTTGCACAATCCGGTGTCAACAACCTCTGATGATCATGTTGAAAGTACACCATCAAGTAGTGAAAGCGAAGTGTCGAGACAGAAAAGGAAAAGTAAATTCCCTTGTAAATTGTGTGAAGGCGATCACGATGTCCACGTTGTCCCTTCCTAGATGAGGCTAAAAGAGTTTTGGACGACCGTCCGGTTTCACCATTACAGCTTCCTCCTAGATATAAGAAACTCTTGCCAAGTCCATCACTAGTTGAAAATCTGACTGACACGCCATTGTGGTCGGTTGAAGCATCTATTATTGAAGATAAACCATCTGAATCCACACTAGACGAAAGTCAAAAGGTCGAGGCGGCAGTTGACCTGGTCTTGCCTTCAGAAGGTCCATCTTTAGATGATACAGTCACCAGAGAGAACAAGAACGACACCGTTCAAATTCTCTTCGTAAACACAGACTCCGATGAACATGGGGGCAGTCTACCCATTCCTTTACCGCAGGAAGGAAGTTCGTTAGAGTCATATCCGGCCATCTATTCGGTCCCACTTCCAAGCAACCTAGTTGTTTCCTTCGATTGGAATCTACTAGGCAGACCCCATTTATCGGCTAGTGTACCATTACGAATCATTGCACAAATATACAGAATGGTCATGGCCGGTACCATCATAGATGAAGGGGCTTCTGTGAGTATCCTTTCCTCAACTTCCTGGAAAGCGCTTGGTTCGCCATTGCTTTTACCTGAGATGAGAAATCTAACGGGCTTTGACAAAGGAACCAGTCGACCGTTAGGGATCCTTCCCAATGTGCCAATAACATTGAGAAGGAAAACCGTTCACATGAATGTAATGGTAGTCCAAGGACCCCTAGATTATAATATACTCCTTGGACGCGACTATATTATTGTATGGGAGCCATTGTCTCCTCGCTCTTTAGAGTAATGTGTTTTCTGCATGAAGGAAGAGTGGACAAGCTCGTAGACCAGCTTTCATTCCCCGTCTCACACATAGCAAATAGTCAAATACCATCCCTGAATGGTCTTTTCACACAAGGAATGTCTCATCAATCCCCAGTTCGTCCACCTGATGAGCGCGAGTGATTCGAGAGGACATGACTAAAACCCAAGGGGCATGCACCCTGATCTGTTTCGACAGGAAAACCTTGGGCATAGGGTAGGTTTCCGCGAAGGATATATGACAGGTTTATGAGATTAGACTAGAATAAGATTCCTCCGTCAAAGTTATGTGAGTGGAGGCAAGTTGCGCCACTCACCTTTGTTTATATCGGTAGACATCGCTGAGGAAGTGTTTTGTCTACAATGCGGATGGAACAATCTTTGGTAACCTGGAAATTTTTCGCTATACCTGGGGGCATGCAAACCTTTTAGCATGCAAACGAAGAGTGACCATTTATTTTTTAAATTTGTAGGACCTCTAACTCTTTAAACTCGTAGGATTGGTCGTTTCCTAACTTGCATAAAGAAAGGATGCGGGGCAAAGGTTTGTAAGGTGCAAGCTCCATAAAAAATGGGCATCTTAGATGAGACATCCTTATTATACGACTAGATCGAGCAGTTTTTATGTGGAGTTCAAGCTCGTTAAAATTTAAACATAAGCAGTGAGCAAATGTTTCCCCCAGAGTTTAAGCTCATTCATCAAAAAATGAACCAATTTCCGGTAAATAACCATCGTGAATGCATTATCATCAGCCTTTGAAGCCTTGGTCGTGTTCTCATCATCACCTCCACTCTGTATTGGCCGATCATTCACCTCCATTTGATTGTTTACCCTTTTTGAGGAATAGCTGCGAAGAGTGATCATATTAGCCATCCTTGTGACACTGTCGTGATTGGAAAATTCCAAACCTTACCTGGAATCAGCTACTACCCGAATTTATCACTCGTTCCTCGAAAAACGAGTCTCCTTTAATCTCTTTTCATCTGACTCATAAAATATGAAAATATTGCTGAGAAATTAGCCTCTCCAGCTTGTTAAAGTGATTGGAAGTGTTATCCCTCCTCTAGATTTTAATCTTTTTGGACCTGAGGGATTATTACACAAAAAGATCAAGTGCTTGTTTTGTTCGGCTCGTTAAAATTACCGAAAATTCATCGCTTTCGTATTATTTTATACTTTTTGGGACCTAAGGGATTATATGACGAAAAAGGATTATTGGTGTTTTCTTTACGTCCCTTTTAGACTCTCTAAAATTGAAAAGGACCGAGTTATCTTAGTCGTTAAACTCATTAAAACCGAATAGCGACAAACTTGTCCATATAGACAAGAACGAGTTTGACTATCACTAGGCTCGTTAAAACATAGCGATGGGTTTGCCCGAAGGGCAAATTATAGAAAAAGCATATGTTATCCTCCTCAAGCTCGACAAAAATAAAGAGGTATTGGTCAGCAATGACTGGGGAAAAATTGGGAAGAAAACTTGAAGAAACTTTATTGGTAGCAAGTCGCTCTTGAACATGACACTTTCACTCTGCATCCAAGTCGGGTTGGGTTGTTCCGTTCACTGGTCATATCACCATTGGTCCATCACACCATCCACATTTGGGGTTAACGCTACCAATCCATCATGTCAGTGTCGTCGGTATGTTCAAGAGAAGTCGCTCAGAGAATTCACCTGTCTCATCCACTACAATACATTCACGCTCCATTCTTTCATGACCGCCACCCTGAACCTTATATCATCAGATCGTTTTCACCTCCATTAAAATCATTTGCTCTGTTCCATGTCGTAGATGTGGAATTCATTAAGGCCCTCCTATGACGGATCGCTTCTTGTCGACATCAGCTCATTATCCAGGAAGTCGATCTAGGAACAATCCTTTCAGTACTTTGAAGCTTGCATGCCTCAATGGCAAGTTTCTCACTTCCGGCGACAGGTTTACATCAATGGCCTTCGACCGAAAGATTTTGCATGGTGTTCAACACCAAGTCCCTTTTTCACACCATGTGAATTGTACTGTCATACCTTGAGGGTCATCATCATTATCGGTGATTCCTCTCGCGCTTGTTAACAACTTACATCACTGGCTGGTAATCAGGCGATGTCTTTCCATATTAGACTCCAGAACATCTCTCACATGGATCGACTTGTACTTTGAGTGAAGATCGAACAAGATTGAAGACCCCGGATCTAGTTTCATCCATCCGGGCTTTGATATATATTCTGGAAAATAAAGACATCAAATGTACATCATTGCTGCACGGATAATCATCCAATCTAAGGGATGATGGCTCTACCAGAATCATCAGTCTACACAAAAACGATTGTCTGTCTTATGTACATGAAAATGAATTTATAAAGGTGAGCATGGGAATGCCTGCCTCAGCTAGATCATCAAAATATTATGAAGATAATGTATTGTATTGTATCTTATTACAGGTCGCCTTCCAGCACGAAAAAACTTCGGATCCTCATGATAAAGCATTTCACCCGACATCAAAAGATTAATGACCTCATGCTTTAAGGGGCAACTATTATAGACATTTTTGGGCACTGCAACCCCAATCATATATGTCCATAAACCAAGGGCTCCTAAGTCCCTAAAAGTGTTGTTTCACACCCTAAAGGAACAAGGTCAGCTGATTACATCATCTCCCAGAAGTTCTCCACAGAAAACTACTCAGAACTGGTCATATCTGGACCATACAGACTGCCCAGTGCAGAAGATGCGATGCATCCCACCTACCTAGAGTAAAAGCTGTGATGCATACTGGATAGCTCTTTTGCAGGGTGCGATGAGTGAGAGTGGACAAATGGCAGAGACGGTTTACAAGGTGGTTCGACATGGAATCTTCCAGAAACTTCTCCTATGACACTTGCCTCTCTGAATTCGCCCAGGAATGAGTAAGAGATCATCAATCTCAAAGTGGAATCAAGAACTATCAGAGAGACGACACTAATAAAATCTCAGAAGCTGACTCACCTCCCTACAATCATCTATATATGGATCCCTCATCCCAGAGATCCAGAGGCTGGAATTTTGTATCTTGTAAGGAAGTGTTGTTGGTTTCTTGGTGTAACATCATAGTGTTGGGTGATCTAAGCTTTTCATGAGGTGAAGAAGGGCTTTCTTGCTAAGAGGATGACGCTGGGTCAAAACAATTGGTTGTAATCCTCTTTGCTATTCTTGATATTAATAAAGCTATTCAAGTTTTCCTCCACATTCTTGTATGATTGATGATATATGCATTTGTGTGGTCAATATATATTTGGTCCTATATTGTTTGTGATAGTAGATCTCTGTTCTTGGATAGTGTTATGCTGCTTTGATTCCACAGGTGCTCTTTGAAGCTAGGTAGACGAGGAAGTGAGTGGCAAAGATCTATCAGAAGGGAGAGGAATCAAGCAAGGAACCAAGCGCAAGATAGAGGTTGGTCTCCTTTGTTCCCCTCTTATCTACTTCTCATAAAGGAAAACAAAAGTAGTTTTAGTTTGTTTGTTTCTAAGATAGCTACCAGTCTTAGTGGGACTAGCAGCTCTGCATAGACACTAGATTTCCCGATAACACTTAGGACAATCCCTTAGTGATGTTGTTGGTTTTCTTTGACGTGATCAAATAACCATTGTCACACTCATTACTATGGGCCAATACCATGGTAAAGACATCTAGTATTCAAGTTACCATGGTGCGGATTTTGTACGCGACTTTTCTTCACAATACCCACATATGTACACAACCTTCCTGCATAGGATCCGCATATACTTTCCTAAACTTTATATTCAATGTCCATCTGTCTATAATATGTCATTTCTATGTTCATCACTTCTGTAGCATCTGCTCCAGCTTGCATAATCATCCTTTTATCATAATGTTGACATCTTTATCAAGTAGGTTGCCATTAAGGACAACACATTAGCCATAATGCCAACAATATCCCCCTTTGGACTTGATGGCAACCACTTTGGTGTTTGGTCACCATCTGACCATCTGCAAGCACCTGCAAATACCAAGGCTTCTTATCAAGAATTCTTCTCCCAAACACCAAGCTTCTCTCCCCCTTTGACATCAAGGGAAAAGGGCTGACCAATGTTGAATGAAGACCCCCTTTGTAGAAACTACATACTGACCATGCTCCCCCTGAGCATGTGTTGAAGATATCCAAAGGACTCAAAGAAATGACCTTTCCTAACACCAATGACTCATTATTACATCAGATACCCAATCATTTGGGTTTACATTTTTTACTCATCATTACATCATTTGCCAAAAATAATGGGTTTCATACAAAGCATGATTTGATCCTAATATCCCATACATGACTGAATATTATAATGATTATATCATGGCTCTTCACATGAACTTTACATCAAGTGACAAATATGGAATATATAACCAATAACCAAGACCTCAACAATGATAGTTATTAGCAACCTCCATATATCATATAGAAACCTGCAACATGAATATTTGATAGTAGAAATATAGCAACAATATTGTATTAATTTATAGGGTAAGTTCCTCAGACAGAACACCAAAGGACACCACTCACAAACAGATCACAGATCAATACACCAGTATTCTTGATGTCGTTAAAACCCTCAAAGAGGGAAACAGTCCACAGCTCGAGCCAACGCAACCACTTCAGCCAATTTATTAATAAAAGAATGAAAATTTACATAAGCTTATCTCATGAACGTTTACCCTACAAATGACCCTCCATGCTCTTTAAATAGAGATCATGGACCAATCAGGTGTTAAGCCATGGATCAAGTGTTGGTAATACCGAGGAGAGAATGAACCGTCAGATCACTACATATTGTGACCGTCTGATTATAAGTTACAAAAGTACATAGTAAAGAAACACACTTTACCTAACTCTACACTAGACCAAGTTATACTTAACCATTTCCTATGTGTCGGAATATCCTAACATTCCCCCTTAAGAACAACTTGGGATGGGATTGAAGGATGTACAAATATGACACAATAGGAGAAGGAAGGAGGCATTAGAACCTATCCCCCCTTAGTGACAACTTCCTGAACTCCAACCATAAATCGAAGTTTAGTAAACTTCGCCTTTGTGAGAGCCTTTGTAAAGATGTCTGCAACTTGATCATCTGTTGAACAATATTGCACTTCAAGAACATGGTCGTGAATGAGCTTTTTGATGAAGTGCATGTGTAGTTCAATGTGTTTGCTGCGCTAATTTTGGACTGGATCTTTGCATAGTTGAATGGCACTTTGATTATCACACCAAAGTGTAGTCGGATGCTGCTGCTGAAAGCCAAACTCTGACAGGATCTGATGAAGCCACAGGGCTTCCTTACTAGCTTCTACGGCACCATGACACTTTGCTTCTACTGAAGAAAGAGAAATGGCACTTTGTTTCTTGCAAGCCCATGTAATAGGTCCTGAACCAAGAGTGAACACATAACCTATAGTAGACTTCCGATCATCAGGGTCACCAGCCCAATTAGAATCAGTGAAACCAACCAATAGAGGAGATGCTTCTGCACTATAATCAATCCCAAACTGAATTGTACCTCGAACATAAAAAAGTATTCTTTTAGCTGCTTTCCAATGACTTTCATGTGGGTTTTGCATAAACCGAGCAATAAGGCCAACAACAAAGGAAAGGTTAGGACAAGTATGGGTCAGATACAAAAGTTTTCCTAGAAGTTGACGGTATAAGGCAGCATCAACTTCAGGGGAAGTACAAGTGACTGAAAGTTTGGCTCCAGAATGAAAGGGAGAAGGGGTTGCCTTA
Source organism: Pinus tabuliformis (assembly GCA_031772625.1). Lineage (NCBI taxonomy): Eukaryota > Viridiplantae > Streptophyta > Pinopsida > Pinales > Pinaceae > Pinus > Pinus tabuliformis. The sequence continues at coordinate 445,054,499 of CM062814.1, read as the reverse complement.
CAGTCTTCCATGTGAAAATGGCATATAAGGTCACATGCATACTTGGATTGGAAAAGGGAAATACCTTCCTTGGATTGCAAGACTTGAAGACCAAGAAAATAATGCGTCCTAAGTCTTTCATTTCAATTTTTTTTAAGGCTAGACTTCACATGGTTTATAAGGTTGGGAGCACTACCAATAAGGATAAGATCATCAACATAAACAACAAGAATGATAAGAGACTTTCCCACTTTCTTGGTGTAGACAGTATTTTCAGAATGACACCTAGAAAACACAGCTTCTAAAAGAAAGCTATCCATTTTGGCATACCAAGCCCAAGGGGCTTGCTTGAGACCATAAAGGGATTTCTTAAGCTGACATACAAGGCTGCAGTTTGTTTGTATAAAGCCAGTAGGTTGTTCCATATAGATTTCTTCATGCAAGTCCCCATGCAAGAAGGCAGATTTAACATCCATCTGATGGACTTCCCATTTGAAAGAGGCAGCAAGGGAAAGAACAAGGTAGATAGAGTTCATTTTGGCAGCAGGGGGGAAGGTTTCAGTATAGTCAATGCCTTCAACTTGTGAAAAACACTTAGCAATAAGATGAGCTTTATGTTTATCAACTTTTCCATTTGGTCCATACTTGGTTCTTTAAACCCATTTGCATCTAACAAGTTTTCATCCCTTTGGAAGAGGAACAAGATCCCATGTATCATTTGCCAATAATGAACGATATTCTTCATTCATAGTTGTGTCCCAATCTGGATGGCCTAAAGCTTCTATAAAGGTGTCAGGATCATAATTAGCTAAAGCTTGAGCTAGTAAAGAAGAGGCTCTATCGAACTGAGAACGTGTACGTCGTTGATCTATAGGATCACCGACAAGAGCACCTACTGCATCCTAAGTAGCACGGACCCATTTTGGAAGCTGAGGAGCTAAGGGAGGGTCCTGAGAAGGTGGGGGAGGATTGTCATCCTCGCTGTCATCATCTGAAGAAGAAATATTTTCAGAAGTAGAAGGGATAGAGAGAGGTGGCACATCCGCCGAACTAGGCTCGTAGGCCGATATATTTTCAGCAAACTTTACATCTCTTTTAATGATAACATTTTTGGATTTAAGTGGAACAAGTCTGTATCCTTTGACATCTTCAGAATATCCAACAAAAATACATTTTTCACTCTTAGGTTCTAAAGCTTTATGTTTCTCATTTGGAATATGGGCCCATGCTTCACTTCCAAAAACACGAAAGTGACTTAAATCTGGTTTAATTGAGCTCCATGCTTCTTCTGGAGTGATATTCTTTAAAACCTTAGTAGGAGTGCAATTTATTATGTAATTTTCACAGTTAATTTCTTTTACACAAAAATTAAGACTAAGTCCTTTAGATTTAAGCATACAATTAGCCATTTCCTTTAAGGTGTGATTCTTCCTTTCAGCTACACCATTTTGTTGTGGAGTATATGGAACAATGTGTTGCATTTGAATTCCATTCTCATTGCAAAATTTGATGAATTTGTTGTTAACATATTCTCTACCATTATCAGATCTTAGCTTAAGAATTTGATCTCCAAATTGTTTTTCAACAAAGGCCTTAAAGGCCAAGAACATGTTAAATACTTCACTCTTGAGTTTTAAGAAGTATACCCAAGTGCGTCTGGAGAAATCATCAATGAAAGTTAAGAAATACTTGTAGCCAGAGAATGAAACAACTAGAAGTGGACCACATAAATCACTATGCACAAGATGTAAAGGGGCTGAGACCTGCCAAGAGGCACGTTTTTCAAAACTATCCCAATGACGTTTTCCGAGTGCACATCCGGTACAAACACTATCTCTGCAAGATACCATTGGAAGACTTGTCACCATATTTTCTTTACATAGATTTTGAAGGGAGCGGTAGTTTAAGTGACTAAATCGTTCATGCCAAAGTTTGCTCACTTCATCATTATGAGCAACAAATACCAAGGGAAGATTTGATGACCCAAAGTTTTTAAACTTATACAACCTTGTAGAATCATTAGAAATGCCAGTAGCTAAAATCTATCTAGGATCTCTTAGGTCCTTAATTACAACATCGTGAGGTGAAAATTCAACGATTTTACCTTCACCTGAATGAGTTATCTGATATACAGATAGAAGGTTGCAGGATAGGGTTGGAATGCATAATACATCATTGAATTGACCATTGTTTATATGAACGGTTCTAGTCCCTACAACACTAAGAGATCTATCATCACCAACATATATATTTTTGGTGTTACAATCATTTAAAGAAGAAAACATGGCTTTGTTTTTGGCCATGTGATAAGAAGCTCTAGAATGAATGAGCCACTCATGAGAATGAGAAGAAGAAGATACATTTACTGTATATCCAGACCGAGATGCTTGACAGCCACATGTGGAAAGTGCTATTCCTGAAGATGAAGTTGAAGTTGTTGAGTGATCCAAATGGATGTTATGCTTCTTCATTGCTGCTTCCAAGGCTTCCATCTTCTTAAAGAATTTGGATTCTAAGTGGCCATCTCGATTACAAAAGTGGCAATGTCTATCAGTCTTCTTCCCTTTGTTTTTATTTGCCTTATCATTTTTTTGAAATGATTTTTCATTTTGAGACTGAAATGGCTTAGGACCCTTGTTTGGTTTAGGACCATTCTTTTTAGGATATGGCTTCTTAGGATTCTTTGAATTTGGTTGCTGCTCGGCGGGTAAGGCTTTCTTAGAAGAGTTTCCAAGATTAAGAAGACCAAGATGTAAGATTTTTTCATGTTCTCTTATTAAAGAATCACAAAAGGCATCAAAGGAAGGGGACTTGTAGTCTTGTCCTTGAGAAATGAAGGCTTCTCTTGTAGAATGGAAGGTGGAAACAAACACAGAGTAGGCTGGTCCCAACTTAGTAAGAATGGAGTAGATAAGGTTACCATTTTCTTTCTTAACCTTAACACCTTCCAAGAGAAGTTTAAGGGTCTTGAACTTGGACAAAAAATCTTCGATGGAAGAAAAATTATTGGGGTCCAATGTAAGCAACTCATTTTTGAGTTGATGGGCTCTAAGTTCATTTTTAATTCCAAAAACTTTAGTGATCTGTTTCATTGCTTCATTAGGAGTATCCAGTTCTGTGATATGGAATCTAAGGTCTGGAGAAGTAGACATCCCTATCAACCCACGTGCTTGATCTTGCCTATTTTCCCATTTGGTTGCCTTATCTTCATCTTTTGGTTTGGTTTCTTGGCCTGAGGCTATTCTGTAAAGACCTTTACTTCTAAATAAATCCACAATGTAGGACCACCATTGGAAGTAGTTGGTGTTGTTAAAAATAAATTAGCATGGACTTTCCTTTTTAACAGAAACTGAAGCTATAGATGCTGAAACTAAGTGCTCCAATGGAAAGATTTAGAAAAATTAGGCTAATTAAAAAAAACGGCTCTAAAAATGGCTTCTGGATGAAGAAGTTATGGCTTTTTGAAGAAAAGTTGTTGAAGATGCCGACGAAGTGCAGGAATGTGTGAAAATGAATGATAATGTTATATTTTTAAAAAATCCACCCCCTTTCCAAACTTAATCTAATTAGCTCAACAAAGAGAAAGACTTGAACTCAAGACCTCTATTCTCATAAAGTAACTTTGGACCAAGTGAGCTAGTTTAAAAGGTTAGTAGTTTTTGGAAAAGAGGAAGGGTTTTTTTTTTTTTTTTTTAGTCACCGAAGCTTTGGGGTGCACTCTTACTTGAGAAAGCTCTTTTTTTCCTACAAAACAAAAACCAAAAACCCAAAATAGACATACCAAAAAAAACAAACCTTATGGTTTGAAGTTAGCTTTACCCAAAAACTAACAATTTTTCCCAATGTTTCTGATTTTCCGAGATCACACTAAGGCGCGGCGGAAAAGAGAATACGCACGAGAAAAATCCTTCCTTTCTATTTCTGATTTTCCCAGATCACACTGAGTCACAGGGAAAAGAGCATGCACAAAAATGAAAGGTATAGATCCGGTAATAAAAAGAAAAGAGCTAAATAAACCGAAATAAACAGAGAGAAAATAACTAAAAACTGCAACCAAACACTGTATACCTCCAGATCTTAGAAATGACGTAGCTAGGGCTACTGGAAACCTTTTCGTGTCAAAAAAAAGGGGGTCCTCATTGGAACAGATGCTCCTAACATAATAGAGCAGTCCTCTCGACCCGAAAGTAGCCAGTGACAGCAGATCTAGGAAATGATAGTCGGATGCAGTTCTACCGACTTCAGATTTGGATCACCAACGGATACGGCCCTCAAATAGCTCTCATACCATATAGGAATTTACAGGGTAAGTTCCTCAGAAAGAACACCAAAGGACACCGCTCACAAACAGATCACAGATCAATACACCAGTATTCTTGACGTGGTTAAAACCATCAAAGAGGGAAACAGTCCACGGCCTGAGCCAACGCGGTCACTTCAGGCAATTTATTAATAAAAGAATGAAAATAGCTTTTGTCATGAATGGTTACCCTACAAATGACCCTCCATGCTCTTTAAATAGAGATCATGGACCAATCGGGTGTTAAACCACGGATCAAGTGTCGATAATACCGAGGAGAGAATGAACCATCAGATCACTACATATTATGATCGTCGAATTGTAAGTTAAAAAGTACATAGTAAAGAAACACACTTTACCTAACTCTACACTAGACCAAGTTATACTTAACTATTTCCTATGTGTTGAAATATCCTAACAAATATGGAATTTCCAACAGTAATAATAAAAGTATCCAGACATGAGAAAATATATTGAACAAGACATTCTTATGGAACCATAATGCCAACAAGGATCTTTAGAGTTATAATAGTTTCTCCCCCTGAACCAATAGATTGCAGTAAACAAATGTTAGCAACAGAAGACCATAATGATGAATGCATATAGGAGGCTCCCCCTGAATCTGTGCCATTTTTACCAATCAATGAGATGTATATGCATCTATCTAACTCATAAACCACATACATATGTGACTGTCCTTCACATCATCCGCATACAAAAGGTAAATTGTAGTAATTTATAGTCTCAGCTCCCCTTGAAAATGAAATACTTGTCAGAATAATTAGCAGAGTGATGAAGCAAGAATCATTCCTAATTTATGTTTGATATATCCAAAGGAATCATGTGGAAGAGGCTTTGTAAATATATCTGCAACTTGTTCCTTTGAAGGAACATACTCCAGTTTCACCTTTTGTTCAAGCATTTGTTCTCTCATAAAACGATATTTGAATGGAACATGCTTTGTTTTTTAGTGCACGACAGGATTTTTGGAGATACTTATGGCACTAGTATTGTCACAAAAAATAAGTACAGGTTGAGGACAAGTGATTTGAATGTCATGCAATGTTTGGATCATCCATAGAAATTGAGTACAACAATATGTAACAAAAACATATTCTGCCTCAGTAGTAGATAAAGTGATGGAGATTTTTTTCTTGTTGAACCATGACACCAAGTGGGGTCCCAATTAAAATGCTTCTCCACTAGTACTCTTGTGATCATCAATATTACTTGTCCAATCTACGTCTGTGTAGGCATGAAGTGAAAAGTCTGCATTTTTGGGATACCATAGACCAAAATCTTGAGTTCCTTGTAGATACTTGAAAATTCTCTTAACTGCTTGGAGATGAGTTTCCTTAGAATTGGATTAAAATCATCTAACAATTCTAATTGCATGCATAATGTATGGTCTTGTACCTGTAAGGTAGAGAAAGCTGTCAATCATAGATCTATATTCTAGTTGATTGAATGAAGGAGAATCATAATTTTGGCTGAGGTTACATCTTGTTACTATTGGTGTGCATACTAGTTTGCAGTATTCCATTCTGTATTTCTTCAAAACGTGTTTGAGTTACTTGGTTTGAGAAATAAAGATACCATTCTCAGTTTTGAACTTGGAGGCCAAGAAAATATGTTAGTTCACCAAGTAGAGACATTTCAAATTCTTGTGGCATAACTGAAGAAAATCCTTGACTCATAGATTCTACATTGCTCCCAAATATGATGTCTTCTACATGAAAAACAACTATCAAAAGTTTATCTTTATCCATTTTGATATATAAGTTTTTATCTGCAGACCCCTTTTGAATCCTTGTAGATGAAGGTACTTGTCAAGACGATAATACCATGCACGAGGAGCTTGTTTCAATCCATACAATGTTTTCTTAAGTTTACACACAAGAGTTTTATCATTTCCAAGAATGAACCCTTCAGGTTGTTCTATATAAACATGTTCTTCTAGATCCCCCATTTAATAATGAAAATTTGACATCCATTTGATATACTTTAAAGCTATGAAAAATTGAAAATGCAAGAAACGTTCTTTTGGCTTCAAGTCCAGCTACATGTACAAATGTTTTTTCAAAGTCTATCCCTTCCAGTTGAGCATAGCGTTTACATACAAGTCTTGCTTTGTTGCAAATTACATCTCCATTTCCATTCAATTTGTTTTTGAACACCCATTTTGTCCCAATAACATTTTAATCATGAGGCCTTAGTACTAATTCCAATGTATGATTCTTTTCTATCTGATCAAGTTCTTCATTCATTGCCTTAACCCAACATTCATCTTTTCTTGCTTGATTCACATTTTGAGGTTCAATTTGGATAGTAAGGCTAGGTAACTAGAAATTCCAACAAGAGTTCTTCTAGTTTGTATTCATGTATCCTTTTCAGCTATAATTTGAGATTTAGGATGATTTTTTTGAACATACCTTGAAGGAGTCTTTTTTGATGTATTTGTATCTTCATTTCTTTCTTCTGACGCTTCTCTATTTCCTCCTTCTACAACCTTTTGGATTGTAGTAGGGAGAGGTTCGTCATTTGCTGATTCTTCTTTTTTGGTACCTATGGATGCTGCAACAATTACAACATCTATGCATTCAACAATCTTTTGAAGCCTTTTATTATAACATTTATATCCCTTGCTTCTAGAAGAGTATCCAAGAAAGATTCATTCACCAACTCTAGATTCAAATTTTCCAAGCTTATCATCATTGTTCTTTATGTAACATTTGCTTCCAAAAATTCTAAAGTGTTTGATAGTTGGATGCTTACCAAACCATAGTTTATATGGATTTTTATCATTGTTTACTCAAAGATAAGATTTTTTAAGAATATTCACGTCTTTATGTGATGCTTCCCCCCAAAAGGCATGTGGAGTTCCTGATTCAACAAGCATGACACATGCAATTGGTTGGATTGTTCTTTTCATTCTTTCTGCTACTCCATTTTGTTGAGGAGTTTTAGTTATATAAATTGTCTCTTGATACTATGTTGTTCACATAAATTAAAAAATTCATCTAATATAAACTCTCCTCCTCTATCGTATCTAAGACATTTGATTTTCAAGTCTAACTCGTTTTCTACCAAAGGCTTAAATACTTTAAATCTATTAAATGCTCCATCTTTATACTTTAGTGACCCAATCCAACACATTCTTGGAAAATGATCAATGAATAATATGAAATATTGTTCACCACGAGGATACTTCTTTCCCATAGGACCACATAAATCTGTATAAATAAGTTCAATTGGCTTACTTGAAGTACCTTCTTTAGCATTAAACTAAACTTTGGTTTGCTTACCATATTGGCATGAATTGCAAATGCTAGTTTCCAGTGGAGAAATGTTGGGTGAGTCATGAAATTCTCCCATTTTGCTTGATTTATATAATTGAGAAAAACTAAGACGTCCTAATCTTTTGTGCCAAAGCCAGATTTCTTTAGATTTTCTTAACTAACAATGTCCTTGTCTGCCTTCCAAGACATAGACATTGCCTAGAGTTCTTGTTCCCTTTATTATGATCTTACATGTGTCCATATTTCTTACCACATAGTTCTTTGATCTGAAAGTAACTTAATGCCCTTGGTCACACATTTGAATAACACTCAACAAGTTATGTCTTAATCCATCAACAAATAAAACATTTCCATCCTTAACCTTTTTCTTTAATAACACGATTCCTTTCCCTTTGATAGTAGCAAGTGACTAATTTCCAAAGGTTACATTATTTTATTTCTTTATTTCATTAAAAGACATAAAATTATCTTTGTCACCTGTCATATGGTTTGAACATCCACTTTCAATGTACCAAAAATTTTCTTGATCTCCCACATGTAAAGCTAGACCATAATTTTCAGAGTCTATGGTTTTATTTTTCCATACCTTGGGTGTTGTTGTCTTCTATTCATGTTGATAGGATGGTCCTATTATGCTTTTGCATTCAATTTCTTTATGACCAAATTTATTTCAAAAAGAACATTCAATTTCATCTTGAAGATGTGAGAAAACATTATAATAATATTTCTTGTCCCCAATCTTATTCTTTTGTTTTAGTGTTTCTCTAGTCATAATAGTTTTATAAGCGACACACTAAACAACTTTATGACCAAAATTATGACAAGTGAAGCATTAACCATTGAACATTGAAGTAGGAATACCTGGGAGTATAATACCTTCTTGAGTAGCTTCCCCTTTAGTTGTGGTAAGTTTGTTTTATTTGAGATATATTTGATCCTTCATTCCTTTGTTGAGAGTTGGAATTCTAATGATTGCTTCCTTTTACTGCATTGAGATAGCTTCTTGTACCTGTTTCAGAAGATTTTATAGTTTTTGATGATTCACCATTGTATCCAAGACCTGTCTTAATTAGAGGAGAGTGTTGCACTTTGATTATTTCTTCTAAAGTCTCATATCCTTTAGAAAATCTAAGATTTAGAGCCTTTGTTTTCTCAAGTTCCTTTCTTAGACCCACTATTTCAAGTTCTAAGTTTTCATTGTGCCTTTCCTTTTCTAGAATTTGTTTCTTCAAAACTTCTTTAGCTAATTTAGCTTCTTCCAGACGAATTTTTAGTTGAATTATTTCTTCAATAAGAGTATGTTTTTCTTCTAGAGAATCCATAAAAGCATCATCAAATTAATGTACACATTTTTATTTAAATTCCATGAGAAATTGATATTCTTGATCAGATTCAACATCCTCACTATTGGAAGAATATTCAATATCTTTGTGTGTATAAAAAAATTCTTGTTATCAATCCTTCCTCTAACATTCCCTTTTTAAGGAAGTTTAGCAGCCTAATGACCAACTCTTCCATAGGAAAAACATTTGAAAGGAAGCTTACCTCTAAACTTGAAGTTTCTTTACAAAATTCGGTTATTCTTCATCTGATATGTAACCTATTTCCTTAAGATCTTCCTTTTACTTTCCTTTATATGTAGCTTTGAATGTTTCTTCTCTGATATTTATGGACTCCCTTTTCTTATTTCAGAAGCTGTTAAGATCCCATGGAGCTGTTCAATAGTGAGGTTCTTCAAATCTCGCATTTCTTCAATGGCAGAGACTTTGGAATCAAACTTTGGGGTTAGAGATCTTAGAATTTTCTCAACAACCATTGAATCCTTTACTTCATCACCAATATTTCTCAGTGATTTAACAATCTCATCTACCCTAAGGAAAAAACTTGCAATACTTTCATCATTATGCATTCTGAGAGTCTAATATTGAATTATAAACATTTGAAGTTTAGGGCTCTTTACGTTAGTGTCACCTTCATAGCACTGGATAATCTTGTCGCGTATAGATTTTTTGGTATTTAGCTTCATAACCTTTACAAATTATGATTTTTCCATGCTTCCTAAGAGAGCGTTGACTTCCTTTCCATTGATCTCATATTGTTTCTTGCGTGCATTATTTGTGGGGATGGAGGATGGATAGTGATAGCCTCCTTAAACGATTGCCCAAACATTAGTTCCAAGTGACTAAAAAATGCTCTCATTTTGACTTTCCAGAAAACCAAGTTAGTTCCATTAAACAAGGGTGGTAGGATAGAAGATACTCCCTCTTAATTTCTCATCTTGATGGATCTCCCTTTAAGTGATCAAGCTTCTTTTGAGGGACATGCTATGATACCAATTGTTAGGAAAAATACTTGGGGGGGGGGGGGGGGGGGGGGGGGGGGGGGGGGGATGGGTGAATCAATATTTTACACACTTGAGTTTTTCAATTTCTTATTCTCATTTATATATGCTACTATTATTAAGGAAACAAGCATATGTACATTGTTATTAATGCAACCCGCATATTTGCAGATAACTAATTTAACATTAATTTCGTCATTTGTTCATCTTTAATCAATGCATCATTACTTCGTTATTCATCAATTAAACAATAACCATAAGCAGTGGGAATAAGATAAATCATCAACCCACTAGAGCCATATGAACACACATGAACACCAGGATTTTAGGTGGAAACCCAATGTGGGAGAAAACCAACATTGACATCATCTTTGTCTTCTTCTTTTATTAAAAAGGAAAACTTCTTATAATCTTGTACTAGCATAGACTCTAACAAGTATGCACGCACCCACCTACAAAGGCTACAGCCTTCTCTCATTTTCCATCACCTGTTGGAAGGGAGCTACAACCCCCTCTCTGAATATTGCTATCCTCCGCTCCTTGTAGACCAATTTTCAGAATGTTTAAACTAGATCCACCTATCAAACAATAATCAAACCAATCTATAGGCCACCTGGACGCCTATAAACCATAAACCCAAAAAAACTGAATCATTGAATATGAGACATTGTCACATTGTAAATCCATTGAAATTCTAAAGTACCAAGACATTGAATGCAAAACCCAACCAGAAACAATAAATGTCAATTTGTGTACATGAATGCAATGAATAAAAATTGCGTATATACACACTTTCTCTGTATAATATCGACGTACATTTCTCGAAATATTGAACACTGAAACCATTAATAATTGAATCATTCACAGACCATTTCATCAACTACAAATCATAGAATCAATCACATATTTCTAAACCAATTACATATCATATACTTTTATGCGATTAACCTTGAACAGTTCAACCAAGTCACTTTAATTATAATAAATACATCATTGACAGACAACAACAAGTAAAACAAACATCAACTGTAAACATCAATCATCAGATATGTAAACATTTATTAGCAGATCAACCTGTGGTTTATGTACATGACCTTTATAAGGAAGATATGTATATGTACACGATTACCATGTATAACACTCGCATACATATCTACACATATTGAAAAAATATTTTGCAGAATATATATGTGACCCTTCAAAGATGGATCCACGTATGTACACGACTATGCCCAAACATACCTGCATATAGATCTGAAAAATTTTTGCTGCAAACGCATTTTCACTTTCCACAACCTTAATAGTTAATGCTATTGACTTCTGAATAAATTGTTTAGAACATAGCATCACAATTTCACCAATATTTAACATTTGCAGCAAGTAAATCAATTAAGCATACAAGTCAATATATCTCAGATATTTCATAACTGAGTCTTCTCCTTGCTCCCTGGTGCACACCTGTTTCAAATCAAATCATTTATTGAAAATGCAAAACTTGCACACATAACACTTTGCTCTCCATTTCCTTATATAGATTTAACCTTAGCCAATACCTTAGGCCAATCCCTTAGTACTATCATTGTTATTATTTGACAGGATCAAATAACTATTGTCGCACTCATTACTATGGGCTAATACCATGGTAAAGATGGTATTCAAGTTACCATGGTGCGGATTCTGTATGTGAATTTTCTTCACGTTACCCGTGTATGTACAAGACCTTTATGCATAGGATTCATGTATACTTTCCTAAACTTTAGATTCAACATCCATCTATCTCTGATCAGTTATTTCTCTGTTCATCACTTTTGTAGCATCTATTCCAGCTTGTGTAATCATCTTGTTATCATAATGTTGACATCTTTATCAAGTAGGTTGGCATCAAGGACAACACATTAGCCATACTTCCAACATATGACACATCTTAGAAGCTTTCCATTCCTTTTGTAAAGACATAACCTAAGGGTCTATCATTGAAGAATGTAGGTTAGATAATAGTATTGTAGATGACCTCTCTATCATGCATCTTCATCCCTTTGTCAAAGACAATTTGGGGTTTGTCTAGTCAAAAGTTTTGTTGGCACAAATTGACTGAGAAGATTCAATTAACAAAAACTGTACATTGAAGGGTCAGTACCAAAATCGTTGAAAGAGTTTTGGACTTGGGAAGGATAGGTTATATTTAGGTACAACAATGGCACATTTTGCATCAACAGAATTGAGGGAATCTTCAGATACAACAATGACACACTTTGTATCAACAAAATATCGGTATGAAACTTGTTGTGTGTTTTAATTGAAGGCGTTTCCAAGCATTGCAATCAGGAAGTGAATGTTGAAATTAGTCAAGGAGGCAGGTCTATAGCATGACAATTGACATACTTTTGCCTATCATAATTGGTTATCTAAATCTTACATCAACATTCCTTAGGATAAACCTTGTAAGATTGGCTTGCATTTACATGATGATATATTGAACACGTGTATTAAATTTTTCCTCTTGACATGCCACTGATTAGAGATTGTGTTGACTATATAGTGTAATTATACTACTACCATTATCATATTCCATTTTCAGGATTTGATGAAGTATTGAGTAGTTGGTGCATTTTTGTATCATTGACTAGTTAGATTGTTGTCAAAAAGCTACTAGGGTTTTATTCATATGTTGCTGACCATTGCTAATGAGAATATTGTTGAGCAAGGTTGTTTCCTAGGGTTTGATACTATAGTTTAGTATAATTTATTTTGAAGGTGTATGATGAACAAATAAGGCTATTGAGTCAAATTGATCTTGTTGTTGTTGTTTAGAGTGGGATTCACTGCTAAGGTTTGATCTTTCTAGTAAGCAGAGAGGGTTGGTTGATATTTTTATGTTGATATTAAGCACATGTGTATCTAGTCTAAAAATTGTGAAATCTGGTCCACCTTGGTGAATTGAAATTTAGAGCCTTAAGGGAAAGTGGTGGCTTGTTGAGTAGGATGGCAGGGTGGTGCAAGTTGGAGAGTGGAGTCTCCTTCAGGTTGTAGCCTAAGAATACTTTACAGAAACAAGGTTATGCTAAGGTAGGTTGGAGCTTGTGCAAAGTTTTGGAGATACCAGACACAACTCATCATCGATGACACCATGCATGCGATGAGGGTAAATTCCATTTCGAACTGAGAGGCTAATTCCTCACCTTCCGATCCTTCCAAGGATCCCTTCTTGGACTTCTTCGATGGGAAATTAGTCGCATAATGTCCCATCTTGTGACAATTAAAGCATCTTACTTTAGACATGTCACCCTTCTTCCCTCCATGAGAAGAATTCGATTTGAAATGGGAAGCCTTCCCCTTCCCTTTCCTTGCCTTACTTGCTAAGGCCAGATTTTCTTCATCATCATTCTTGAATGAAGAGCCATCTAGTGTGCTCCTCTTGATCTCCTCCTGCATAAGATACAACCACAGTCGTTCCCAATCCAACAGTTTCTCCCTTCCATTCACAGATTCCTGGTAGCTATTCCAACTCTTTGGAAGACCAAGGAGAGCGAGGCTCACCATATCATCATCAGCAGTAGTTATTCCCACACTGCCAAGCTCATCTCTGTAGGTGGTGAGCTTATTCAGATATGTGGAAATAGTATCGCCCTTCTCCATCTTGATTCTTTGAAGCTTATCCTTGAGCGCCAATTTCCTTTGGTCGCTACTGTTTTGGTAGAGGTCCTTCAATGTCTTCCACATTGAAAATGGAGTATCCTTCCCATGGAGACTCGAGACAATATGGTCTCGAACTCCCTCAAGGATGATCCGTCTCGCCTTTGCCACACACTTTTTCCACTCAGCCAACTCTTGTGCATTAGTTGAAGCTGGCTTTGGGATTTCTTGATCAATGAATTCCTTCAAGCCATTATCTTCTAATATAGCCTCCATTCTATCTTTCCATGCTATGTAATTCGAGCCACCTTCCAAGGCATACTTGAGTCTCAAGCCATAGAACACCATTAGCCAACCTCGAAGTATGATATGAATTCGATTTGCACCTGCAACCCTTAACTTCAAACTTCAAATTCTCTTCTTAGTATATTGTTCACGACTCTGATACCATGTAGAAAATATGATGGTAGGTTAACCTAATAATGCAATATAAATCAAAGCAGAATACTATAACCTACTTCTACTATCAATTTGTGGAAGCTTAAAGATCGAGCTGAACAATATAACTAGAAGAAGAAGAATCAATGGCACAATACACATGAAAATACTTTGGGGAAAGCCTTAGCTAAAAATCCCACACTATTGTATTATCATACATGTTGGAAATACATAGGAATTATACAAAGCTTAGCTCTCATAGCTAGCCAGCTCTTAGTACAATCCTCATAGATGCTCACAGGCAATCTTGGCTTCTCTCCAACCTTCCTCTTTTCCCTCCAAGCTCCTATTTCCTTACGGTGTTCCTTGTGGATGATTTTCCTATTATCAAGTGGAGAACCTCCTTCAAAACTATGCAATCCTCAAGGATGAATCCTTGACTGCATGCATGAGTTTTCTCCATGAGAAAATACATACAACTGATATTACATTGTCCTTGAACTTTAATCTCAACTGGGTCTTTCTCATAATAGACATGCATGAGTTTCTGATGAGGGAATATTCAATTAACTGGAGTAGCACTATTTGAGTGCATTAATGCATCAACTAACTGTTAACTCACTATTGGTTCCTCAAATAGTTTGGAACTAATTTAACTGGACTTAACTTAGTAAACTGAGTTAACTAATTACAACTCAAATATAACTCAATCTTATCTCCTTAATTTAAAGGATAACTCTTGCATGACTTCAGAAAGAATTCTAACTTGAATTTCTCCAACTAATTAATTTAAAATAAATTAATTAATTATTTCCAAGTAGCTGTTAAGACTAAATTCGATTTTAATTCAAAATTTAATTCAAAGAAAAATTAAATTGGAATATTCTTGTTGCCATATTTCAACACTCCCTCTCAACAAGCTCGATCCTGTCTCTATGGAACTCGAATTTACACTTTGACAATGCCTTTGTCAAAATGCCAACATCTTGCTCCTCTGTCGAAATATACTGCAACAACATGGTCCTCCTCGCTACACAGTCTCTGAGATGATGATATCGGATGTCGATGTGCTTGGACCTATCATGAAATACCGGATTCTCAGAGAGTCTGATACAACTCTGATTATCACAATAGATCATAGTTGGATCCATCCTCTTATCAAACAAACCAACTAGGATTTTCTGCATCCAAATGGCCTCACATGCTGCCTGACTTGCAACCATGTATTTTGCCTTTGCCGAGCTGAGTGCAACCGACCTCTGTTTATTGCTGTACCAAGAAACTGTCATTGACCCAAGGTTGAAAATCCCTCTTGATGTGCTCTTCCAATCTGATGGACTCCCTGCCTAATCTGCATCAGTGGAGCCCTGTAGCTTCACTCCCTCTGTCCATCTGTACCATAATCCATATTGAGATGTGCCTCTGAGGTATCTCAATACATGCTTCACTACCTTCCAAAACATCTTGGTAGGCTGAACCATCGCTTGACTCAGCTAGTTCACTGCATAGCACAGATTTGGTCGTGTGTTCACTGAGTACATCAGTGAACCCACAAGCTACCTGTACATAGTAGCCTCTACCACTTCTCTTGAAGTAGCAACTTCCTTCCTCCAGTTACCTGCTAGAGGAGTTTGCATGGGCTTGCACTTCTCCATATGGATTCTCCTGAGTATCTTGTTGGCATACTTTCCCTGAGACACAAACAAATCCCCATCCTTCTACCACACTTCCATGCCAAGGAAGTAATGCATGAGACCCATGTCTTTCATCTTGAATTCTCTTGCAATGTCCTCCTTGCAAGACACGATCAACTGATCATCACCAATCAATATGAGATCATCAACATAAAGTACGATGATCAACAGCTTACCTTTCACGACGATGTGGTACAAGTTCGCATCCTCTTCACTCTTTGTGAAGCCCAACCCAGTGAAGTAGTTGTCTATCCTAGTGTACCAAGCATGAGTTGCTTGCTTCAGCCCGTACAATGCTCTCTTGAGTCTACACACATGCCACTCACGATTGAAGGTCTCAAAACCTTCCGGCTACTCTATGTACACCTCTTCCTCAATCTGGCCATTGAGGAATGCAGTCTTCACATCCATCTAATGGATCTTCCAACCCATCTATGCTGATAGTGCCAACATAGATCTAATAGATGAGTTCCTTGCGACAGGAGCAAAAGTCTCATCACAGTCAATCCCCTCGACTTGTGAAAAGCCATAGGCAACAAATCTTGCCTTATGCTTCTCCACACTACCATTAGCAGCTTGCTTTACCTTGTAAAGCCAACGAGAACTCACAACTGACTTGTTCTCCAGTCTTGAAACCACGTCCCAAACACTGTTACAAACTATGGAGTCATACTCCTCCACCATAACATCAACCCGAATCGGCTGCTACACTACTTCCTCAAAGGAAGATGGCTCGGTCTCAACACATTCCCCAACAAGGGCCATGTATCCAGTGTACCTGTGAGGTGACCTCCTCTATCAGTGCTGAGAAGATGGTGCTCCCACATTCTCTCTCACATCCTCCAACAATCTATCAGCTTCTCTTGTGCGCTTTCATCCATCTCTGGAAGACTCTGCTTGAGTGGATGTCTCCACTCCTGGAACCTTTTCATGCGGCTGCTCCGCATCAGTATGAGGCTTCTCCTCCTTAGGAACCAACAGTTCCTCCATAGCCTATAGTTGAAGCTCCCTCTCAAGGGAAACTCGCATGGTCTTCTTCTCATCAAACTTGAGATCTCTGCAAACCACTGTCCTCTGACTAGTAGGCAAGTACACCCGATAGTTATGAGGTGTATCAATGTACCCCACAAATATCCCCAACTCTGTTGTCAGCTCAAGCTTCTTCCATGCATCCTTTGTCACATGGCAATATACCGATGAGCCAAAGATTCTGAGTGACCCACATATGGTCTCTTACCAAAGAAAACTTCCTCTGGTGTTTTCATCCCAAGTATGCGATGCGAGCTTCTATTCTGCAAATAGACCGTTGTGTTGCATGCCTCAGCCCACAAGTGAAGTGGTAGGCCTTGGTCATGTAGCATTGCTCGTGCTGCCCCTACAATAGCTCTGTTCTTCCTCTCGGCCACCCCATTCTGCTGTGGGTTATGAGGTGCCTTCAACTCTCATTTAATTCCTTTCGCTGCACAGAAGTCCTTAAACTCTTGAGAGACATATTCTCCACCATTGTCACTTCTCAAAGCCTTGATCTTCTTCCCTGACTCTTTCTCAACCAAAGCTTTGAACTCACAAAACTTTGTGAAATTTTGGTCCTTCTTCTACATGAAATAAATCTAGCATTTACGAGAATAGTCATCAATGAAAATCACATAATACCTTTGCTTCGCTGTGGATGCCGTCGAGAATGGTCCACACAAATCAGTATGAACTCGCTCTAAGATAGCCTCTGCTCGACTGTCTCGATCATGAAAGGAAGACTTGGTGTACTTTCCCAAGGTACAACCTTTGCATGTGTCAACTTTCTCAAGTTTACCTT
Organism: Pinus tabuliformis; assembly: GCA_031772625.1. NCBI lineage: Eukaryota > Viridiplantae > Streptophyta > Pinopsida > Pinales > Pinaceae > Pinus > Pinus tabuliformis. Next base: position 445,037,002 of record CM062814.1, on the reverse strand, counting down.
TGGGAAGTCCTATAGATATTTGCTGCATTATCTTCAAAGCCCCATGATGCAAATGGCCCAACCACCTGTGCCACAACTCGCCAATGTCTTGGCTTTGCACCAATTCTGCTTTTGTACTCAATGCTGCACAATCATCTACCTCTAGTTTATAGAGATTCTTCACCTGAATCCCTATCCTCTTGGTTTGACCTGTGTCTATGTGTCTTAGGAATGCCTTTCCTTTACTGAAGACAACATTGTAGCCTTTGTCCTCCAATATCGCGACCGATACCAAGTTCTTCTTCAGTCCAGGCATATACATAACATCTGTCAAGGTTAGAGGAGCTCCATGCTCCCTCTGAAAAGCAACCGTGCCCACTCCTGAAACACTATACCTTCCGTCGTCACCCATCTCTATGCGCATCTTGAGGTCTTTCTCCTCCAAGGCACTGAATAAATTTTTATCACCAGTCATGTGGAATGGGACTCCACTATCAAGATACCAAACACAACCCATCATCGATGACACCATGCATGCAATGACGGTAAAGCCCATTTCGAACTTAGAGGCTAATGCCTCACCTTTCGATCCTTCCGAGGATCCCTTCTTGGACTTCTTCGATGGATAATTAGTCGCATAATGTCCCATCTTGTGACAATCAAAGCATCTTATTTTAGACATGTCACCCTTCTTCCCTCCATGAGAAGAATTCGATTTGAAATGGGAAGCCTTCCCCTTCCCTTTCCTTGCCTTACTTGCTAAGGCCATATTTTCTTCATCACCATTCTTGGATGAAGAACCATCTCCTGTGCTCCTCCTGATCTCCTCCTGCATAAGATCCGACCACAGTCGTTCTCAATCTGGAAATTTCTCCCTTCCATTCATAGAGTCATGGAAGCTATTCCAACTCTTTGGAAGGCCAAGGAGAGCGAGGCTCACCATATCATCATCGGCAATAATTATTCCCACACTGCCAAGCTCATCTCTACAGGTGGTGAGCTTGTTCAGATATGTGGAAATAGTATCGCCCTTCTCCGTCTTGATTCTTTGAAGCTTATCCTTGAGCTCTAATTTCCTTTGGTCGCTATTGTTCTAGTAGAGGTCCTTCAATGTCTTCCACATTGAAAATGGAGTATCCTTCCCATGGAGACTCGAGACAATATGGTCTCAAACTCCCTCAAGGATGATTCGTCTCGCCTTCAACACACACTTCTTCCATTCAACCAACTCTTGTGCATTAGTTGAAGTTAGCTTTGGGATTTCTTGATCAATGAATTCCTTCAAGCCATTGTCTTCTAATACATCCTCCATTCTATCTTTCCATGCTATGTAATTCGAGCTACCTTCCAAGGCATACTCGAGTCTCAAGCCATAGAATGCCATTGGCTAACCTTGAAATATGATATGAATTCAATTTGCACCTGCAACCCCAAATTTCAATCTTCAAATTCTCTTCTCATTATATTATTCACAACTCTGATACCATGTAGAAAATATGATGGTAGGTTAACCCGATAATGCAATATAAAGCAAAGCAGAACACTATAACCTACTTCTACTATCAATTTGCGGAAGCTTAAAGATCGAGCTGAACAATATAACAAGAAGAAGAAGAATCAATGGCATAATACACATGAAAATACTTTGGGGAAAGCCTCAGCTAAAAACTCCACACTATTGTATTATCATACATGGTGGAAATACATAGGAATTATACAAAGCCTTAGCTCTCACAGCTACCCAGTTCTTAGTACAATCCTCACAGATGCTCACAAGAAATCTTGGCTTCTCTCCAGCCTTCCTCTCTACCCTCCAAGCTCCTATTTCCTTGCGCTGTTCCTTGTGGATGAAAACTGCACAATCCTCAAGGATAAATCCTTGACTGCATGCATGAGTTTTCTCCATGAGAAAACACATACAACTGATAGTACATTGTCCTTGAACTTTAATCTCAACTTGGTCTTTCTCAAAATAGACATGCATGAGTTTCTGATGAGGGAATCTTTAGTTAATTGGAGTAGCACTAGTTGAGTACATTAATGCATCAACTGACTGTTAACTCACTGTTAGTTCCTCAAACAGTTTGGCACTAATTTAACTGGACTTAACTCAATAAACTGAGTAAACTAATTAAAACTCAAATATAACTCAATCTTATCTCCTTAATCTAAGGGATAACTCTTGCATGACTTCCGAAAGACTTCTAACTTGAATATTCTTGTTGCCATATTTCAACAGAGTGTATGAAATCTAATCTCGTGAAGAGCTTTGTGGGCAGTTTGGTCGAAACCCATATTGGTAAGGAATGTACAAAGATGTTTTTCAAATATATCTCAATCGTATCTCCTTAATCTAAGGGATAACTCTTGCATGACTTCTGAAAGACTTCTAACTTGAATATTCTTGTTGCCATATTTCAACAAGGTGTATGAAATCTAATCTCGTGAAGAGCTTTGTGGGCAGTTTGGTCGAAACCCATATTGGTAAGGAATATATATATATATATATATATATATATATATATATATATATATATTTTAATTTTTTTTTATTTATTATTTTTTTTAGGTATTTTCCGAGAAGGCCACAATGCTTCTGCAGTGCAATCCACCTTCTAAACTAGTTACATGCACCACGGTCGCTTCACTTATAAGGAAGTGGTCGACAATGTCTTCAAAATCAATTCAATTTGTATATGAAAAGAGATATTGCTTTTGATCAAGATGTTTGTGTGGAGTTGTAATATCAATATAACAACATGTCTAATTAGTTGTAACAAGTGATAATATGGCAAGGTGCGGAAAGTTGTATCGAGATAGAAAGGAAATAGATGGTGAAGAATTTTCTGAACTAGAGGAGGAAGAGGAGGAAGAGGGGCATGGATAATTATGTATCGGGATTTTTTTTAGTTGTATTTTTTTCAAGTGATTAGAGACTTCTACAGTTATTCATATTGTTGTTGGAGATTCCTGAATAGAATTGTGTAGTAGGAATTAAAATATGAACTAATTAAAATGAGTTAAGAAGAAATTAACATCATTATTATTATTATCCACTTTTAACCCCCTTGAACTTGTGACCTCTTAAGAGGAAACACATTCTCTTAACTATTAGGCCCACTCAAACTATATTTCAAATAAGAATTAATTAAAGAAGCGGTTAGTTGAAAATTAAAATTAATAATTAAATAATTTAAATTAACAATAAGAATTAGCCAACTTCACCAAATTTGTTTAAAATAATTTGAAAAAATATTTTTTTAATAATTAAAAAATATATAAAAATTAAATAATAAGATAATAAGAATTAAAGAAAGAGTTGATTAAAATAAGAATTGAAATATTAATTGAAAAATAATTAAAAGAAAATAAGAATTAATTAAATAATAAAATATTTTATTATTAATTGGATAATAAAATATTTTTTTATAATAAAATAAGAATTTGTTAAGATGACCAAAATTCTAATCGAAGAATAAATGATTTAACAAAAAAGCATTAAAATTAAAAAAAATTAATTAAAACAATAGAAAGTCAATAATCAATGTTTGAGATGGTAGATGACAGAATTTCAAATTTAGAAAGTGAAATCAAATAATTGACTTAATAATGAAATGGAAAATTTGTGCCAGGGAAAAAATTACCAAATTCCAACTAAAAACTACAAAAATTTCATAATCAAACAAAATATTAACGCCTTATCTACATTTTTAAGTATTGAGGGTTTTCGCAGTGCATTATATTAGATATCATTTTGGGATTCAAGTATGTTAAGTGAGTCATTCATCTATGACCATTTCCATGAGAGGAATTTCTCATGATTTTTGAATAGTTCACTTAACACTCATTGTGTCACGTGATGCTCACAGGGGTGAAAAAATAAGATTGAAACTAGTGAAATGAATCACTTTAAATTTTAAACTTTAATTTTTTTACAAAACAAAAATCTGACCGAAACTATAACTAAATTCCAGTTTAAAAAAAAAAACCCAAAATTTTCATAATTACACAAAGCAATATCTAAGTATTAAACTTTAGAATTTTCCAGAAAAATCCTGCGAAAAGTATGGTCTGTTTACACATCTACCCCTCTCTTCTGTTTAGTTTATGTGAATTCAGCACGGGGTGGGATTAGGTGCAGTCAAACTAATATATGTTTTTGCTTTTCCAGAATGTAAATTAATTAGACTACTATTTATTTAAATTTACATGATTACTGAAATTCCTTCTCGAACATTGGAATTCCCGTTTAACTGAAATTCCTACCCGAACATTAAAATGCCCGTTTGTTTAATATTCCATGGGCGGGAAAACATGGGCAGAACAAAACAACATGCATCTTGTCAGCTGATGGAATGAACAAATGTATGAATCCTTGTACATTCAAAACCACAGAGCGCATTGCTTATTGATTTTTTTTCACAACAGAACTTGAATTGTTTTCCACTTTTTAACAATCACTGCTAACAGAATTGTACCTATGTGCAAGTCATATGCTACAGCCATCTCTTGATCTATTAGACCCCACATTCTAATCCACCAATGCACAGAACAACCATACATTCCTAGGCCGTGCATTGTGACTGTCACCTACAAGGATTTGTGAATGGGCAAATTTTTGTAATTGGTTGTTGGTTAATGTGTTGGATGTGACTTTTGTTATAAAGCAGAGCATATATATTGCCCATAGTATATCTGTTAGAATTTTTTTCTTGTTTTTTTATTATTTATTTTAATTTAATTTGGTAGGAATTTATTGGAATTACAAATTTAAAGGTTTTTTTGGGTGCTGAATTTATATGTAGAGTAAAAAAACAATTCAAACAACACAAATAAAGATTTGACCAAAATCGATTTCACCATATTCCCCAAAACTTCAAAAGATCTAATAATTAGCCAGTGTGCTGATTTGAATATCAAACAGCAAAAGTGCATAAGTTTACCATAATAAAGCTGGAGATAACAGAGTTGGACTTGCTTTCCATTGATGGGCAATGATCTGGCCATCACAAGCAACCAAGCAGTGAGACACATTTGAAAACGGAAATATCTATTCATGTCTGTTGGTGATTAACAGTGAATACGCATTAAATTTAGTATTGACAAAGTTGTAATGATATTTGTATTTTTAATCTTGATTCTGCAGAGAATCTATGTTGATGAAATGATGCCATAAACGTACTGTTTATCAAATCAACCGTTATGTGAACAGGGTCACTCATTCTGTCCATGTCCCTGTTAGCATAAGAAGATAACCAATGTAAAAGGTAAGGGAATTTATAATTATAGAAACCAATTTCCCAAAAGCATGGAAAATTCTGCCAGAGTTTTTTTATAGAGATAAAAACGATTTGCCCTAGACAGTTGAACCGTATACAGAATTCTGCCCTTTGCGCATATGGAGTATAATCTGCAAAAACAAAAAGAACTTGGAAGCAAGTCATATTTTCATTCACAAGCAAAAAGTTAAATCTAGCCATATGTCCAAATATATGTCTAATATGTTGAGGAAATTTTACAGTTAGTTCATGCTTAACTCCCAAGTTAGCCATAGAAATTTGATTTAGTTTCCAAGTCTTCGTACTGTTTTTTTTTTTTTTTTTTCAAAAGGTGGAAAAACCTATCAAACTCAGTTTGTCAAACCGACAGTGAGGACAGCCATCTCTGGCTGCTATCCGCAAAAGTCAGTTGACACATCATTGTTATCAAGGAAAACCACGCCACCTGAAATAACCCGCTGGTGGTCCGTAAGGGAGCAGGCTTTCACTCCTGCCAGATGCCTCTGGGTCTTGGGCCGTTAACCTGTTTCCTTACGTCCGAGGAAGACAAGCTCTTACCCAAGCAGAAGCAGTTTTAGGGCATACTCCAGGCCCACAAGTCTTCGTAATGTTATATCAATTAATGGTTCGTTTTAGCCGTTGTGGAAAGGACTCTGTTGCTCTGGTCTGTAAGAGGGCTAAACCGCTCTCGTGTTATATAGACAGGAATTGTGTATATATTACATTTGGCCTGTTCCAGAATTCAATCTTGGGTTTAATGTATTAAAAGCGAATACAAAGCAGGGAGAATTAGATGGCAATATGCCATTGCAACTGTCCATTATTCTCATATGATCAAGAAATTTTGGGAATAAAATTTTACTAAAAGAAATCCAAGAGACATAATTTTTATTAACACATTTACAAAGATTTGTCCGTCATGGTCATCATGTTCTCAAATTCCTCAAAATCAATTCTACCATCTGAATTTCTGTCAAATCCTGTGATCATCATTTCACAACTCTCCAAATCTATTCCTTCTTTTAGTCCTAAGCAGAGAAGGACCTCTTGAAGTTCAATTGGGCTGATGAACCCATCCCCATTCTTATCAAAAATGCTGAAGGCTTTCGCCAACTCCTCTGACAACACCTTCTCCTCTGTCTCTGCATGCTCATGAGCTTCCCCATACATATTGAAAAGAAATCCGCAGAAATCATCAAAGTTCATATGCTCCAGAGATCCCATCATTATTTTCATATTATCATCACATATATTTTGAATTCCAAGTTTTTCCAGTAACCCTTGTACATCCTCTGCGGTAACCATGCCATCGCCATCGGTGTCCAGGATATTGAAAATTCGAGAGAGGTCCCATGTATGAATGAAGGCGGTGTATCTTCTATTTATAAAATCACTGCTAGTTTGATCAATCATACCTCCAGACAACTGGTATTTTCCAATAGCCCTTGTGATATGTGGGTCTTTTGGATTGCAAAATTCAGGAAACGTAATTTTCATCATCTCAGAAACCCAAACATAAACATAAAACTTGTAGAAGCTATAAAACTTCTGAACCCAACCCAGGGCCATGGATACAATAATGCTCCAATACATAGGCATGGCAGAAACATTTGAAACTGCAGGGCTTCTGATGATAAGATCAGACACCATCTTTGATATATGAATGAGATGACTGGATTCAATAATTCCAGCAATGGAAAGAGCAGAGAAGAAAAAAGGGTCGGTGAATCTTGGGCGTTACAGAATGGTAGCAATGAAGGCCTGCGATTCGTATTTAGAAGGCGTTTGATTGAGTGCTGGGTTGCTTGGAAAGTGAGGAGAAACAACGACTGCAATTCCTATTGAGAAGCCTGCGGTCAGCTACTATGAAACTCGGCCGAAACGACCAATGATTGTGTGGATACGTTCAGAGAAATGTCGTTTGGTATGCGCATATACTGTTTTGAAAAATAGTTGGGATGTAGGAAGGGTCTTGGAAGGTGCTCTGGCGAGTTATGCGCCACTCTGACTTGGAATTGTTTTCTACAAAGAAGACTCCGTCCAGTTTCCTGGGTCTTGGAATGCAGCTTTAGAGTTGTTTCCATCAAAATGTTGGATGGAGAATGAATGTATGGGCATCAAGAGAGGTGGAGGCGGAGTGGTATTTCTTTTTCATTTCAAGTCAATCTACAAACTATTCATCTACGTTACGTTTGAAATGGTTGGTTGTCCAATTATAATCGAAAGGGCTTTTTGCTTTTGCTTTTGTTTTTTTATTATAAATAAATATATGTTTTACTTAATTTTCAATGTAATTTTAAATTTATTTTAAAAAGATTTAATGGGAAAATATCATAATAAAATTATATATGATGGGTATGATTTCCGAAGGAGGTTAATGATTTTGGTTTTTTCTACCTTACAAATATTATTAAATATAATTTAATTGATTTTATAGGTTAATATAATAATAATGATTATGTCCATTAAAATTAATATAGTTTATTGGACTTTAAAAGAGTAAGAGATTAATTGAGACTCTTTAATATATTTTTTTTATGAACAAAAGAAAGGGAAATAAGTTTTCCTGGATCACTATAATTTTGCTAACTAAACAAGTCAAGAAGGTTGGTAGTGTGAGAAATATTTTGGAAATGAGAATGGAGGTAAGTGAGAGCTCGGCAATCTAACAGAAAGTGTTTTTCATCTTCAACCCTCTTAGTATCGTAAATGTGACATATTCTTTCATCTCAAGGTGTTTTGGGTATGGACCAATGCCTAGTTTCACTTTGAAGTTCATGAGAATTAGTTCTTATCTTCGCAATGTTCATTTTCTCCTTAGCACTAGTCAAGGCAAAAAGATATTTCTGGTTTACAAGAATGGGGTTGATCACTTCTTTATAATACCTTAGCTTCCCTTTCCCATCTAGCTCCTCATTATCCCACAACTTATCTTTAAATTCAGAAGTTACAATATTTTTAATATTATCCTTCTTCTCCAAGATGATCTCTTCCTTTATCCCCCAATGGTCGAGCCAAAACTCCACATCCTTGTGCCATCCCCACGTGAGCCTGAGGTAGGGGTTTTGGCTAGATTTAGAAGTCATTTTAGGGAACCTTTTAGCTTCCATGTTGTAAAACTTATTCTTAAATATCAGATACCTAAACATAGTCATGCTCTCAATGGGGGAAAAACAAGCTTCAACCAAGAGGATAGGATAGGGAGTATTTTCTTTAAACTTGAGGTGTAGGTAATAAATTATTTTTGGATCAACTCGACCTTCTTCGATGATTCTTTAGATATACCACAACCCCTAACCTCACAACCATATAATATAACGAGGGTGATGAGAGTCTCAAAGATGAGTTTTTTTTTCCTCCAAACCCAAAGATCAATCGACTTACAACTATTTTCAAGCTCATAATAAGCTTTCCAACCTCCAATAATCCTTTTCTCAATGCTATAATTCAAATTGAGCTAATGATGAATGTCAATACCAAAATAATATCTATTTGATATTAAATATTATTAAAAATAATTTAATCAATTGTTAAATAATATTGAAATAATATTAACTAGCAGTTGCAAAGGAAAGGAAACGACATAAGTTGACAACATATGAAAAAAAACATAGATGAAGAGTGATGTGATATGTTATAGACCCTTATAAACACATACAATATTTGATATTAACATTATTAAAAATAATTTAATCAATTGTTAAATAATATTGAAATAATATTAACTAGCAATTGCACCAAATGTTACAAAGGAAACGTCGTAAGTTGACAGCATATGAAAAAAACATAGACAAAGAGTGATGTGATATGTTATAGACCCTTATAAACACATACAACATAACGCATTGTAATACACTCATTCATTTATCAGAATTGTGCTAGTTGAGATGGTTAATAATGTACTTGTTACACATTCAAGTAAAGGAAGGGTATTGTGTTATATTGTTATTACTATACTTGTTTTGTTGTTGATCACCTCTCTATTATTCACACTTCTACTCTCAAATTATTAGTAGGCGCAATTTATGCATAGATGAATGCAACTGCTGTCTATACATAAGAGCCATAGAGCTATCAAGTATATTTCATTATAGATCCCTACTTTTTCTTATAAGAAAGTAGTTAATGTGTTACTCTCTTCTGTTTCAAGGGATATGTAAAAATACATTGACAAAGCGTCAGAATATGTGGAGGAAATGGGTGTTCTCATTTTCACTTTCTGTGGCATCAAAATTTCTAGTTAACAAAGGGGTGAGGTAGATGTTAAGGGTCTAATTGTGTTAAGCTTCTATCTACATACTTGGAAAAAATGGGTGTGCTCATTTTAACTTTTCATGGCATCAAAATTTATAACTAAGAAAGAGGTAAGGTTGATGGTAAGAGCCTAATTCTACCACCAGTTAGAAAAATTTTAATCAATATAAAAATTCCACTCAAAATTACCTTTGCCCGGCATTATGGATTAAGGTATAATTTGAGAAAGCTTCTGACTGTCTTTCCGACTTCATAATTCAAGGGACCTGCATGTGCATAATGTTATTGTTGTATGTGAGATATTCTCAGTTTGAACATAAGACACATTCTTGTGTTAAGTAGATGTTAATGGTCTAATTCTCTTAAGCTTCTATCTACATACTTGTGAAATGTTAAAACTTAAGTCCAAGTTTGTGGAAGTTCACAGCTTAGAAGTTTATGCAAAGGAAAGCTTACAAATTTCATAATAGAAGGTTTGCCAACCCCTGTTAATGGTGATGGACCTGCCAACATCTAGGGAATCTCCCGGATATGAAGTCCCAATCATACTTCACACTGTTTGGTGTAGGAGTCCCATCTGGTACAAAGGCCCAGTTTCCAAATCCTTAAAGATTTTCCTTGGCTCTAGCTGTCAGCATAAGAGAGTGATGCAATGTTGTCTTCGAAAATCAAGGGGAGTGTGCCTAGTGAGTCTGTAATGCAACTGGGTCGAGGTTCTTCTACTACAAAGAGGGAAGAGAAAAATGAGCCTCTAAGTGAGAGGTAATAGTATCGCCCAGGAAGAGACACACATGAACTAGAAAGATCCGTATAACATCGAGCGGAATAGTCCACAATGGATGCGATGGTCATTACAACCAACAAGAAAGGAATGATATATCTAATATCCTGCGGAATAATCCACAAGGATGTGACATTTTTAACAACCACTACAACACATTCTCAAAAAGATAAGCACTAAAATAACCGAAAGAGTTCAACTATCTTAGTACATGTGACAACAAACATGAAATACAAACGTCCACAGAATAATATTACAAACATTCATAGTCCATGCATGAAGAACGTGTTGGCCTTAAAAGGCTTCTGTTATTAAGCAAAAGTTCCAAGACACATGTTTACATTGTACATCACTAGCCCCAGTAGTGGGACATTGGAGCCACTCCTTGCTCCTCAAAGAACTAGCTGATCTCTCTAATGCCTTGGGGAGGATCTAAGATGAAAACTCCTTTGCTCATATAATGAGGGGATATATATAACCGATGGGCGATGCTTTCCCCTTGTGACTCTTTAACTGCGCTTGTGACTATTCAACTTCCTATGACCTTTCAACTTATATCACTCTTCATATTCATGTGTTTCCTTTGGACTTCCACTTTACAATACATTTGATTACAATATACATGGTCCACACTAGTGATGTGGCGTATGAGAACTCATGACATGAATTGACATGACACTGCTCACATGGAATGGCTTTATGATGTGGCAATGTCAAGTCACTGTTGATGTTGAGTTTTAGATGTGTTCTTGGATATGGTTTCTCTTCTCCTCTACATAGCTTGGTGATGTGGGGTCTTCAATGATCTTTGGTCTTTGAATGTGGTTGCAAACTTGTGTCCCTTTTCTTGCTCTTCATAGCTCCACTCGTAAGTTCATATACAAGTGAGTCTTTAGGCATGCTTACCTCCTTCTTCTCCTTCTTCATCATCTCACCGTGACTTGATAGTGTATTTGTTCCTACAATTTATTCATGGTAGGACGACATTAATCCAAAAACTCCTAGTTTAAGATGATGCATTATTATCCATGAATTGAGCCTAGGACAAGTGACAGACCGGGGAAAGGGTTCAGTGACTGCACATTACGTAGTTCTAGCTGCTAGGGAGAGAGCTTTATCATTGAGACTATGTAGAGCGTAGTTCAGTCTTAACTGAGGAACTTTTCTACATAGTCCTCACTAAGGAGAAAAATTGTGCAGTGCCCATTGAGGGACAGAATTGCGTACTTCAAGTAAGCAGTGGTTGCTAAGGGATGAGGCCCTAGGAGGACAGACTGTGCAGTTTCAAGAGGAAAGGGAGCCTGGGAAACAGAGAGGCCTGAAAGGAAAATCTATGTAGTTTCTGAAGGCAGTGAGCTCCAGCTGAGGGAAGGGCACTGGAGGAAGCATTTGCGCAGTTTTGGAGGCCAAGTGATGCTGGGCTCTCTACGCATTAAGAATTCCCAACAGGAAAGGGAAAAGATTAAGGGTTGAAGGTGTGAAGTGCACAGTTCAAGGCATAATAGGAGGCACAACTGCACAATTCTAGGGTTCAAGGAAGGCTGCTGGACTCTGGAATTGTGCAGAACAGCTGCCCTGGAGGATAGTGACTACGAACTGCGCAGTTCCAAGTAGCAAGGTCACTGTAACACCCTCTGGGGAAAATATGCATATAAACCAACATAATAGGAATAGAAATACAATAAACATATCAGCCATCAAAATACATATACATATTAATACATTTGCACATGAAAATCAAGGGAGTGAATTTTTCATTAAAAAATGAAATGAACCAACCGGTGATGGGACTACCACATTCCAGGCGACCACAGATTAGCTGATCCAAGTATATCTTCAGTCAATCACCCTCGTGCCATATTCCAAGCATGAACATGGGACTCATAGGACACATCAAAAACACCAATCAATGTGGATGCCACCGGAGATCTCCGCCTACACTGTGAGGAATTTGAGTGCCTCCTAGTCTCTTAGGTTTTACCGTGCATCTGCAGTTTGATCCAACCATCACTTGTCCCTACATTGAGACATACTCTCCAAGATTTACCATGCATTCCATCCTGGAATCACTAGGTCTAACAGAGAGAAAATGCACCTCTTGGCTTTATTGTATATCCCGCCATTCACCGACAAGGATTCTTAGGCCCACTAAGGCACACAAGTTGGCTTTACCGCAACCCACAGTCTGGTTCAAGAGTTACTAGGCCAGTGGCTTCGTGCATCCTTAGTCTGGTTTAGGGACCACTACCACCATGTGTTTTTTAATTCAGAGATCCACCCCACTAAGCTTCGAATCAAATCCGGTCATTCCCCACAAAACACATGAGAGAACCCATCTCATCAAAGTTATTAGTAAATGGCAAGGCTAGGCTGAAAATATTGTCACACCTGGAAAAACCCATTTCACAGTAGAAATGAAACACATGCAATCCCATGCATGCCAAATCTAGTAATGAAAATACACATACAACTTGATACCTATAGTGAAGCCTGTTGTAGCTCCTTCATTCTATCTCTCCTTGCTTGATCTTTTCTTCCTCTTTCCTTCTTTGCCTTTCTTGCTCCAATGCCAAAGTGCTCCAAGAAATCTCTAAGTGTCCAAGAGTATGGGAGAGAGAGAATAATGAGAGAGCTCCAAAGCTAAACTGACCAAGTCTTGCCCACTGATCCTCAGAAGCCTTTTTATTAATGAGGCCTCTATTTTCTTCATTTTCCATTATTTTCCTTCAATTTCCTCCACACATACAACATGTGACCTTTCACCTTCCTTTTCTCCTAATTTTCATTATTTTCATAAATAAATGTGCCAAAATGCCTTTTCGCCTCTTTAATGCCTTAGCCATTGCCTTTGCCAATTTCCTTAGCCATAAACAGTTAAATGAACACCCCCTAGGATGTCTTACCCAACATTCAACTTGGAACATGTGTCCCATCATCTGTGTTATTTATATATTTTTACATGGAATTTTCACCAGGGATGTTACAAAACCCTCCTCCTTAGGGGAACACCATCCTCGGTGTTCAATGACACCTATAACCACATGACTGTTGAAAAAAAAAGCATACTTCCCATGGAGCTTTATAACACAACTCGTTGCAGTATTTACAATGAAAATCCTACTCAAAATCAAAACATCATGACAACATGTCACATATTAGAGCTTTATAACACAACTCATTGCGGTATTTACAATAACCACATATACATATACACATACGCACATTTTATCAACAAGAAAATAAAACAATATGATGCCTGCATTTGAAACAAGGGAATCCAGAGGCTCACACCTCCACCATCAAAATAAATACTAGGATCCACCTCTTTCCCAAGAAGTCCAGAATCCACTGCATGGTCAAATCTACATCTAATGTCCAGCACTATAATCCCGCGCCACTTGTCCTCTTAGTGAACAATTACTGACTCATTGTTCCAGGGCACACTCCCAATGTGCATTTGATTCCATATTGCAATGCTAATGACCAAAACAAATCCATCTCTGACCTTCCCTTCTTTGCTACACAATCCCTCGGGAATCTGGTCACCCCTTCTGTGCATTCATTCACCTTCCAAGTTCTGTTGGCACCCCATCCTAGGCAGTCCATCCATTAGAAAGGTTTCCTTGCTTTGTAGGATACAAAAACCAAGGTATATACCTGCCTCAACACATCATACCAGGCATAGCATGCTCATGAAAATAAATGGACACTATTGGATACCAGTGTCCCACAATGGCCCAGTTCCTGAAGTGTTTTACCAACATACTGCTGCCTGTTTCAATTCCTTTGTTGTTGCTGCTAATTCTTGCAGTCAATTTCAATCACCCAAATGGGCATTTCATGCATTCTTGTACCAAGAACATAATTTCCATTAGATTTGAAATAAATTCACATCTACCTCATTGGTAGCTCGTTAATAAGGTACATTTGCAATCTTGTTCCCTTCCTGTCACAACAAGTCAAACTAGCATACTTGACCAAATCAACATATATAAAGATATCACATCAGGTTAGCTCAAACACAACCATCGTAGATCAAAATCATAAATCACATGTAACCACCATAAACCAAAATCATAGATCCCATATAATCATCATATACCATAGTGATAAATCACATGCATAATAAAACTGAAATAAAATGTTGATACTTATCCTTTCATCAATCCTTGGCTTTTACCTTTGTCTTTATTCTATACACACTTCGATCAGTTGCTACACTCAAAAAACACCCAATGCCTTCTCCTCAACCATGTGCATAGACACATAGTGTGCATCACACACATACAACCACACGGTATACCACACCATGCAATACATGCATCCACACCTGGCATACAACACATACACCTACACCCAGTGTACAATACAATGCATCCATCTATAGTCGAAGTGAAATACCACCCAATGCATGTACTTACACAGAGTACCACACAACAAGTACCCATGCCGCAATAACATGACTACATGATGCACATACATAATACCACATGCCCTCAACACAGCATGTATGACATGCACACAATACCACACGTGCACCAGTACCATATGTACAACATGTACACAATACGACCGGTACACCGCACCACCTACACAACTTGTTCACATCATGACATGCACACGACGCCACCTACACAACATATACACAATGCCACATGTACACCACACCACTTGTACAATGTGTACACAATACCACATGTACACAATTGATCCAGGTGGCTCTAGAGACACACACAGGACAAAGAGGGCTTATAGAAGCTCAAAAATCAAAGTGATCAGAATGCTTTCAAACTGATACCAGAGTGTAGATCTCTTCGTTTTGACCATAACAATGCAAACGATTCGTCAATCCGAGCTCGTATGAGGGAGAACGAGCCAGTCAAAGTTTTGGTCAAAGTTGGGCTGTGAGCTAGGTTTAAGTGTCCTACAATTTGACCGACCCCGAGGCATGAAACCTAGCTCCCAAAAGCAGGAAATTTTTTTGGATTGTTAATTTGTCTAATACCCCCTATATTAGACAAATTCGAAAAAAATGCGGTCTATTAAATAAAAAAAATAAAAATGTGGTGGCGGGCCACCACCCCCGCCACCCCCAAAACTATATTAACAAAATTTTATTAAATATGGTCGATGGGCCATGACCCCCGTTGGCCCCCCAACCACACCATATAAAAACTAATGTCAAAAATGGTTGACGGGCCATGAACCCTGCGGCCCCAACTCCACCGCACCATATTAATATCATTTGTTATAAGGGGTGGTCGGGCCACCTCCAGTGGACCCAGCCCACACCCCAACCATTATACATATGTCGTATGTTAATACAGAGGCTGGTGGGTATCGAGCCCGCGCCAGCCATGTGAGCTGGTCCGCCACCATGCAGCGTCCCCATAACAATGAACCTCCATTAAACCATGTAACAAATGCGCCACCATTTAATGCCCCCACGTAAACAACAACCAACCAACCATATGCCGTTTAAAAAAATTCACACCCAATTTTTTTAAAAACAAAAAAAAAGACTATAATGTATTAAAATGGGAGAGGTAGGGTTTGACCACCTGACCCCTCCTCAACTAATTTCTATTATTACCATTACACCAAACGACTTTTGTTGACAACTTTGCCCAAAAATTTATATAAAAACCTCATTTGTCAATGCACCCAACAACATGGAGGAGCCAAGAGTGCGCACAGAAATCGAGGAAATTTTTAATTAATTTATTTCAGGTGGAACCATGAGCCCAGAGAAGAGGTAGGCAAAACCATGATGGGCGAAATTCTCAGGAGGTTGAAATTTTTGCAGTGTCCAAATTGGACAAACTTTATGTCGATCCTACACCTCTCAGTGACACGAACCCGATGGCGTGGTCAGTTTCTTGATCTGAGAAGCATATTTTCAGAGGACATGGAGGAGGGAATCTTTGAGGAATCTAGGGGAATCTAAAAGATTCCTTAAGCCCCAGATTCTCACTTTCTCAGAATTCATAAATTTGACCGTCAATTTTACACTATTTGACACCACAAATCTGATGGTTCATTCAGATTTTCCATTTGATGATTTCATTTTTTTGGCCACTTTCCAAAGTGGAGTGCAGGTGTCAGCATTCATGGGCGAGTAGTCATTTCCATGAGATTCGACGTCGCGAGATTGATGGTACGGCCAACTTAATTAGTTTGACATCCTTTTCTTCAGATGGCCCCAAGATGGGAGGTATATGCAGTATGTTCATGTACTTCTTTTGCTATGAGATGCATTGTGTTGTATAGATCCTTGTTTGATGTTCGATGTGGGATCTTGTTTCTTACTTGTTTCATGATTCCTGCTTGATGTGATGCGGAATCATGTGTGGGATGTACTTGTTTTCATGATTCGTCATGTTTTGTTTGAGATCCCTTTGTCATTATGTTGATGGGATACTCATGTGTCGCCATGTATGTTTACATTGAGATCCCTTTTATGCCATGTTGGTGGGATGTTCATTATCATCATGAATGAGTTTGTGTCATACTGATAGGAGCCCTTTTTTACTGAGAGTTCCTGTAGCAGAACATCGCTTGGCGCCACTCCTGCGTGAGGGAATTTTCCTTGTATGATAGCGATGTCACCTCTTATGTACATCATCATTATTGACAAAACTTAATGCAGTGGCCTACACCATCTTGACACTGGGGCCCGGAGACGTAGTCCCTCCTGGACGAACTCTATTATCAATGTCTTGAGTTTTATGTTGTTGATTATTATCATGTTCCTTCTTCTTTACAACATGCATATATGTTCAATTATGCTATTCTAAATTCAATTCTAAGCACATCATGGAAGTAAAAGGTCTTGGTTAAATCTAGGAGTTGAGTCAACTCAGATCAACAGTACCACACGCACAACATGTACGCGACACCACATGTACACAACACCGCATGCAAGGCATGTACACAACACCACCTACACACATCACCACTTGTAGAATAGGTACACAACACCACATGCACACAACACCACTTATACATAGCATTGCATTCCCAACATGTACATAGAATTATCTGTACACAACACTGCATATCCAACATGCATAGAGCACCATATGCACACACACCGCATATACGTAATAAAGACAGTACAATATATATACAACACCTCATATGCAATATTCGCACAACCCTATTTGTCCCATATTGTACATAACATTGCATAAACAACATGTATATACACTATATATACACAACATCACATGTGCACACATCATAGATTCAACATGTACAACATATACAGTATATGCACTATAGTAGTACCACACATCCAAAACCACACTATCCTTACCAAGAAACCTTACTTCCCGTGTCTTATGCATGCTTATCCTAGCATGTCGTAGACCACATTGCTTTCACTTTGTTGATGTATCCCTTGGTATAACATGTCCATAACATAGACATAATACAATCACATAATATCAACTCATAACCACATGATACTGAACTCTTATATTTATCATGACTACTCTTCCCACTTGATTCCTCATGAACTAGGAACCTCTTCATGCCATTCAGTTGCGTAAGCAATTATTCCTTCACAAGAATGATCCCTGACAATCCCTATCAGACAGTGACATAGATATATACATACATACATATATAATCGTTAGCATAAAACAATCATCACCTTGTCAGACAACGACATACATACATTCATGTACACATATATAAACATCAACATAATCATGATCATAACATAAGGTCTAGGTTAAGAGAAATTCCTTTATTCATGAAACACACACACAACATTGAGAACAACAGTTCCCAACATAGCCAAGGCATACGCCTCAAATCCATTTACTTTACCTTTTCCTGTTACCTTTCTCATGACTATACTGCCACCGTCTATTTACCACAATGGACCCAGCCAGTACAACCAAATGTCATAGTCTTACCTTCCACTATGCTTACTCATGCACCAAGCTTCATCTAAATCTTACATTACCTTTCGGGGACCACACAACTTTCCCCAAGCTCCATCAACTTTTCTCTTTCCTAACCAATTCTCAAGGCTCAAAACAATAAAAGAGAAGAAAAGAAAAAACCAAGAAGAAGACCATGAAAACTCATAATGATATGACACTACAACAAAGTGGCAAGGCCTTGCACCAGACATAAAAAAAATTGCAAATCAAGCTCAAAAGACCAAAAGCACAAGACTGACACCATGACTCAATCCCCATGGTTCCCAAGGAAATCTCAACTTGAGCCATCTTCAATATTTCATGGCAACTTGTCTTGCCATGCAACTCCCTGCATCATGCTGCCATAAACAAATAAATGTCAATACATAATTAAGCATAATAATACACCAGTTACCTCATCTTATTATTCTAAGCACGCTGCTTGCAACTAAACACATCCACACCATCTCTCAAGGGATTCCAATCCTTTAACAGATCCAACTGTAGCTAAAGACTAGCTAATATACCTATCAAGTGCATGTTCATGAATATAGCACATATCCACATAATGTCAGACAAAATCAAGGTTAAGAAGACTTCTTATGTGCAAAGCACTCATTCATTCAAAATTAGGGTTTCCAAACATAGCCAAAGGAATTCTTGCCCAATTCCTTTCTTTTACCCTTTTAACTTGCTGCAGCTGAGTCTTACTATATATTGTCACATCACCCAACTGTTAGTTATATAAACACATCAATTATTACCTCATCCCGCTAATACCAAGCATGTTTCCTGCAACTGCTCACACATGTCAACCACATGTTCCAAATATCAAGACAATCATATCTATCCATTTGAAATCAACTCTTACAAACAATCATGTCATAATCCATAATCAACTCACAATCATCAGTCATAATACTACAACTATCACCTACTATACTCAAGTACATATCAACTGTCTCAATATATATATATATATTAGTACAATCCTCTTAAAACAAGATCATTTGAACATATACTTATATTATGCAATTAATTAAACATTCATACCAACTTGCAACATACCATGTTAAATAAATTAACTAGATGACATAATAGACACCAAACATTCAACATCAAATAGACAACATAATCAAGAATGAAGCACCAAGTATACTACGTAATAAATCTCATACCTTAGTGTACCTTAGGGGAGGCTATATTCTCTGCACAATCAATCTAGGTTAGCATGATACAACTTCACAACATATCCACTCAAACATAAATCATGATATCCATAGTGATAACTAACTAACATGTTCACGTCATAAGGTCATAAGAATTTGTCATTCATGCATAAAAATCACATATGTATGATCAATCTAGATTAGTACGACGCCATATCACAAATATGTCAGCTCATACCTAAATATCACAACCATAACCATCTGCATAGGTCAAACTAGGTTAACACAATATACAACATCAAGATCTTCAAGGCAATGAACATAACCATCACGCATATGGCCAATCCAAATTATAACATCAAGATCTTAATGAAATAACGCTAATCATCAAGTTAATATCATATAACAACAATAAGCTATATATCATACTCATCAACAATATACAACATAATCATCGGGTTATCTAATATAAAACAACAATAGCAATGCATACAACTATAGGTTACTATCATTCCTGACTATCTGACACGTGCATATAACCACACTAAGCATCTAACATCTGTCATGAATGTAACCATAACATCAGATACATGTTCGTAAACCTAATATATAGAACCCTAATGCATATAATAATCCTTAACTTACATACCTGCATGCCAAACATACACTACCTGTGTGACGATCTGCTCTTATCCCAAAGTCTAATGCTGCAACCTCATTATGATGATTTGCATCCCTTTCTCTATCTCAACTAGCTCATTAGCATCATAACAACCAATAGCATCATGATGACCTAAATTACATACAATGACTTCACGAGAAATGTATGACCTACTATACATGCATAACAATTGTATATAAATATATAACAAATGAGTACCAAACCATACACAAATCATTCTAGCTAGAGTCGAGTCATAAATGCATGACCATATCAACTACACAAACCATGACCTCATGCATGACAATAACCATTACTCCATTGTACACATTGCCACAGGCAACCAACAATATGCATAAGTAATTTCAAATCAACTACATCTATGCATAAACGCATGTAGTCGAACATAAGTGATCAAATCTTGTAATCAACCTACAAGACTGATACATGTAATCCAAAATATTCAAAAAATGTAACCTAACATACAAGGATGTAAGTAGGTATCATGAAATCAACATGTAAGCGACATATAATCCATACACAGTCAGTCACATGTTCCAAAAATCAAGACATCGTGTCTATTAATTTGAAATCATCTTTCACCAATATTAACAACCATATCATAGTCAGCAATCAACTCACAATCATAGTCATAATACTAAAACTAGCACCCATTTGCATGCAGGTGCATATCAGTTGCCTCAACACATATTGTTTTATTACAACCGTATTAAAACAAGAGCATTCCTTCATACAACTTTATAAGCACAAACACATAACACACATTTAATTAAGCATTCAAACAACCTATAAGCATACCCCCTTACTATCCATGGTCCACAGTAAGGTAGAATGAGGAAGCTACTATAGTGGCCCAATCTCCAATGTCCAATTATGGAAATGGGATCTCCAAAGATCTACTAAATTTAACCACACTTGAAAAGAAATTGATTTTTATTTATCATACATTTTGTATGAGATTAAGTCAAAAACATTGCACTTATTCCACTTGTAACATAATAACTAAAAACATGCCACTTTTCCATTTCCTTACATGCAACTTTTCAAATTCCTTGAATGCAACCTTTCAAATTCCCTACATGCAACTCTTCAAATTCTTTGCATGAAAACAGGAATAGATCATATACATCCATATTATCATACCACAATACTATCCCATCCAAAAAAAATAACATTTTCTTCAAACAGTTACCATACTTTTACATTTTCTTCAAACAACTACTATACTATTACATTTGCATGTAAGCATTTCTTCAAACACTTTACATGAAAACTAATATAGCAAACTATTTGCAAGTAAGCATATATCAACTACAAGAATACTATTGCATGTCAATACTATCCCCAACCACAAACAACATACTAATTGGGGCATTTTATAAAATAGTTTGTATGTAATTAATCGTTGAACCATTTAAGCATTTCATAAAACACTTTGCATGCAAACTAATATAGTTAATGATTCAATGCATATATCCTAAAATGTACTAGTACAAGTTATGTAAACTGAACCATATGATCGGTGGTATTTTCCCTCACTATGGTTCAAGTTTCAACTTCTGAGATTTCATAGATGAAAATTTATAACAAAATACCAGCACAATCCTATTTGGTGCACAATTCTAGGAGTAACCAGAAAGCTCAACTTCCATTGGTCATATCTCCTAAAATATAGAGAACAAATGTCTGAAATTTTTATCACAATATCAATGGGGTTTCCCCTCATTGTAGAAACAATTTCATCTCTTGAGAGTACCCAAAAGAAAAGTTATAACAAAAAGGCCAGCATGACTTGTTTGAGGCCTGACTTTAGGAGCATTTAGAAGGCTCAACTCCCTCTACTAATATCTCCTAAAATATTGCGACCCAATATCTGAAATTTTTACCACATAATCAACGGTATGTCCCCTCAATGTGGACAATTTTTCAGATTCTGAAAGCCTACATAAGATGAGTTATTGTAGAAATTCCAACATGACCTGTTTAAAGGTGCATTCAGGAAATTCATCTTCCTTATACCATAATTCCTAAAGTATTGTGAACCAATATCTGAAATTTTGACCACATTATCAGTGGAATTTACCTTCAATATGGAGAATTTTTCAACTTCTAATATGCCACAGAAGAAACTTATAATAGATATGAAATAAAGATCTAAAATTTAAACCTTTTTTTCTTCATTTCACCTATGATAGAGCCCATCCAATCCAAGTGTTTGAACCATGCTCTGATACCACTCTGTAACACCCTCCAATGTAAATGTGCATATAAACCAACATAATAGGAACATAAATACAATAAACATATAAGCCATCAAAATCGATATAATATCAATACATCTGCACATGAAAATCAAGGGAATGAATTTTTCATTAATAAATGCATTGAACCAACCAGTGATGGGACTACCACGTTCCACCTGACCATAGATTCGCTAAGCCAAGGCTATCTTCAGCCAATCACCCCTGTGCCATATTCCAAGCATGATGTGGGACTCATAGAACACATCAAAAACACCAATCAATGTGGATGCCACCGGAGTTCTTCGCCTACACCGTGAGGAATTTAAGTGCCTCCTAGTCTCTCAGGATTTACCATGCATCCGCAGTTGGATCCAGGGATCACTAGGCCCTATACCGAGACATACTCTCTAGTATTTACCATGCATTCCATCCCGGAATCACTAGGCCCAATGGAGAGAAAATCCACCTCTTGGCTTTACCATATATCCTGCCATTCACCGGTAAGGATTCCTAGGCCCACCGAGGCACACAATTTGGCTTTACTGCAACCCATAGTCCGGTTCAGGGGTTACTAGGCCAGTGGCTTCATGCATCATTAGTCTGGTTCAGAGACCACTACCACCATGTGTTTGTCAATTTAGAGATCCACCCCACTCAGCTTCGAATCCAATCTAGCCATCCCCCACAAAACGCATGTGAGAACCCATCTCATCAAATCTATCAGGAAATGGCAAGGCTAGGCTGAAAATACTGTCACACCTGGAAAAGCCCATGCCATGGTAGAAAAGAAACACATGCAATCCCATGCATGCCAAATCTAGCAAGGAAAATACACATGCAAGTTGATACATGTAATGAAGCCTGTTGTAGCTACTTGATCTTGCCTTTCCCTGCTTGATCTTTGTTTCCTCTTGCCTTCTTTTCCTTTCTTTCTCCAATGCCAAAGTGCTCCAAGAAAGATCTAAGTGTCCAAGTTTATGAGAGAGAGAGAATAATGAAAGAGCTCCAAAGCTAGACTGACCAAGTCTTGCCCACTAATCCTCAAAAGCCTTTTTATTAATTAGGCCTCTATTTTCTTCATTTTCCATTATTTTCCTTCAATTTCCTCCTCACATGCAACATGTGACCTTTCACCTTCATTTTCTTCTAATTTCAATTAATTTCATAAATAAATGTGCCAAAATACCTTTTTGCCTCTTTAATGCCTTAGCCATTTCCTTTTCCAATTTCCTTAGCCATAAACAACCAAATGAACACCCCCTAGGATGTCTTTTCCAACATTCAGCTTGGAATGTGTCTCCCATCATCTGTGGTATTTATATATTTTTACATGGAATTTTCACCAGGGTGGCGTTAGGTGGGGCTACCTCCGGTATCCTATATAATGTATTACCCAAAGAAATAATAATAGAGCGAGGTTTAGACTCATATATAACATGTCACTTCCACAAGTATGGTTGTCCTAATAATATATCACAAAATTCAAGAGGAGAAACATCCCACAATACCTCATCTATGAAGGGCTTGATGTTGTAGGGAAGGCGACACTGCTGGCAGACTCAAAGATCTCATCCTTGGTGAAGCCACCTGATGTTGTATGTTTGTGGTTGTGGTATGATCAGTAGGCCCAGCAGCTTCACGACCTCTGCTAAAATGAGGTTCTTTTGGCTGCCACTGTCGACAAAGAATTGCAGCGGTGAACACTTCACCCACATTTGCGAGTGGAAAATATGATCCCCCTCCTCTTGATCTTCGGGCTCATTCTTATGGATCTTGGCGGTGGAAAGAATGGCACTGAGCTCCGCATCAATGATCTGCTTCCCTTTTTCATTCCTCTTGTCAGGTTCTGACTCAGGGTTGGAACATGCATCTGATTCTAAAGCCTTCAACTCAGCCACCAGTGACTGCTTGGCCTGACACTCACTTTTGTTATGAGTGGAGATTTTATGGAACTCACACCACTTTTCTCTGTCCTCTAACTTCGTGGTGTTTTCCTTTTCTTGCGGCTTCAACAAGTTGTCTTGGGTCACCCCGTCTTGGCATTGTCCTTGCTTCTACGGTTTGGGGAAGCCTTTCCCTTGCTTCAGATTCACAGATCCAAAGTCTCGCTTCTTCTATTTAAGCCTCTACTTGATCTTGACAGTGTATCGGTACGCCGTGCCAAGCGAGGAGATGTCTAGGAACTCCATCTCATCCTGGATATACTTGTGTAGGCAGCCGCGGTATCTGTGTGCCAAATTCCACTCAGAATCCTTGATACCCAACTTTGTGCAAAGGGTATGAAAAATATTGGTAAACTCTGGCATGTCTTGGTCCCTTCCCTACCGCAATGTGGTGTACTTTATGTATTTATCCTCATAGCTTCCGACAAGGTAGTACTACTCCTTGATGGAATCCAGAAATGAATTCCAAGTGGGTGCAGTTTAAAATAGTGAGGCCGTACTTTCATCCTTCTGCTTGCAGTAGGTTTCCCACCAGTCCTTGACATGGGGGGTGGCTTTGAGAAGAGAAAAAATAATCTTTTCCTGGCCGAAAAAATCATGAACAAAAAAATACCCTTCTAGCATATTTAACCATTTATCTATGACATTTGCATCTATCTGACCCTCAAATATGGGAATGTCAAAGTTAACTTGTACCTTAAAGGGTGTGGTGCTTCCAAAGTAGCTGCTGGAAGTAGATGCGTCGTCCCTAGGTAGCACTGAAGGATCTCGACAAAGTTTTCCATCATTGTGTTCCTTTGTCGCTCGAGGGATTCTTCGAGCAAGATTTTGATAGGATCTCCTGCCCCCTCGTCTTTCTTTTCTTCCACCATGGGAGGCTGTCAGGATTTGTGAGGCCAGTCTTGCAAAGGTTCGACTAGTTCAAGCCCTACCTCCTTACATCCCCACCTCGTTAGAGACATGCAAAGAAAAATGGAGAAAGAGCAGACTGTACCACTAATCCAGATTTAAATAGGAACGCAACAATTTGCAGATATAAACATAAATACAGAGATGTAGCAGTAATAATACTTCATTTCATTAATGTAAAATACTGAAATATGCTTACAAACAAAAATGGAAATAAACTTGCTCGGGCGATGTTAGCTTATCTCTGAGGAGAGATGCGGTGGCTACATGCCTCTGAATTGTGTTACAATGAGGCTTCAAAGGCCTATTTATTATTAAGAAACAATGGAAAAACCTAAACATCCAAAAACCTAACCCTAGGAGACGAAGCGCCAAACTATGGGCCCTGTTTGGAAAAAATTGGTACATCAACTTCCCGGGGTCATAAGTTTGGCATATGATCTTCATTTGACGTGCACAATACCTTGTTAGAAAGATCTATCCGAGGAATACAACTTTTGACTAGCCAAGATTAGAGTATATCCCATGTTGGCTCCTGTTTTCCCAAAAAATGTTGTTTAGGGACTCAAAACGGATCCCGAAGTTCAGAACCTGAAAAACTGCCAAAAATAGTAAATCGTGCTACAATTAAGGAAATAGAAAAACTAAAAGAGAATGTTGTGGGGGTCCAAGTGGGATGGGCGGGTGGCCACCAACATCCACCTGGATCATAAAGAAGGCTAGCCAAATGCTGCAGTGTCACAAGACTCTTTAGACTTCATCCACACACACACTTAGAATCCACAGTGCAATCTGGCACAACACATATGCACATGACAAAACCAACACAAAATTCAAGAAAAGAAATAAAAAAAGAAAACAACAAAATATTATGTACATAGTGCGGGGCACAACCCCTAATCTTCAATGAAAATATTGTTTTAAGTCTTGGCCATTGACAAGGAGAGAGTCAATCTTCCCGTCAAGTGATTGAAGACGATATGTGTGTTTACAAAGCTTCTCGTGTATTGTGTATGGTCCAATCCCCAAGGATCGAAACTTAGTGTGTTTGCCTTTTTCCTTGTGGGATTTATCCCACTTTAAGACTAAGTCACCCACACTAAAGTTGTTTTTCCCAGCAGACTTCTTGTCGAACTACCTCTTGATATGTCTTTTGCGAAGTAAAACGTTGTCTTTTTCTTTCAACCTTTCTTCCTGTACCTTGTGCAAAGTGTCCGTCTTATGCTGAACTAAAAGACAGGGCTTGTCTTGGGACTCTTGGGATATTCGGAGAGCAGGAAAGTAAATGTTTAGTGAGAGTATGACTTCTTTTTCATACACTAGGAATTAAGGGGAGGTGTTCAGAGAAGGTTTAACAGTGACTTGGTTAGCCCATAAGGCATTCAAAAAAGCAGATTTCCACTTTCGATGTTCAGAGAATATGGTCTTTTTGATGATACGGATGAAGTTCTTGTTCGTGGATTCAGCAAGACCATTCCCCTATGGATAATAATTAGTTGAATGTTTCAATATAATACCATTTTCCAATGAAAAATCATAAAGTCTTAACAATGAAAAATATGTTGTATTATAAAAAACAAGTGATGTAGGAACACCAAACTTGGAGATGATGTTCTGTTGTAGAAAGATGATGACTTATTGATCGTTCACTTGTTTTGGTGGAACTGCCTCTATCCACCACATGAAATAGTTTGTAGTAGTTAGAATACAATGGTGTTGCTTTGATGAGTGCAGGGAAATTTCCCTAATGATATCCAAGCCCGCCTGTTAAAAAGGTTCTTCCACTGCAACGGGCTTTAGTGAGGCTGCTGACTTCTCATTTCTTCTGGCACACCTTGACAAATTAGACACTTGCAGGTATATGCATGAGCAGCTTTGAATAATTTAGGCCAGTAAAATCCAGCCCGCATAACCTTATGTGTTGTAGTCTTTCATGCAAAGTGTCCCCTAACTAGTCCTTCATGGAGATCATGCAATACCTTTTCTGAATCGTCTACCTCCAAACACCTGAGTAGTACTCCATTGTGGTGATTTCTGAACAACACCCCATGCACCAATTGATATGATAATTCTTTAAGTTAGAGTTCCCTCTTTTTTCATGTTTAAAAGTGAGAGGGAACTACTCCCTGATCAAGGTATTGGCGCACATCCATATACCAAGAGTTCATGTCTGTAGTGGGGGAATCTCACTCAACGTTATACATTTCAATCTCTTGTCTCCTCCTACGAGCTCTTCTTATTCCTCTTTTGTGTTCACTACTTTTGATGCTAACTGGAAAAGACCATGCCCTTGAATGTGTGAACTGGCTTGATGTATAGATCATAATATTGTAACTTGGTCATCCAGTTAGACCTCCTTTCACCTGGCTCTTGCTGAACAAGAAGTGACTTGACTGCTAGGTGTGGAACAAAAGTAACACAACAGTTCTTTAATAAATAGGGTCTGAAGTGTTTTACCGCCTTGTACACTGCATAAGCCTATTTGTCCATGGCGTGGTATTTAAGCTCTGGTCCTTTCAGACTTTCGCTCATGAAGGAGATAGGTCATTCATTATTAAACTCATCCTTTTGAGTAAGTACAACAACTAGAGAGGTGTCAGAAGCAGAAGTATAGAGCAAGAAGTCTTTACCAAAATCTGGGTTGTACAACTTGAGTTCTTCTGCTATAGCTTATTTGATACAGGAAAACATGTCCTTTTCCCTTTTATCCCATTTGTAAACTACGTCCTTCTTCACCATCTCTTGTATTGGCTTGACAATATGGGCATAGTTGGAGATTAACTTATAGAGGAAGTTGATCTTCCGTAAGAAGGATTGTATGGCTTTCTTAGTCACTGGGTGGGGAATCTATGTGATAGTCCTAACCCTGTCTGAGTCTACCTTGATCCCACTTTTGGCAATTATTTGTCCCAAGGTATTACCCTCAAACACTACAATAATACTCTTCTTGGGATTCAAGGATATCGCGTATTTATGGCATTGCTCAAAAATATTCTTTAAATGACGTAGGTGGTTTGACCTCTATTTGGAGAATATTGTTACGTCATGAAGATAGACCACTACACTCTGGCCAATGAGATCTTGGAAGGCGATGTCCATTTCACGTTGGAATGGTACACCAACATTAACTAGCCCAAACGACATTCGTTGAAATGTGAACATGACCCACTTCATTCTAGAAGTAGTTTTTAGTCTGTCAAGCTCTGCCACCTGAACCTAGTTGTATCTTGAAAGGTCATCAAGCAAAGAAAACATTTTGGATCCCGATATTGTTTGTAGTATTTTCTCCATGGAAGACACGGGGTAGTTATCACTATCCAAGGCGTGATTGAGATTCCAAAAATCTACACATAGGAAGATCTCCACAGACTTCTTCCTCATAGGAACCAAGTTAGATACCCATGTCGAATGTCACACCTTGTAGATGATCTGAGCATCCAACAATTTTCTTAGCTCCTTTTGCATGAGGGGCTCAAGCGTTAAATGAAATTTCCTCAGTTTTTGTTGAAATGGCTTGGCCCCTTCCTTGATTGATATTACATGTTGGATGATTCGCGTGTCATATGTCTTGAGTTCATCGTACATCCATGAGAAGACATCATGATACTGCTTGAATAAGAAGATGAAGGCTTTTTGCTCTTGCGTTGTGCAACAAGTACCGAGATTAACATATTTTGAATCCTTCTCAATCCCCAAGTTGATTTTCTCATGCGATAGAGTGGAACTATAGGTCTTGGCATTAACAGGCCTCCGGAAGCGGTTCTTCGGATCATACAAATTCATTAATGATACCACATCCTTGGGGATGAGGTTTCCTTTACTTGCATTGGCAGCATCTTTCAGTTCCCTTTCATGCTCATCCTCATCGATCGTTGCGTCTTTGAACATGTCAGTGTTCAACATAAAATGTAGTATTTGTTGGTTGTCATAAAAAACGTGTAAGTTAGTGATATTATCTAGGACATAAGGTTTATACAGAATTTCAATAGAAAATATGTCCTTTAATGGTGATATTATAATTGCAGTGTTTTCCAAGGCATCTGCAGCTGCATTACACATTCTTGGAACAAAAATAATATTAAAAGCTTGGAAATGTGAGATGAGTTTCCATACCTCTTGTTGATAACTTTTAAGATGAGGTGACACATAGTGTATGGTGTTACATACCCAACACACCACAATTTTTGAGTCACCAACCGCTTTCAGAACAACAACGTTGAGGTCGATGGCTTTCTGTAAGCCCAAGATGATTGCTTTGTACTCAAGAGTGTTATTCGTGCACTTGAATTCCAAGTGGCTAGAGATCAAATGTTTTCTCTATAGTGGGACTATTAAAACGTAACCAGCTCCAGAGCCCTCCTGTGTTTTGGATCCATCAAAATACATAGTCCACATATCATATGTATAGGGATTGCTAACTGCACTAGTACTACTACTACTACTACTAATTGTACAAAGTTCATTATCGCCATTTGGGTAAGGAAGGAGATTCAACTGTGTGTTTGGTGGGACTGGGGATGGCTTTGAGGGATAACATCCCAACTGTTTTTCTAGAAAATATTTTCCAAATAACATTCTGCGTAAGCCATTGGCTTATTGTGTCCATTCAAGGGAGTAACTATGTGCTTCATGTATCTCTCTAATTCTACCCAGATCTGATTATTCCTACCCCTGTACGGAAGCCATAGGTGTGACCAATCTACGACAAAGTATCCTTGAAGCTTTCTAGACCAGTCTCTTAGTAATACTTCGTATGCTTCTGGAATTTCCACAATCACTATGTTGATGCATTGGTGGACTCGCCAGTCATATGATGACATGTATGATTTCACTAATTGCTTGGACATGAGTTCTTTCCAGTTGAATAATCTGTGCATATGTCTTTTCCCATTTAGCATTGATCTTATTGGAAACAAATAATGGCATGAGATTCACCGATGCACCTGAATAAACCAAGTAATTGTGTAGATTGAAATTGAAGAATTTGAACGTTAACAAAAATGGTGGGCAGAGCATGTTTGCATCCATCATGAGTGCATTAAGTACAAATGCGAGAGTATCAGGAGACTTATCAGATCCCTTGTCTGAAGAAGAAGCACTACCTGTAGAGGTTTTCCCAAGTGCCCGTAGAAGGATATCCTATTGGCTCTTGATCTTTGTGAGTTTGAACATGGCGATGTTTGCACGAACCTTCTTCATATCATCCACAACAGGAAGAATGAACGAGGTGTCCGGGGATGGAACTTGGTTTATGGTTTCCGGAGGAATGGGTCTGTCCTTACTATTGTCGGAAACACTTTTCGTTCAGACTGATTTCCCAGACTTTCTCTTAGTGTTCTGCACTGAGTTAGCCAGTGGGTTGAGTTTCCTTAACATATTTTCTTTGAATTTTTGTTTCGGCACCTCACTTACAGTGGTCATTCCTTGGCTTTTTAGGTTGTATTGGTTACTCTGCTTTTGGGCCAAACCGTCTCTCAAAGGCTTCTTATTGGTAGTACTCTTTTGGGTTGTGAGAATGAAATGATACATGTTCACTGCATGCCCAATACTTGGAGCTTCATCAACTGCAGTAGCATCTTCCTTCCCTTTATCAGACTTTGTATGCTCCTCAACCATCACTGAATCAAAAAATTGTGCAACCATTCTTCTCATGAGTTGGTTCCATTGTGGGCACGTCTTTTCTGAATGATGCTCGTTATGAAACGTGCAATACAAATCCATGCCAATTTTCTCAATATTCAGGACAACATTGGAACTCTATGCAGTCTTTGTCCACTGATTTCTGCTACTGCTAGAAGTTGAATTCCTTTTGAACAGGAACTTGGGTGGATTTCTACTTACGGAAGTCTCGCTTTTCCTCTGTTTAAATTCAACCATTTCAGTGGTCAAGGACTTTACAAGACGAGTCAATATTTCAAGATCATTTGGTTCTTTCTCCTTAGCCTTGCTCATGGAGGCCTGAGACCTCTTACCTATTTCCTTGGAGTGTTTTGTTGATTTGTCATCTGAGATGACTCCAATAGCACGCAAGTCCTTCTCACCGGAAATAGCCTCTTTGTAGTTTTCTATCAATGTCTATCTCGCAATTCGTTGTAAAAACTGTGCAATATTTGTTGGCAAGGCAAAAGTGTAGTAATATATGGTGATGGAGTCATGAGGCTTTATGTTGTCAGAAAATTTGTTCAAGATAAGAATGAACCTTTGATTGAAATATTTATCTTTTCCTTTTGCCCAGTCTTAAGCTTACCCATCTCCTCTAATAACATGGTAGGGGTCTTATCTTTAGTAAAATTTTCAAGAAAGATCTTTTTGAATCCCCGCCAATTCTGGATGGAGTTTGGAGGAAGGTTGTGATACCATACAGTTGATCTAACATCCAAGATACATGGAAAAATTGTCCATGCAACATCATTGTAATGTACCTCAACTGTTTGCAGATGTAGGTATAAGTTTTCCAAGTGGTCTTCAACCTTCACTCTCTTATCAGGGTCATACTTCGTCAAGAGCTTCTTCGCGTGCCTTGGAATCTTGTGCAGGACACCGAAAAGTGCTAGTGGGCCCTGAGTCATCCAGTCCATATTTTGATCTGCCATGTCTTCCTCTTTGTTGTCCTCCTCTTCCTTTTCCGAATCTGATGGTTCCTCTTCCTCCTCTTCTTCTTCTTCTCTGCCTGACCCACCAAAAGTTGAACCAAGGAGTAAGGGGTTGCCTCCATTACCTCTATGAAAGAGTAGAGGCTCTTATTCCCTTCACACAACATCTGTGAATTCTTCAGGAATGACGAGAACCACTTCTTCAACAGACGAGACTACTATCCCTATTGGGGCGGTCTTGTTCTTCTTTGAGAATATGGAAGATTGATTACTCCTAGAATCAATCCAACAAATTTTGCAAATTGACGGGTGATGGGGTGGATGACCTGAAGCTGATCATACGATATTTCACGTTCAAACCTAGGCTTGGAAGAGTCACCAACTTCAGAAGCTCAAGTAGGGGAGGTGGAGTGAACATTGATGCCTTGACCAAAAGATGGATTAGTGGGGTCGATGGATCTATCAGCCATAAAATATTTGCTGCCCTCCTTCTAGCACCAAAAATGTTGATGGTTTTG
The DNA here is from genome assembly GCA_031772625.1 of Pinus tabuliformis. NCBI lineage: Eukaryota > Viridiplantae > Streptophyta > Pinopsida > Pinales > Pinaceae > Pinus > Pinus tabuliformis. Next base: position 445,004,718 of record CM062814.1, on the reverse strand, counting down.
GACCCTCCAACATTCAGGGGATCTCCCTGATATGAAGTCCCAATCAGACCTCACACTGTTTGATCTAGGAATCCCATCCAGTATAAAGTCCCAGTTACCAAATCCTTAAATATTTGCCTTGGATCTAGCTATCAACACAAGAGCGTGATGCAATGGTGTCTTCGAAAAGCAAGGGCAGTGTACTTGGTGAGCGTGTAGTGCAATTGTGTCGAGGTTATTCTACTACAAAGGGGGAAGAGAAAAATGAGCCTCTAAGTGAGAGGTAATAGTACCACCTGTTATCCCCCACAATGTCCCAGGCTTAGAGGAATTGACGGAGGTAACCACAGATCAAGCTTTTAGTTTGGTAGCTAGCCCTACCAAACCAGAGAGGGCTCTCTCTATGGAATCACAACCAGCATATGACTGAGATGGTAAAGGATTTTAGGCTAGATAACTAGGCTTAGTTGGATATTGGGAAATTTAGAGTTTTTTATGCTAGATGAGGGAGAGAAACCAAGGAGCTAGGTTAGAGGGTCAAAGGATTACAACAGCAAAGATATGAAGGAGCAAGGTAGCAGCACTTTTGTGATGGATTTTCATTTTTTTTGGTGTAGTATGGTGTTGAGAAGAAGCATAAAGGTCTTAATGAGCATGATACATGAATTCATTAAGCAAGAGTGAAAATAACATATAATAATTTTCCATCAAAACAGAGCTTAGTGAAAAGAATTTTGTTTATCAACTACTAGGAAAACTATTGAAAAGATGATAAATGGAAAAGGAAGCTAAATATGATTCATATAAAATAATAACAGAGGAAAAACAACATCATAAACTTACAGCGCATGAATTCCTAAATAATAGTTGCGAACTGTGTCCTTTGATTTCAAAAAATGTCAAATACAAGGTACAATGGTTCTTTCCTCAAATGTAAAACCCTTGGAAAATGATTCCCTTCCATCTTATATAGGAAAATACAACTTATGACATCTTATCAGGTTGAAAATTCTATTCAATACTCATCATAACTGGCTTTGATTAGTCCTCACTTAAAACTAGGATAGTTGAGATAGTTTCCACAATTTAGGCTAAAGTTTAAGAGAGCATATCTCATCATTAATTACATTTTTCCTCATAAAGTGAGGCAAAAACCAACTAATAAACCTAAAATAACATTAATAGCTCATAATATCTCAAATTTTCCATCATTCAGTGCTCAAGAAGTTACCAGACCAGATGGGTCATGTCAGTCAACAAAAAGGTCGCACCAACATGCACCAAAATAGGAAATTTTGCAAAAGGGTTGTGCATATTCAAAGCCATTTTTAGGTATCTTCCTGAAGTAAAAATTGAAATATGAAAGAATGGTAAACTAGCCTTGTCTATCTAGTTTCTAGAACATCTTGAATTTTTGAAAATCACCCATGGGAAGGCCTCCAAAAACTCATTCTTCTAACCTTATTTAGAAGCACTACGCTAGTCCACATTTAGTGGCAGAGGCATGAAAAAGGTGAGGTTTTTTGAGTTTCTGATCAAAATGGTAGTGTTTGACATGAATTGAATACTTCTTACCTGAATGCGTAGGAATCTTAACCATACTTGCTGCAGTAGCAAGAGAATCAACCATCATATTCTGAGTTCTAGGGATAAAAAATAAAGTATACTCTGAAAAAGTCTTAAGAATGTCAAGGAAAACATTTCTATAAGCTTGCATCCTTGGATGCTTGGCCTGGTACTCCCCTTTTACCTATTTAATTATTAACTTGGAGTCACCATAAACTAAAATTCTCTTCGCTCCCAGTTTTTTCAGAATTTTAAGGCCAACAATCAGTGCTTCATACTCCGCCTCATTATTCGAGTAATTAGAAGCCAATTTATAAGAACTTAATCTTAAATTTCGAGGAATTTTACATGACTGATGCAAGGGGCCATGAATCCACATGTCGATTCCAACTCCTTCCTTCCTCAATGCACCATCAAACTCCATGGTCCAAAGACCTTCTTCCTCACCTGGATTTTTTTTTTTACAGGACTAATCTTTTTGATTTTCTGGAGGATGACTTACTCTCTCAACAATCTGAGTTTCCGGCACTGATTCAACAATCTCTTTGGATGAAATTTCTGGCTGCAAACTATTAGTATCATTTTCCTGTTTTTCTGCAAATCTTCTTGTACACTACTTATGACATCCGAAACTTTTGAAATTTGAACAATTTGACTATCATCATCAACTGAATTCAAATCACTATACAAAATAAAAGACTCTGGATTGGTATGTACAACATGGATAGGGTGATTATTTTGTCTTTCTTTTCTACTAATCATGAATTTCATCTTCATCTCCCCATATAGTTTTATGAGCTGCACAAATATCGGTATAGTAGCATATGAAAAATCAAGTTGCAAGGTTCCTTTCATCTTCCCCCCCAAGACCGTGAAAGCAACATGCCAAACCATGGAGGTATATCAGCGACCACTACATCCATCAATACATTTTTGGCTAGGATTTGGTCGAGGGACACTACTAGATATTTGATAAGGCCAAGGCATTTTACTCTCCCCGAATCAAAAGAATACAAATCATGGTAAGGTTGAGTAATATCTAATCCTAGTTTGTCCATAATAGCTTTTGGCTTCAGGTTATGTGAGGTGCCGGAATCTAACATGGCATTATGGAGTATAAATTCATGGAGTTTCAAACTAAGATAGAAAGGAGGAACTTCATTATCCTCAAAACTTCCCTCTACAGCTGGACCAAATAAAATTGCAGGCTCATCATTGACAACATTGATAGTATCTGACATTTGATCTACTTTCAACATCTTAGCAATCTGGAATTTGTACTTTTCATTATGAACTAGTTCAGTTAGAGGAATTGAAACCTTCAATCTAGAAATTTCATTCTCTAAGCTAAACAGATTGGATTGTTTGTCTACCTCTTTTGCTATAGTGTCCCTCCTTTTAGGTTGTCCTTTGGCTTGAGATTCCTTTTTCTGACTTTCAGTTTGAACCTCCTTGTCCTTCCTCACATGTATAGTAGAAGCTTCATTATTTTTATCCCGACTCAGAATGCCAATTTGTTTTTCTCTGTTTTGATCAGCATGAGCTGCTTCTTTATCCGGTGTATCTTTTGAACATTCTGCCTTTTCTGATGTAATGTGAAAAGGAGATTTCTGCTCCTCAAGTTGTATTGTTTCTACAAATGATTGAGGGCATTACGATATCTCCTTTGATACTCTTTGGTCTGCATTGCCCATGAATCATCATTGGCAAGGACAAGCTGTTGATCACTTGGAGTTATTGATTCCTGAGAAAACTGATCTTCCTCAGTAAAAAAAGTAGGTGATTCATCCTCCTCAAAGAAATGATTAGCCTTAGCAATTTCTTCTTCATCATCTTCTGGGCCTTGTGTGTAGTTTTGATGAAATGGTGTTCTAATTTGTCCTTGAGGATCCTGATTTTTCTGTTCTTTCTGCTTATTTCGGAACTGTGATTGCTACCAGCCCCTATAGTTCGGGTTCCTTATCCAAGGCTCTGCTTGTCTATCAGCAATAGCCATTCTGTCCATCATCCTTTCCATTGTTTTAATTAGAGTGTCAAGCTTTACCTCAGAAGAAGAAGATGAATCCTCCTTAATGCTGACTTTCTTCTCAGGTTTCTCCGATTTGATTTTGGACATTTTGATGAGAAAATTGGCTTCCACACTTACAACATTGCGCTGTATTTCTTCCAAACTTGCAGGATCTCTCTCCTTAAGCTTAAGCTGATATTCCATGTCTGGATCGAAGGCATCAGGATAGTGGAGAAGGGATAAACCAAGGGGAGGTTTGATGTCATTAGGAATGGAATTATAAACCAGATTGAACCGTGTTGTAAACTCATGCACTACTTCATTTAGGTTTCTTTTCATAGCACTATACTCAGCCAAAATCTGTAATGGATTTTTCTTCTCCTACCACTGGGCCAAGAATAACTCTATCAACCACTGAAAACTATTTATGGAATTGGCTACCAAAATGAGAAACCATTTCTTCACATCTCTAGGAAATCTCTGAGCTATGATTCTCAGCTTTGCATCCTCCTCATCAACCTCTTCAAGGTCAATAAAATCTATCAGTTTTTCAACATGTTACTGAGCTGTAATATCTGATGTTCCATAAAAAAGAGGGAGTCTTTGACCATGATTTTGAGGTAGGGCGGCAGGTTGACTAGGTAATGGTAAAGGAGAAAACCGTGCCATGACTATTGGAGGAGGTAGAATATGTACTACAATGGGTTGTGTAGGTATTACAATAGGTTGTGTTGATGGAGATGATGACACTAATGGAGATAATGGTAAAATAACAATGACAGATGCTATAGTTGATGTGTTTGGAGATGAAGTAGAGGATGAAGCAGTAGCTATGTTTTCAAGTTGATATTGAATGTAAGATTTCGTAGTAGTGATTTGAAGTCGGTTTGCTAAGCTTTGAAGTTTATCAAAATTTAACCACAACTCGTTATCAGTTTTGGAAAAGAGAGATTTAGAAGAAGGGAGGTAGGAATCAAACCTAATAGGATCAAAAACCACTTCCAAAAGGGAAGACTCAGATTTAGATCGAAACAAAGATTGCTCAAACTAAATATCAAAATAAATATCTTCAACAGTCAATAATTGATTAGGTAGAGATGTAGTTTTTACCAATTTTCTAGGTTCACTTTCAGGAATAGGAGTTTTGAGTTTCTTAAGTAACTTCTCTAGATCATCAACAATAGTAGGTGGATTTGGGTCAGGATTTGACCTCATGTATCTTTTAGGAGCCAAAGTTTTTTTTACGCCTTGAACTTGATGTGATTACTTAAATCAGCCTTCCTTTGGATACTGGAATATGTCACCCACAGAAATAGTCTTGAAATCACTAATAGAACTATCCCCATGAATGATATAACATTTGTTTCCCCAGCAATGGTGCCAAAATGTTATGCCCCACAATGTCCGAGGATGAGAGGAATCAACGAAGGTAACCACAAACGAAGTTTTTAGTTTGGTAGTTAGCCCTACCAAACTAGAGAGGGCTCTCTCTATGGAATCACAGCCAGCAAATGACTGAGATGGTAAAGGATTTTAGGCTAGATAGCCAGGCTCAGGTGGATATTGAGAAATTTAGAGTTTTTGATGCTGGATAAGGGAGAAAAACCAAGGATCTAGGTCAAAGGGTCAAAGGATTACAACAACAAAGATATGAAGGAGGAAGGTAGCAGCACTTTTGTGATGGATTTTAGTTTTGTAGGTGTAGTATGGTGTTGAGAAGAAGGATGAGGGTCTTAATGAACATAAGACATTGATCCAAAAATGGATCCTGGATAAACCTCTAAGTCTAAAAGACTTCAGCAAGAGGTAAAAGGTGATAAATAGCACAAATCCTTTGTAAATTAGAGGAAAATGAAAATCGCAGGTTGCTCTCAGAAATAGTCTCATTGCAGGGATCCCTCCATTCTGAATCCAATGCAACTTAAATGGGCGAAAACGGACTTCAGATGGGAAATCTATCATAAAATGAAGCTGCCCTTTTTCAAAGGAAAAAGAGGCAAAAATCCCTTGAATAATGGGTCTAAAAACCCTCTAAGTCTTCCAAATCTCCCAAAAGGGCAAGACCATCGAAAAAGGAGAAGTTATGGAGAAGGCGGATAACACTATCGGAGGTTGAAAACATGAATAAAAACCATGAAATTGAGCTATCGAAGGCTTAAACAATGGTTGAACAGGGGCTGTCAGATTTGGCCGATCAACGGTCCAGATCTGATCGGAAATCGCAATCAGCGAAGGTAGTCGGGGGACAGTCGGAGGCATAGCGCAATGGGACCGGGCCGATGTGATACCGCGATCACCGATATCGGTGAATCACAATCGGCGAACATAATGGAGCAGGGATATGTTATATATATATATGCGATGCGACTGGCCAGACCCAATGACAATATAAATCGGACTCAATACATTTTGAGATCTGTCAACGATGATTTTCTTTGTATTTTCGTTTTTTGTTGATTAAACAAAATACAAAGGAATTAATCTCGATGCGATATTATCGACCTGAAAGGGTTCTGAAATGCCTCTGTATAATATTTAAAGTCTGACAAGTGGGATTTTTCCATCTTTTATATGTATTTTCACAGTTTTAATGTATTGCAAAATACAAAGGGGCAGGCCAATTTTGATATGCGATAGCGATCCCCAAGTGGACCCGATGGCGCTATAAAGTGGGATTATGAATGTTTCAAGTCTGGGGAATAGTGTTTCTACGGATTTTTCCTGTGTTTTGCAACGTTTCCTGTGTGAACACAGAGCGGCTGTTTCTGAAGGATTCAAAGCACCGATTGCCCCTTTCATTACCAAATAGGTGGCATTCATCCCTGAGGGCATTTAGAAATGATTGCTAACACTCAAAGATGGGATTTGAATGGATTGTGGTAGGAAGACAGGGAGCCCGAGAGGGAAAATGAACAGGGAGTGCCGATTTGGCTTAAAAGCCACAGAACGACAGATAACAAGGGCTGTTGAGTTGTTGATGGTGGCCGAGTTTCTGTTGGTTGCTGAGGGTGCTGTTGGAGCTGTTATTGAAGCTGAGCACAAGCAGGCAATGCTTAGACAACAACGCAGAAGAAAAAGACAACCAAGGGAGTCACTTGGAGTCCAAATGAAAAGCCCAGAGAGAGCTATAACTTGATAGAAGGCAGAAAGGAGCTAGAGTGAAGAGCCAGAGAGCCAGAGCTAGAGCTAAGAGCCAGAGTCAGAGCCAAGAGCCCAAACTAGAGCCAAAGAGCCAGAGTTAGAGCCAAGAGCCAGAACCAAGAGCCAAAGAGCCAGAGCCAAGAGCCGAAGAGCCAGAGCCAAGAGCAAGAGCTTCAAGAGCCATGGGATTAAATGGTGTCTAAACCCACTGTTTTTGTGTAGAAAAATAGGAGTTGGGCCAAGAGCTTGTAAAAAAGACTAATACCATAATCCCATAGAGTCTAGTTGAGTTGAATAGAGCTCACGGAGACGTAGCCCAAGAGTTGTGGGTGAACTCCAAATTAAATCGTTGTTTTTGTGTGTTTTTTGTTGTTGCATTATCTCTGCTATTTTTTTTTACCATTATATGTATTTATACATCAGTATCAGCACACCAATTTACAACATAACAACATAAATTAAAGCAAGTAATTAGTTGAAAACAAATACAAGCATACACCCATATTTTCAAGCATTTCTTAATTCCGCATTGGTTAATCAAATAGACTTGGGAAAATTCAAGATTTAGAAGTGGGAGAGGTTGTTGTAAGCTAGACAAGAAGCCTAAGAGTCCATTTTCAGATCAGACATGAATTCATTAAGCAAGTGTGAAAATAACATACAATAGTTTTCCACCAAAACAGAGCTTAGTGAAAAGAATTATGTTTATCAACTGCAAGGAAAACTATTGAAGAGATGATGAATGGAAAAGGAAGTTAAATATCATTCATATAAAGTAATAACAGAGGAAAACAACATCATAATCTTACTACACAGGAATTCCTAAATAATAGCTACAAACTATGTCCTTTGATTTCCAAAAATGTCAAATACAGGCTACAATGGTTCTTTCCTCAAATGTCCAACCCTTGGAAAATGATTCCCTTCCATCTTACATAGGAAAATACAACATATGACATCTCATCAGGTCGAAAATTCTATTCAAGGCTCATCATAATTGGCTTTGATGAGTCCTCACCTAAAACTAGGATAGTTGAGACAATTTTTACAATTTAGGCTAAAGTTTAGGAGAACATATGTCCTCATTAATTACAATTTTCCTCATAAAGTGAGGCAAAAATCAACTAAGAAACCTAAAATAAAATTAATAGATCATAATATCTCGAATATTCCGTCATTCAGTGCTCAAGAAATTACCAGACTAGATGGGTCGTGCTAGAATGAAGGGTCGTGCTAGTCAACAAAAAGGTTGCACTAGAATGCACCAAAACAGGAAATTTTACAAAAGAGTCGCGCCTGCTCGAAGCCATTTTTAGGTATCTTCCTAAAGTATAAATTGAAATATGAAAGAACAGTAAACTATCCTTGTCTGTCTAGTTTCTAGAACATCTTGAATTTTTGAAAATGACCCATAGGAAGGCCTCCAAGAACACATTCTTCCAACCTTACTTAGAAGCGCCGCACCAGTCCAGATTTAGTGGTAGAGGCATGAAAAAGGTGAGGTTTTTTGAGTTTCTGATCAAAATGGGAAGCTTTCATGAAAAAATAGGATTAGATTTGGCATGTACTCATCATTATGCATCCATCCATGTAGGAAAAACTTCATTTGGATGTCCAGGGAAAAAGCGCTGCACCTCTGTGTGCCTTTTCCTGCAAAATTTAAAAAAAAAAAAAAATCCAAATTTCTCCAAAATTTTCAAAATTTGTTCATTGGCTGCTATGGATGATAGGCTAAACATTCTTGGATGTTTTAGTCACTAAATTTATTCATTTAATCCTTTTCCTTGATTCCCTTTACTTGTCTTGGACCTCTTTCAGTTTTTCTTTCAATTTCTTGATTCTGATTTGTGCAATGTGGTTCCTTGTTTGATAATGATGGGCCATGTGCCTCAACATATGATTGTCCCTGTTAGCTTTTTCAAGAAGCTTCTCTATATGGCCATTGATTTTTCCTAGCCAATATTCCTTGTCTTCATTGATTTCCATAGCAATTCTGTCTTCAAGACTCAAATCCTCATTTAGTAGGTTTTGGTCTTTTTCCTTTTGAAATTTTCTTTTGAGACCCTTTGTCCTAGGCCTCTTCCTTCCAACCTACTTTTCTTGTTCATCATGCTCATCATGCCCCAACACTTCTTTACCTTTGGACTCTTGCATACTAGTTTTAAACAAATCTTTTTCTAAAAGCAGTTGCTTTGCCTTCAGCTGCTCATTTTCTTGCTCAAGGAAGGAAATGATGAATTTGGCTCTTGCCACATTGTCCAGAAGCTCCATGATCTGAGAATCCTTCTCTTTGATAACTAGTTTTAGGGTTTGATGATCATCTTGGGACTCCAAGTCCACTATGTGTATGTCATGATGGATAGTCTCCTCATCCTGCAAATGTGATCCCTGTTGTGCTGATGTAGAAGGCTTGGCCCCTTCCACAATCTGTGGAGAAAACACAAGCTTGTTCCCTCTTTGATATGTCTTGGTTACCTTAGGTCTAGGTGCCTCTGAAAATTCTGCTTGTTTTCTTGTTGAACCATGCTTCATCGACCGTGTGGACCTTGACCCTGATGGTGTTGTTTTGCTAGGAGAAACAATGGGGCTAATAACAAGAGAAGTTTTTAATTTATCCAAAAAGGTTTCCCAAGTGATTTGCTTGACTGAGAGCTGATGCATAACCACAATCTTGATCAGGCTATGGTGAAACAAATTGGTGATATGAGGTTGTCCCCTGGTGTGAATTTTTTCAGTCATCTTCACCACACTCTTAGACAGAAAGTTGCACAAATTAAGTGTTCTTGTAGAGGTGAAGTGCATAAGTAACCTAACATGATACCTATATAATCTGGAGAATCTACCTTCACATGTAAAATAATTCATAATAAGCTTCATTAGAGGGGCATACTTGTTAAGCAGATGTTTAAAAGGAAAAACATGTTCAGAAGTCTCTCTAACATTAGGTTTTAGGAACATCTTATAATCATCAAGGGGAAATTCCATGCCTTTGAACCAAGTGTCACCATGATTTGGAATACTTGTGGCTGAAGAAATAATACCTGCTGAAACACTGAACTCAATACCTGCTATGACAACCTTATCTATGTTGAAATTTTGGGCAAAGAGGCTTGTCAAAGGGACATGAGAACCAAACTCTGCGACCTGCTCACAAAACTTCATACAACCAACATTTTTGAAACATTTTTGGGAAAATGGAGAAGCATTGATTTCTCTCAGGTTGGATGGCTCAAACCTTGAATGATGTCCTCCCTTGTGCACTTTCTTTTCACTCTCTCGTTCACTCTCCATTAAATTTGTTGAAGGGTAAAACACTAGCCAGATGATGTTGATAAAACTGAAGTGGGAGTTTTCTCAAAGGTGAAAATGTAGTGGAAGGCTAGGGTTTGATGAAATCAATGGCGAATGAGTGGTGGAATGATAGGATATTTTAAATTTAGGGTTTCATGGATGATAGATGACAGTGGTAAATCAGTAGAAGCTAGGTTTCATTCACCAAAAAATTGCTGGAGAAAACCCTGAGAAACAATCAATTTACATTGAGGAAAATCTTTGAAATGATGGTGTATATGGTCACTTACTGTTTGTAGAGGCTTTAAGAGTCCTTGAATGATCTTTGGAAGTTTTAAGAAATCGAAAATCCCCTTGAAACCAAGAAGAAATCCCTATACTGTGAATTTCCCAAAGAGTCGCATTGTGGGTCACTCTTGCTCAGAAAGGTTGCACTTCTCTTAAAAGGGTCATACTTCTGCCCAAAAAGGTTGCATTTCGCCAAAAGGGTCGCGCTCCTCCACAGAAAGGTTGCACTCTCAAAGAATGCAGCAAAAACCTCAATTTTCACAAAGTTTTCTTCCTGCACGATGATAACTGATAGATGCTTGAAATTTTGAAAGTGAAAATGAGTTAAAAAACAACTCATCTTACCCTTTTAAACTTAAATTTGGACCCTTGACACTTTATGACCTTTGATATTTGAAACTTGGTAACTTTATGGCTTTTTGAGACATTGAATCTTTTTTTGAACTCTGAATTGCAACCTTTGGAACTTTGAACTTTGAAGTAGTTATTACATATGAAAACATAAAATTACATTTTATATCAAAATTTATTAAAGAGACTTGCTTATTACCACTCCTCCTTTGCTGGATTTTATGCCTGAAGTGAGAGTTTTAGTGACCTTGAAACCCTAATGACCTAACGGAGACGCTGAGCTTAATGAAGAACATGGTGACATGACTGAAGTGATGATGATGATTTGTTCAATGATGGCACATCCAACTAAGTGACAGTGACCAGACATGGAAATCTTGAAGGAGTGGAAATAACCCTAGACACACTAACCAATGACCAAAGTTTTTGAATGGAAGACCTAGTGAAATGACAAAAACTTGACCTTAAACCCTAATGGAAATTCTGAAAGAGAACATTTGATCACTGGTGGAAGGAAAAACTGACTTACACTAACACCACCAGGGAAGAGACACACATGAACTAGAAATATTGATCTAACATCCAGTGGAATAGTCCACAGTGGATGTGACGGTTGTTACTACCAACAAGAAAAGATTGACCTGTCTAATATCCTGTAGAATAGGCCACAAGTATGGGACAACGTTAACAACCATTACATCAAATTCTCAATATGATAAGCACTAAAATAATCGAAATATTTCAACTATATTAGTACATGTGACAGCAAACATGAAATACAGACGTCCACAAAATAGTATTACAAACATTCATAGTCGATGCGTGAAGAACATGCTGGCCTTAAAAGGCTTCCATTATTAAGCAAAAGTTCCAAGACATATGTTTACATTTTACATCACTATCACTAGTAATGGGACATTGGAGCCACTCATTATGCCTCAAAGTACTAGCTAATCTCTCTACTGCCTTGCGGGAGGAGCCAAGGTGAAAAGTCCTTTTCTCATACGATGAGGGGGTATATACAACCAAGGGGTGATGCTTCCCCCTTGTGACTCTTTGACTGCCCTCATGACTATTCAACTTCCCATGACTTTTCAACTTACATGACTCTTCATATTCATGTGTTTCCTTTGGACTTCCACTTTACAATACATTTGGTTACAATATACATTGTCCACACTAGTGATGTGGCCTATGACAACTCATGACATGACTTGACATGACACTACTGACATGGAATGGCTTGATGACATGGCAATGTCAAATCACTATTGTTGCTGAGTGCTAGATGTGTTCTTGGATATGCTTTCTCTTCTCCTCCGAATAGCTTGGTGATGTGGGGTCTTCGATGATCTTCGGTCTTGGAAGGTGGTTGCAAACTTGTGTCCCTTTGCTTGCTCTTGATAGGTCCACTCATAAGTTCAGCTACTAGTGAGTCTTTAGGCATGATTCCCTCCTTATCCTTCTTCATCACCTTGCCATGACTTGATAGTGTACATGTTCCTGCAATTTACTCATGATGGGTTGACATTAATCCAAAAACTCCCTAGTATAGGATGATGCATTATTATCCATGAAATGAGCTTGGGACAAGTGATAGACCAGGAGAAAGGGCTCAGTGACTACGCATTGTGTAGTTCAACTGCCAAGGAGAGAGATTGATCACTGAGGCTACGCAAAGCACAACTCAAACTTGACTGATGAAATTTTCCGCACAGTCCTCACTTAGGAGAAAAATTGTGCAATGCCCAATGAGGGACATAATTGCACAATTCAAGAAAGCAGTGGTTACTATGGGATGAGGCCATGGGAGGATAGACTGTGTAGTTTCGAGAGGCAAGGGGGACTGGGCAGCAGAGAGGCCTAAAGGGAAAATCTTCCCAGTTTTTGAAGGCAGTGAGCTCCGATTGAGGGAAGGGAACTGGAGGAAGCATCTGCACAATTTTGGAGGCCAATGGAGGTTGGGATCTCTGCGCATTACGCAGTTCCAACTTGGAATGGAAAATCTGAGGGTTGAAAGTGTGAAGTGCACAGTTCAAGGCATACTAGGAGGCACAAATATGTAATTCTGGGGGTCAAGGAAGGCTGCTGGACTCTAGAATTACACAGAACAACAATCGTGAAGGACAGTGACTGTGTACTTTATAGTTCCGAGCAGCAAGGTCACATCCAAGAGGGATTAGACTGTGCAGTGCATAGCTCATTCACTATGCCCCAAGAGCGTCAATATCCTCTTTCTTATACACACTCATATAATTGTTTTGGAGAATTTGGCATCTATGGATAAATACTGATTCCCTATATAAGTAGCCATATCTAGAAAAACAATTTAAAGTATTTTCGTCTTTCCCTATAAGCAATAGATACGATGAGAAGACCTACTTGTAGTTCTGCTTTCCTCTCATCTCCTTTGTATCAATCTTGTCACTCCTTCCCGTACTTAATATGCTTGAGAAGTACCTGTAAACACAACAAAAAACAAAGAATCAATCAAAGCAAAAGATCTATTGAATATAAGTGAATGGAATCAGATACAATTCACACATATAAGCATTATAAAACAATACAAACATATGGGAGAAAGGTTCAAACACTTTATTGAATAGAAGAAGGAATTACAACCATTGGTGTCTGATTCAAAGCCATTCCTCCAGCGTGGATCCCATGCACATCACATCAAAAGCATGACAAACTTTTAGCATTACAATACTTGCTTCAAAGCCAAATCTCATAGCAACATTATCTCCTTACAATTCAACATAATCCAGCCCCTGATCACTTAGATGAGTGGTCAATTTATAGGGAGATGAAGGAGGTTTTGTCATAAATGGTGGCATTGAATGGCCTTCCATACTTAGAATTAGTTCCATGGAGGAAGGGATGAGAGGATAGGATGCATCTTAACTCATTCCTCATCCATTTTCGAGCTCATAAGAGTTGATAAGTGAGGGAACCTTCTAGATGACTCCAAAATATAAGAATATTCCCCAAACCCTATGTGAATTTTGCTCAAACTCGCCCAACGCAGGTGAAAGGAAGCCTAAGTGCTCTGTAGAGCACCCTGGCATGGACTTAACTGCTCTGCAGCACACCCTTACATGGGCCTACCTGCACTGGTCCCTCTAGAGCCCATTTCTGGATGTCTTCAAGTCATGAAACTATCTGGGAAGAAGGCATTCAGAGGGGTGACTTGTTTAGGGCATGTAGCAACTGAAATTAGGGTTTGATGAGCCCTAAAACACTGATCTAGATGATGGGATTGGTGTGCCCAAATGGATCTGTAACAATAATGCGAACAATGAAAATCCTTCAAGCTCTATTTCACCAGCCTCTGGAAAATTTTTGTGGTGCAGCAACCTAGCGAGGAAGAGGAGATTTGAACCTGCTCCCTCAACCCATCAAATGTAGGGAAACTCATGTATAGAGCCTTACAATCCATAGAAGAAGTGTTCTTACACAGCTCAAAATACTTTTGGGAGTAATTGAGAAGAATAATGGTATTGTGGGGTGTGGGCAGAAGGAAGGAATCTAGCAAAAAAGATCGATGATCTGAGATGGGATTGAAAGAAGAGAAAATAGACATGGAGGGATCTAAGTTTGTTGATATTCTGATAACTACTCATCCATATCTTTCTTTTTCTATTAGTTCATTTTGAAATCATAATTGTACCAAATTTATGGATGGAAAGAAGCCATCAATTATATTTTTCTGCAATTTCTAGCTCTTAACTTCTTTCCGCTTCTGAATCCATCTTAGAACTCTGTCATTGGTTAGAAAAATTTTAATCAATATAAAAAATGCCACTCAAAATTAGCTTTGCCCAGGATTATAGATTAAGGTATAGTTTGGGAAAAAAAATTGACTGTCTTTCCGGCTTCATAATTGAAGGGACCTATAATTATCAACGTGTGGTTTTAGTTGTGTGCTAGAAGGCTACAATTTATTGTCATCTATGACCCAACCACCTGCTTCTGGTATATTATTCGATGTCAAAGTGGCAATTTTGATATTGATAATCTTGATGATGGGTGCTTAGCTCATCATGGTGGCCCTTCTTTTCCATATAGTAGTCCACATCCCGCACCTTTCCTTCTTCATATCCCGACAACTCCTGATATGTAGTTGTTTATATTAATAGTGAAAGGAAAAAAAACAAATAATGATAACTTTGATAACTCCAAAGCTTCCCCCACAATATCATTAATCAAGAACTGCTTTTCTATTTCATGATGTTCTGGATGTTATTCTCTAAACCGAGGCCATAGCATGAGTAGGGATAAAATTCATTATGAGAACATCCAAAAATCAGCTACCAATCATCACAATTTGTACCAAATATAGTTGGAGGTTTGCAATTGATGCCAAACAACATCAATCTGCATATGTGGTCAATAACATATCCCTATGAAATTTATTGATCTTGTATATATCTTGAACAACAATTTATTCATCTGTGAATGAACAATAACTCTAGAACATTTATTTTGCTTGCAACTTTTGTTTTTTTTTTCCAACGTCTTAATAGTTAAATAAGAAACAATAAAAAGGCACAATAAGACATTTCTTTGAAAAAATTCCAAAGCTCACTCCAGTAGAACTCAAAAAGAGAAAAATATATAGCGTAAATTTTATTATAAATAAGAAAATTGATGCAAGCATTGTGTAGACATAGCAATGATGCAACTATTAGATGTGATGCAAACAATACAACAAATGCACTGCTCAAAATTAGTTGTCAGATATAATTTTGAATGATTTTGATTTCCAACAACTGTAACAAAAAATGTAGATGGGCATTTTATTTAGTGAATGAGATTGTTCTGTAAAAACATCCTAGTATGAAAAACTTAGAGAAATGTACAAGTTCAAATCTCAATTATGTCCTAAGATGGAAAACTAAGTGCTTCATTGTTTCCTGCCACAAGTGGTTTTCGCAAAGAGACATCCTAGTGGAATGGCTAATTGTGTTTTTCCCAAGGGAAAAGAGCAACAATTTTGCTCAAATTCGAATCCCAATCATGTCCTGAGCCATGCAAACCTATACAAGCGATAATTGTTGTTTGCAGAGAGACATCCAACATACTGATTGTTTATGTTTTTGCCCAGGGATTTTGTTATTAATGGTTTTCATGTTCATTTTCCGAGCTAATTGGAATTGGGGAGGATATATTCCTATGGTAATTACTCCATAAGTTAAGTTAAAAAAGTGGAAGGTAAAATTATACTCTGATCTGAAGGAGAATAGATTCTCCTAGAAAAGAAGCACCCCGAATTTCTTGAATCAAAATTAACACTGGGCTAAGTAAATTCTCGGTCCAAAAGAACAAAATTTGGAATCTACAGGTTCAAGGAGAATTTTCCGTAAACTTCTCTTTTCAAAAATATATTGAAGGTTGGATTGTTATTAGGGCCTTTGGTTCATATGCAAAGATGGTATGCTCATTAATTGAGGCTATCATAACACCTTAAATTTTGATATGATTCCACCCTTTGAATGGAAATTGAGTCTAAAAGTAAAATGGCCCAGTGTGGCCACATATACGTATAACCTCAAACCATTATCGGAATATTCAGTACTTTTAACGCTTCAACAATTTATAGAAACATTCAAGTTCAAATTTTTATTCAAATATGATAACAAGGAACTGCTCAAAATTAAGAACCAAAAACAAAATCCATTGATATGCAAAGGAAAATGGAAAGCAATGGGAAAGAGGGGGGTTGCAGAAAGAGGTGTCCCTTAAATGTTCTCCATACAGGATGAGAAAGAGTTCAAAAGAATGAGTAAAAGACTCAGCCAGGGGATCAGACTATTGAATGTTAGAAAGATTGAAAGGATATGTACAAAGAACAAGACAGTTATCACAGAGACAAGAAAATTGAAAAAACTAGCAGAGATGACAAGGTTGGTAATGATTAGGAGAATCTATAGCCATCCTCTCTATAAAGGTTTTAAGAAAGGATGAGAAGAAAATAGTAAATAAAACACAAGATGAAGCTCTTAGAACAATTGGAAGGAAAGCCTTGTATGCTCTGACATTTATAATGAAATGAAAACATAAAACACAGAATATGAAGACAACAATCAATGCAAAGCTTAAGTTTCAAAATAAAATTGACCAGGACATGAAGAATGCATAATAGAAAGCCTTTGGATAAAGGGAAGTTCACATCCTGTTATATGATGTAAACATAAGATAAAGAAAATATCAAGTGGATTTCAAACAAGAAAGGTTTATTACGCTGCCATACCTATGGCTCAAAACACTGACCAGATGTCATCATGCTTTAAAGTCTGGATTATCCGATGAAAAGTTCCGAGTTGCTACACTCTTGGCCAGGTAGGAAAACGACATGCCAATGAACAAGATATGCTATAATTTTTCACTTTCAATCTTTCCAAATTATCATTCCTTACAACGTTGTCTACTATTTAAACCTTCCAATCATCATATATCTCTAAAACATCTCGCATACTCCTTCCAACATTCTATACCATATTACCATCCACTAGTCCCCATTCCTTTCCAATGAAGCAAAGACTAGATTCCTTTATATCTCTTGATGTAATTATATATATTTTATTTTTCTTCTATAAATTGTGGCATTATTTGTTTGAAGATAAATCTCCTTGCATAACTGAGTAACCACATGCAACAATTGGAAGTCTAGGTGACTAGTACTTGACACATGAAGGGACATACATAAGAGTTTATGGAACCCAAAATCCTCCTCACCTATTACCTATGTATGTCACTAATAGAGTAATCATGGAGGAGATAATGTATCAATCCTATGGGCATGGATTGGCCCCAAATTTGATAAGATCCAAAAAGGGTCCCTGGCCTTTTATCCTGATAAAGAGAAACTTCTATGAAATTGAAAACAAGGTAAGGCAGGCTTGTCTACAATGGATGCCTAATAAGTCCTTTAAACTTATTGACATATACCTTGAATTTGGAAAATGGTGGTGAGATAATTATTGTATGCAATGTAAGGGGAACAACTTTCATAACATCTTACACACGCTACTCTCCATATTTATAGCACAAGGCTCAAATGCATTGGATATAATCATATTCACATAATATTATTGCTTCACACTGCCAGCACATAACCCGTAGGAATAAAAATGTGTTTGTTTCCAAATTAGAGACATACACATTTTATAAGCCACATGCATAATATATTCACTTCATGTAATATATGGACCCATTCACAAATCATTCTATCATGCACCATGCAGATGCCTACATTCATAAAATTTCACACACAAAAATACATGACCATGATTTGGGATCATACATAATTAAGCCCTAGTCATTAAAACCCTCACAAATGCATAAGATTCAACTCACATTAAAACCCTCACAATGTACAAGATTCAACTATCATACTAAAACCCTCAAAAGTCATTGTATGCCATCTAGAATGAGGGGGAACAAATTTAATAACCTCTTAGACAAATTGATTTCCATGTTTATAACTCATAGATTAAATACATAATATCGACATATTATTATTGCTTCACATTACCAACACATACCCCATAGGATTGACAAAATGTGTTCGTTTTAGCAACCAAAACGCACTTGAGTGGCATGTAGCATATGTTCACAAAAGATATGGTCCCATTCAAAAGTTATCCTTTAATGGCACATGAAAATGCCCATATGGGTTGAATTCATATAACAATCCCATTTCACATCTTTAAATCGATGGATCTTCCTCCATTGAACAACAAGTTTATGATTATTTTGGTGGTGCTACATATAGATTAGATTATAAGTGTCAGTGTTCCAAGAAAATGAGTGATTTGTATTGTGATCTGGTGTTGTTTTGTTTTTTTCTTGATGCAGGAGAAAGTGGCAATGGATCATAAGGACATGATGGGATGTCCATTTTGTTTGGAGAGAGGAGGATTGAAACCTCAGCCAGAGAAGGCATTGAAATGCCCAAGATGTGAATCTACAAATACCAAGTTTTGTTACTACAACAATTACAGTTTATCACAACCTCGTTATTTCTGCAAGACATGCAGATGCTACTGGACCAAAGGAGGCACTTTAAGGAATGTTCCTGTTGGTGGAGGTTGCAGAAAAAACAAGAGAATCAAGGGATCATTATACAGTCCAATATGGAGAAACTGGAATGTCCCTCTATCTATAATGTCTATGCCTGCACTCAGGATATATATATATATATATATATATATATATATATATATATATATATATATATATATATATATATATATATATATATTCCAGTTTCAAAGAGATTCACAGATGTGATATTCCCTTTCAAAGTGTGATAAATTTGTAGTGAAAATGAATCTAATCTAGTAAATAAGTTACTATCATCAAGGTGGATCACTGAAATGGACCAAATGTATAAGTGACACATTGTCTATTGAACAGTCGTTTAGACTGGAAGTTTACCATACTTAGTTCCATTTGCGTTCTCAAATATTCTTGTACAGACTCTACGTGAATACCAACAAGACAATGTTATCATATGCTTATTTTGGAGCAGGAACAAATGGTAATCCTAAGGGAATTGAATGCTCAAAACCTTTGTATTCTTCTTTAAATAGTTGCAATTGTTTTCTACAATAGATTAGAATACAAGTTTACCACAATTAGTTCCAGTGGTGTTCTCAAACATTTTTGTATAGACTCTACGTGAATACCAACAAGATAATGTGATCATATGCTTATTTTGGAGCAAGAATGCATGGAAACCCTAAGGGCATTGAATGCTCAAAATCATTGTATTTTTCTTTAAATGGATGCAATGTTTTTCTAGAACAACTTCAGCTTTCCATTGATGTTTGATCCATGTTTTGCAGCACCAGTAAAACTGTTACTTTCCAAGCAATATTTTTCTTGACATGTACTATAATGGAGTATAAAGGAGTAGAAGATAGAAAAATTTCATATATGATATTAGTGAGAATAATTTCTAACAGAAAAGTTCCTACTACATGAGTTTTTGGTGTGGTGTCTAGATTTAGCCAGGAAGATATTGAAGATGAAAAATTTAAAGCATTTCGTTGTTTATGAGCATAATCACGATCACATAGTTTATATTATGACAATGGAAAAATACAATAGTTAGCATCTGTTTTTAAAATGTTGTCTTGAATTGTTTCATCAAATCGATCCAAAAACGTTTACAAATTACTTTCCAATATTGCACATGAGAACCATGCAATAGAATTTGTTTTACATCGTTGGAAGACCTTGTATTATATATGAAATCTGTATGATTTACAAAGAAAGAATTCTCAGGATCTTTGTGAACCCAACCTTTACAAATTACAATCCAATCCTGAACAGAACCATGCAATGAAATTTGTTTTACATCTCCGGAGGAACTTCTATGATTTATGAAACCTAGAGAGTCTCCTCAACATCTTTATGAATCTGGACTTGACTACTGTACAATCATTATCATTTGGCTCTTCATGATGGCTACTCTCACATGAAATAAATTACAAATTGTGTAGTATATATCTGATGAAAAATCCTGAGGTATGCAGAGGGGAGAGAGTTGCACCTGGTTCTAAAGGCATGGTTTTAATCAAGTCCCATGCCTCATGCAAATTCTCAACTTAGCCAAGGAGATCAACCATGCATGCATAATGCACTACCCTGGGAGAAATGCAAGAATATTGAACCATAGAATTGAAATATTTCCTGCCCTCAAGCACCAAGCCTGCGAGATACATGCAAATGAAAGAGAAACAAAGGTGATGTGGTTTGGAAGTATGTCCGTCATTTTCATTTGGTGAAAAAGAGAAATTTCCTCCCAACTAAGACCATGGATTCCATAGGCAGCAATTATTTCACTTCATGAAACCACATTTTTCTCTAGACAGTTTACCAAACAACTGGCGTGCAACTACTAAACTTCCACAGTTGGCATATCTTTCAATTAGGGATTTTATTTTGTAACATTCCCCCTCCCAGGCCTACCCAAGAAACCGACTAGCCCGGGTAAACATGCGATGAGAGAGGCTACTATAAGGGATTCAACCTCCTTGGTGACCTTAAGGAAATGGAATCGACAGAACACCTTAAAAACACCCATCCATATCAACAACAACACCGTTAGGAGACATGTCAGCCACTTAGACATCTCATCCTTGATTCCCATTGATGTTTTAAGCATTTTAACCCCTAGTTGCTCTCATGCTATAGGCATGATGGCATCCAAAAGCCAAAGTTGATATCACATGCCTATGTGCTAGTGTTTTTCAACAGACCTCTGTCAGCGTCCCCGAGATTTGAGCCACTTTTCTAGCCCATAATCCCAACATCTACCTAGAACTTGTTACAACCTCCAGAATCCATCAAAGACATGATTAAAATACTAATAAATCAAAAATCAACCTCAAGACTAGGCCTGAGCATCCCCAACCGGGACTAACATTCTTTCAAACACTTGGCATAAATGAAACCTACAGGTCTAGGATACAAAATAGAACATAAATCACTGAAAGAACTTAACAATGAAACATAACCAGAAGGATCACCAACTTCTCCATTGAACTATTATAACATCAATTATGTCATATAACCATGCTTATAACCATCATAAAATGATATAAATATTAGAGATATGACAACCATTAAATCCACATATAAACAAGTGCAAAAGTAATAGAAATTAGATTTTATTAATCATAGGAACATCCGACCAAGTTCAGGACTTCAAAGTACCACCCGACCATAGACATGGCTAAACCAAATCTCTCTTTCATCCAGTCACCCCCGTGCCACATTCCAAACATGAATGTGGGATCTAATAAAAAACCAATCCAAGAACAATCAAGGGAATCCAAAGGTTAAACCACGTCCACCCTCATCAAACATGATCACAGAAAAACCAGTGCTCCAATCACAACCGAGCTAAACTTGCAATGTCATCTGGAATCCATCATTATCCTTGAGGAATTGTTCGTCTCCTTGTCTCTCAGGCTTTACCGCAATCCAATCTCGGATCACTAGGCCCTAAACCGAGACTAATCTCTCAAGCTTTACCACAATCTAAACCCATATCACTAGGCCCTAAACTGAGACTTCTCGCTCAGGATTTACTGTGTATCCTGCCAAAACTAGTCGAGGGATTCCTAGGCCTTTGGGAATGAATCTTGAGATCACCTCCACCCCAGATTCTGAAATCCATCTGCAAACCAAACCTCAAAACTGAGATAAACATCCCAACATACCATGGCATCCAAAAAAAGGCAAGGCCAGGCTGAAAACCACTATCATAACCCGACAAAACCATGCCAATGACAACAAGAGAACCATACACTAACATGGAAAGCCATGCATGTCCAAACCAGCTAGGAAATAACACATGTAAAATGTTACCTGCAAATATTCCTGTTGAAGTTGCTTGATCCTGCTTTTCCTTCCTTGATCCTTGATTTCCTTCCTTTCCCTTTGATTTCTTTTCCTTTCTTGCTCCAAAGCTAGAGTGCTTCAAGAAAACTCTAAGTGAACAAGAGTGTGTGTGAGAGAGAGAGAATAATGAGAGAGCTCCAAACTTGAATTGAGAAAATGTTACCAACTGATCCTCAGAAGCCTTTTTATTAATGAGGCCTGTATTTTCTTCATTTTCCATTATTTTCCTTCAATGTCCTCCTCACATGCAACATGTCACCTTTCACCTTAATTTTCTCCTAATTTCCTTTATTTTCATAAATAAATGTGCCGAAAGATAATTTTTTCCTTTTAATTCCTTTTCCTTAGCCTTTTCCAATTTTCTTTAGCCAAAACACACATCCAGTGATGCCCACTAGGATATCTTTGCCCAAAATTTAGCTTGGAATAAGTGTCTCTTAACCATGGTATTATTTTCCTTTATTAAATTTTATTACATGAACTTTTCACTAGGATTATTACATATTGTAACAAGATATCCACTTTTAATTGTAGAACCGTGAATCAAATTACATTGTTTCTGAGATGATAAATGAGCACATGCTAGGAGCACACTTACCAAAGTTATTGAGTTAGGTTTCATGTCTTCCATTTGCATCTGATGAAATAGGGTTAAGGCGTCACTAGCAAACCCATTTTGGGTATACCCACCAATCATTGTACCCCAAGAAATTATATTTCTGTTAGACATTTAATGGAACAATTGTCATGTGATCTCTATAATCCCACATTTAGCATACTATGAGAGCATTCAACACACAAACATCTGACTCAAAGTATCTTCTAATTATGCAATCATGGATCCACTTGCCTGGTTCCATAACCCCTAAACGGGCACATGCAGGAAGAACAGTTACCATAGCGCAATAGTCCGAAGTCACACCTTTTTTTTAGGAAAATAAAAATTCAATGACGTATTCAAAGAGGAAACATGTTTACATATTTAGAAAAAAATATATCTCAATGATACCATCATTAGAGATAAAATATCTACCACACAAAGCCAATGAATGAATAGGTCCACATATGAATACCATTCATCTAAATAGAGAATAGGGAAAAAACACAAACAACATGACCATTATCAACAAAACCAATAGATAGTAAATGCTTAGAAGTAGGCATCTACACATCTGGAATTATGGAGGAATGGGAGTATGAAGAAAAACAACACCCACCATCGAAGCGAAAACACAGATGAGGCAATCATCCACCAATATGAGCCAACAAATAAATTCTTCGGCACCATTGGATATTACCCTGTCACATCTGCTTGTTTCATTCGATAAAATAGTTTCAAGGCCTCATTGGGTTGTCCATTCTGGGTATACCCAGCAATCAATGAATTCCAAGAGATCACGTTTCAAATCTTAGGACCAAGCGTTGTCATACCACAAAGTATGCAAAAAATGGAGAAACCCTAAGGGTTTGGGATCGCTAGGCTGCAGAGCCATTTTATTCTGGAGACAAAAACAAACCCAAAGAAACAACAAACTATTAGGTTAGGTTTTTGTCGCTAATATAACTAAAATTCACTGCCTAAGTAAGAGAGCTGACCTAGAACAAATAATAGAGATTGTGAATTAGAACAGTTGGTCAACAAGATTTGAACTAAAATTCACTAGAAAGAAAATGGAAGGTAAGAAAAAAAAGCACAGGAAGGAACTCAGTAAAAATTTCCAAATTGGGTGAACCATGTATATCTGTGTCTCTCTTGTTTTGTGTGTTTTCTGTGCTTATATTTTTGCAATATATTTTATGTGTTCCATTACTCTGTAATATATAATTTTATAACAACTGGTATCAGAGCTGAAGGTCTATTTGGCTGGTAAACTTGTAGGAGAGAAGGGTTCTTGGTTAGAGTGGGAGCAATGGCGAACGATGGTAGGTTTAGGGTCAAAAAATTTAACAGCCAAAACTACCAGCTATGGAAGATGCAAATGGAAGATTATTTGTACTAGAAATATTTGTACCAACCATTGAGCAGAAATACAAAGAAGCCGACGAGTATGACAGACACAGAATGGGATATTCTCGACAGAAAGGAACTTGAAACAATATGGTTGTGCCTAGCAGCGTCGGTAGCCTTTAATATTTCAAAGGAAACGACAACAGAGGGTTTAATGTCATCATTGGCCAAACTATAGGAAAAACCCTAGGCCTCAAATAAGGTATTTCTTATTAATCCTTTATTTAATATGAAGATGTCAGAAGGTGGATCTGTTGCTGATCATTTAAATGAATTTAATACAATTACTAGTCAGTTAAGTTTTGTAGGGGTAACTTTTTATGATGAAGTTAAGGCTTTGTTATTTTTGTGCTCATTGCCATAAAGTTGGAATAGTTTAGTTATAACCATTAGTAGCTCTATATTTGGATCTAGTACTTTAAAGTTTGATGATGTTGTCGGTGAAATCCTTAGCGAGGAAATGCGACGGAAAATCTCCAGTGAGACATCAGGTAATGCTTTGACTGTAGAGACTAGGGGAAGAAAAATGGAAAGAGGAAAGAGCCCAGTATATCGTAGTAAGTCAAGGAAAGGCAGATCCAAGTCCAGATCGGGGATAGTGTGCTGGAAATGTGGGAAGAAAGGACACCTAAAGAAAGACTTCAAGTCTCTGAGAAAATAAGGAGACGTGCACCAAGAAAACAATCATGAAGCAAATGTGGTAGGTGATGTGTTTCAAGATGCTTTGATTCTTTCATTAGAAAATATTATTGATGCCTGGGTGGTAGATTCAGGGGCCTCATTCCATGCCACACATGATAGGAAACATTTTCATGATTATGTTCAAGGAAATTTTGGACAAGTTCGATTGAGTGATGATAAACCCTGTAAAATCTTTGGAATGGGTACAATTTTCATAAAACAGTGGAATTCAAATCAATGGCTATTAAAGGAGGTAAGGCATGTTCCAGATCTGAAGAAAAATCTAATTTCAACAGGGTAGTTGGGAGGTGAAGGTTGTATGACTACTTTTACAGATAAAACCTAGAAGGTCACTAAAGGATCCCTGGTAATAGCAAAAGGAGAGAAGGTTTTTACATTGTATTTATGCAATGGTATTTCTAATTTTGTTAATGCTTTAACCTCTACAGGAGAAGATACGGCATTGTGGCATCATAGGCTTGGGCACATGAGTGAGAAGGGGATGCAGATTCTTCACTCAAGAATTTTTTTGCCAGGTTTTAAGCATGTTGATTTAAAATTCTGTGAGAATTGTGTTTATGGAAAACATAAGAGAGTCAGATTCCTCAAAGTTTGGAAAGAAAAGAAGAGCGAAAAATTAGAGCTTGTGCATACAGATGTATGGGGACTTGCTCAGGTATCATCTCTTAGTGGCTCTCATTATTTTGTTACTTTTATTGATGATGCAACCAGAAAAACCTGGATTTATTGTATTCGAAATAAATCTGATGTATTTGATACTTTCAAGAAATGGAAAGCTTTGGTTGAAAATGAGACAGGAAAAAGGTTGAAGTGTCTCAGATCAGACAATGGAGATGAATATTGCAGTAAAGAGTTTGATAGGTTATGTTCAGAGAATGGAATTCGCAGAGAGAATCCAATTCCTGGAACACCATAAGAAAATGGTGTGTCAGAAAGGATGAACAGGACAATGATGGAGCATGCAAGATACATGAGATTGCATGCAGGATTGCCTTTACAATTTTGGGCAGATGTTGTAGATACTATTGTTTATCTAATAAACGGAGGGCCTTCAAGTTCCTTGGATGGTGGTATTTTAGAGGAGGCATGGACAAGTAAAAAGGTAAACTACTCATTTTTAAAGACTTTTGGTTGTGAAGCCTTTGTCCACATTAATAAACAAAATAGAACAAAGCTTGAGGCAAAATCAAATAAATGTACCTTTATTGGATATGTTATTAATGATTTTGGTTATTTATTTTATGATTATGAAAAACACAAAATCATTAGAAGCAAAGATGTCATATTCAATGAAAAAATTTTGTATAAGGATTAGCTATAGGAAAAGAAACAAGAAAAAGAAAACAAAGAATACACAATGCTTGATGAGATCACAGAAAAAGTGATGGTGCCTGAAAATCATAATGATCAACAACCACAACAACAACAACAACCACAACAACGACCACAACAACAACAACCACAACAACAACAAGCACCTCAAACACTTGAAAGTGGTGTTAGAAGATCTACTAGGATAAGTAGACCCCCTAAACAATACTCTCCTTCATTATATTATGTATTGTTGACTGATTATGGTGAACTAGAATGTTATGAAGAAGCAGTGCAGGTAGAAAACAAGAAGAAGTGGGAGCAAGCCATGAAAGAAGAGATGGACTCCTAGCACATAACCAGACTTGGGACTTAGTCAGGTTGCCTGTAGGTAAAATAGCATTGCAGAATAAATGGGTTTATAGGTTGAAGGAAGAAGATGGAGGTAGAAAAAGGTATAAAGTTATACTTGTGGTAAAGGGATTTGCACAGAAAAAGGGTATAAATTTTGATGAGATATTTTCTCCTATTGTTAAAATGACTTCAATTAGAACTATTTTAAGTCTAATAGTAGCTGAAGATTTTCATCTTGAGCAGTTAGATGTAAAGACAACCTTTCTCCATGGGGATTTGGAGGAAGAGATATATATGTAGCAGCCACAAGGATATGAGGCCAAGGGAAGGAGAAACTAGTGTGCAGGTTGAAGAAGAGCTTGTATGGCTTAAAACAGGCTCCAAGGCAGTGGTATCTAAAATTTGACAGGTTTATGTCTGAACAAGGTTATACTAGATGTCACTCTGATCATTGTGTTTATCTCAAAAGGAAAAATGTTGGAAGCTATATTATATTGTTATTGTATGTAGATGACATGCCTATTGCAGGTTCTAACATGCAGGAAATAAATGTGCTCAAAATAAAATTAGCAAACTCATTTGCTATGAAGGATTTGGGTGCTGCAAAACAAATCCTTGGTATGAGAATAACTAGAGATAGGAAGAATCATAAATTAACATTGTCTCGGAGTGAGTACATAGAAAAGGTGTTGAAAATATTTAATATGCAGAATGCAAAACCAGTTAGTATACCTTTGGCAAGCCATTTCAAACTAAGTAAGGAGATGTGTCCCAAGACTTAGGAAGAAATGGCTTATATGTCTAAAGTTCCATATGCATCAGTAGTTGGAAGCTTAATGTATGCAATGGTCTGCAAAAGGCTTGATATTGCACATGCAGTGTGAGTTGTAAGCAGGTACATGAAAAATCCAAGAAAAGAACATTGGATGGCAGTGAAGTGGATTCTCAGGTATTTGAGAGGTACCAAAAATCAAGCATTATGCTTTGGTGGTTCAAACATTGCTCTATAGGGATATGTTGATGCAGATATGGTAGGTGATAGAGATAACAAGAGAAGCACCACAGGGTATGTGTTTACTGTAGGTGGAAAAACTACCAGTTAGGTTTCAAAACTGCAAAGTGTTGTTGCACTCTCAATAATGGAAGCAGAGTATGTTGCTGCTACAGAGGCTAGTAAATAAATGATTTGGTTACAAAGGTTTCTGGATGAATTGGGTAAGAAGCAGGAGTTGGGAAGGTTATACAGTGACATCCAGAGTGCCATACATCTTGCAAAGAACTATGCATTTCATTCCAAGGCAAAACATATACAACTCAAGTATCATTTCATACGGTCAGTCTTGGAAGATGGATAACTGAAGCTGCAAAAGATACACACTAGCCATAATCCTGCAGATATGTTAACAAAAGTTGAACTAGGGAGAAACTGAGATATTTCTCAGTTTCAATTGGTCTTCAAGTATGATGATGAAGATGAGAAACAACTAGGTCGAAAGTGGAGTCATTGTCCAGCAAATGAAGCAGCGGTGGAGTTCCTATAATCAGTATCCAAGTGGGAGATTGTTGGGTGTGGAGCTTGATTATCTTCTTTATTCAGAGGTATTATTGCATTGGACCCCAGTTCGTAATGTAGCAGCAAAGCCGCTCATAATATTTGCATTACAAGGGGGGTCTAGGGGGGTGGTTGTGATCTTTGGGAGCCTCCCATGGCAAGGGATCGAGGGCAGCACCCCCGAAGCTAAAAATAGATGTAAAATTGACTTGTAAAATGTTGTAATTTGGTAGTCAATTTGTGCCATTCATTAGGCAGATATCTGACAGTAGAAGCTATGTTTAATTTAAGGTTTTTTGCCCTAGAAGGCAACCCCTCACTATATATGACAAAATTGTATTGCGTCTATGTAGATTGGTATTCTGAGTGAGAAAGAGAGAGGAGATTGTGTGAGAGCAAAAAGGGAATTACAACGGATCTGCTGTAGGTTGTATCTCTTCAATTTGTTGGATAATATAAAAGGAAGGACTGGCTATTTCTCCATGTACGTAGCCCAAATTGGGTGAATCACGTATATCTGTGTCTCTCTTGTTTTATGTGTTTTTTGTGTTTATATTTCAACAATATATTTTATGTGTTCCATTTCTCTGTAATATATAATTTTCTAACACATTTCTAATGAGAACATTGTTGAGCAAGGTTGTTTCCTAGGGTTTGATACTAGAGTTTAGTAGAATTTCTATCTAATGTGTATGATGAACAAATAAATCTATTGAGTTAGATTGATCTTGTTGTTGGTTAGAGTGGGATTCACTACTAGGGTTTGATATTTTTGGTAACCAGAGAGGGTTGGTTGATATTTTTATGTTGATATTAAGCATAAGTGGATCTAGTCTAAAAATTCTAAACATGGTCCATCACGGTGAATCGAAAGTCATAGCATTTAGGGAAAGTAGTGGCTTATTGAGTAGGGTGGAAGGGTGGTGCAAGTTGGAGAGTGGACTCTCCTTCAGGTTGTAGCCTAAGAACACTTCAAAGTGACATGGTTATGCTAAGGTAGGTTGGAGCTTGTGCAGGGTGTTGGAGCATCCTTCAGTCATAGTTGATAAAACGATGTCATTGGAGCATTTCACTTGGAGTTGGTAAATCAGGGTGTCGAAGCATCCTTTCATATGGAGATGATAAATCAGGGGGTTGAAGCCTCCTCTAGTTGTTTCTAGAGAACCTTGGAAGTTGGACCAACTTGTTGATGTAATAATAAAGACCTATATTAAAATAGAAAATTTGAGGCATAACTTCCCTCCCATTGGGGACTGGTTATTGAAGTATAATAAGGTGAGTCTAAGCCCCATCTTTATTGCTACCTGAAATATATTTTCACTAAAATATATGTGTCAATTCCTAATGAATCTGGAAGTCTTTTTGGGTAGACCTTATAGCGAATTCTAAGGCAAAGATCAACTTCATTTTTGAGCCATCATAAAGACGATCTTAACCTTTTAGAAGAGTTGTTTGACTCATGATTAAAATGAAACCTTTAGGATTTTCTACTAAAGTTTGGATAAAATTAAGAAATATACGACAGTGGTATAGAACATTAGTTATGTGGCTTATTCCAGGGCATCATTGATTTTGATTGATATTCTTCATTATTTTGAAGGAATATATGTATTAAAGTGAAGCCTCCTTTTGGCTATTCCTAAAAAAATTTCTATGATTTGAATTTGTAGATCTGAAGTCTGGTTAAAATATCTCTTTGTGACAGAATGATTGGCTTACTCTCTGAACTATTTTAAAGAGATCTTTCTGTGATCATATGTCACCTTCTAGAATATTTTCATTCCTTATTTAAATACATCACCTAAGGCTCTGCCGTTGAAGAATGTATGCTAGATATTAGTATTGTAGATGACCTCTCCTTGATGCATCTTCAGCCCTTTGTCAAACACAACTTGGGGTTTGTCTAGTTAAAAGTTCTGTTGGAACAAATTGGTTGAGAAGATCTAATTGAAAGAAACTATTGAAGGGTCAATACCACAAGCATTGACAAAGTTTTGGACATGGGACGGATAGGGTATCTTGAAGTATATCAATGGAACATTGTGCCAACAGAATTGAGGGCATCTTCAAATACACCGGTGACACCCTTTGCATTAGCAGAATAGAGGTATGAAACTTCTTGTGTGTTTTAACTGAAGGAATTTCTAAGCATTGCAATCAGAGAAGTGAATGTTGATAGTATTAAAGGAGGCAAATGTGTAGCATGACAATTGACATACTTTGGCCTATCAGCATTTGTTATTTGAAGCTTAAATCAACATTCTAGAATATTTACTTTGTAAGATTGCCTTGCATTTACATGATGACAAATTGAACACATGTTTAGTGAAGTTGTCTTATTGACATGTGACTAATTAGAGATTGTGTTGGATATTTAGTGTAATTATAATACTGCCATTATCATATGCCATTGTTAGGATTTGATGAAGTATTGAGCAATTGGTGTATTTTTGCATCATTGATTGGTCAGGCTGCAGCTAATAAGCTACTTGGGTTTTATTCATATGTTGCATTGACCATTGCTAATGAGATATTTTTGAGGAAAGTTTTTACCTGGGGTTTGATATTAGAGTTGAGCAGAATTGTTGTTGAATGTGTGTGATGAATAAAGAAATATATTCAACAATATTGCTCTTGTTGTTATTAGTTAGAGTGGGATTTGCTGCTAGGGTTTGATCTTTCTGGTAAGCAAAGAGGGAAGGTTGATATTTTTATGTCAATATTAGGCATAGGTGGATCTAGTATGAAAATTGTGAAATGTGGTCCACTGTGGTGAATTGAAGGTCAGAGCCTTCTAGGAAAGTGGTGGCTTGCTGAGTAGGGTGGCAGGGTGGTGCAAGGCAAAGAGTGGAATTTCCTTCAAGTTGTAGCCTGAGAACACTTCAAGGTGACAAGGTGGTGCTAGGGTAGGTTGGATCTTGTGTAGGGTGTTGGAGAATCCTTTCAGTTGGATCCGATAAAACCAGGGTGTTGGATCATCCTTTCAGTTGGAGTTGGTAAATCAGGGTGTCAAAGAATCCTTTCAATTGGAGATGATAAATCAGAGGGTTAGAGCCTCCTTCTAGTTTCTATTGGATAACATTGGAAGTTGGAGCTTCCAGATGATGTAACCTTAAAGACCTATATTAAAAGTGTTCAGTGGATTTTATCCTAAAAGGGTTTCCACCTAAAAATATCTTATGTATTGTCTTGGATGTTGTGTATTGTTGAATGTGTTGCTAATTTATGTTTTGATCTAATGCTTAATGCTTTGTGAAGCTAAAATTATCTAATTGAAGTAACATACTAATTCAACCCCCTCTCTGTATTTCCAACACTTTACACTGTATTCCTCAACACTTTCACTCTTTTCCCTTGTCTTAGATTTGAATAACATTTTTCACACAAATTTTCTCAATTAACTTTTTCTTAGCAATATATATATATATATATATATATATATATATATATATATATATATATCTAGAGAGAGAGAGAGAGAGAGAGAGAGTATATAATGTGATTTATGTGTTATCTATATACATACATATATATATATATATATATATATATATATCACACATAAATCGAATTATATACTCTCTCTCTCTCTCTCTCTCTCTCTCTCTATATATATATATATATATATATATATATATATATATTAAAAAATAATAGATAGTACACAAATTCTTATGATGATACAAATTCAATTATACATGTACATTGTAACACTATGGATTCAATCATGTTTCATCAATGATACATGTTTACAACTAGCACTTACTACTACATCAATGACGAATGCGATAAATTGACATTGGCCAAACACAAGGTAGACATTAGAACCCAAAACAGTAGAATAGGAAGGAATAATCTCATAGGTTGTTGCCAATAGGCTATAGGCTATGCGTATAGCTCATCAACATCGAACTTAGGATCAATACCACAATTGCGCTCTTTTGTATCCTCCTCATCTTTATCCAATGTGATATATGCATCTATTGGTGTGGAGGATGGTCCCTTAAGAGTATCACCATCATCCAAAACACCCCTATCTCCTTTGGCGGTCACTCCCATAGTACCACAACACCCAAAAAACAAATGAAAATGGATAAATACAACCCAATTTTGGTGGACAAGTGTCCAAAAATTGTGATTCTCTCTAGGTATGAATAAAACACCTTCTTGACACAAATTCCAAACTTTAAACACTCACCAACAACGAATCAGACATGTGTCAATAGAGAATCATGTCTGACATAGCTGGATTCACGACACGTGGGGGTGGGTGTGGGGGAGAGAGAGAGATTTGATAAGCATCAAAATACCTTAATGATACAACTCACATTACTAAAATTAAAATAAAATCATACAAATTAACTAAATTATAACTTTTATTATTATTATTATTATTATTATTATTATTATTATTATTATAATATAAATCTCTAACAAGATTCCTAGAGATTCGCTCTGAGTTTATCATAGAGATTCTTAATATGAGTTTGCCATAGAGATTCTTAACTTGTAGATAGACTTTGTTACAATACCATGGCTTAGCAATACCACATGCCCCAAAAACCTTAACTCATTTCATATGACACTTGTTCATATGGTATTTTTTTAGTTAATCAATTTTTTTTAAAGGAAAAAAAAGAGCATAACTAATTTGGAGATAAATCTCAACCTTTGATTTGAAATTACTACTAAGAATTATGTTGAAATTAAATATCTACCATCCAATTAGTAGGTATTGATAGTTAGACTAAAATAGACAACCATCAACATAATAAACAATACTAACAAAAAAAGAATTATTAAGAAAATAAAGTTTGTTCTAGGAAGATAAGATAAAAGAACTTGCCCATCCTTGTAAACAAACTCTATCTTCAAATTAAAGCTATTTACAAGATGTTTTCAATAAAAGTACACAAACACAAGATATTGCCAATGAAAATACGAATATAGAACATGTTTCCAAAAGTGTTTAGTGATATAAATTAGATGGTAGTAAATGTTGATAGACATAAGATAAACATCAAAACACTTACTTTAGCACACATCTTACATTGCTAAAATTAAAATAGATAAATAAAAACAAACATAAAAATGAACTAAATTGTAGCTTTATTTTAAATATTGTTATTATGAATTATAAAAAGAATTAATTTCCCATGGTGCCAACTCAATTGGTGATCAAAGTATGGTAGTAAATGTTGATAGACATAAGATAAGCATCAAAACACTTACTTTAGCACAAATCTCACATTGCTAAAATTAAAATAAATAAATAAAAACAAACATAAAAATTAACTAAATTGTAACTTTATTTTAAAATATTATTATTATGAACTATAAAAAGAATTAATGTCCCACGGTGCCAGATCAACTGGTGATCAAAGTGACGCTGAGTGTGCAAACTAAGAGATCCAGGGTTCATTCCCTTGGTTGTGACCTGATCTATGGAGAGGAGAATAGGTAGTAGGCCCCAAAGGTATAGTGATGATCAAAGTGACGCAGAGTGTGAAAACTATGAGATCAAGGGTTCAATCCCTTAGATCCAAGGTTCAATCCCTCCTTTAGTTGTGACCCGATCTATGGAGAGGAGAATAGGTTGTAGGCCCCAAAGGTATAGTGCTAACGGCCATAATAAACTTTGTTATAAAAGCAATTAATAAATAAATTAAACATATATACATTAAAAAATACATGTAGCATAATTCTTAACCGTGGAGATCCATCCCCATTTTATTATGAAATTTTTTAATTTGTAAACTTTATTATAATACCATATCTCAATTTCATAATTTATCAATATCACGTCCAAAAAAAACCATAACTCATTTCATATGACATTGACTCATATGCCATTTTTTATTTAATCAATTTAATTAAAAATCATAAAAATGACAACTACTTTGTAGATAAATCTCAATTTTTATTTGTGAACACCACAAAAAAATATTCTAAAATATTCCATGAAAGTGAAAACCTTATCATCCACCTAATAATTATTGATAATTGAATTAAAATTATGAAAATCCAATTTCAAAATAAACACACTTATCAATATAAATACAAAAAACCTATACAAAAACGTATAAGACACCCTTATAAAAATTTCTAAACATAAATAGAACTTATTCTTTGCCAGTTTCCTAGTTTTGATCTTGTTGTTGTTGTTCATTATTGTGTGATTGTGATTTTTTTATTGCGTTGAGAGGTGCTCTCTAACCCAGTATGGGGGAGATGTTGTCAGGGGCAATCTACTTGTTAGACTGTTTGGATTTGACTTGAGATGGATATTTCAGCAACCTCTATTAACTGACAATGCCATTTTCAAGTAGTTGCAATCAATTCTTCCTCCATGCCCAAAAATTCAAATTCTCTCTCTGCCCCCAGGATTTCAAATGTAAGAGTTGAGCAAGAAAAAGACAAGGGTTCAATGCGAGGATAAAGTCATAACTAGGGTTGTCCTCTACCTGGATTTAGAGGATGGTAGATATATCACAAGGCACAAGTTTCAATGGGAGGAGAATTTTGTGCCCAGGACTTTAAAGATGCATGAGATGAATTGGTGACACATGCAAGATGACAGACAATAAGTCTTAAATTCTGATCATATCATTTATAGTTAACAGTTTAGATCTAAGAATCCAAATATTAATGTATGAATATGTTGGTGTTGTGATATCGAGTGTAGGTGATTAATGACAGATTTGAGAGACTTTTTCAATCTTCCATGGTATTTTCTGAATGTAGATGAGCTTAGAAAGGCAATTGAGAAGCATGGAGCTTTTGAGATTGAGAGCTTGCAAGTCTGTGAGAGGGTGTCGAACATGGGTGAGGAAGATTTTGAAGAATATATTAAGGACCCAAAGATGTTTGGGTGTATGAAATCCAATCTAAGATTTGTGGGCAGTTTGGTTGAAGCCCATATTTGTAAGGAATGCATAAAGATGTTTTTTCATGTATTTTCCGAGAAGGCCGCAACGCTTATGCAGTGCAATCCACCTTCTAGACTGGTTATGTGCACCATCATCGCTTCGATTATAAGGAAGTAGTCGACAACATCTTTAGAATCAATTCAATTTGTATATGAAAAGAGATTTCTTTTGATCAGGATGTTTGTGTGAAGTTGTAATATCATTAGAACAACATGTCCAATCAGTTGTAACAAGTGATAATATGGCAAGGTGTGGAAAGTTGTATCAAGAGAGCAAGGAAATACATGGTGAAGAATTTTGTGTTGAGATTGTAAGGATGCAGTTCTATGGAGAATAAACTGGAGGAGGAAGGAGGAAAAAGTGCACGGATAATTATGTATTAGGATTTTTTTTAATTGTATTTTAAAATATTTTTATTCATATTGTGGTTGGAGTTTCTAGAATAAAATTGTGCAGAATTTGTGAGCTCTCTAACTTTTCGGATGAAAACTCCATCCATCATAAGGGACCAAAGAGCTTAGTGAGTAAACTAGTGCTTAAAAGCCTCTTTATAGGAGAAAAATAATTAGATAACCGTTGGGTTAATGGTAAAAAATAATATAAATTAGACATAATAATTAAAAATCATGTTTGGAATTAGTTAGAAATTAATGATTAATAATTAGCAAATTTAAATTTAAAATATTAATAATATTTATTAATTGAAAATAAGAATAAAAGAGAAATAGGAATTAAAATAAAAATTAAGAAGAAATAAACATCATATTTCAAATAAGAATGAATTAAGAAAGAGTTAGTTGAAAATAAAAATTAACAATTAAATCATTTAAATTAATCATAAGAATAAATGAAAAAAGTTAGTTAAAAATTAAAATTAATAATTAAATAATTTAAATTAACAATAAGAATTAGCCAACTTTGACCAAATTTCAACTAAATTAAGGATTTAAAATTATTTGAAATAAGAATTTTCTTTTTATTTAATAGTTAAAAGAGAGAATATAAAGATTTAAATAATAAGAATTAAAAAAAGTCTAATAGTTAGACAGTGTACTGATTTGAATATCAAACAGCAAAAGTGCATAAGTTTACCATAATAAAGCTGGAGATAACAGAGTTGGACTTCCTTCCTATTGATGGGCAATGATCTGGCCATCACAAGCAAACAAGCAGTGAGACACATCTGAAAACAGAAATATCTATTCATGTCTGTTGGTGATTAACAGTGAATACGCATTAAATTAGTATTGACAAAGTTGTAATGATATTTGTATTTTTAATTTTAAATCTGCAGAAAATCCATGTTGATGAAGAAGCCATAAACGTACTGTTTATCAAATCAACCATTATGTTAACCAAGGTCACTCATTCTGTCCATGTCCCTGTTAGCATAAGAAGATAACCAATGTAAAAGGTAAGGGAATTTATAATTATAGAAACCAATTTCCCAAAAGCATGGAAAATTCTGCCAGATTTTTTTTATAGAGATGCAAACGATTTGCCCTAAACAGTTGAACCGTATACAGAATTCTGCCCTTTGCGCATATGGAGTATAATCTGCAAAAACAAAAAAAACTTGGAAGCAAGTCATATTTCATTCACAAGCAAAAAGTTAAATCTAGCCATATGTCTAATATGTTGAGGAAATTTTACAGTGAGTTGATGCTTAACTCCCAACTTAGCCATAGAAATTTGATTTAGTTTGCAAGTCTTGGTACTGTTATAGAAATTAATCATTATCGTTCTTAAATGGTTCGTTTTAGCCAATGTGGGAAGCACTCTGTTGCTCTGGTCTGTAAGAGGGCTAAACCGCTCTCGTGTTATATAAACAGGAAGTACGTATATACCACATTTGGCCTGTTCCAGAATTCAATCTTGGGTTTAATGCATTAAAAGCGAATACAAACCAGGGAGAATTAGATGGCAATATGCCATTGCAACTGTCCATTATTCTCATATGATCAAGAAATTTTGGGAATAAAATTTTACTAAAAGAAATCGAAGAGGCATAATTTTTATTAACACATTTACAAAGATTTGTCCTTCATCGACTCATCATGTTCTCAAATTCCTCAAAATCAATTCTACCATCTAAATTTCTGTCAAATCTTGTGATCATCATTTCACAACTCTCCAAATCTTTTCCTTCTTTTAGTCCTAAGCTGAGAAGGACCTGTCGAAGTTCAATTGGGCTGATGAACCCATCCCCATTCTTATCAAAAATGCTGAACGCTTTCTCCAAATCCTCTGACAACACTTTCTCCTCTGTCTCTGCATGCTCATGAGCTTCCCCACACATATTGAGAAGAAATCCGCAGAAATCATCAAAGTTCATATGCTCCAGAGAACCCATCATTATTTTCATACTATCATCACATATATTTTGAATTCCAAGCTTTTCCAGTAACCTTTGTACGTTCTCTGCAGTAACCCTGCCATCACCATCGCTGTCCAAGACATTAAAAATTCGAGAGAGATCCCATGTTTGAACGAAGGCCGTGTATCTTTTATTTACAAAATCACTGGGCGCTTCATCAATCATACCTCCGGGCCGCTGGTATTTTCCAAGAGTCGTTGTAATATGTGGGTCTTTTGGATTGCAGAGTTCAGGAAACTTAGTTTTCATCATCTCAAAAACCCAAACATAAACATAAAACTTGTAGAAGCTATAAAACTTCTGAACCCAACCCAGGGCCATGGATACAATAATGCTCCAATACATAGGCATGGCAGAAACATTTGAAACTGCAGGGCTTCTGATGATAAGATCAGACACCATCTTTGATATATGAATAAGATGGCTGAATTCAATAATTTCAGCAATGGAAAGAGCAGAGAAGAAAAAAGGGTCGGTGAATCTTGGGCGTTACAGAATGGTAGCAATGAAGGCCTGCGATTCGTATTTAGAAGGCGTTTGATTGAGTGCAGGGTTGCTATGAAAGTGAGAAGAAACAACGACTGCAATTCCTATTGAGAAGCCTGCGGTTAGCTACAATGAA
This sequence comes from Pinus tabuliformis, assembly GCA_031772625.1. Lineage (NCBI taxonomy): Eukaryota > Viridiplantae > Streptophyta > Pinopsida > Pinales > Pinaceae > Pinus > Pinus tabuliformis. Next base: position 444,966,821 of record CM062814.1, on the reverse strand, counting down.
ACTCAGCAGAAACGACCAATGAATGTGTGGATAGGTTCAGAGAAAAGTCGTTTGGTATGCGCATATAGCGTTTTGAAAAGTAGTTGGGATGTAAGAAGGGTCTTGGAAGGTGCTCTGGCGGGTTATGCGCCACTCTGACTTGGCTTGGAATTGTTTTGTACAAAGAAGACTCCTTCCAGCTTCCTGGGACTTGGAATGCAGCTTCAGAGTTGTTTTCATAAAAATGTCGGATGGAGAATGAATGTACGGGAATTAAGAGAGGTAGAGGCGGAGTGGTATTTACGTTTGAAACGGTTGGTTGTCCAAGTATAATTGAAAGGGTTTTTCGCTTTCGCTTTTGTTTTTTTTTTAAATAAATAAAAAAATATACTTTTTACTGTTTATTTTATTTTCGCTTTTGTTTTTGTTATACTAAATAAATAAATATATATTTTTTTTTTTGTGTTTATTTTATTTTTAAAGATTCAATGAGAATAATAAAATCATATATATATGATGGGTATGTTTTTAGGAAGATTTTGATTATTTGTTTTTTTGCTATCTGATAAGTATTTTGGGCTAAAGGCACTCTACAATCTAGTGTAGAGTAGATGTGTAAATGTAATGTAAGTATATAAACAATTTTAGATGTCATTGATATTATGAATTTGTGAATATATTTTGTTACAATAGTATGGGCTAATAACATGGCGTAATAATTTTCCATCATTTCCCCCCCGAAGATAACCCCCTCTCTCCATGCATGTATTCCAAGCTGATACTAATGCTCCCATCCCCCCTCTGCTAAATTATTCTTCTTTTTCCCAAGATCCTCCCTCCACTAGATCAACTAGGAATTCTTCTAAAGAGCACGATGTAAATCTAGACACACAAAAAAAACAAGGACCAGGAAGGAAGTCTACAAAGCAACAGAGAGATGAAAATGCTCAAAAAGACATTGCCATGGGTATGCAGAACCCCATAGAAACTTACATTTTGGGGCAAAATAGAAAAGAGGCAGCACATAAGGAACAAGGAGGGCGAGCAACTTTTTGTATCCTTCACATTCAATGATGAAAGCCCTATCCTGAAATAACAGGGGACTAGGGCATCCCTCCAAAAAATTTTCTCTAAATGATCTAATAATTCACGAGAAACCAGAAATCCTAACGCTACAAGAAACAAAACAAGGGCACCAAGAAATGAAAAGAATCATTGATCAGCTCAAGCAGTATGAAGGTTGCATATGCGAGTCAAGGGGCGCCTCCGGGGGAATTGCAACCCTTCGGAACCACAGCGTTTAGAAACACACAACAGATACAATCAGCCAGTATTGCATTAAAGTCGCTCTGGAGAACCTAACAAATAGCAAAAGAATTGTTATCTACAATATCTATGCACCAAGTCACTATAGAGACAAAGAACAATGTTGGACTTCCCTCAAAGCAAACATAGATGAAGAAGAAAACAACAATATTATCCTTGGTGGAGATCTCAATCTCATACTCCACTCCAACAAGAAAAGAGGAGGTTGTTTTTCACATGTCCCTTGCATAATACGGTTGGAAACCATCATGCAGGACCACGATCTAGTTGATGTTGCACCAAAAAATCGCAGATTTACTTGGAATAATCGCAGATTGGGAAAAGACAATATCATGGAGTGCCTAGACAGGATTTTGGTGAATGTTTCGCTCCTCTCATCTTACTCCACCGCATACACTATTGTACTCCCCTATTTAGCCTATGATCATTATCCCACAACTCTTGTTCTCGAAGCCCACTATCCCGTAGGGCCCATTCCATTTAAATATAGTCCACTATGGAGAAAAATTCCTATTGTCAATCAGATTGTCAAATTCATATGGAGTCAGCACATAGAAGGGTAGCCAGGATACATATGGGAAAACAAGCTGAAAAGGACCAAAAGTTCCTTGAAGGAATGGGCAAAAAATTATTACAAGGAACTTGAGAAGGTTAAAACTGAAATAAAAAGCAAATTGGAGAAAGTTCACAGCACGATAGAGGAACGAGGGCTCTCCCAGGAATACAAAGCACTCGAAGACGATCTCTACTTCCAGCTATATTGTGCCAATAGAGCGGATGAGCAAAAATGGAGAATAAAATCAAGACAACTATGGCTGCAAGGAGGTGACAAAAACTCTGCCTTCTTCCATAAGCAGGCCACTGTCAGGAAAATCAGAAACAATGTTACCTCCATCACCGATGTTGAAGGCAATCTCCAAACCACACAAGATGCTATCAAAAAGGTTGCCTCAGAACATTACAACGTCCTCTTAATTGAAACAAAAGAAGCTGAAGATTACTCAGATTTTCTACAACACCTTCCCACGGAGATCAGTGAGGAAATCAATGAAAATCTAACCAAGTAAATTGAAGAAGAAGAAATACAAAGAGCTATCTAGACGCTTCAACCAGACAAAGCTCCTAGCCCAGATGGTTTTCCCATCTGCTTCTACAGAAATTACTGGGGAATAATCAAAAAATATCTTATTAAGATGATAAAATGGGCCTCACGCAAGTGCAAAATCAGAGGTTTCACCAACGCCACCCATCTTGCCCTCCTCCCTAAAGAGAATCGACCTTCATCTTTCTCCCAATTTCGGCCCATTTCACTTTGCAATTCCTCATATAAAATTCTAACCAAAATCCTCGCTTCTCGTCTTAAACCTCTTCTACCCTCACTCATCTTTGAGAATCAAGGAGGCTTCTTGGACAATAGACAAATTTCTGACTCCATTCTTCTTGTCCAAGAGGCTATACACTCCAGCCAAACTAGGAAAGAAAAAGATTTCATTTTAAAACTGGACTTAGCCAATGCCTTCGACCGAGTTAGGCACTCATTCCTCTTTGTTGTTCTAAAGAAAATGGGATTTGTTGCACCCTTCCTCGACCTTGTCAAAGCATGCATTTCAGGGCCTTGGATCTCTCCTCTCATCAATGGTAGACCAAGGCCTTCCTTTTAATCTTCTCGAGGATTAAGACAAGGCTGTCCCCTTTCTCCTTACCTGTTCATCTTGATGGCTGAGTCTTTCAGTAAGGCTTTGGACTATAATCGGCACATCAGTCTTATCATTGGTATTAAATTTGGGAATGGAGTCAAAAACATAAATCATTCTCAATTTGCTGACGACACACTGTTAATGGGAGGAGCCTCCAATATCATAGCTCCTCGATTCAAAACCCTCTTAGAAAAATAAATAAGCTACTTCGGAGGTATGGTCAACTATCTCAAGAGCTGCATCTATGGCTGGAACATATATGCTCAAACTCTTCATAACATTGCCAACACATTTGGGGTCCCTTACAAGTTAGATTGGGGGCATTTTTGTTAACTAGGCATGCTAGTGAGTGCTGGTCCTCTGAAAGATGAAGTATGGGACACTATCATAGATAAAATGAAAAGGAAAGTGCAGCAATGAGGCTCCTCTTGGCTTAATCTAGCAGGACACCTAATTCTTCTTAAATCAGGTCTTTCTTCTTTGCCCTTATATCAATTTACGCTTCTGCAAGATCCTGCCAGTTTTCATCACAAAGTGGAAGCCATCCTCCGTCACTTTCTTTGGCAAGGGGGGAAAAATGAAAGAAAGAAATACAACCTTATAAATTGGAAACAGGTTATTCAACCCCAGGAGCATGGAGGTTTAGGAATCAGATCACCAAAGCTCTTAAATCTGGCTTTTGGTGGCAAGATTGTGTGGAGACTCATTAGTGGCCAATCCGCTTGGTGGAAAATTATGTTGGAAGCCAAATACCTTAATTCTCCAAGGCAACACCCTTTGGATCATGATATCCCTATCAGAGCTTGCTCTAAAATCTGGGGGTTGTGTAAGAAAGCAATTCCCTTTCTTACTCAAAACATTTCCAAGGTTCCCAAGGGTGGCAACAATATCAGAATTGGGGCAGATAGAATAATGGGCCAACAGCCCATTAGCAGCAGACCTGGAACTCATCAGATTCTATCCTTTCTCAACAACATGGGGCTCCATTATGTGGACCACATATCTCAGTGGGACATTCACTCATATCTTTAGATAGGATGGATCTTCCTAGAAATACCCACTGATCTTGAAGCAAGTCTTGCTAATCTCCAAACCCATCTCCATGGCATTGCCCCTACCAAAAAAAACAGTGATGATGGCTTCTGTTGGGACCCTTCAGGCTCCAATTACACAGTCAAAGCTGCTTACCAACATATCTATAGCAATGAATATCCCATGCCCATTTGGGCACATTGGAAAATTGCTTGGAAATCAGAGACCCTTCCAAAAATAAAATTCTTCATTTGGGTCCTCCTAAAAGGGAAAGTCCTCACCTCAAACAATCTGCAAAAATGTGGTATAATTGGCCCATCCCGCTGCCCAAACTGCCAAGCAACTAAAGAAACCATCCAACACTTATTCATTGCTTTCCCCTTTGCTATTGCCTGTTGGAAAGAATTTTTTCTAAACATCCATCTCCCCTGGGGTTCCCACAACTCCATTGTTGAAGTTTTGCATCTTTGGAAGAGGAACTATCCTTGGCAACGAAAGAAGAACAATATTGCTAGAAGAGTTTGGAATGCTCTCCCCTGCTCTCTTCTGTGGAACATATGGCTGGCACGAAACCGTATGGTCTTCAAAGACAAAGAAACCAACATCATGAAATTATGCAGCAAGGCACGGAGCCTTACATTGGAAGCAATATCTATCAAAAGTCAAGGGAAAATTGACATTGCCGATCTCTGTGTCGAAAAAAGGAATTTCATAGGGTATTTGTTGGATAAAAATAACAGTGGCCAAAGCAGGAGTGACATTAGCAATTAACGCAACAACTCTAATTACAGTTTGAAAATAAGAATGAAAGATAAGGAGTTTTCTACCTGGCTCAGAAAGTGTAACACACATTATCTTTTCTTTGATGGGGCCTCGAAATTCAACCTAGGAATGGCCAAGGCTGGTGGAATCATTTGCAATGCCAATGGAGATATTAAATTTGCTTATGAATGGGGATTAGGCCCCCTCTCAAATAACAGGGCTGAAGCTCTTGCACTATACCAAGGGCTCATTTAGCTTCAAAAGCTCGGCATAAGCATTGCAACAATCCTTGGAGACTCGACCATTATCATTAGTCTGATGGTATATAATTGGAACACCTCCAATGTGATCCTGCAACAAACAATAAGTTGATGTCCAACACTTACCCAGCAAATGAAAGAAGTCCATTTTTTCCATGTACTTCGCTCCCTCAACAAGGAGACCGATTCTCGTGCAAGCAGAGCCTGCTCCAAATCCATAGGCAATCTCCGATGTAATGCCATCGAATCTCAATGTTACCTGCCATGAACAGAAGTGAATCAATCTTCAAATCGCCCGTAGAGGAATCTAACAACATCAGGTACCTCCTCACTGTCATTCGCAATGTCTTTATGCTAAATTTGGTCCTTGTTTAAGCAGAAATATCCTTTGAATCTTATGATGATGATAACACTGTCACAATATCTCTGAATCCAATCTGAAAATCTTACTTTGGTCCCTTCCCCCAAGAAATTCTGACTCTTTCATATCTTACCCGTGATTTATCCCTCAAATTCCCCGTGACTCCCTCTTCGCTCCACCTTACCCCCCTGCCTGAGCCTCCTTACTTATTTGCGTTTTCCTACATCCTGAATCTCACCTCTATCTTGATCTATCCCTTGTTTTCCTGATCGATCCCATGCTGCATTGTGCTCTCAGCCATCATTCTTCAGCTTAACTTCTGTTAATCTTCACCAAGCTCCCCTTTCCCCTTTTAGTCTAGACCCCTACTCTTTGGAACAACACATTAGCAGCCCTTTGTTTTTGCTGCACACTGGTAAATCAGTCTGGTTATACTCAATGGCGAGAAGCAAAGATTGCTTGCATTGTGTTGATCTCCAGGCAGAACTGGAGCAAATCCGAGCACACCAGAAGATCTTGCACACCAAAATTGATACCCATGCTTAGATCACCAAGGAGAAACATGAGGCCGACCTCAATCTCTTTCCTCACAGAGTTTCATCCCTTCAGGAGCAGTTCAATGACCTCTCAAATAGATGCAATCATGTCCAAGATTCCATTGACATCCTGAAGTACATCCTGGAAAAAAATAACGCTCCTAGCACTAGCCCAACAAATTTAAGGAATGCAGGTGTTGAAGGCAATTCTGAAGAATCCACCACTCGAAAAATTAGTCATATAAACATTGATTAAACATGACTTGAAAATTCTGCCTTCTACTGTCTCAGTTTGTTAGAATCTACACTAGTTCAGTATTTCAAAACATCAAGAATTATAGAAGCAAAAGGATTTTGTTCCTCCTGTTATATTTCCCTACTCTGCTTCTCATGCATATCGCCTTGTAACAATGGAGCTTAGTCTCGCCAATCTTTTTTGAATACAAACAACAACCAATTATGTAAAAAAAATAACATGGCTTAACAATACTACATGCTAAAATTTCATAACCTATTTCACAATCAAAACATTTTGTAACAATATGACAAGATTCTTAACCATTGATATTCACCTCCCTCCACTTTACCATCGATATTATTAACTTGTAAATAGACTTTGTTACAATACCAGGGGCCAATACTATGGTTTATCAATACCACACCCCCAAAAACCATAACTTATTTCACAATAAAAATATTTTATTTTAATTTAATTTTATAGAATTTTTTTAATTGAAGCTAATAGGAAAAGGGTTATAATTAATTTTGAGATATATCTAAACCCTCTATCTTCACGACTACTAAAAATATTCCCATAGAAATTAAATTAAGGTTTTATAAAATTAAAAATGAGTTTTATATTTAAAGATGTGAAATTTATATAATATAAATATTATTAGTAAGAACCAACATAGATCCATCTTAACTAAGGATCCAATCCGTGTCTACAAGCAAAGTGAAGGGAAGATGGGGGGAGAGAGATGGTGACAAAGTTGGAGGGTAGAGAGAGAGAGAGTGAGAGAGAGTGAGGGGGGGATATGAAGAGAGAGGAAGGGAGAGAGGGGGGAGAGAGAGATGGAGTTGGAGGGGGGGAGAGAGGGAGGAAAGCACAAAGACATAGAGAGATAGAGGTGGAGAGAGAGAGGGAGTGAAAAGGGATAGATAGAGATAGAGAGAGGGAGAGAGGAGAGGAGGGAAGAGAGATAAGAGATGGGGAGAGAGATAGGGACAGAATGGAAAGAGAGAGGGGGAGGCAAAAAGATGGAGGGGAGAGAGAGAGAGTGTGTGCGATGGGGAGGCAAGAGACAAAGGGAGGTGGGATAGAAAGGGAGATAGAGGACTAAAGGGAGAAAAGGAGAGAGAGATGGAGTTGGAGGGGGAGAGAGAGGGAAGGAAGAAGAAATACATAGATGAACAAAAGGTAGAGAGAGAGCGGGAGTGACAAGGGAGCGATGGAGAGCAAGTGAGGGAGAGAGGAGAGTGGGAGGGAAGAGAAAGAGATGCAGAGGAAGAGGGAGGGAGAGAGAGTGTGTATGTTTGTGGGGCAAGATTGATCCGTAAATTGTCGTGGATATTCCACTGGACAATTCACCACAACAGATGTGATAATATTATATTAAAAACATGAGATTATACACTACTACAGTTTTATTCAATTTCTAGATCTTTATATTTCACTATAATTAGTGCATGCATGCAAATAGAAATTATGAAAAAAAGTAGAGAACGAAAATTTAAGCACACACATGCACACAAGACACAAGATATGCTCTCTAGGTAACCCTTTCAAGAGTAAACCCAACTGAAAGATGAGGTTGCTTCGCTCTCTTTCTCTTTCTGGAAAAATGGATGCAAGTACAAAGAAGTAATGCCTGTGGCCCATGGGCTGCTATAGTGCACAGATTCTCTCTATGTGCTCTACCTCCTATCTCTCCTGATTATCTGTGTTCAAGTATTGAACAAAATGCTCTCGAAAGAATGGAATGTCTCTTCCTGCTAATGGCCCGGTTATAACACAACTCGATAGCTTGCTAGTGGTTAATTTTGACTACATCAACTCTTAACTAGAGTTACCAAATAGACTATTATAGAGTCTTTTAGATCACAAACACATGACTAGCCCTTTTTCTATGAATAATGGGGGCTGACGTGACATCCTCCCAAACTATAGGTGTGAAAACAGGAAGGTCAACTTTTAGGTGGCATGAATTTTGCATACAGACTCTCATTGACGTGTTTCTTGTGCCGTTGGAAAAGTCTCTGTGTGTAGAATAGCATGAAAAGGTGTTGCGCTAAATCAAAAAAGTTTTACCCCAAAAAATATCGTTTGATGCCTCAAAACATTCTTGAAAAGTTTCAAGCCCCGTTTCGCCAAATTGGGTCCGCCCGGTAAAAACGGTCCCATGAGCTGATTCTTCCACTTTTTCCACTCTAAATGCATCAAGATGGATGAAAAACAATATAATGATTCAATTCGGATCATAGATAGACAAAGGAAATAAGAAAGAGACACAAATACATAGATATTATATAATATTAGATAACCAACCTAAATCCATCTTGACCTGGATCTATCAAGTGCCGAGAGAGATCAAATATCTCACTCAATAAAGAGGTTTGCACCTCGAGAGATTGGATCCCTCTCGGCACTTGATAGATACGGGTTAAAATAGATCTAGGTCAGTTTAATTAATTTCTACATATATTAAGATAATGATAATGATGATTAATGTCCACTAAGACCAATGTGGTTTATTGGACCTTAGGAGAGTAAGAGATTAATTGAGACTCTTTAATATTTTTGTCTATGAACAAAAAGAAGGGAAAGAAGCGTTCCTAAATCACTATAATTTTGCTAACTTAATAAGTCAAGAAGGTTGGTAGTGTGACAAATGTTTTGGAAATTAGAATGGAGTTGAGTGAGAATCGGACAGTCTAAGAGAAAGTGCTTTTTATATCGCAAAAGTGACAAATTAATTCTTCTCAATGTGTTTCGGGTATGGACCAATGCCCAAATTCACTTCAAAGTTCATGAAGTTTATTATGAATTTTATGTGCACTTTTGGTCAAAATTGTCCAGAATCCTATAGTAATATAGTGATATAGTGATATACTTTGAAATTTCAAGTTTTGAGCTGTAAATCCAGAATTTTTCTAATGCCCTAAGGGGTTAGTCAAAAACCTATTTTAAACAATGAAAATGAAAAATTATCCCAAAAATTTTTCAAGTGCCCAAAAGCTTTTAGAGTGCTAAATGAATTCATATATACAATCAAAAATCTATTTTAAACAATAAAAAATAAAAATTATCTGAAAAAAATCACCCAATTCGAACTAAAAACTACATAAACTTAATAATTAAATAATACCTTATCTAAATACTAAACTTTAGAATTTTTGACAAAATTCTGGCCCAAAAAATATGGCTGAATTCCAAGAAAAAACAAAAATCTCATAATTAAACAACGCCTTATCTAAATATTACACACTGGATTTTTCGACAAAAATCCGACGAAAAGTGTGGTTTGTTCACACATCTTCCCCTCTCCTCTGTTTAGTTTATGTGAATTCAGCACGGGGTTGGATGAGGTGCAGTCAAACTAATATATGTTTTTGCTTTTCTAGAATTTTCAGAATGTCAATTAATTAGACAGCTATTTATTAAACATACATGTTAACTGAAATTCCTTCTCGAGCATTAGAATGCTTGTTCAACTGAAATTCGGAACGCGCATTTGTTTAATATTCCATGGGCGGGAAAACATGGGCAGAACAAAACAACATGCATCTTGTCAGCTGATGAAATAAACAAATGTATGAATCTTTAATTGGCATGGTTGTACATTCAAAACCACAGAGCGCATTGCTTATTGATTTTTTTACACAACAGAACTCGAATTGTTTTCCACTGTTTGACAGTCACTGGTAACATAATTGTACCTCTGTGCAAACCATGCTACAGGTATCTCTTGGTACACAACACAACTTGAATTGTTTTCCAGTGTTTGACAATCACTGGTATGTGCAAAATATATGCTACAGCCATATCTGGGTCTATTAGACCCCAAATTTTAATCCACCAATGCACAGAACAACCCTACATTCTTAGGCCGTGCAGTGTGACTGTCACCAACAAGGATTTGTGAATGGGAAAATTTCTGTAGCTGGTTATTGGTTTATGATTTGGATGTGACTTTTGTTACAAAACATAGCATATATATTGGCTGCAGTCTATCTGTTAGATTCTTTTGGACAGTTTTCTTATTTATTTTTGGTTTTATTGGGCCATGTAATTACAAGTTTGGTAAAGATGTGTTGGAATCACAAATTTGAGAGTTTTTCAGAGTAATATAAACTAGCAATTGCATCAAATGTTGCAATGGAAACGCCGTAAGGCTACATATGGGAAAAAAACATAAATGAAGAGTGATTTGTCAACATAGAAGTGGATTCTTGGAGGGACCACCCACTTTTGTTTTAGAGTGAATGTTTGTGTATCCTTCCGAAGAAACAAATCAGACTAGACATTCCCCATTGGTCTTCCAAAATCATATCATTGTAGTATTTGATTCCCCAAAACAATGCATTGTCATTCCCCATTAGTCTTCCAAAATCATATCATTGTAGTATTTGATTCCCCAAAACAATGCATTGTCATCTGTAAAAGCACCATCAAAGACATAAACATGACTACGGATATCTCAACTTATTAGCATTTAAATGAAAATTTGATAAGGTGTTGTTCGAAACAGTGAAGTGTGAAAAAATAGGGGAAAAGGATTGAGTTACTTACTCATAGATGCATATGGATCAAATGGCTTGTAATTGAAGCTGAAAATTTTGGATGTTGAGCAACAATATTCCAATCATTGTAATTCATAATGTAATTGAAGTTATTTCTAGTAAGAAGTTAGTTAGGTGTTTCAAAAATTAAGGCCTGTTTCTAGTAAGAGGATGGTTAAGTATGTGAAACCTACTCAAAAAATAAATTATTTTGTGCATGCAACTATCTTTACCATGAGAACCACACCAAAGAGGTTATCATCTTGTGAAGTCTCTAATATGTCCAAACTGATGATATCTTAGAAAAAGAGGCTTTTGTAGAAACTGAATCCATACCATTTTTAACTTCATGTTAGTGTTAATTGAACCATTTTCAACTTCATGTTATTGTTATATGTATATCATTGATCATATTCATAACATTGTCCATAAACACTCAGTTATATGGGAGTAACCCAAAATATGTGCTTTCAATGAATCTTTAAACAACCTCCTCCATTTGTCACTTAGAATTCATGTAATTATTCAACTTGGTATCTTATGACTTTATATGTAGTGAAATGTTCTTAATATTTTTTTATATTGAACTATGTAGTAATATGTTTTTAAAGTAACTTATTTTGTTTATCTTGAGTTATATGTTGTTCTTTTAATTTGTAAATGATGAATATATTTTAAATGGTTGGGTCCATTTGTGATTTCCAACAATCAATGTCGATACTCAACCTCAACTAAGGTATATTTTTTAGTTAGATCATAAATAGATTGGAGTTTTTGGTATTTTTTTTGTTAGATCGAAAATAGATTGGAGTTTTTGCTTCACATTTACATTTGATTGGTTGGGGTAACATAAGGCTTTTTTTTGGGAAGAGAATATTTGTGTATCTAAAACCTTCCTCATAACTAAATTTCTTTTGTGCATAACTAAATTTCTTTGTGCATACAACTATCTTCCGCATGACAATAACACCAAAGAGGTAAGCATTACAAAATATGAAAATAAATTGTTGAAAAAGTCTAACCTTGCCTTATATTTGTTCTATTAAAACACAATGTAAATATAAATAACAATAATGGAATGATAAAAATTAACATTATACTAATAAAATTTGGAAATTTAGATTACTAATTTATAAAAAAAAAAGGTATTGCCTACTTTCTTTACAAACACAAATAATATGTAGATATAACTTCTAATCTCTTTTCTTAGTTTTGAAGAGATATTTGAATATTCAAAATGACATATTATTGTATAACCCATACACAAACAATCCACTGCAAACTTATTAGTTGAGTAGTTGACTAATTTTTAGTAGGCTAAAAGGATTAATTTTTAGTAGGCGTCGGAAATAGTCTCTAAACACTGGAGGCTAATCAGTGCCTTCACACAATTAGTTTTAATTATGTGTGAAGAACTGCCAATAAATTGGCAAATTTTCTTCCTTGTGGGCTCTTGTATTTTATGTAATTTATTTTCGTTATTAATGAAATAGAAGGTACAACTCTTGCTTGAGCAAAAAAAAAAATTGACCTCAAACTCCAATCACTATACTGTGAAAGGGGGGTATTTTTGTAATGATTTATAGAACATGAAAAGATGGTATTATTTGTAATGTTTTATTTTTATGTTAATTATTTAACATATATTATATATTAAAAAGTATAATTATATTAATTTAATAAATTTTTCAAGAAAATTTAAAAAACAAAAATATTTTAGAAATTTTAATAATTTTAACTAATGTTTAATATAAAAAATCTAAAATATGATATTGTAAAATATTCAAATTATCTTTGAGATTTATATTACATTTTACGTGAAAAGATGATATTTTTTTAATGCTTTATAGAACATGAAAAAATGGTATTGTTATAAAAAATCTAAAATATGATATTGGAAAATATTCCAATTATCTTTAAGATTTATATTTGATATTTTTTTAATGTTTTATAGAACATGAAAAGATGGTATTGTTATAAAAAATCTAAAATATGATGTTGGAAAATATTCAAATTATCTTTAAGATTTATATATCCCCTGTGATAATAGTAATTCTCTAGTGGGCATGAAAGATTATATATTTTTAATGCTTTATAGAACATGAAAAAATAGTATTGTTTGTAATGTTTTATTTTTACGTTAAATATTTTATATATATTATATATTGAAAAATGTAATTATACTAATTTAATATTAATTTAATAAAAAATTCAAATTTTTTTAAAAAAGAGAAATATTTCTTAAAATTTTAGAAAATTTAATAAATCTTATTAATGTCTAATATAATAACTATATATTGCAAAATATTCAAATTACTTCTCAAAATTATATCCCCTTAGATTTATATTTCCCCTGCTTCCAATGAAAACAGAGGGTAACCACTACTTAAAAATTTAATAAAACTAAGGTAACCAATACTTAAAAATTTAATAAATCTTAGTAATGTCTAATATAAAATTTCTATATTGCAAAATATTCAAATTACCCCTTATATTTCACCTACCACTTACTTCCGGTAACTTAAAATGAAGGGGAGGTTTATTAGAAATCATATAATGAAAATGTTTACCATGGTAGGCATTAGATTTGTTTTGAACAAATGTATTCAAGTTCACAATTTATCCTGATTTTCTTTATGGAATTCGAGTTCACAATTTATCCTGATTTTCTTTACGGAATTCATATTTAATGTGCTAGGTGTTGAAAAGGTACACGTTTAGAACCATGTGCATTCATTATTCTTCTTATTTGTTCAGGAAATTTTTCTAGCATATGATGTCTGTTTAATAAGAAATGGAACCAAATGCATCAATATGGAGTCATGGAGGATAGATGATTAATATAATTAGCTTAAAATTTTTCATTCACCATGCTCTAATGGCTAATTGATCCTTTGAAAGGAAGCAGACATTGGTTTTAGCTTAATTTTTTGCAATCATAATGGTAGAGTAAGACATAGTGGATAAAATTCTTACATAAATTTTGGGAGTTTGAAGAGAATTTTGGGTTCCTGGCAGAAGCACTTCTACATGGAAATTTTCACCTCAACTGGTGAAGTCTTTCTTTAAGTTGCTTATGTTGAGCATGTCCACCTCGGCCATGAAAGCAGAATAAACAAGTCGATGATTAGAGTGTTTTGATTCTCCTCAACCATAAGAAATCTGCTTTAATCCTTTACCATACCAAGTATACTATCACACCTACATGACACATCGTGATGAAAATCAAATGTTAAAAATTTATTTAGAATACAAACTGAGATGCTAAAATGAGTACCTACATGTTTTTGGAGGAAATATATCTTCAAATATGTTTCAAAAAAGGTAAAGCTAGAGTCAAGTACAACTTATATAAACAATATTATAAAACCAGTATCAAAATAAAACTATAATCGTCTAAGAGGTCAGTAGAATTCCAACTCCCGTTTTTAGTGGGCACTGGTAACTACAATGGAGATACTACAATGGTAGGTAGTCTGCCTTCTAAGTGATAGATTGCAAGTGCTAACTTCATGCTGATATTCTTTACTAGCTTAAACTCACTTTCCATATGATGTGACCTTCTATCCAAAGAGTTTAAATTTTATACATGCAAAAATAATTTCCTCATCTTAAAATCCAAATAAAACATGTATAACCTTACCTTTCCATATTGCAGATTTGAACAATCGCGATAAAATTCTGGATCAGTTTCTTTCATCTTTGTATATTCATCCGCATTCAAAGGGATGTTTTTGGTGTGCTTCTTGTAGGCATTATATAGGGACTTCTGGTTGAACACTGAATTGTACAATTAGAAAGCCAGTAAGACATCAATTCCAAGACAGTTACTCACGTGTAAGGATAAACAGAGTCTCGAAACAATTACAGCAGTCAATAATAAAGTGAAAGACGTATATGTGTGATTTACATATCTATGTTAAGACTCCTTACAGTGTCCTTTTAAAGGTTAAAAATAATTTATCAACGCTTTAATTAAGCCATTTGTAAACAGAAATCTATCCTTGACTTTTTCTAAGAAACCCACTGACTTATTATTCAAAATTCTTGATTGAGCTTGTCTGGTAGATTATCTTAATTCAAAAGAGACCGTAATTGGTTTTCTAATCTAATACCAAAAAAAAAACTTTACTAACGTTCTTCGTGGAGGGAGCAGAAGAGGGAGGAATTTAGCTTTCCATTCCATTAAAGAAATAAACAGACAAGGCATGGCATGATAATAACCAGTAAGATATCATTACAAGCGAGCTTGTCTGAAACACCCTTCTATCCCAAGTCAGTCATTCATACATACAGGTTAAATAACTCCAAACATAAGTTCGTCTGATAATCTTGCCTGCCACTATAAGATACAAAGCGAATGAAGCAACACTGGGTTTGAAAGTGGCCATGGGATCAAGTTCAGCGCACAAGGAGTAGAAGCATTAGTGGTAGTAAGCATTCTGCCATTGAGATTCAGAACTTGATCATACGAAAATTGTATGAGAGACGGTCAAGCTGGGCCTTGAATAAACTAACAAAAGAAAATCTGAATTTCAATCCGGAATCGACTGGGAGAGAGTTAGCAATGTCACTTGGCATATTCTTAACCTGCAGAAACACGGTATGGCCAATTTCTCTCCTCATAGCTTCGACTACCTTCATATCGATATTCATGGCAAGATTTCCTGAATAAGCATCCCTGACATAGAATACATTGATCGCTTTATCCCCTCCGGTTGTCACATCTGCTCTTGTCACTAAGAGACCATTTTCACGGAACATGCGAGTGACATCCGAAAGAAGGCCTACTCTATCGCTTGCACACAGCTCAAGACTCAGGCCCTGTTCAGCAGGAGCTAGAGGTTATTAGATTCAGCAACAGAAGTAGAGATTCAGATCTTCAGATCAACATCTCAGTGAGCAATTAGTTGGATAAAGCTTGAAAGATTTAAAATATGGAAGGCAAAATCCACTGACCTCAGATGCCCTGCGTTCTATTGCAGCCTCCAAGCACTTGACAACTCTGTGTTTCTCATCTTCTGTGTCTAGGGTACAACCATCCATATGCCGAATGTAATATTCCTGTAAGTGCAATTTTTTTTATTTAATTAGAATTTTTTTTTTGGGTTAAGACAGATGAGAAGATGAGTTTTGAACTAATAACCTTAATATTAAGAAATGCCTCAACAGCACACCTAATCACAATATATACAAATCACAGTATATACCCACTAGCCCAATCAGAAAGACTGAACACATTATTGCCACACATTAATTAAGGACATGTTTATGTGTTCGGTTCTTGAGGGAAAACAATTTTGGGAGGGTCAACACCTTCCCTCACATACAAAGGGAAACTAAGATTTGAATTTGAACAGTTTGCATGCTGGCTCCCATCTCAATCACTAAGCCACAGCCTGATGGAAGAAAATGCATATATTTTTACCTCTTTAACTTACCTGCAATGCATAAGGTAAATTGCAAGTGATTGAAGCATGAAAGACAACATACTGCATGTCTGTCAGAGTACAGACTGTATCAAACAGCAACTTTGGCCTGTCTCTACACTGGATATTAACCACAAAATAGCCTTTTTCATTGCAGTTCTCGATGGTAATGACAGGCTTCTTGTTTTCATCCAACAAAGTGGGGTCTGAGGAATCAGAAGAACACTCTTAGTCCCTGTCAGCAAACATCAGCTGGTGCAGACGCCTCTCTCGGTGAGTTAAGCCCGTGGAAAAATATGTCTTGACTCCTTTGGTGCCATTGTCATTCCCTTTAAGCACGTTTGAAAGTCGTTCCTTAATGGTAGACAGGCGAACTTCAGCCTCTATAGGCCGGTTTGATAATTCATCAGTTACATATACAACCCATGCTACTCTCATATTATGGGTCCAAGATTCTGCTGCTACTACATTGCAACCAAAGCTTGTAAGCACTGCAGAAATTTCTGAAAGAAGACCAGGGCGATCTGTCCCAGTCAATTCTATTATTGTGTATTCTCCAATGGATTGTACACCTACAATCCTACCTAAACAAGTCTTCACCTCTCTACTGGAAGTGACACGCTTTGGTCCCAAGGACTGCAACAAGAAAGTCAACAAATATTAATGAGTAAATTCTCATAAACAATTCCAACAAATCCAATATACCAACAATCTGCACAGCATCCTCTTGTTAAAATAATTTAATTTCCAACGTCAAGCTAAAGCTACCTGCTGTATGTATTCAATGATGCTTTCATCTGTAAGTTTATCCCCTAGCTGGTCTGTCACATGAAACGCTAACACAAAAGTAAAACTTGAATCATTCAATCAAACAATTGGCTGAGTCCCCTGCAATGTCCACACAGCAGCGTTTGCAGAGATGAAAAGGGAAATGTTCAATGATAGATCTAAAGGAGGGAGCTTACCATCCATAAACCATCCACCATCTGAGGAAATATATGCTTTCGAAATGGTTAGATCTAGATCAGTCAAAAGTTGGACCACTTCAAGAAGTATGCCATGCTTGTTCCTACTATCCACCTGCACAGAGATCATCCACAACCCCAACTACTGAGAGAGAAGCACATCATCATGACAAAATTACTAACAGCCTGCAGTTGCACAGGATTTTCTTCAGCGTTGGGCTGAAGCCAACAATCCTTCCATCCCCATGAGGACAAGCATAGGTGGGAAGGGTTTCTTACCATGATTGGAAATAACCATTGTAACACTAGCAATGCCTTGCCATGGCAATGGCCTCCATGATCTAGTTAACCAGCACAATAATGAACTCGAAAGAAATTTCAAATGTGAAGATCAGATGGAAACCCCAATAGAAGGAAATTTCAAATGTGAAGATCAGGCGGAAACCCCAATAGAGAAGAAACATTTTTTGAAGTTTAAAAAGAAAAAAAAGGAAACTCACCCATAAACCTACAAATGGAAGGCCCTGGAGAAGCAATGAAAAACCCTTACCTGAAAAGGGGATCTCTTTCAAAACCAATTTATCAATAAGAATGAGCAGAAACCCTGACGATGGTTATTACCTCTACTGAACTACCATAATCTCCATTGTTGGATCAATCAAAGGACAAATGTACCATGGAGATAGAATGAGTGCAGAGATTTTTACAAGATCTGGATTTCATTCTAAAAAGGTGCGCAAATGGCGGTGTTTTCGCTGCTTCCCGTGGGTCGTTACCCTAACCATGCCTCAACAATCCTGAGTCGTCATCTTGCAGCAAAGAAGGGATTCCCTCACTCCCATCCGCGGCCCTCCTCATCCTCCTGCGGCAAAGAAAAACACGAGCGGCCCTCCTCATCCTCCTGCGGCAAAGAAAAACACGACGGACGAGGCTGGTAGGTAACATAATTAATTAAATTTTTAATTAACCAATTTTATTTTAAAAGTTTTTTAATGTTTTTCAATTAAATTGGACGGCATCCGATTGTTGAATCGTCTAACAATGCATCTGACGGTTAGCATTAAGACAGAAAGGCAATTAGGGGAGTTGATTTCAGAGGGAAACGCCTTACGGCGTAAATATCCATATAATTTTTATTTCTTGAGTTCATTCACACATAGACAAGGCCATAACAAAAATAACTATTTTAATTATTTATAAAAATAAATATATATTACGAAAATAGAGATGAAGAATTTACCAGAGCTGTTGATAATTAGGGCTGTTGTGCACACACATACGGGAAATTTCATAGGACTTCTACGTCCTCCCGAGAATATCTGCATGGAGGATGGTGACAACCGCAACAGTAGCTCAACGAGAATCAAGGTTTATGTTATTTACTTCCCCAGGCAATTGAATTTGTCACTATCAATAGTTATTGAAGAGGGTTGCTATCGGTTATCTTATATTTGGCATACACAGCACATCAAAGGATAATTAGAATGAAACTACCTACAGTTTGAACACCATCTGAGAACCAAGTTTTCATAATAGGAAAATACAAGCTTGTCTTGATCTCTTATCAGTATAAGCTGAAACTCCTTACATCTGCATTCTGTCTAGGTAGGATGTCAACCATCCAGCCAATCCAAGCTGAAGTGTGCTTCTACAACTTCAACTCTCAGCTCCATGAGAGCAGAGCTCTTGACCTGCATCCATTGCTGCCCAATCTGCTCGTCACAGAGAACATGCTTTAGAGATTTCAGTCCTCCAACTGACTCAGGCAGCTTCCTCAAGTGAGAACATTCTCTCATGTCAAGCTCCTTGAGTTTCTTTAGTTGCCCTATTTCCTCTGGAAGTTCTTCTAAGCACTCACATAGCGAAATGTCGAGATATTCAAGCTTCCCAAGTTTTCCAATAGACGCTGGAAGCTCTTTCAGACCTAGACAAGCCAATAACCTTAACATTCTTAAATATATGACTTCTACGTCCTCCCGAGAATATCTGCATGGAGGATGGTGACAACCGCAACAGTAGCTGATCACTTCATAGAACTTGCTCCGATTGGAAATTGTGACCTCCCTAAGAACCAGACTCTAATCTTAAATAGACTATAACCAGAGACTTCACGGTGAATTCTGCCTCAAACCCATTGGGTTGACCGTGTAAGTATGTCTGGCTGGATGGCTTGGCGCTAATAACTAGCAAAATTACAACATTCTGATGCTGGAAACTTTTCAAGGAGGTGACAGTTAGTGATAGAAATTTTTTGAAGTGAAGTCATGTCACAAATTCCAGCAGGAAACTCCTCCAAATCACAGCAATGGTCCAAGTTAAAATCTAGTATCAGGGGAAGCTCTAGGCTTGACTGGGCACTGTTGAACCTGGACATATTTCCAAGCCCTTCACATAAGCTCAAAGATAGCTTCTCTAAGTTCAGTAAGGCTTGACTGTGCTCTTGAAGTGGTGCAACAATTAACCTCTCTAAGTGGATAGTCTTAAGCTGAGTGAGAGAAGATAATGTTGGTAGACCATTCACTATGGCTCTCTTGGACCCATAATTTAATACTATGAGAACCTTCAGTTTTCTCATAGAACTGAAAAACAGTGGAAGAAAGTATTCGCTTGCAGAAAAGTGTAAAATTAAAGCCTCTGCCTCAGAGAAATTCATATTGCACCACTGAGTCTCTTCCATGGCACCTACATAGATAAACCACACATGCAAAGTTCAATTAGAACATATGGGTTATTGAACATACTATGAAATCACTTTCTAAGATTTTTGACATAATGGCCAACACCTAGAAATTTGTTTGTGATCACTAGATGTAGATCACGCAGTGATCAGCTATTGATTATAAGGTAAGATTCGCAAGTGACATGGACATGTAATCTTGAGCACAAACTAAATATTGTATGTGAATGCAGGTCGTTTATATGCTGGTAGATCAACAGCAATAAATGTTTTACCCTGAATTTAATTGCTTGACACTGCTAGGTAGTGTTTTGCGTAAAAGGAAAGCAGATAATACAAGTATCCAAGGTACATTATTAATTGGTTCTTGGCTCTCTCCCATGCCGGGAGAGGCTGACCATGCAAAGAGCTTCCGATTACCTTCAAAGCAAGTGGAAGGCCTTTACATTCTGCTTGCACCTGTGGTTCATACATTAACAACTATAAGTGGAAATTCTATAGATGGAAACTCCATCAGACACGTACTTTTGTTGTTGAAGACGTAATTTTCTCATCTAATAAGCTCAACGACCTAAAGTTAATAGTTTTTGTGATAAACATGATTCTATTAAGACCATTCAGTATATGTCTAGAATCTTTATTATTGGAACATTGATTAATAGCAGAAGTATCACTGTAGAAGGAAATCTGATTATAGGGATATGCCAATGTGGTAATAGCTTGTAATTACAAACATATAAAGTGATTGTGTATATTGCAATTAGAAAAATCAACCAAAGTCACAACAAACTTAACACTATAATATAAGGCATTTCAACAGCATTACAGTATTGTCAGAGTTATACCTGCTTGACTAGAGTTTCAGCTGCAGTGGAAGGGATTGACCTCTGTCCAAAAGCAGAAAAGGGACAGAGCATCTGTATCATCTAACAATGGCAATTGATAAAGTTGAGTAGAAGGTGTTTTGGGTATGGTAGAACAATCTCGGGTTGTCACAAGTGTTTTATATCCTTCCCCTTCAAATAACACTTTTTCCAAATCTACCCTTGACCAGACATCATCCAACACCACCAGAGTTGGCCTTGCTTGCCTCAGCAGCTGCTGCTGTAACTGTCTATGTGCATCCTCGACATTCTGAAATTCAGGTTTCTTCCTACGAACAATCTTCTCCCACATAGTCTCTAAAATTCCCTTTAAATTTGGGAACTGTGAAACAGTGATAAAAATGATATTGCTTTGGAAAATCCCTGACATGAATAAACAGAAAAGTGCTTAGATAGAAATTCCATCATCTGTACAGAATAGGTTAGTAGTTTCATTATCAGAAAACACGATCAAGAACATGACATTGAAAAGCGAAAAGCTACAATATAATTTCTGCATGTCTCAACCTTACCAAGTACGGCATTGTCTTACAGGACTCGACCAAGTTGCATATAAACTTGTCGAGTTATACCAATTTTGACCAATCTGACTGATTCTTTCAGTGGCTAGTTTGACTTGGCTCTTTTTTGGTCAAGAGAAGTCAAACTTAGGAGAGTTTGGAAGACTCAGTGGAGTTTTGTATCTATATGGACTCTTGGTAACAACAAATATAAATACCACAACAAACTGCAAGCCATTTGGGATACCCAGGTTTCCGTAGTCTCAACTGAAGAAAGGCTTCATAAAAGAGGCTTTACAGAAGTTGCATCTATTATGGGGATTCGGAAGATGTTGGCTATGTTTCTTGTACGTGCCAATTTGTTAAGAAGGTCTGGTCTTGGTTAGAAAGAGTTTTTACATGTATATTATGCCACAATTTTACTGGTAGAGCGTTCTTCCGGAGATCCTGGATGTTACCACAACCCTGTCTGGAGTGCTTCACAGGTAAGGATGTTCACTCTCTACTACCTATGGCGTAAAATGTGTGTCAAAACGTTTGAAGATTCGTCAAAGATAGAATAACTAAAATTCGTAAATTCTTCATTTTGAACTCAAAAGTGATTCAATGTTCAACGCATCTGATTGCCATAAGAAATTACTGTGAAAAGCCACATTAAGGAGCAAGATCTCAAGGATTTGCTCTACTAGAATCAATAGCGAGATCTCATGGACTTGCTCTACTTGCATTGATGGGTAGGAGGAAGGCTTATTTGATGTGAAGATAACTAATTATGTACTCTTACAGGGATAGCAATCATATCCCTTTTAGTTGCAGGGACAAAAGAGAGGTGCATTCTACAGTTTGGGTAGGGGTGGGGGTGATCCATCAACTTTTGCATGTGTCTGTGTGATAGTATAATGAATTTAGACAGAGCATTGATTGTATTGAACATGGACACTAACACAAACCTATCTAAACACAGGTCTGAGGTTGTGAAGGATGCATTTCTCAACGTAGAGACATGCAACTTCCGACTTCACAACCTCTAGGTGCATCTCAGACCTGGTTGGATCTGCTTCTGTTAGTAATATAAGTATCAGATTTTAGCAAAAACGAGAGTAAAAGAAAATATAAACAAGATATTGGCTTTTGCAGCAGCTACCCTGGAACCAAAGGAAAAACGAAGTACCTTTTAGGAGAGAAAAATGGTTTCAAAAGACGGAAACCCTAGTTACCTTTAATTTCTTGATCATTGAAGAGAGCTAACGCCAGAGTTGTTTTGCCAAGCCCTCCCATACCTTGCACCCCAACAACTGACACCTCTTGCTGGAGCAGTATTCTCTTCAAATTCGAAATGCTTTTCTCCAACCCCAGTACAAAATCAGACTTTATTGATAATTTATAACTACAGGGAGCCTCATCAACAGCTCCATCAAACAGGTCTTCTACTCCCATAAATCCTCCCAAAAAAGAAGAATTCGAGCCCAGGATCGTCGAGACCGGGAATCTAAGAGAAGATCTATGGCCTAAATTATCGAAATTCGACAAAGACCGTTCAAAATTACGGTCGGCGACAATAAAATACTTGATTTCTAAGAAACCCAGCCGATTAATCCTTCATAAGATGGCAAATTCCAGGGCTTTCGGCCCATTTACAGATAAATCAAAATCCACACTACATTTTCGGAACTATTCAAAGAAAAAACATGAGACCTTGAAGCTTTACCTTTCTGTGCTTATCGTTGAGCTCCTTCGTGACGGAGGCCTTGTCGTTTGACACCATTTTCAGCGCAGAATGTGGAAGAATATATTATTTACACAATAAACCGGAGTAACAGAGGAAGAAATATCGGTATGTGGAATGGCGATTGGCACTCCGCGCTCTTCATTACCCGGACCGCCTCAGTGACATTTTTGATCGACGGTTCTGGTGTTTGTAATCGTCTAACATCTCATCGTACGGCGTCAGAGGAGGACACGTAGGCAAAATGGGGGATGGATCTCAGAGGGAAACGCCTTACGGCGTAATTACGGTTTTCTTATTTATTTTTGGTTTTATTGGGCCACTTAATCACAAGTTTGGTAAAGATGTGTTGGAATCACAAATTTGAAAGTTTTTAGAATGCTTAATCTATATATAAACTAAAAAAATTCAGTTTAAACAATATAAATAAAAATTTAACCAAAAATAAAATCACCATATCCCTTAAAAACTTAAAAAATCTAATAGTTAGACAATGTATTGGTTTGAACATCTAGCAGTAGAAGTGCATGAGTTTGCCCTAATGGGTTGGAGATAACAGAGTTGGACTTGGTTCCCATTGATGGGAAATGATCTGGCCAATAAAAGCAACCAAGGAGTGAGACACATCTGAAAACAGAGATATCTATTCATGCTTGTTGGTGATTAACATTGGATACGCATTAAATATGGTATGGACAAAGCCGTAATGATATTTGTATCGATATTTTTAATCTTAAATTCTGCAGAAAATCTATGTTGATGAAATGAAGCAATAAACGTATTGTTTATCAAAGCTCCAACTAATCAGCCATTGTGTTAACAAGGGTCACTCATTCTGTCCAAGTCCTGTTAGCATAAGCAAATAACCAATGTGGATGTGAAACTTTGATAGACCATGTACGGTTTCGTTACATTGCAATAATAAGAGGCCAGCCAACCTCATAAACGACTTACAGTTAGACTTTATCGGCATGCCTGAACAAGAAAAATAAATGGGGGAGTGCCTTGGAGCTGAGCCGAGCTGAAGACACCTGTTTAGAGCGTCTGAGCAGGGGTATGGAGTCAGAACATCATCAAAATGGAAGGCGACCGCTGGTGGCTATATGATTCATGGTGGCCACGTATCTTTTTATGATTTTTTTCCCTATCTGTCATCTTTTTTCTGCCTTTCATGAATATCGGACAACTGTTCCTACATGCGCCTTCTAGGTAATCTTGCTACTGGATGTGTCATGTCCTGCCATGCACCTCCCGTGCCTATGTATAGGTATCAGTTAGGGGTTAAATTTGACAGGGCCCTTACCCATGAGAGAATTTGTTTATGATGATTTTACTTTTAAATTGTTCATCACATGATTTTTAATATTTATTTGTACAAGTTTCATCTAATTTTTGCAAATTGTATTTATAATTGTTACAAAATTTCTATGCTTTGTTGTACCAATCAATTTAAGTGTCATTGCTACACTTTCATTTGAGACGTGTTGATGAATCTTTTTTGTGATTTTTCCAGGTTGTTGAAATATTCAATGTTTTTTTTAATGGAAATAGTGAGAAAATAGATGGAAAATATGTATCTTTTGTAGTTTTTTATTTTTTTATTTTTAAAACATAACAAAAATATATATTATAAAGTGAAAAAAAATATATATTCATAATTACTCTCACTTGAAAATAGTGAATATAAATATTGTTGCAACTAAAGTTAGACAAAAAGAAATATTTACTAAAATAAGCAACCAGTGACTATTGGCATTGGTTCTGTGCTTAATTATTGCCCAACCCAAATCCTTTATAGAATACAATTCCTATATATATATATATATATATATATATATATATATATATATATATATATATATATATATATATATATATTTTTTTTTTTTTAACAGTAAATTTAAGATATATAATATATAAAAATATAGTGTTTTATAGATTTATTTTAAAAAATGTTTAAAACGATGAAAAAACACCATTTTTAAAAATAATATAAATTTAAAATCATTCTGAGTTTGGCTTGGGCGATGGGTGTATACTAACAACAAAAATGGGTCTATATAAACGTAAGGGAAAATGCCATATTTGACGATACAGGTGTTGATGCAATGCGTTAGCCATCATCATTTTTTTTTTGCATTGAAATCATTCTTCCTTCCTAATCCAAAGGGAGGGAGGGTGAGGCCGTGGAACTAGAGCTCGTCATGGTAGTGAAAAGTGATTATAAATTTGTGGTGTGGGGATCAAGCATCCTCAGTTGGTTTGGGGGATTAATCTCGGTTTTCACCTTGTCTTAGCTTTCCCTTTATGGGTTTGGGTGGGGATTTTACCGGACTTTGCCAGGTTTTCACCTTGCTTTAGCCTTCTCCTTATGGGTTTGGCTGGGGATCTTACCGGACTTTGCCAATATACCGGTAAGATGGGCATTTGAGTTATGTGGATTGGTAGTCAAATTAAGCTTTCCAGGAGTGGAAACTAGGATGATGAGACAAGGGGGAGAAAAGAGAGACTGATGGAACCAAGACCTCGGAGGTCCATAAAGAACAGAGAGGAGAGAGGGGAGTTGAGTCTTACTCGGAGGTCCATAAAGAACCGAGAGGAGAGAGGAGAGTTGAGTCTTACTAAATCCATGTGAATAACATAGAAAAATTCTGGCAAGAACAAGCCCAAAAAGTTCAAAGAACGGTGAAAAGAAGAGTATTTTGCAAGATCTCATGACTAAACTACAAATATGTGAAATACAAACTCTATTCATATATTAAAATCACTTTTGATCAAGACTATAAATATATTCATTGGACCCACTATTTCAATATTGCATTATATACTTGAAAATTTTGGGAAAAAAACACAAAAGAATTTTGAAAAAAGAACACAAAAGAACCAAGCGCAAAAACCACCTACCTGTGGTGAAATCTACTTGCAAGAAACTTAAGAACTATCAAATAGATTCTTGTTCTCAAACTGTGCAAGTGGTCTGCAATCTCTTCTCAAACTGTGATCTCTAAAATGGCTAGAATTTGGAACTTGAACTGGAGCCTAGAAGCTGTGAACATAAATGATAGGCTGGTAAATGGTAACTTAGGTGGGAGATCACGAATCACCAACCCAATAAATTCATATGGCATAGAAAATCAAGATAACAATTAATTCATAGTGCATAGAAAGTCAAGATGACATTCACACTTAACGTTGAAATTTATTGCGTTGTCCTGCAGCGTTAACTATATAATCTTCTCATAGTGACAACTTTAGAGTAGCAAAACTTAATATTTTAATATAAATACAAAATAATAAATTTATTTCAAATTTTCTCTTTATTATAAAATTAATTATAAATATAAATTGAATTTTTAATTTCCATAATTGAAAAAACAAAATTATTTTCCATTTTCACTTATATATATTTTTGGTACATCTCAATACTCATGCTAAACATTGTTTAATCTACCAATAGAGGTACAAAGTGGTAACCAATCCACGATGCCAACTACTCGAATATAGAACTTTGATTCCTTTTGATGCCCTTTTACAAAATTTATCTACTATACACAATTAATGATCTACAACGGTTTTATAGAGTGTAGTCTAACATTGGCTGGTTACATTTCCATATGGCATAGACAGCGGCTGCGTGAGTAAGTTAAGGAAAGAGGAAAATTAGTGGAGGAAAGTCCGATGTGATATTGAGTGGTACATAAAATTTCCCGAAGCAATACATTTATTTGGAATTTTGTTGGTCGATGGGACCTTTTTTCAGTTGAGGTCTATCATGTGCTTACTTGCTCTGCGCTACTTAGTACTTTGTGTTCGTTCAGAAATTGGCTTCTCTCTGTCTTTTCATTTTCGGAGTAGTTGCTTTGCTAGCCCATGCATGATGCCTCAGGGCGAGGGTAGTGCGGACTCCGGAGTGCCGTCACTGCAGTATGCGGTGTATATATATATATATATATATATATATATATATAATTAAAACTTGTTAATTTTCAATATACTCATCAATATGAATTTTTCTCATATTATTGGTCAGTCAGCGATGACGTGTAGATTTGGAAACCCATTGTATTTAACATGTAAAAACTCAAAAAACGGGCATACGGGCATCAAATTTAACCCCTGGTATCAGCTATAGGTTTTTTGACTTTTGCTGCGTTTTTACCTTTTGTCTTTGTTAGAGAATATGTATCTGTAGCAGATGTATTTTCGGAGGGGTGTCAACTGTCTTTCATCCCTCACTCTGCCTCATTATCATTATGACCACATTATCCTCTGTCCCCTGTTATTCATTTGCCTCAGTTTCATTTACTGTCTGAAATTATTTGGGTCGTCTTTGTTATTTGGGATTCGGGGAATCAGAGAGGTATGCTGCTGAATATGAATGGGTGGCTCGTTTTCTTCTTGGGGAGGCTCGGCTCTAGCATCCATCGGTTTTCTAACGAGGTAAGGAGGCTATTAGTCTTATATTTATCACACATTCTTTGTTAAATGTTTATGTTGTGGGGAAGTTCAGGTCCCTTTTGAATTGCTGCTTTATTTTGTAATTGTGTCACTGAAATGGTTTTACCTGAACCATTGGATATGTATGGGTCTAGTATTACTCTTATGAAGTAGAATTGGAATCATCCTAGTCTTTTTGATCTATGTGCTATATGTTTTTTGAGGCCGTGGGTTTCAAAGTGGGTACTAGCAAATGCCTTCTATTGATTTTCATAGATCACTAGATGGTATTTTCACTTTCTTACTGAATTTTCCCTGTAAATTCACATACATCCCATCCAATATCTGCATTATCTCTAGACCATGCGTAGAATTTAGTTTCAAAATTGGACATTGGTGGTGCACTTGTAAGGGATGTATCTGCTTCTGTTTGAATCTTCATGGATTTTCTTAAATCTGAAGGTTTTTCCTGATAATTTTTTGAAAAATCCTTAGTCTCTCGAGAGTTGTCTGTCCGCTCTCTCCTGTCACCTGGTTTTCCATGCCAGAAAACCTCTCCTTCTCTCAGTTCTATTTTTTCATGACTCGTTTCTTCTATTAGTCAGGCATCATTAATTTCCGGGCTTCATCGAAGACTGAATTTTTGAAGAACTCGTCAGACTCTTTGTCAAAAGTAGCCACTGTTTGTTGAATTTTCATCCTTTTGCTTTATCTTTTCTCATGCAGACGTCATCTAAATCTTTCTTTATTGCCTGATGGTCTCTGTCTACTTTGGGACTTGTTTTTTACTTAGAAAGCGCATTTTTTATTCTTCAAGTTGTCGCCTGTCAGTTTTCACTTTATGTGGCCTTATTCATCCCTCCTTGGCCATATCTTCCCTGATCGGTTATATTCAGTGTTTGTCAGCTACTATTTATGACCCAATTTGGTAGGAATATGTGTTGGATTTATCGATCCAATATCTAAGTCAGGGTGAGCGACGTCTTTTCATTATTTCTGTTTGGGTATGGACCCTTTCTCGGATGCATCGGCCACAAATGCTATGGTATGTGCCACAATCTTGGATGAGGCCTGCCATGGGGTTGCTATCCCGTCTTGTGATTGGCAGTCCACGCTGGTAGATGATGTGGTCCGTCCCTCCCTGCCAGCTAGTGGACTTGGCGGTGATGACCTACTGCATATGGGGAATGTGCGGGAAGGTGGCCATCATAATTTGTCGCGTCAAGACTTTAAAGATGGCGAGACATCCATACGACGTAAAAATAACCAGATACCTATTAAAACTATTCTGCCACCTTCTGCAATTAAACTTGACAGTATCTTCCTGGCTGACCGCATTACTAGTCTTCAAGAGCGAGCCCTTGTTGGTCTATGGCATTTCCTAGATATGGATGAAACCCAGATGCGTAAATGGCTTTATCATAAGTGGAAACCATTGCTGGGTTATATTCCTCAAATAGCAAAACTCATGAAGGATTGGTACAGTTTTCACTTCATGAGTGTTGAAGACCTGGATATCATTCAGAATCTTCCATGGGTTCATGGAAAGAGTTTTCTTGCGCTTCACAAATGGTATATTGGTTACAATCCTTTGAGAAACACTCCTACAAACAACCTGATATGGGTCAAGCTTCTTGGCCTTCCTATCGAGCTATGGCCAAAGGAAACGCTTACTGAGATAGGAAACGCTATAGGAAAATGTGTTTATGTAGATCCTAAATGTCTAGGGGAAAAAGATAAGTGTGTGGCATGGATTCTCATCGAAAAATATTATAGGGGTGGGTTTCTTGATCACATTGAACTATCTTGGGGAGATTTAAACATAAATTAGAGACTAGACTTCTGGGGAGTCCCTTTTAGATGTTCGTCCTACCATAGAACAGGTCATTTAATAAAAAATTGTCCTCATTGACCTGGTTTCAAATTTCATGGACGACAGCATCAAGGAAAATCACAGTCAACATTAAATAGGCATAAGACAGAGTCTCCCTTCTCAAGTATGTCTCATTCATCATCTCCAAACTGTTTATCTCCCATCAAATCTGGTGGTCTGCACAATGTGTCTGCTCCTATTGATAATTTTAACCAGAATCCATCTTCCCTATGCAAGGTAAATACTCTAGACTATTCTTCCCCTTCATTAAATCTGAACCATTGTATTTTACATGAAAGCTCAAGAAGATCAGCTTCCCTACTTAGTCAGATGGCCTATAATCATATTTGTAAGCCCCCTCGGAACCTCCTGCTAACAATGAAATTCCTCCCCCTAATCCTATTCCCCATCCATATAGTTATTTTCCTGCTGCTTCCCACATTACTTATATCCCATCATCCTCCCCATGCCCTAAAAAAAATTCTTCCCTCCGAAAAAGGAAAGGAGCCTTGCGTATCAGTTACTCCTCAAAACTCCCCTATGTCCTCACTTGTAAATTCTGTGGGTAGTGACCTTGATTATCTTTTGAGTAAAAAATCACTTGAGCTCTGTCCTCTAACAATTCATAAACCTAGGAAGCCTTCTCCTCCACTTATTAGTCCGAACTCTGCAAAGAACATTACTGTGAGGAGAAATAATAACAAGGGTAGCAGACATTTCAGGGGCAAGATGGACTCTTCTGGCAAGGGAATCTGCGACCTCTCTCTTATTGATGTACCTATCATTGACCTATCCAAGAATGGGCCTCCTAGAGCAAGTATGCCCGAGTAGGAGCCATCATAACTCACATTCTTTCAATGAATATCAGAGGTATAGGGGCAGACCATAAATTTTTGGCCCTTAAGAATCTATTTTTCTCGACCCAACCTAAAATTATCCTAATTCAGGAAACCATGCATAGTGTTCCTACTTCAATTTCCTACTTCAGAAGAATGTTTCCTTCATGGCATATTGCCGCTTCTGAGGAAATTGGTCTATCTGGGGGACTGGCAGTTTTATGGGACCCCGATTGGATTAGGGCCAAGGCATATAAATGTTTTGTTGGCATTCTCATCTATGCTTGTAGCCAAGGACATGATAGCCCTATTAATATATTGAATATCTACGCCCCTTACAAGGATAAGCTCCCATTTTAGGAAAAAATATTATCATCAGAAATTTTTGAAATTGATTCATTGATGATTGCAGGGGACCTGAATGTTACTCTAAATTCTGATGAAGTATGGGGGAACAGTAGGAAAAAAGACCCTCTTGCTGATCGTATTAAATATGAGATGTTGCACCGAAATCTTATTGATATTAAACCTCCCAAAATGCAACCTACTTGGGACAATGGTAGGATTGAAGGGGCTTATATTGCTAAAAGACTAGATCGATTTATTCTTCATGTTAGCATCATTGATCAACTGGGTATGCCAATCTCAAACATTGAAAATTGTTTTATATTGGATCACAGATCAATATCTCCTAGATGGAGGGAAAAGAGATTTAGAAAAGGTTACCCATTCAAGTTTAACAGATCCTGGTTAGAAGATCTTGAGTTTAATGATCTTATAAAAACATCTTGGAATGGTTTATCTTCTCATGATAATATGTCCCCTACTATGTCTTTTATGGATAAACTCTCCTCCATCAAAAAGATTGTTAAGGAATGGCAATTCAAGAAAAGACAGCTTAACAGATTGGCTCTCCGTGAAATGCAAATGGAGCTAGACAGGATTTTTGGAGTCTTGTCTGCTCATTCGCTTCCATTTCATATGCGAAGCCGTATAAAAGAATTAGAAAGGAAAAAACAAAAGATTCTGGATCAGGAAGAAGCCTCATGGAGATTGAAAATTCGTGCTATTTGGCTAAAAGAAGGCGATAGGAATGCAAATTTTTTTCACAGGTTTGCAAACTCCAGACGAGAAAAAACACTATATGGAAGATAAATGATGGGTAGGGAGGCTTTCTTCACTCACAACAACACATCTCTAATGAGGTTGTTAAATATTTTGAAAATCAATATAAGAGATCTGGAGATTGTAGGATTCAGGACATTATATGGGGTATTGACCTTTATCCTCAAATGTTTGATAATGCACAAAATGAGTGCCTTTTCCAGCAAGTAACAGAGGAGGAACTGTTGGGAGTCATGAAATCTTTCAAAAAAGATAAGAGTCCGGGCCCGGACGAATGGTTGATTGAATTTTTTATTCATTTCTTTGACCTTATTAAATATGATTTGTTGAGGATGGTTGAAGATTCTCAAATATCAGGTAACATACATCATCTTATATCTTTTACACTAATTGCACTCATCCCGAAAAACCAGAAGCAGCCTCCTTCCAAGATTTCAGGCCTATTTCTCTTTGCAATATTTCATTCAAAATCATTTCTAAAATCATTGCTGGAAGAATTAAGGACACTCTTTCCAGATTTTTAACGAAGGACTAGCATGGATTTCTAAAAGGAAGGAATATACTGGATGATGTTGCGAATACACAAGAAAGTTTGTTCACTATGCATACTAAAAAAAGTGAAGCAGTCATTCTGAAGATTGATCCTAGGAAGGCATATGATTGCCTAGATTGGGGTTTCATGAGATGTCTACTTGCAAAAATTGGATTGAATTCTAATATGATAAACTGGATCATGGCGTGTGTGGAGAAAGTTAATTATGCTATCATTATAAATGGGTTGCCTTCCACTTATTTCTTAGCAGCCAGAGGTCTGCGCTAGGGCTGTTCCTTATCCCCTTTATTATTTATCTTGGCTATGAACTCTTTAAGTCTCCATATTAACAAGGCAGTTGCGGAAAACAGGTGCCGTCCATTGAAGATTTGTAGAAATAATTTTATATCCCACAATTTATTTGTAGATGACATCCTTATTTTCGGAATCCTATGCAAACTTACCTAGGAATGTTTTCATAACATTATGGAACGGTTTCAAAAAGCTATAGGTTTGTAGATAAATAAATCCAAATCATCTTTCTATCATAGTGATGTTAATATGGAACTTATAGAATGTCTATCTTGTCTTTTTGGGATTGAGATGCGGTCCATTAAGGAAGGAATGAAATACTTATGTTTTCAATTAAAAACTAATGGATATTCTAAATCGGACTGGCAGTGGATCCTAAACAGATATTATAAAAGGATTTCTAGGTGGGAATTCAAATGTCTCTCCATGGCAGACAGAGTTGTTTTAACTCAATCAGTTTTGGCTCAATTAGTAGTGTACTGGGCTCACTTATACTTTCTTCCAGTCAGCATTATTCATATGATGAAAAAATTGACTGCAAATTTTATATGGGGAGGTCAATCGGAGCAAAGAAAATATCATCTATCTAAACTATTAGATATCACCTTGCCAAAGAAGTTAGGAGGTTGGGGCATTCTGGATCTGAGGACTTTTGGAAAAGCATTAATTTGCAAGTCTCTTTGGAGGGGCATTTTTGGGGAGGGCCCTTGGAGCAATACCATAAAAAAAAATATATGGCCAACAAAGATATATCTTACTAGTTTAGGTTGGAAAAGATTGGATCTGCTTATGGATCTGCAATCTGGATGAGTTTTCACAAGGTTGAATCTTATTTCCTAAAAAATTTTGTTTGGAGTTTTCAAACTGGAAAAAGGATCCTCATTAGGATTGATCCACTCATGGGTGGGGGGAAGACATAAAAATATCTGAGACGCTTATAAATTTCTTTCATAGAAAGGGTTATTTTACATGGGACAAGGTTATTGCGGCATGGCAAGGCCCATTCCCTCTTTGGAAGGATATTGATAATATGGGGATGATAGGTGACTTTGCGCGACAGTGGGAGAAGATCAGATGCTGTCTGAGAAACTGTGGTATTTTCCGTTCATTGGAATATGATGTACTCATTTGGAAGGGAACAAAAGCAATGGAGCCTATGTGTAAAGGATATCTACTTAAACCTGATAAGTTTAAAGGTTGCACTTTCTGTTCCATACTTTCCAGTAATCTTTTCGAAATCTGGATGTCCTTCTAAAACCATATTTTTCTTATGGCTGGTTTTCCATAACAAAAACTTGCCATGGGATAATTTGTAGAAGAGAAATTGGTCTGGACCTAGGTACTTTTATGCTTGTAAATCCGTTGATGAAAGCAATTATCACATGTTCTTTCAATGTCATAAATCTCAGCAACTTTGGCGTGCCCTTGCTGCATATTTTGGTTTCCCCTATGCTTCTCATGCCTCTATAAAATAGGCTTTTGTTTGGTGGAGCAGTCAGAAAGAGTCATGGAGGCCTGTCATATTACTTGTCCTTTGGGTTATATGGAAATGGAGGAATCATATTATTTTCAAGGACAGAAAGGAGCCTTTCATGGTTGTTTTTGATAGTATAGTATCTCTCTATAATACAATCCCTGCAAAATCTTCCATGAGTAATAAGTTAAATCAGTTAGATCAATCACCAGAACTTATAGTGTTTTCAAGAGCGTATTTTGACGGAGCAACTCAAAATGGTATTTGTAGTTGTGGGGTTCATATTATTATGGAGGATAACTTGCAATATCAAATTTTCTGGAACGGAGGAAAGAGTACCAATTGCAAAGCAGAGGCTATGGCACTGGCAGGGCTGCTTTCCATCTGTTAGTTTATAAACATTCATACCCTTCTGATTTGCGGAGACTCCAAAATCATAGTTGATCATGTATTAGGGAAGAATCATATCAACAAACTGCATCTTGTTGGCTGGATGGATAGAATCATGTATCTTTGGAGGAGGATGGAGGTACTCTCAATTCAACATATCTATAGATCTCAAAACCAGCAAGCTGATATTTTATGCAAGAAAGGTCTTCTATCTAAATCAGGTATTTGGAACATGGACGTAATATTTGAAGCGGAAATATTCTCCATCCATGAATTCTCCCTCCCTGGTACTTCAATTTTCATAGCAGAATCCCAGGTATGTCCTTCCTGTTTTATCATTCTAGTTTACTGAAATCTTGTGTTTATGATTTTCACCACTGATTGTCTTGCTGGTGGTTAAAATTACACATCTGGATATTGCTGTCTTGGCTTTTGCCACTATATACCTTTTTGAAGCTGGGTCATCTTCTTTTTGCAAGCTAACTGGATGTCTAATCTGCTGGGCTATGAGTCCAATATGGGGATTACTGTCTTCCACTCATCTGAATTATCTTTGTACAGATTGGTCTGGTCTTTTCTCAAGCTACACATGATGTATTTTTTTTCCATTATATATTTTATATAATATAATTAAGCTTTTTTTGCTCTGAAAAAAAGAAGCAAATAACCAATGTAAAGGTAAGGAAATTTATCAATATAGAAACCAATTTCCCAAAAGCATGGAGAATTCTACCAGACTTTTTTATAGTGATGCAAATGACTTGCCCTAAAAAGTCGAACCGGATGCAGAATTCTTCCCTGTGCGCATATGGAGTATAATTTGCAAAAACAAAAAGAATTTTTGAGCAAGTCATATTTTCATTCACAAGAAAAAAGTTAAATCTAGCCATATGTCCAAATATATGTCTAATATGTTGTGGAAATTTTACAATTAGCTGATACTTAACTCCCAACTTAGCCATAGAAATTTGATTTAGTTTGCAAGTCTTGGTAATGTCTATGTTACCAGAAACGAGAAACGAGAAATGAAAGAAGGAATATTTATGTTACAACTAGCTCATGCTTAACTCCCAACTTAGCCATAGAAATTTCATTTAGTTTGCAAGTCTTGGTACTGTATATGTTACCAGAAACGAGAAACGAGAAATGAGAACAGTACGAGAAATGGAGTTTCAAGGTTTTGCATATAAGAAATGAAGAGAGAGAAAAACAAAAATAAGAATTTGAAATATAAATATTTAAATGTATAGTTCGATTCTCTCCAATATTCTTAATTTTCTCAAAAGTTTTATCCTTGAGATTAACAACAAAAGGAATATATCCAAGAAATTCATAGAGATTGGTTCAAATAATTTTTTTATGAGCATCTTTAGCCTCTGCAAAATCCATGTTGCATCCAAGTTCCCAAATTCATATCCTACCTCATGCATGTGAAAATAATGCAGAAATAGATTTAGTTATGAAGCAGTTGAACAGAATTAGTTATGAGCAGTTGAACAAGAATTAGTTGTGAGTGGTTAGGAATTGGTTGCATAAGTTTTCCTATATAAGTGTGATGTAATTAAGCAATTGAATTAATGAAGTTGTGTGTCTTTGTGTTGTATTTGTTTTTAATTTGGTATCAGAGCACAGAGCTCTTTTGTTTGCGCCTCTCTTCTCTTCGTGGGCAGGGAGTGACTCTGCCATTAGAGTGTGCGTGAAGAGACCTGTGTGCGTGAAGAGACCTCAAGACGGCTGCGTGGAGGTTTTTAAACTGTTGACCGCAAGAAAGGCTGCGTGGAGTGCTGTGTGGAGTGCGTCGAGGTTGGCCCTGTCCAGGCCCTGTCCAGAACCCGGTGCTGTCGAAGACCGTTGAGAAGCCTTGTCTGCCAGAACTCGAAACCGCTTGCTGGTGGACGCGAGACAGGGAGGAGTGCTGTCGAGAACTGAACTGTTGTTGGTGCTGTCGAGAACGGGCACCGTTGTGCGTGCTTGTGTGCTACCAGAACTCGGGTATTTTTTAATTTTTTGTCTCAGGAAACTTTAAAGCTGTTTTGCCTCAGAAATTGTTTCCAGAAAGCAGTCAAGATTTGATCCAAGTGTATACGTAGACTTTTATTTAGTAAATTTCTCAGGCAGTGAGGCCTGCGGTATTATTGTTTAAGAAGCTTGCGATTTTTGTTTGAATTTGGTCATTGGTGGAGAGATGGCTAATCCTCTTGCAGATTCATATTTCAATGAGTCTTCAAAACTTGATGGAGAAAACTATGTAAATTGGAAATTTAAGATCATCACAGTATTGGAGGCATACAATCTCTGGCCGATTGTCAAAGGTGACGAGACCAAGCCTCCACCTCCTACTAACACTCAAGATTGGGAGAAGCGTGAAGTGAAAGCAAGGGTGCTGCTACGCATGTCAGTGAAGGACAATATTATTCCTCACATTCGGGACTGTGAAACTTCGAAGGCGACATGGGACACTCTCAAAGGTTTGTATGAGACTTCTAATGCAAATCGTATTTTATTTTTAAAAACAAAGCTGCTATCTATCAAAATGGATACCAATGAAAGCATTAGCAACTTTGTTTCCCGAATTAAAGACTTTAGTGATAAGCTTGGTGATATTGGTGAAAAGGTTTCTAGTACAGACTTGGTAACTGTTACGTTAAAGGGGTTAGTCCCAGACTATAAAGTCTTTATTTCAGCTCTCTCAGCTAGACCGACACCCCCTACATTTGAAGAATTGGCTGGAATTCTTCTTCAATAAGAAGAGTGCATGAAAACTTTTGAACTGGAGTCAAATGGTTCTGATTTGGCTTTGACTGCAAGAGGCCAAAAACCATTCCGAGGGAGACCATGGGACAGAAACAGAGGCCGTTTTCAAGCAAAGCAAAAAGGTATGGCACCTCCTGATTCTTAAGTTAAAAGGAACATTGAATGTCATTATTGTGGAAAACCTGGACATCTGGCTAAAGATTGCTATAGGAGAAAGAATAATGAATCAAATCAAAGACATAGCAGGCATAATGGAAATTACATAAACAGAGACACCTCAGTGAATGATGGATTTAAAAATCTTAAGTTATTTCTTTCTGATGCTGCATTGTCTGCTGAAACTGATGATGAGAATGCTTGGTTTATAGATTCTGGTGCATCGGCACACATGACTTGTAATAAAGAATGGTATGATAAATATTATGAGAAATCTGATGGTACACACATTTACCTAGGAGATGATAGGTCACTTAAAGTTCAAGGCTATGGCATAATAAATGTGTACTTACCTAATGGACAAATGCGCCAGATTCATAATGTGATGTATGTACCTGCTCTTAAAAGGAATTTGCTATCTGTTTCCACTATCACTGATAATCATTTAAAAGTAGAATTTGGTAAATTGGGGTGTATAGTGAAAGATGTTTAGGACCACTACAAGGTTGTTTCTACAGGTACCAGGGTTGGAGGATTATACAGATTGGATGTGACAGTCAAGCGCCATGTTGCATTGACATCCCAAGAGACATCGACAGCAGAATTATGGCATCACAGGTATGGGCACCTAAATTACAATGATTTATCGTTGTTACAAAGGAAATCAATGGTTGAAGGTCTTCCTGTTATGAAGTGTGAAGCAGCATAGAGAAGAGTTTCCTGTTCATACTGAGAAACAGAAGTATGATATTCTTGAATTAATTCACACTGATGTATGCGGACCTATGCAAACTAGGTCTCTTGGTGGTGCTTCATACTTTGTTATTTTTATTGATGATAGATCTAGATATACCTGGGTCTATTTCATTAGAAGGAAAAGTGATATATTTGAGTATTTTAAAGAGTTTCGAAATATGGTTGAAAAACAGACAGGAAAGTGCATCAAAATACTCAGATCTGATCAAGGGGGTGAATATAAGTCAAAAGCATTTAACACCTATTGTAAATCTAATGGAATTCAACAACAGTTCACAGTGCCACATACCCCTCAGCAAAATGGTGTTGCTGAGCGATGGAATAGAACCTTGGTGGAATCTGCTCGTAGTATGCTGCAAGGTAAGAACATCTCTAATGGTTTCTGGGCAGAAGCCATTAACACTGCTGTTTATCTGAAGAATCGATGTCCCACTAAGAAATTAGTTTTTCAAACTCCTTTTGAGGTTCTTTATGGTTATAAACCTGATGTGAGTCATTTCAAAGTCTTTGGATGTACTGCTTTTGCTCATATTCCTAAGGCTAACAGAAGCAAACTTGATGCCAAGTCCATCAAGTGTGTTTTCATTGGATATTGTACGGATCAGAAAGCCTATAAATTGTATGATTCAAGTTCCCATAAACTATTTGCAAGTCGTGATGTATTGTTTCATGAGCAGACTGATAAAAGTAACACAAAGAATGATACATGGCCTATTTCTAATGATGCACATCTCAAGCTTGATACTTTGATTAAGCAGGAACAGGAACAGGTCCAGGTACAGGTACAGGATCAGGATGATAGCAGCAGTATGAGCACATCTAGCAGCAGTGAGTCATCACAAGGAGGTGATACACCTCAAAGCCAACGAATCATGGATGGAACACCCACACCAAGAAGGTCGTCCCGACAGACTCGGCCTCCTGAAAGGTATAGAGACTATGCCTTAATGTCTAATATAATGAATGTTGAAGAACCAATTGATTATGAGCAGGCTAAACAACATGAACCATGGATTAATGTTATGAATGATGAGTATGCTTCTATTATGAAAAATCAAACATGGGAATTAGTGGAACTTCCTGAAAATAAAGTTCCAATTGGAAGCAAATGGTTGTACAAAACGAAATTTAAAGCAGATGGTACAATTGATAAATTTAAGGCAATATTAGTAGCAAAAGGATATGCTCAACAGGAGGGAATTGATTATGAAGACACTTTTGCACCAGTAGCTAAGTTGAATACAATTAGATTACTGATTGCCTTAGCCACAAAACATAATTGGAATATACATCAATTGGATGTCAAATCTGCTTTTCTCAATGGTGATTTAAAGGAAGAAGTTTATTTGGTTCAACCTGAAGGGTTTGTCAAACAGGGACAGGAGCATCTGGTTTGCAGGTTAAGAAAGGCATTGTATGGTTTGAAACAGGCACCAAGATCATGGTATGTAAAGATTGATACCTTCTTTCTTCAGAATGGATTTGTGAAAAGCAAAAATGATCCTAACTTGTATTTTAAGAAAGATGAAAAAGGAAATGTTGCTTTAATATCTTTATATGTGGATGATCTCATTATAACAGGCAGTGCTCACAAATTAATTGAAGAAATTAAAGTTCAGTTGTCACAGGTTTTTGAAATGAAAGATTTGGGTGAAATGCATTACTGCTTAGGAATTGAGGTATGGAGAGAACCTGGTAAAACTTTGATCACTCAAAGCAAATATACAAAGGAGATTCTTAAAAAGTTCAATATGACAGATTGCAAAGCTATGTCAACTCCCTTAGAACAGAATGCAAAGTTGTACAAAGAAGATGGATCGAAAGAGGTAGATGGAACATTATATCGTCAGTTAGTGGGAAGTTTGAACTATCTCACCACTACCAGACCAGACATTGCATACACAGTCAGTATCCTTAATCAATTCATGGCTAAGCCTTCAGGAAATCACTGGATTGCTGCAAAGAAAGTTCTCCGATACTTAAAGGGAACAGTGAATCTTGGTATTATGTATACTGATGTATCTGATGTTGCACTGACAGGTTTTTCTGATTCAGATTGGGTAGGAAATCCAGATGACAGACGATCTACCTCTGGCTATGCATTTCATATTGGATCAGGAGTCGTATCTTGGAGTAGTAAGAAACAGCCAACTGTTTCTTTATCATCAACAGAATCAGAGTACAAAGCTTTGACCAATGCCACCTGTGAAGCCATTTGGTTGCGAAGAATTCTTGCAGATCTTGAAGAAGCGCAAAGTGGTGCAACATGTATCAATTGTGATAATCAGAGTGCTATCAAATTAGCACATAATCCAGTTTACCATGCTAGAACAAAACACGTTGAGTTATAGTACCATTTTGTCCGTGAGAAAATTGAGTCAAATGAAATTGGATTGATATTTTGTAACACCAAGGATAATGTGGCTGATATATTTACTAAGCCCCTTGGTAAATTCAAATTTGAAGTTTTTAGAAGTCAGTTAGGTATTGTAGAGAATCCATTTCTCCATTAAGGGAGGATGTGAAAATAATGCAGAAATAGATTTAGTTATGAAGCAGTTGAACAGAATTAGTTATGAGCAGTTGAACAAGAATTAGTTGTGAGTGGTTAGGAATTGGTTGCATAAGTTTTCCTATATAAGTGTGATGTAATTAAGCAATTGAATTAAGGAAGTTGTGTGTCTTTGTGTTGTATTTGTTTTTAATTATGCATAAGTCTTACTGGTATAGAAATCTCATTGCCGTAATCCAAATGCATATACACAAACAAATTATTTTAAACAGTTTAGCTACCCAACACAAAAAGAAGAATTCCAAAGAAAAAATGGAAAAGGAACCATGGTAATCACAACTCTTAATGTACTTAAAAGCTACTTTGACAATCAATATCTTTCACTCTAATACACAATGTAACCCATTATGATTCTATAAATTTCACCCATCTCATCTTTAATTAAACTTAAAAGTGATTAATAAAAAAAACGTAAAGTCTCATTTAGTTAGCCTAGCCTTTCCCAGGTTCTACACATTCAAAGAAAAGGCAGTGCAGGGGTTTAAAGTTATGAGTGTCCACACAAATTTAAGCACAAAACTAAATTAATTTCAAAGAATGTACCTGAGAAACGATGGCGCTGAATCTAATTGTGGGGATGTGGAGCTAACTGATGGCACTGAGTCTAATTAGCTGGGGGCGTGGAACTAATTGATGCTCCGATCTGATCTGTGCATTGGATAATTCTGCTGAATGATATCGATAAATCTGCTCTAGTCTGCAACTTAATTCCTCCCCAAACCTTGCCTTATCACTAATTTACATGCCTTACCACTAATTTACATGCACAACTGCAAAAGAAACTAATTTGTAT
Organism: Pinus tabuliformis; assembly: GCA_031772625.1. Taxonomy (NCBI): domain Eukaryota; kingdom Viridiplantae; phylum Streptophyta; class Pinopsida; order Pinales; family Pinaceae; genus Pinus; species Pinus tabuliformis. The sequence goes on along the minus strand of CM062814.1, from coordinate 444,925,895 downwards.
GCAGTTCAAAAAGTTGACCACTGTTGGAATGAGTTGACTACTAATTTACATGCACAATTGCAAAAGGAAACTAATTTGTATGCAGTTTGAAAAGTTAACCACTGTTGGAATGAGTTGACTACTGTTGGAACGGGAGTTAACCTGAGTGGGGAAAGGATATCATTAAATGGAGGAGAAATGGAGGTGCAAAAAGATGAACATTTCTGCCGAAACGAGTTTCTGGCCACTTAAAACGAGAACCAGCATATACGAAGTTTCCAGTGCCGTCTCATTTCTAAAGCGGTTTTTCGAAAGAACGCTAACCATTGTCGCATTTCTGGTAACATAGGGTACTGTTATAGCAATTAATCATTATCGTTCTTATATGGTTCATTTTAGCCGTTGTGGAAAGGACTATGTTGCTCTGGTCTGTAAGAGGGCTAAACCGCTCTCGTGTTATATAGACAGGAAGTATGTATATACCACATTTGGCCTGTTCCAGAATTCTTAATCTTGGGTTTAATGCATTAAAAGCGAATACAAACCAGGGAGAATTAGACGGCAATGTCATTTCCATTATTCTCATATGATCAAGAAATTTTGGGAATAAAATTTTACCAAAAGAAATCCAAGAGAAATAATTTTTATTAACACATTTACAAAAATTTGTCCATCATGGTCATCATGTTCTCAAATTCCTCAAAATCAATTCTACCATCTGAATTTCTGTCAAATCTTGTGATCATCATTTCACAACTCTCCAAATCTTTTCCTTTTTCTAGTCCTAAGCTCAGAAGAACCTGTTGAAGTTCAATTGGATTGATGAACCCATCCCCATTCTTATAAAAAATGCGGACCGCTTTCATCAACACCTCTGACAACACTTTCTCCTCTGTCTCTGCATGCTCGTGAGCTTCCCCACACATATTGAGAAGAAATCCGCAGAAATCATCAAAGTTCATATGCTCCAGAGAACCCATCATTATTTTCATATTATCATCACATATATTTTGAATTCCATGCTTTTCTAGTAACCCTTGTACGTTCTCTGCAGTAACGCTGCCATCGCCATCACTGTCCAAGACATTGAAAATTCGAGAGAGGTCCCATGTTTGAAAGAAGGTCGTGTACCTTTTATTTACAAAATCACTGGTCGCTTCATCAATCATACCTCCAGGTAGCTAGCATTTTCCAAGAGCTGTTATAATATGTGGGTCTTTTGGATTGCAAAGTTCAGAAAACTTAGTTTTCATCATCTCAGAAACCCAAACATAAACATAAAACTTGTAGAAGCTATAAAACTTCTGAACCCAACCCAAGGCCATGGATACAATAATGCTCCATACATAGGCATGGCAGAAACATTTGAAAGTGTAGGGTTTCTGATGATAAGATCAGACACCATCTTGATATATGAATGAGATGGCTGAATTCAATAATTCCAGCAATGAAAAGAGCAGAGAAGAAAAAAGGGTCGGTGAATCTTGGGCGTTACAGAATGGTAGCAATGAAGGCCTGTGATTCGTATTTAGAAGGCATTTGATTGAGTGTTGGGTTGCTATGAAAGTGAGAAGAAACAACGTCTGCAATTCCTATTGAGAAGCCTGCGGTAAGCTACTATGAAACTCAGCAAAAACGACCAATGAATGTGTGGATACGTTCAGAGAAATGTCGTTTGATACGCGCATATAGCGTTTTGAAAAATAGTTGGGATGTAGTTAAGGGTTTTGGAAGGTGCTCTGGCGGGTTATGCACCACTCTGACTTGGAATTGTTTTCTACAAAGAAGGCACCTTCCAGTTTCCTGGGACTTGGAATGCAGCCTCAGAGTTGTTTTCATAAAAATAAATAAATATATGTTGTCCCATTATAATTGAAAGAGTGTTTTAGCTTTTGCTTTTGTTATTTTATAATAAATAAATAAATATATGTTTTAAAGGTTTTTTTAGCTTTAGATTTTGCTATTTTATAATAAATAAATAAATATATATATATATATATATTTTTTTTTTATAATAAATAAATATATGTTTTACTGAATTTTCAATGTAATTTTAAATTTATTTTATTTCACAAGGATTTAATAAGAGAAAATCATAGATGAGTGTTAATAAAATCATATGATGGGTATGTTTTTGGATGATGTTGATCATTTGTCTTTTTGCTATCCAATAAATATTATCAAATATAATTTAATTAATTTTTACATATATTAAGATGATGATGATTATGTCGATTAAAATTAATGGGGTTTATTGAACTTTAAGTGAGTAAAAGACTAATTGAGACTTTTTAATATATATATATATATATATATATATAAAATAAAGGGAAAGAAGTTTTTTTTGATCACTATAATTTTGTTAATTTAAGAAGTCAAGAAGGTTGGTAGTGTGGCAAATATTTTGGAAATGGGAATGGACTTGAGTGAAAGTTGAGGAATCTAAGAGAAAATGTTTTTCATCTTCAACAATTTTAGTATGGGAAATGTGACAAATTCTTTCATCTCAAGGTGTTTTGGGTATGGACCAATGCCAAGTTTCACTTCGAAGTTGATGAGAATGCAAAGGTGACAAATTCTTTCATCTCAAGGTGTTTTGGATATGGACCAATGCCAAGTTTCACTTCGAAGTTGTTGAGAATGCAAAGGTAACAAATTATTTCATCTCAAGGTGTTTTGGATATGGACCAATGCCAAGTTTCACTTCGAAGTTCATCAGAATTAGTTTTTATCTTCACAATATTCATTTTCTTCTTAGTATTGGGCAAGGAAGAAAGATAATTTTGGTTAGCAAAAATGGGTTTAATCACTTGCTTATAATACCTTAGCTTACTTTCTCCCTTTAATTCCTCATCATCCCACAACTTATCCTTAAATTTGGAAGTTATAATATTTTGAATATTAACCTTCTTGTAAAGCTTCTTCTTATACATCAGATACCCAAACATAGCCATGTTTTCAATGGGGGAAATACTAGCTTCAATCAAGAGGATAAGATGGGGAGTATTTCGTTTAATCTTGAGGTTGTAGTTTATAAATTTCTTTTGGATTAGCTCGACCTTCCTCTATGATTCTCTAGATATAGAGCAACCACAAACCTCACGATCATATAATATAACAGGGGTGACGAGAGTATCAAACATGAACTTTTTTTTACTCCAACCCAAAGATCAGTCGACTTAATACTATTTTCAAGCTCATAATAAGTTTCCCATAGTCCAATAATCCTTTTCTCAATGTTATAATTCCAATTAAACTCCTGATAAATATCTTTTTTTTGCTTAAGCAAGAGTCGGTCCTTCTATTCAAAAAAATCGGTAAAAACAGATTACATAAATTACAATAAACCCAAAAAATATGTGGGACCTAGAGTTAACTAGCTGCCCAAAGTTTTGGGTACCGAGCCTAAGCTCCAAACCGAGCCAAGGGCCCACCAACAAAACAACTAGTCCTTCAGATTATTAACAATTGCCAAAACCGTACCATCCTCCTTCAGCGAACTGACGGACATGGCTGCATCTTGAAGCGGAAACAAGCACTCTCTATAATTCAGGAAATGGACCCGATGAGAAAATATAGACCACCATAGAAGGATTTTGGGTCTGCCAGGGGGGATAACCCTCGTGCAGGAAGTTAACCCGAAATCTACCAGATCCATGCTTCAAGCGAGAACAACACGGAAGATAACTCTGCCGTCATACTTGCAATGAAATAACACTATCATATAACTTAAGATCGAGTCCCACAAAATATCACGATCATTCTTGATCGTTGATCCAAACCCTGAGATTCGACGGATGTTGGCGATATCACACTGCTTTATGGTGACAATCTTTAGCATGTGATGAGGGTGGTTTACCATACCGACCCCCCAACACGTGTTAGAAGCAATATGGGATCGCTCCCACATTGCAAAATCCACTTCCTGCTTGAGAGGAGAGCGATCAAGCAAAAAACCCTCAATGAGAGGTTTTGTCTTCTGGAGAGTGGAAAAAGGAATACTGCTACTGCCGGAGAAGCCCTGACACCCTTCCTTCGTCAACAAGCTCAGGTTCCTGAACCCGAAACTGAACCTGTACTTAACACCCAATAACCTGAGAATTCCTTCCATGATACACTAGGGAATTTTGAAGATGGAATTACTCGTGTTGCTGAGACCATTCAATACCTGCCTCTTATCCGAGACCTACTCGACCAAAATTAGGGAAACATGCATAGGCCAAATCATAGCTATCTTGCTTTTGTAGTTTTGATTCTATACACTTCTCTATCCTCTTCCACTTGAGTGTGACAAAGAATTTTCAAACTACCCTGAGGCAGTACTTCCCATCCATTGAAACAGAGCGTTTGTTACAGTTTACCCCTTGGTTTGCCAGTATATCCGCTAGCTTGTTGGCCTTTCTAGATACGTGGTTGAATCTTACCGTACGTAGTCCCTGAAGGTGACCTTGAATTCTTTGAAAGACTTGGATTAATCTCCAGTGATTAGAGACTTTTGCTGGCTCTATTCCACAACTGATTCTTTTGACCAAGTTAATGACTAACTCAAAATCCGCTTCTATCACCACATTTAAGCAACTGTCTTGTTGTAGATAATCTAAACATTGCTCCAGAGCCATTAGTTCGGCCATATTATTGGTAGTTTTTCCTAAATGAGCATGGAAGAGAGATAAAATACTCCCATTTTCATCTCGTAGAACCCCTCCAAAACCTGCAGATCCCGGATTACCTTTTGAAGCTCCATCTATATTGAATTTCAAAAAACCTCTCGGGGGAGGATGCCAGAACTCCTTTTCAGTTTCCTTTAGGAAAACTTTCCTATTCAGGCTTTGTGGGATGATCCTTTGCATATCCAATTGCTTGAGAATTTTCTTATCAGCCTCTAAGGGAGGATTATTGGGAAGATTTCTCACTGTGGTGCCAACCGTTTCCTTAAGCTGTTTTAAGATCTGCTCAAATAGGCTAAGAGAAGGATTCTTTTCATTTTTGAAAATTCTCTTGTTTCTTTCCTTCCAGATGTTCCATATAATGAAGCTTGGCATGAGAGCCCAAGCATAGTTAAGAACTTCATTGTCTGAAAAATTTCTTCTCCAATTGCTCAGGGTATTGATGATACTCTCTTTGTCCCTATCCGTTTTTTGGAAAATGGTGGCAAATGTGTCCCATAACCTAGAAGTGAAAGTGCAGCTGTTGAGAAGATGTTCCATGGTCTCCTCTTGGGCTTCATAGAGCTGGCATCTGGAAGGCCCCAGGAAACCCCTTTTACGGATCTTGTCCCAAGTCAAGATCCTTTTGTGATACACCAGCCACATGAAGAGTTTGATCTTCATCCACCCTTGATGTCTCCATAGGCTTAGCCAAATTTTGTCCTGAGCCTGGGACTCCAGCTCCAGTAGAATACCTTTAGCCTCTTTGATATTAAAGATGCCTTTTTTATTTTTGCCCCACCTTAGCTAGTCCTGCCCCTCAGTAACAAGAATCATCCTTTGTTCCAGTATTCTCATGAGTGCCTCTGCTTTTATTTTCATGGGTCCATCGTCTCTGCAATCTATGTTTCTCCAAGTTCTCCATTTTCCTGACTTGGTAGTGTGATCCCAAAAATCTTTTACTTTTATTAATCCTTGGTTATCTGTTTCATGCTTAAGGCCCAAAAATTCTTCTTTTAGCAATGTTGGTTCTTGTTGCCATTTATCCTCCCAGAATAGTGCCAGATCCCCTTCTCTGATTTCCCAAAAACTGTTTCTTTGAACTAAGCCTCTATTCTCCCAGGCCTTGTTCCAAATGGACAAGCCCCTAATATTTCCAGACATCCTTATGAGATCAGTATGATGCCAGGCACTGGCATATTTTTCTTTCCAAATACTTTCCCATTGGGCTTTTGGATCTTTAACCCAACGCCACCAAAGTTTGGTTGCTAGAACATTGTTGAGTATCTCCTGATCATCCAAGCCTAGGCCTCCTTGGTTCTTGGGTTTACAAATCTTTTCCCAAGAGACTAATGCCCATTTCTTTCTATTCTCCTCCTTGCCCTAGAGAAAATCCCTTTGGATGTTTCTGAATTGTTGTAGAACTCCTTTTGGAGCTGGGAGTGCTGAAAGCATAAAAACTGGGAAAGATTGGAGCACCGATTTTGCCAGCACCAATCTCCCCACCAGATTTAAAGATCTGATGGTCCAGTTTCTGACTTTGTCCTGCATCTTATTGATCAACGATTCCCAGATGCTTTTATGCAAAGGTTTTGCAGTTAGAGGCACTCCCAGATACTTGGAAGGGAGGGAATCCCTTTGAAAGCCTAGAATTCTTGAGATGTTTCTTTGAATAGCAATATTGGTATTAAAGAAAAATATTTTTGATTTGGAAAGATTAACTTCCATACCTGTAGCCATGGCGAAATCATTCAATATTTGTTTGTACGCTAAAGCCTCCTTGACTGTGGGGATACCTTGTAACAAGGTGTCATCTACAAATTGTTGATGAGTCAAAACTTGTCCATTCTCCGTTAGTTGAAGTCCCTATATTTTTTCCATAACTCTAGCATGCTTGATCGAAGAACCTAGTCCTTCCATCATGAGGATGAAGAGAAAGGGTGAGAGTGGATCTCCCTGTCTAAGGCCTCTTGAAGGAAGAAAAATCTCAGAGGGAGAGCCATTAACCAGAATTGAAAAGCTAGAAGACGTTACAAGGGCCATGATCCATCTGACCCAGTTATGATCAAAACCAAACGCAATTAGTACTTTCATGATGTAAGCCCAGTTCACTTTATCATATGCTTTGGCTATGTCCAGTTGCATGATCATTCCAGATTTCTTCTTGCTAGTTAAGGAGTGAACCACCTCATGAGCTTGAATGATGTTGTCTAGAATCTGTCTACCTTCTACATATCCAGTCTGTTCCCCCGATACCAGAGAAGGAAGCAGAGGTTTGAGTCTGTTGGCCACAATCTTGGATATAATCTTGTAGACTACATTACATAAAGCAATGGGTCTATACCTTTCTGGAGTTTGAGCATTGTCCTATTTGGGTATCAAGGAGATGAAGGATGTATTGAGCACCTTCAAGATAGTTTTGTTCAACCTGGAATCCTCCACAACCCTCAAAATGTCCTGTTTTACAATATTCCAGCAGGCTTTAAAGAAATCCACATTGAAGCCATCTGGGCCCGGTGCTTTACCATTCTGCATTTCTTTGAGGACTTCACTGACCTCCTTTTCAGTCACTAATCTGTTAAGGTTGAAATTTTCCTCTCTAGACACCAACTTAGGAATATGACTGGTCAAGTCCCTAATGTAATGATCTCTTTCTGGGTTGTTTTCCTGAGCTATGCCTCGGAAGTGCTGAACTAACACAGCTTCTATATCCTCGTGCGATTGATGAATCTATGCATTCTCATTCTTGATTGATGGGATTTTGTTGTGAGTTCTATTGGCCATAGTGGATTTGTGGAAAAATTTGGTATTGCATTCTCCCTCTTTTAGCCATTGAACTATGGATTTTTATCTCCAGAATATTTCCTCTCGTTTACACAAATTGTCCCATTCTTGTTGATGTTTCTTGACTTGATCATTTTTGTCTTTGTCAAAGCCCTCCTTGATCATGACTTGGTTGAGTTCCTGCATTTTGTTTTCAACAGATTTCTTTTCAACAAAAATGTTGCCAAAGTCATTCTTGTTCCATTCTTTTAGTTTCATCTTGATGTGCTTTAATCTTTTGTGCAGAAGGAACATTCTTGTTCCCTGAATCTGCAAATCTTCCATCCACCATTTTTCAATATTTCTCATAAATTCTGGGTGTGAGAGCCATATATTCTCAAATCTGAAAGGTCTATTCTGGGGAGTCCCTATGCTCTGAATCTCCATTTGGACCGGCCAGTGATCAGATCCTCCAAAGGGAAGAACCCTTGTTATTATTTCATTATCTGTTAGCATAAGATCCTCTGAAATTATGAATCTGTCTAACTTGGAGGCTACATGAGACTCTCCTCCTCTTTTATTATTCCATGTAAAGCAACCATTGTTTGTCTCCATATCCACTAGCTTCATATTATCTGTGAAGGTTTGAAAGGCCAAAGAGTCTATATTTAGAGCTCTTGTTCCCCCTTTTTTCTCTGAAAGAGATTTAATCATATTAAAGTCCCCTCCTATAATCCAAGGTATCCCTGTATGTCTGTCCCTGAGATCCACCAGGGATTCTATGAACCAGAGTTTTTCATCTATTCTTTGAGGGCCATAAACATTCGTGACAAGATAGGTTTCCCTATCTCCAATAGGCTGAATGATCATTGATAAATAATTCCTGGATGCCTTAGCATCTATTATGCTTAATCTTTAAGGATTCCATAGGGAGGCAATACCTCCTGCAGAATTCTCTGCCTTTACTTCTAGAAACTCAAATCTGCTGAGCCATTTGCTATGTATTTGTCTTAACTTTTGGATGGAACATTTCATTTCCTGGATAAAGATTATATCTGGAGCCTCATGTTTCATTCTATTACTAAGCATTCTTTGTTTTCTTTTACTGCCTAGACCTCTAATATTCGAAGATGTGAACTTCATATTTAAAGATATGTAAAGGAATAGCTTGCTGGATCTTTCATCTTACCTGAGTTTATCATGAGTTTTCCACATTCCATCAGTAACTCGTTCTGTTTTTTCCTCCCTTTTTTCTTTCATGGGTTTCTAGGTTCTAATCCCAACGTTGTTTTTATCGCTTTTACGCCTTCATTGCTCTGCCTGCCAATGTTTTTTTCCCCCTCCAAACCCTTAGCTTGAGTTCTCCATAAATACAATTGATGTATTCTACTTAACTCTTCTTGACGTAATGATTCTACCCCCGGTTGTTCCCTGATTTAAGAACCACTCTAGATTTAGGTGTTCTCTGTCAAGAATCTCCTGCAGCTCATGGTCCTCTAGATCCATCTCACTTTGGGCCATTTCTTGATCCATCTCCGTCTATGTATCACTCATCATGATCTCTTTCTGTTTTTCTTTTTCCTATGTTTGTTCCCTGTTTTCTTCCTTCTCCTTTTCCTCTGGACTTTTCTCCCTTGCTTTCTTTTCTGCTATTAATTCTTCATCCTCTTCAAGAACGTGGAACTGGTTCTGGCTAACCTTTTGTCCTTCTTTTTGTTGTTGTTTCACCCCTTTTTTTCCGCCTTTTCCTTTGTGTACCACGTTGTGAAAATTATCAACATCTTTCATTGCATTAGATTTTCTCTTGTTGTCTGCTTTACTGAGAGGGAAATCTCTGAGAAGGCGCCCATGTTCATGGCATCTATGGCACCTGAACGGAATATGCTCGTATTCTACTACTTGAACCCATTCCTCGTCAAAGACCTCCAGAATTACCTCATCTGGAAGAGCTCCTGATAAATCCATCTCCACACAAATCCTTGCAAAGGAGGTGTATTTTCCCCTTCTTGTGGCTTCAGAAGCTTTAACAAATTTACCTAATTTGTTGCCTATGGCCGCCAATGATTCAGTTTGCCAGTAATCAAGAGGTAGAGAATAAAGTCTTACCCAGACCGGGACCGAAGTAAAAGTTTCCCGCTCCGGAACAAAGTTCATCTTCCATGGCCTCATATAAAGACCTGCTACTGCATAGAAGTAGGGCCCTCCTTCAAACACTCTGTCTTTATCTTCAATGTTTGTAAACACCACCGTAAAGAAACCCTTTGACCCAAGATGTAGATCAATGCTCCCTTTGGGTTTCCAGTGGTATTTGATCCACGTTTGCAAAGCTTTTTCTGTGGGCCATAATCCCATGAATTTACAGATGATTGCATAGGTGCCCATGTGTTCCCTATGTGCCTGCAGTGCTGGATCATTTAAAACTACTCTGGGAGTAACTTCAGCTTTGGGTTTACAAGAACCCTTTTGTCTTTTGTCTTTTGTTCCCTGTTTTTTGTCAGCTTCCTCCTTGTCTTTAGTGTTGTTATTCTCCTTTAGTTTGGTACCTTCTGTCTCTTCTGCCATGTTCCTTCTTCCTTCTTCAACGGTTTCTATGCCTTTATCTAGAACCTTCTTGCCCTTATTGGCCACAGCTTCCTTGTAGGAGGGAGTGGAGCTCCCTCCTCTGCGATTTTCCATGGAAAAACCTCAACTGTAACCTAAAACCCTAGCTGTTCGCAGTTCTCGCTCCGTTAGTCGTGATGTTCAGCCCTGTGAAGGAAAAACTAATCAAAAGATCATCAAGCATCAGTTTACCTATTTCCAACAAAATTCAAGCATCGAAAAAACCCGTTTTGAAATGTTTTCAAAGCTTAGCCCAACAACTAATATTCTTCAAACAATATACTCCTGATAAATATCTATACCTAAATAGTATATAATTGATTTTAAATATTATTAAAAATAATTGAAGCAATTATTAAATAATATTATTTATTCCAAATAATTTAATCAATTGTTAAATAATATTATTTATTTCAATTTTATATGTTATATATTAATAGAGATTATTTTTATTTTTAAATTTATAAAAAAATTATAATTATTTTTAATTTTACTTTCAGTTTATATATATATATATATATATATATATATATCATGCATTGGAATTAACATTCCATTCTAAAAGTGTGAAATCAAAATTTAAATTGGAAAATAGAATATATCAATATTATATTTCCACCCAGTTGTGGGTGCTCCCGAGGCGCATTCAAGGCAGGTTAACATTACGCCGGCAGCTGGCTTCGCACCTGGCGATCTGGCACGACTCCCATTACCTTCCCGCAACTGAAATGAATGTATTGAGGTACATGCAACTTGTTAAGCATTCGGCATTGAATGCGCTCCTTGTTCGAGATCCGGCGCAGGCTGTTTTAATCATGGCTCAGTTTCTGGTTTTGGCTATCGTTCTCATCGGGTCTTTCCATATCAGTCTGCCATTATTCCTGCATCCCTGTTTTGCTATGGCAGCTTGGGGGCTTCTCCAGAGTTTGTTCTTTACCTGGTTCGCCCACCCTTGGCCCTATTCTGTCTGGTCTTGTTTAGTCCCTTTCTCAGGTCTCTCTGTCTTCCTAAAGATGGTGCGACGCTGTGGTGTTTCTTGCCGTGGAGGCACTAGTGGTAATCATGGTTGCTCTCAGCCTGCTCCCCAGAATATCATTCCGCTGGCTTCGGCTTCCCCGTCCTCTGATCATGGCAGACCCTTCCCGCATAACTCATTTTAAACCACCCATTTTAAATTTCACAGTCGGCTCAATAAACCAATTCTCTCAGCCAACATTACAGTTATTTTGGCTGAGGAAGAAGATAAGCCCAGCAGCTCAGTCCATACCTCACCGTCGCAGTCTCAGGACGACAGTGTGCTCCAGGGAGATGTGGTAGGAACTGTGTTTAATTGTGATGATTTGCAAGAAGCGGGGAATGTGCCTGAGGTCCCTCAGCCTCCAGTTGATACTGCTCAGCACAATTTGCCTGCGGTCGAGCCGGCACACCCTTCTGACGGCAATCTGAACTTGGTAGTTCCTCCAGGTGGCGGCGACATGGGAGATGGGGACAATGCCATTGACATGTGGATGGGCTCTCCTTACCGGGTGGAAAAGGATGCTCCAGACTCTCTGAAACATGCTTGAAATATTCGGTACCGCGCCTACTGATGGCAGCTTCCCTTCTGGTCTTTATATCCTATTGCTATGCTTCTCTGGATTATGTCAATTATGTTTTGTATCAGGTCCTGTCTAGGTATAGCTATCAGCCATTATAGTCTAATGCTTTGTATCAGGTCCTAGCTCAGAAAGCCCTTGCTTTTGTTAAGTTTTGTATATGGCTGTTAGGGTAGCACAAATATTAGTAAAGCCATAGTTCTCAACTGTTCTGTAGTGCTGTTCACCACTTTGGTTCGCATTTTTGTTTGTAAGGGCTCCGGAAAACATGTTTTGAGTTTTCTCAATCCCAGGATTGGTGTCACAGGGTTATCTGTCTATCAAGGTATCTGGTCTTATGGCTCCTGGGTCAGAGTTGTTGGATGGCTTCAACCTCCTCTGAGGTCTTAACCTCTCTGTAAATATTTTCTCTTTTTTAATAGATTTAGCCTTTACATAGAAAAAAAAAATATTATATTTCCAATTTTAGAAAATAAATTTGGAAAAAAAGTCCAAAATTATGAAATAAAAAAAAGGTGGAGGTAAAAAGGTTTGAGCTAGCTGAGCTTGCAAGTAAAGCATTTAAAATGACTCTCACACCTTCTAATATCAAGGTTGGATTGAGGAGAATTGGTATATGGCCACTGAATGTTGATGCTCTTATGCATGACACTGGTTGCAACCAGGCATATGATATGGAAGGTAAAGAAGCAGAGGACTTACAAGACCATGTTGATGCCCAAGAAGATGTGGATGGGAAGGAAGATGTTGTCGATGTTGAAGGTATTATATCCATTTCTCAAGGGTACTTCTATGGTGATGATGGTGAACATGTGAGTGAAACACAATTCAAACATGAACTAATTGTCAATATCATGGAGACTTTCACACCCACTAAACCACCTACCAATTTTGCATGTGATATTCCATATGAGGCAGTTGATCATGCAAATGACAATCCAAATGTGGTTTCAAATGATAATGCAATAGGATTAAGAAATGCACAATTGAGCATGCCAACCTAGGTAACCCCCCCATCATCGTTGGCATAGGCCATGATGAATATCAACACACATAATGTGACAACCACAAATGAGGAAAGAATGGACATGCCTTCACAACTAGCAGAGTTGAACGTTGAACTTTTTCATTATTTTGTGGACAATGGATCACTGGAAGAAGAGATTTTTCAACATGAAGTACTAGACAAAGAAAACAATGGGGGTAAATCAATTGTCCCAGAGGTTGAAAGGCAAGCATCAGTCCTTGAGGAAAATATGACAATGAAGTTGTAGAAATTTCCCACTGTAGATCAACAGATTATGCAGTATACTAAAGCAAAATACCAGATCTACTTCTACAACAAACTTGCGGAAGCTTAATCGATTTTGAGCAGATCAAATAGAACACATATAACTGAGAATGAGAAAGAAATCACACATGAACATAGAAAAATACTCTGGGAAAGCCTTAGCTAAAAACCCCGATCTCTGTATTATCATACAAGTGGAAATATGTCTAGATTACACAAAGCATTAGCTCACAAGCTATCCTACTCTCAGTACAATCCAACAATACAGCTCACAGACTAAATAGACACAAGATATGCCTTCCCTTAGCCCTCCAAGCCTCCTATTTCCTTGCACAGTTTCTCTTGGGGTCCAATGCTGCCACCTGTGTGAATTGGCCTCATCACACACTCATCAAACTCAAAAGTAATTGCGCAATCTCCAAGGAATGAATTACTTTTGCATGTAAGAGATATCCTCAATGGAATATTCCTGCAACTGATAGTACATTGTCCCATCATCTGATCTCAACTGGGTGTTTGACTGAATTGACATGCATGAGTTATTTATGAGAGAATATTCAGTTATTTGAAGTGCAGCAGTTACATGCATGCATGCATTAGCTAACTGAACTCACAATTAGTTCAACAAACTATTTGAACTAATCTAACTGGACTTAACTTAGCTAACTGAGCTAACTAATTACAAATCAAAGTACAACTCATCCTGATCTCCTTTAATCAAGGGATAACTTCCTCAACCAATGGAGAAACTATTGCATGTCTTCACATAGACTTCATGTTTTATTTCCTACAACTAATTAACTCAAGATGAATTAATTAATTATTTTACAAACAACTGCTAAGATCAAATTCGAATTTTAATCCTCATTTTTAGTTTAGGCACTAACTAAAATTAGAATGTATCCCAAAATGCTATTTATAGTAGTGCTATTTTTAGCATTTCTTGTTGCTATTTTCAACACTCTCTCTCAACAAGAAAGGGATTATCAGTCACCCCAATCCTATCTCTGTGGAACTCGAACTTGAATTTTGACAATGCCTTAGTCAAAATATCTACATCTTGTTCCTTGGTCGAAACATACAGCAACAACATGATCCTCTTCACCACATAGTCTCAAAGATGATGGTACCGGATATCACTGTGCTTGGACTTGTCATGAAATATTGGATTCTCAGAGAGTTTGATACAACTCTGATTATCGCAGTCGATCACAGTTGGATCCATCCTCTGACCAAACAATCCCACTAGAATCTTCCGAATGATTGTCCATTTTTAGTTTAGGCACTAACTAAAATTAGAATGTATCCCAAAAGGCTATTTATAGTAGTGCTATTTTTAGCATTTCTTGTTGCTATTTTCAACACTCTCTCTCAACAAGAAAGGGATTATCAGTCACCCCAATCCTATCTCTGTGGAACTTGAACTTGAATTTTGACAATGCCTTAGTCAAAATATCTACATCTTGTTCCTTGGTCGAAACATACAGCAACAACATGATCCTCTTCACCACATAGTCTCAAAGATGATGGTACCGGATATCACTGTGCTTGGACTTGTCATGAAATATTGGATTCTCAGAGAGTTTGATACAACTCTGATTATCGCAGTCGATCACAGTTGGATCCATCCTCTGACCAAACAATCCCACTAGAATCTTCCGAATGATTGTCCATGATTTGGAGATCTGGAGAAATACATGATTTCAATGTGGGATCCTCTAGTGAACATAATTGTGAAATTACACCCTGTTGTTCTTTATTTAGAAGCTTTGTCATGCTGTTAGAGTTGATTATCTTTCTAGGTTTTCCTTCGATACCCCTCAATTCAACTTCCTTTCCTTCCCAAAAATATTTCAAGGAAAGTTCTTTAAAATTAAAAGCTATCGTACCCAAAGATTGTAGCCATTGGACTCCTAGTAAAACATCAGCACCACCCATTGGAATGGAAAGCATTGGGCTATTCAATACATATTCTCCCATGGATAACTTGATGTTGTGGCACTTTCCAGAGAAATTTATGGTTCCTCCACTTGCAACCATCACTTGACACTTCGGTGCTAGATATAGGAAGCAATTCAATTCCTTAGCTATCTTACAATCAATAATATTATGGGTACTGCCCGAATCAATCAACACTCTTACCTTTTTCTTCTTGATATGTCCTTCTATCTTGATATTTTGAGTGGTAATTTCTTCCAATGCATTACAAGATATGGTCGGATTGATTTCTTGAGACTCGATGTGATCTTTCAATTTTTGAACATTTTTCTTCTTGATATGTCCTTCTATATTGATAATTTGAAGAGTGGTAATTCCGTCCAATGCATTACAAGATATGGTCGGATTCATTTCTTCTTTCTCGATGTGATCTTTCACTTCTTGAACCTTTTTATTCTTGATATGTCCTTCTATCTTGAGAGTTTTAGGAGTGGTAATTCTTTCCAATTCTTTACAAGATATGGTCAAATTCATTTCTTCTTTCTCTGGGGTTGGTTCCTAGTGTATATACTCTTCTTTTAACGTTTCTTGATCCTTTTCTTCGTCCTCTCCACAATCAATGTAAAATAATTTCTTCTTAGCATACTTATGACCTTTAATGTATTTGTTATCACAATTATAACAAAGCCCTTTTTCTCTTTTTTCTTCCAATTTTTGTGGTGTAACCCTTGTAGGTTGTGGAAGGCTAGGAGAAACAACACTTTCATCTTTATAGTTGTGAGGGGTAGACTTCCTTGCTGCCATAATTTTACTTTCCACTTTGTAACAAAGCCCTTTTTCTCTTTTTTCTTCCAATTGTTGTGGTGTTTCTCTTTGTATCCTCATAATGTGCTATCATTTCCTCCGTGAAAATTGACCACATAACAATTTGTTTACGAGAACAAAGCCCTTTATACCATAAAAATTGATCCGGTTCTAAATATGAATATGCAATACATACCTTTTGTAACAGTGGTACACCATGTAGATCAAAATATTGCTCCATCTGTAGTATCCAATTTACTGGATCCTTCCATCAAACTTCCTCAAATCGCCTTTTCTCGATTTCAGGAGCTTGATCTTGAAATGACTGTAACTCTGTACTTTCAGATCTCAAAGTTTTGAAATTGTCTCCTGCAGTAGCCCTTTGAGTCCTCTTTCTAACCCCATAAGTCTGATCAGAATTTGATTCTCCAAGAAAGACTTATGCCCAATCTCCTAAGATGACCTGATTATATAATGTTTCAGTAGAGAGAACTTGTAGGACGTACCACGTGTCACTTTTTGGACCTTCGGATCTGAAAACTATGCACAAAAAACTATAGTCCGTCCTCTTTCTGTAACTTCTTACGAAATTTCAATTTGTTGCTCAAAGAGAAAGTTATGATGATTTTCCCAAGGTCACCTGTTTAGGATGTAATTTGAGAGTCTGCAAAAACCCTAACTTAGATCATATATCCGAAAATATAGCAAGACAAGATCTAAAATTCAGACCAAAGATTCAGAACGATTTCTTCAGGGTTTTTTCTTTAGCTTTTGAAATTTCGTAGCGAAAAGGTTATAGCGAAAATACCACAATGGTCTGTTCTAGATGAAATTCTGGAGCTTGGAAAGACCTTAACTTCCTCATATCATATCTCCGAAAATATAGCGAGACAAGCTCTGAAATTTAGACACGAAGTTAGAGAGATTTCGTCTCAAATGGTTTTTTTTTTTATCTTCTGCAACGTCACCGAAAAAAGTTATAGCGAAAATGTCACGATGACCTATTTGGAGCAGCGAAACCTTAGAATCCAAAGCTCTGATACTAAATGTTATGAAACTAGCTCACAAAAAGATAGAAAAAATAGATGAACGCCTTAGAAATAAGCCTCTTCAAGTGGGCAACCTCCTTTACATTACACAAATGAACAATTCTTGGATGATACAAATGACAAGACCTCCTTTCTATATATAGGAGTCTAAGGGGTCATAATATAATCAGAGTTGACATAACAATAATAATGTAAGGGCATAATAATAACAATAGTGGACTTCTATGGGGCACAATAATAACAATATGGGGACTACATGGGCACAAAAATATAATAAGGGGGTTGTACTAATAACAATAAGGGGTTACATTAGTATTATAGGGACCTAATAGCTGGTTCACCACAAAGCATAAGTCTGGTCGTGTGTTAACCAGATACATCAGTGAACCCAAAAGTTGTCGATAAACAGTAGCAGCTACTACCTCACCTGAAGTAGCATCATCCTTCCTCCAGTTACCAGCTAGAGGAGTTTGCATGGGCTTTCACTTCTCCATGTGGAAGTGCCTGACTATCTCATTGACATACTTTCCTTGAGACACAAATACTTCCCCATCTTTCTGCCACACTTCCATGCTTACAAAGTAGTGCATAAGACCCATGTCTTTCATCTCGAACACTCTTGCAAGGTCCTCCTTGCAAGACTTGATCAACTAATCATCACCTGTCAAAATCAGATCATCGACATAAAGAACAATGATCAATGGCTTACCTTCTACCATGATGTGGTAAAGGTTCAAATCTGTTTCACTCTTAGTGAAGCCCAACCCAGTGAAATAGCTGTCGATCTTGGTGTTACAAGCACGAGGTGCTTGCTTAAGCCCGTACAAAGCCCTCTTGAGTCGGCAGACATGCGACTCATGATAGAAGGTCTCAAAACCTTCTGGTTGCTCAATGTACAACTCTTCTTCAATCTTCCCATTGAGGAATGTTGTCTTCACATCCATCTGATGGATCTTCCAACCCATCTAAGATGATAGTGTCAACATTGATCTGATAGATGAGTACCTTGCTATAGGAGCAAAGGTATCATCATAGTCGATCCCCTCGACCTGTGAGAAACCATGGGAAACAAACCTTGCCTTATGTTTCTCAACACTGCCATGAACTGCTTCCTTTACCTTGTAAAGCCATCTGGAACTCACCACTGACTTGTCCTAAGGTCTTGGGACAACATCCCACACATTGTTCCAAATGATAGAGTCATACTCCTCTACCATTGCATCAACCCAGACTGGTTGCTGCACTACTTCCTTGAATGAAGAAGGTTCAGACTCTACACACTCCCCAACCAGAGCCATGTAACTAGTGTACCACTCGGGTGACCTCCTCTATCTGCGCTGACAAGATGGCTATCCCACATTCTCTTGCGCATCCATCTTCAGCCTGTCAGCTTCCCTTGAGTGTTTCTGCCCATCTCTGGAAGACTCAACATGAGTGGATGTCTCCACTCCCGAATCCTCTGCACGCGGCTGCTCCACATCAATCTAAGGCTCCTCCTCCTTAGGAACTGAAATTTTCTCCTCTACATGCAACTTGAGCTCCCTCTCAAGTGATACTCACATGGCTTTCTGCTCGTCGAACTTCAGATCTCTGTGTACCACTGTCCTCTGACTAGTAGGCAGGAACACCTAATAGTTGTGGGGTGTATGAGTGTACCCCACAAGTATCCCCAGCTCAGTTGTTGGATCTAGCTTCTTCTTGGCATCTTTGGTCACATGGCAATAAACCGATGATCCAAAGATCTTGAAGTGACTCACATCTGGTCGCTTCCCAGAAAAGGCCTCCATAGGTGTCTTTATCCCTAGTATACGGTGCGGGCTTCAATTCTACAAGTATACTATTTTATTGCATGCCTCAGCCCACAAATGAAGTGGTAGGCTTTGGTCATGCATCATCGCTCTAGCTTCTCCCACAATCGATCTGTTCTTCCTTTCGGCCACGCCATTCTGCTATGGGTTATGGGGTGTCGTCAACTCCCGTTTAATTTCTTCTGCTACACGTAAGTCCTTAAACTTTTGGGAGACATACTCTCCACCATTAGCGCTACGCAAGGCTTTTATTTTCTTTCCAGATTCTTTCTCTGCCAAGGCTTTAAACTCACAAAATCTCAAGAAGGTTTGATCCTTCTTTTGCATAAAGTAGATCCGACATCTACGAGAAAAATCATCAATAAAATAACATAGTACCTTTGTTTAGTAGTGGAGGCTGTAGAGAATGGTCCACAAACATCTGTGTGAACTCACTCCAGGATTGCTCCAGCTCTACTGTCTCAATCCTGAAAGGAAGATTTCACATACTTACCCAAGGTACAACCTTTGCATGTATCCGTCTACTCCAGTTTTCCCTTGGGAAGTCCGATAGAAATCTGTTGCATGATCTTCAAGGCCCCATGGTGCAAGTGGCCCAATCTTCTATGCCATAGCTCGCCAACATCTTGGCTCTGCACTATCTCTGCTTTGGAACTCAATGTAACACAGTCGTCTACCTCCAGCTTGTAGAGATTCTTAACTCGAATCTCAATTTTCTTTGTCTGTTCGGTACCGATATGCCTTAGGAATACCTTTCCTTTACTAAAGACTACATCATAGCCTTTGTCTTCTAGCTTAGTGACAGACACAAGATTCTTCTTTAGAGCTGTTACATACTTTACATCAGTCAGGGTGAGAGGAGCTCCATGCTCCCTCTGAAACACAATCGTACCTTCACCTGAAACACGGTACTTTCCATCATCTCCCATCTCGATCTGCATCTGGAGATCCTTCTCCTCTAGGGTACTGAAAAGATTCTTGTCGTTGGACATGTGGAAAGGGGCTCCACTATCCAGGTACCAAACAAATCCCTCCATGGATGAAACCATGCATGTGATGAGAGAGAAATCCAACTCGAACTGTGAGGCTAGTGCCTTACCATCTGATCCCTTCAAGGATCCCTTCTTGGATTTCTTCTGTGGACAAACTGTAGCATAATGGCCCACCTCATGACAATGAAAGCATCACACTTTCGATTTGTCAAATTTCTTGCCACCATGGGAAGAACTGGATTTGGAATGGGACGCCTTCCCTTTCCCTTTCCTCGCCTTACTCGCTAAGGCTAGATTTTCTTCATCATCTTGCTTTAATGAAGATCCGTCTCTGATGCTTATTCTTATCTCCTCCTACATCAGATCTGACCAAAGTCGTTCCCAATCTGGCAGTTTCTCTCTTCCATTTACTGAGTCTTGGTAGCTATGCCAGCTCTTAGAAAGACCATGGAGAGCAAGAATCACCATGTCATCATCGACAGTCGTGATTCCTACACTTCCAAGCTCATCCTTGTAGGTGGTCAGCTTGTTCAGATATGTAGAGATCATGTCACCCTCTTCACACTTGATTTTATGAAGCTTGTCTTTTACTGCCAACTTCCTCTAATCGCTGTTGTTCTGATATAGATCTTTCAATGTTTTCCACTTTGAAAATGGTGTCTCCTTCCCATGGAGGCTTGAGACAATGTGGTCTCGAACTCCCTCCAGGAGGATTCTCCTCACTCTAGCCACACATTGCTTCCATTCCGCCAATTCTGTAGCATTAACTGCTATTGGCTTGGGGAATTTTTAATTAATGAAGTCCTTCAAACTGTTGTCCTCTAATACTGCTTCCATGCGATCCTTCTAGGCTATATAATTTGAGCTGCCATCAAGGGCATACTTGAGTCTTAAACCGTTGAACGGCATTGGTGAAATTTGAGATGTGATAAGAATTCGAATTCTATAATCAGGAACTTCAAACTTCAAACTTCTCCCTGCTTTGTATACTGTTCTTCACTTTGATCACCTTTGCTCCGATACCATGTAGAAATTTCCCACTGTAGATCAACAGATTATGCAATATACTAAAGCAAAATACAAGATCTACTTCTACAACAAACTTGTGGAAACTTAATTGATTTTGAGAAAGATCAAATAGAACACATATAACTAAGAATGAGAAAGAAATCACACATGGACATAGAAGAATACGCTAGGGAAAGCCTCAACTAAAAACCGTGATCTCTGTATTATCATACAAGTGGAAATATGTTCAGATTATACAAAGCATTAGCTCACAAGTTATCTCGCTCTCAGTACAATCCAACAATACAGCTCATAGACTGAATAAACACAAGATATGCCTTCCCTCAGCCCTCCAAGCCTCCTATTTCCTTGCACAATTTCTCTTGGGGTCTAATGCTGCCACCTGTGTGAATTGGCCTCATCACACACTCATCAAACTCAAAAGTAACTACGCAATCTCCAAGGGATGAATTCATTCTACATGCAAGAGATATTGTTAATGGAATATTCTTGCAACTGATAGTACACTGTCCCATCATCTGATCTCAACTGGGTCTCTCACTGAACTAACATGCATGAGTTATTTATGAGAGAATATTCAGTTATCTGAAATGCAACAGTTACATGCATGCATGCATTAACTAACTAAACTCATAATTAGTTCAAAAAACTATTTGAACTAATCTAACTGGACTTAACTTAGTTAACTAAGCTAACTAATTACAACTCAAAGTACAACTCATCTTGATCTCCTTTAATCAAGGGATAACTTCCTCAATCAATGGAGAAACTGTTGCATGTCTTCACATAGACTTCATGTTTGATTTCCTACAACTTATTAACTCAAGATGAATTAATTAATTATTTTACAAACAACTTCTAAGATCAAATTCGAATTTTAATTCTCAATTTTAGTTTAGGGACTAACTAAAATTGGATTGTATCCCAAAATGCTATTTATAGCAGTTCTATTTTTATCACTTCTATTTTTAGCATTTCTTGTTGCTATTTTCAATAGAAGTATCCCAGACTTGGTAGGTTCCTAAAGCTACCAGTAGAGAGAGTGAAGGCCTCATCAAGGAACTCAACAAAATATTGTCTTTTTTTAGGAAGGAGTTCATAGTTGCTCACCTATGAAGACTATATGAGCCTACTATTTGAGTTTGAACGTAAAAAGAATGGAATTCAAGAACCTAAATAGAGAAAGAAGGAGTTGGCCAATGAAAAGACAGATGCAAGGATTACAGCAGTAGAAGCTTATGTAGAAATTCTACAAATTCTCTACAAATCTACCTCTAAGATCATGTAGAAAATCTGACTGTAGGTTAACCCAATAATGCAATATACCAAAGAAAAATACTATAATCTACTTCTACTATCAATTTGCGGAAGCTTAAAGATTGAGCAAGATACGAGATGAACACATATAACAAGAAGAAGAAGAATCGATGCACATGAAACACAAAAAATACTCAGGGAAAGCCTCAGCTAAAAACCCCACTATATGTATTATCATACAAGGTGGAAATACATCATAATTATACAAAGCCTTAGCTCTCACAACTAGCCAGCTCTCAGTAAAATCCTCTTGGATGCTCATAGGCAATCAAAGCTTCTCACAAGCCTTCTCCTCCGCCCTCCAAGCTCCTATTTCCTTGTGCAGTTTCTGCTGGGTGATCCTCCTGTTACCAAGTGGAACACTGATCTATGACACTGATCTCACACCCTGTCAGAACTGTGCAATCCTCAAGGAACCTTGTTCCTTCTGCATGCATGAGTTTCCTTTATAGGAGAAAACATGCAACTGATAGTACACTGTCCCTGTCTTTAATCTCAACTGGGTCTTTCTCATAATAGACATGCATGAGCTACTGATGAGAGAATCTTCAGTTATCTGGAGTACACTAGTTGGATGCATACATGCATTAACTGACTGAACTCACAATTAGTTCCTTAAATAGTTTGGAACTAATTTAACTGGACTTAACTCAATAAACTGAGCTAAATAATTACAACTCAAATATAACTCAAACTTATCTCCTTAATTAAGGGATAATCTCCTTAATTTAAGGGATAACTGATGCATGACTTGAGAAAGACTTCTAACTTGAATTTCACTAATTAATCCATAATGAATTAATTAATTATTTCCAAGCAGCTGGTGAGATTAAATTTGAATTTAATTCACAATTTTAATTCAAGGACAAATTAAAATTGGAATATTTTAGATTCTATTTTTATCATTTCTTGTTGCTATTTTCAATAGCTTAGGCAAAGGAAAGGCTGGAAAGATAGAAAGAAATGGAAGAAAATGAACATAATTTTTTTTTGGCAAGGCAAGAGAGGGAGGGAAGAACAATTGAACAAGCATTGTGAAAAGGAGGGGGGTTGACAGACATGAAAGACTATGGTCTAACTTAGTTTGAGGAAAATAGGATGATGCCAACACTCTGGACCACATTGCAGACCATACACCATCATACCAGGACTTGATCAACATCCAATTCCCTTGCTATCAGCCAGGGGTTTTCCCACCTATTATACCCTACCAATGTATGTTTAAATATTGTGTGTGATTATAAGACACCTCCACTCAGTGCTGGGGTTAGTAGCACAAGTGTACACTTAGGCTACTCAGTTTCTCCATGGCCATAAGGAGCAAATTGGACTCAAGAATATAACAACATTCAGGCACATCCTGATCAACCATTCTTGGGTAGGCCATAATACTTGGCTCCGGTTGGCAACTCAACAAGTTTGGGCAATGCAAAAATGGAGGCCATCAAGCATAGGGTGGCATGCCTTTTTTGTAACCACATTGCAATGTGGATTTTGTAAGGATGAAATCTGTTGCATGATTAATATAATAGTTCACATACATTTGAACATATAATATAATGTAATAGCTCACAACATACTTTGTGCAATTGTGGAATATTACGATATATTGTGCTTGGCCTTAGGTTGGATTTGCTTGTTTTCTGTTGTTCAATAAAACTAGTGAGTACATACCTTCATGGATAAATATTCCAACAAACAAATCCAAAGATATATTTTCATTGCTAATTACATATACAAAGATTCACATATAGAGCACATAGTGCAATCATATGCAAGTATCATTTCAAAACTAAATGCAAGCAACACAAGCTACAATGTTTGAACAATAATGGATAATTGGTTTGTCTTCCATCTCTTGGAAGTGTAGGAAAATTGATTGGCTTGTTACACACAGTTGAAGTTCATTGTTTATTTCACATACAAAGTTGTGACTTTTATTCATGGTTGATTACACATACAAAGTTGGAGTAGATACTACCAAACATAAGTAAAGACAAATAATCCCTCTTATACCCATTAAACTACATACTCTTAAACATATATATAGTGCCATTAATTATTCATAAACTTCTTAAACCCTGTTTTTGTTACAGAACAATAGTCGATATCTCAAACCCTAGTATTTTTCTCAAACACTAACATAGCCATTAATAATTCCCGAATAATTCATAAAACTTATATCTTTAACAGAGAAATAACCACCATCTGCAAAAAAACATACATTTGATTGAATATATTACATTGTAGGGCATGTTAGCCCTGAGGTGCAGTGCTGCTATTTTAACGGAAATGTTCCCTGTTTTAGCTCCGATGGTCCTGTTAGCCCCGAGGTGCTGATCCAAACGGATCCTAGAAAACCATCTAAGTCTTCAAAATCTTCTAAACATTCAAAACTGTCACCTAAGAAAAACCCTCCAAAAGGCAGAAAAACACTATCGGGAAACGAAAACATAGAGAAAACAGTGAAAAACAGAGCAGTGGAGGCTTGAACAATGAATGCACAACACCCGTAAGATTTGGCCGATCAACGGTCCAGATCTGATCAGAAAAATTGCAATCGGCCAACACAACAGAGTGCTCACCAAACGGCCCGGGGTTATCGCGATATGCGATTGCGATTAATCGCATCACGATATCGCATTAGAGCTTCACAGAGGAGCGGGATATACATACATACATACATACATACATACATACATACATACATACATACATACATACATATATATATATATATATATATATATATATATATATATATATATATATGTGCGATGCGATTAACTGGACCCGATGGGAATATAAACACTATTGTAAAGGATTTCAGATCTGCCAAATAACATTTATTATATATTTTCATATATTTCATTATTTAACGAAATACAAAGGGAAAACACCAATGCGATAAAACCCGGACCCGAAGAGTTTTGGGAATGAAAATGTATATTGTTTCAAGTCCGGAGGAAGCCATTTTTATGTTATTTCCAATGTTTTAAATGTATTTCCAAAATAAAAAGGGAAGCCTAGGAACAAGGCCAAAGCGACTTGTGACAGCGATTCAGGATGGACCCGATAGGAGAATAGACTAGATTTAAGGACTTTTGAAGTCCGGATGAATGGTGCTTGTGGTAGATTTTCATAATTTGAATGCATTTCTTTGTTTTAATAGAAAGCGACCGTTTCAGAGATTTCAAAGTCCTGATGCACTCATCTGTGGCAGAATAGGTGACCACCTCCCCTTATGGCATTATGCAATGATTATTTAATGCTCGAAGAGGGATTCGAGTAGACAGAGGCCGGGAGAAAGATGGTTGAAAGGGGAAAATACCACATCACGATGCAGCCGAACCAACAAAAGTGATCATGGAGCATCGCTGGCACGAGCGAGCTACCTGATAGCGCAAAAAAATTACCAGAATTTGGTTACTGTGTTGTTAGAAAAAGAGACCTCTGGCTCATGTCTGTCGAATGATGGCATCAAGCAGTTAGAAGCCAGACGGGATAGATTAAGACACCTCGAGCCGCAGAGAGCTCGAGAGCATTGTAAAAAGCCTATAAATGGCTGAAAGTAATAAGTATCAAGGGTTCAACTTTCGGAGACTGTGGAGACTCTGCTCCTCTCAGTGTCTCATCTTCATTCTAGTAATACAAGCTTCTTTTGCTGTTATATGTTCAATCACCATCTTTCCCTCTGTTCTAAGCTTGCACTTGAATGGGTTATTCATGTTTTCTTCTCTGTCAAATGCCAGATAACTGTCATCTTATCTCTGCGTTGATAAATTAGATTTGTAAGCTTCATTTACTTTCTGTAGCTAGCCATTCATATGTGTTTATGTATGTATCTACTGGTACAGTTAGGATTCTCCATCTATTCATTGAATCTATAAACTATTGAGCATTAGTGGTTGAAAGCCTTGTCAAGATGAGGGTGTTCATGCATGTTTTGAGTGAAAATAGAGTTGAAACAGTCATCTGACTTGATCCAAACCCCAATCCATTCCAATAGTTCAGAGAACGATATTGAAGATTTATATGTTTCCAGGCATCTCTGAGCTACAACCTAGGAGAGCTTCCTAGAGTGTTAACATAATTGGCACCATTGTTGGGGAGAGGAGACTAAAGCTCAGTTTCCCTGGGGGACGACACATATCCAACTTTGATGATAGACAAATTCTGGACACTTTTTCGATTGTAATCATCTATCTAGCGACTCTAATGGAGGGTGAACCTCTTGGTGACTCCACTTCATAGTTCTGGCTCAGTTTGTGAGGCATACTCGGAGAAATCCTCAGAAGCCACAAGCTGACCCAGTACTTGACCCTGAAAAAATCATCAAAGAAAGAAAGGCATTGTAGAAAGGAGCATCAGGTTTAGGTAGTTCTAAACAATATTCTATATCTCTTCAAGCAAATCCTGTAATAGAACAAATACATGTTGAGAGTATAGCATCTAATACTAGCAATGAAGAAAAAATCTCTGAGATTCATAGAGCTTCTTATTCCTTAGGTTCTCCTTTCGTTGTAAGCCCAAAGGAAGCCTCTCCTCCTATCCATCATACTCCTTTAGTCTTATTAGTCACTCCTCAACCCTCTGTTATTCAGACTTCTAGTACCCTTATAACCACCACAGCTATGGAAACACCTACCAAAATGGAAAGAATCATAACTGCTAGGTATGGACCTCTGGTATTGCCCACTCCTTTGAATGCCATGCTTACTGGAGAATACCAGAAGTATAGGCCTAAGTTCACTAGAACTGAAGGTGTTACAGCTCAGGAACATCTTGAATCATTCTATAGCTATGCTGATAACCTGGACATTAGTGAAGATGATGTATGGATGAGAGTCTTTGTTGAAAGTCTAGATGGAGAGGCTAGAAAATGGTTCAGAGAACTAACCCCAAGGTCTATAGCAGATATTGAGGCTTTAGATGATGCATTCCTAAAGCATTGGGGGGATAAGAAGGATCTACTCTACTACCACACCGAATTTGGGAACTTAAAGAGGGAAAATGGTGAGTTGTTGTCCAATTTTAATAAGAGGTTTAACCACATGTACAACAAGATACCAACTGAAGTAAAACCCACCACTACCTCTACTAAACTCACCTATGCCAGTCCTTTGATTTTGACTTCTGTCTACTGCTGAGGGAGAAATGATGTGCTACGTTGGTTGATATGCAGGATGCAGTCTTGGAAGTAGAATCAAACATCATGGCTGTAGAGAAGCTCAAGGGGAATGTTGATAGAAGGAGACAGAGGGGCG
This sequence comes from Pinus tabuliformis, assembly GCA_031772625.1. Taxonomy (NCBI): domain Eukaryota; kingdom Viridiplantae; phylum Streptophyta; class Pinopsida; order Pinales; family Pinaceae; genus Pinus; species Pinus tabuliformis. The sequence goes on along the minus strand of CM062814.1, from coordinate 444,898,816 downwards.
AATCTTCATCATCTTCAGATCCCAATATAGATAAAATGACCAAGATGATAGAGTCATTAGCCTCTGAAATCTCCAAGTTAAAGGTTAAGAAACACCCTGGGAAAGGAAGAGTTCCTAATACCTTTTCTCATAGAAATCCAAATCCATATAGAAGAGCTAATGACTAGTTGCAGATTCCGCAAAGAAGAAAAGATGTCAATGAAGACCAAAGGGTAAAGATCCCTTTCCAGAATGTAGTCATGGAAGAAGAGCAGTTTGAAGAAGATGATGAGATCCATTGTCTGGAAGACAAAGGCAGTGCCTCCTTTTTGACCTCAACTGCATATGAAAAGGCATTATTCAATGGCTAGATCAGCCAAGAGTGGGATGGAGGAGCTGTTCTGCAAACTGCTGATCAACACAGATATAATTTGAGGTCAAAGATAAATAATGCCAAGGAAAATCCTATTCAGAGAGCTATTGTTCCTGCAATACAACAAGCTAAAAAGAAGAAACGATCGGCAGTTGATCCCATCATCCTCAAAGCTCCATCTCACGAGGTAAGAGGCCTTGACAAGTCTCCTTCTCCTTTCAGTTTTGAATCAGAAATTCAGAAGCTAAGCATACCTATACCTCTGATTGAACTAGTGAAAAATGAGTCTTTCAAGAGATCTATTCTCGAGGTCCTTAAGCCTAAAGCCATCCAAACCTCCACTGACTATGTAAATTTGCAAGACGACAAACCACCTGTTGTTCTCAGCCCAATGATTGAAGGACTCATTCTTCACTAGTTCAATCAGAGGTATAGGTATGCTTTTAAGTCTTGGTACTGTATATGTTACCAGAAACGAGAAACGAGAAATGAAAACAGTACGAGAAACAGAGTTTCAAGGTTTCACATATAAGAAATGAAGAGAGAGAAAAACGAAAATAAGAATTTGAAATATAAATATTTAAATGTATAGTTTGATTCTCTCCAATATTGTTAATTTTCTCAAAAGTTTTATCCTTGAGATTAAGAACAAAAGGAATATATCCAAGCAATTCATGGAGATTGGTTCAAATAACTTTTTTATGAGCATCTTTGGCCTCTGCAAAATCCATGTTGCATCCAAGTTCCCAAATTCATATCCTAACTCATGCATAAGTCTTACTGGTATAGGAATCTCATTTCCGTAATAAAAAGAATAATTCTAAAGAAAAAATGGAAAGGGAACCATGGTAATCACAACTCTTAATGTACTTAAAAGCTACTTTGACAATCAATATCTTTCACTCTAATACACAATGTAACCCATTATGATTCTATAAATTTCACCCATCTCATCTTTAATTAAACTTAAAAGTGATTAATAAAAAAAACGTAAAGTCTCATTTAGTTAGCCTAGCCTTTCCCAGGTTCTACACACTCAAAGAAAAGGGGTTTAAAGTTATGAGTGTCCACACAAATTTAAGCACAAAACTAAAGCAATTTCAAAGGATGTACCTGAGAAACGATGGCGCTGAATCTAATTGTGGGGGTGTGGAGCTAACTGATGGCACTGAATCTAATTCGCTGGGGGTGTGGAACTAATTGATGCTCCGATCTGATCTGTGCATTGGAAAATTCCGCTGAATGATATTGATAAATCTGCTTTAGTCTGCAACTTAATTCCTCCTCAAACCTTGCCTTATCACTAATTTACATGCCTTACCACTAATTTACATGCACAACTGCAAAAAGAAACTAATTTGTATGCAGTTTGAAAAGTTAACCACTGTTGGAATGAGTTGACAACTGTTGGAACGGGAGTTAACCTGAGTGGGGAAAGGATATCATTAAATGGAGGAGAAATGGAGGTGAAAACAGATGAACATTTCTGCCGAAACGAGTTTCTGGCCACTTAAAACAAGAACCGGCCTATACGACGTTTCCAGGGCCGTCTCATTTCTAAAGCGGTTTTTCGAAAGAACGCTAACCATCGTCGCATTTTTGGTAACATAGGGTACTGTTATAGCCATTAATCATTATCGTTCTTATATGGTTCATTTTAGCCGTTGTGGAAAGGACTATGTTGCTCTGGTCTGTAAGAGGGCTAAACCGCTCTCGTGTTATATAGACAGGAAGTATGTATATACCACATTTGGCCTCTTCCAGAATTCTTAATCTTGGGTTTAATGCATTAAAAGCGAATACAAACCAGGGAGAATTAGACGGCAATGTCATTTCCATTATTCTCATATGATCAAGAAATTTTGGGAATAGAATTTTACTAAAAGAAATCCAAATAATTTTTATTAACACATTTACAAAGATTTGTCCAGCATGGTCATCATGTTCTCAAATTCCTCAAAATCAATTCTACCATCTGAATTTCTGTCAAATCTTGTGATCATCATTTCACAACTCTCCAAATCTTTTCCTTTTTCTAGTCCTAAGCTCAGAAGAACCTGTTGAAGTTCAATTGGATTGATGAACCCATCCCCATTCTTATCAAAAATGCGGAACGCTTTCATCAACACCTCTGACAACACTTTCTCCTCTGTCTCTGCATGCTCGTGAGCTTCCCCACACATATTGAGAAAAAATCCGCAGAAATCATCAAAGTTCATATGCTCCAGAGAACCCATCATTATTTTCATATTATCATCACATATATTTTGAATTCCAAGCTTTTCTAGTAACCCTTGTACGTTCTCTGCAGTAACCCTGCCATCGCCATCGCTGTCCAAGACATTGAAAATTCTAGAGAGGTCCCATGTTTGAAAGAAGGCCGTGTATCTTTTATTTACAAAATCACTGGTCGCTTCATCAATCATACCTCCAGGTAGCTAGCATTTTCCAAGAGCTGTTATAATATGTGGGTCTTTTGGATTGCAAAGTTCAGAAAACTTAGTTTTCATCATCTCAGAAACCAAACATAAACATAAAACTTGTAGAAGGTATAAAACTTCTGAACCCAACCCAAGGCCATGGATACAATAATGCTCCATACATAGGCATGGCAGAAACATTTGAAAGTGCAGGGTTTCTGATGATAAGATCAGACACCATCTTGATATATGAATGAGATGGCTGAATTCAATAATTCCAGCAATGGAAAGAGCAGAGAAGAAAAAAGGGTCGGTGAATCTTGGGCGTTACAGAATGGTAGCAATGAAGGCCTGTGATTCGTATTTAGAAGGCATTTGATTGAGTGTTGGGTTGCTATGAAAGTGAGAAGAAACAATGTCTGCAATTCCTATTGAGAAGCCTGCGGTAAGCTACTATGAAACTCAGCAAAAACGACCAATGAATGTGTGGATACGTTCAGAGAAATGTCGTTTGGTACACGCATATAGCGTTTTGAAAAATAGTTGGGATGTAGGAAGGGTTTTGGAAGGTGCTCTGGCGGGTTATGCACCACTCTGACTTGGAATTGGTTTCTACAAAGAAGACACCTTCCAGTTTCGTGGGACTTGGAATGCAGCCTCAGAGTTGTTTTCATAAAAATAAATAAATATATGTTGTCCAATTATAATTGAAAGGGTGTTTTAACTTTCGCTTTTGTTATTTTATAATAAATAAATAAATATATGTTTTATTTTTTATAATAAATAAATAAATAAATATATGTTTTAAAGGTTTTTTTAGCTTTAGCTTTTGTTAGTTTATAATAAATAAATAAATATATATGTTTTATTTTTTTATAATAAATAAATATATGTTTTACTGAATTTTCAATGTAATTTTAAATTTATTTTATTTCAGAAGGATTTAATAAGAAAAAATCATAGATGAGTGTTAATAAAATCATATGATGGGTATGTTTTTGGGATGATGTTGGTCATTTGGTTTTTTGCTATCCAATAAATATTATCAAATATAATTTAATTAATTTTTACATATATTAAGATGATGATGATTATGTCGATTAAAACTAATGGGGTTTATTGAACTTTAAGTGAGTAAAAGATTAATTGAGACTTATATATATATATATATATATATATAAATGAAGGGAAAGAAGTTTTTCTTGATCACTATAATTTTGTTAATTTAAGAAGTCAAGAAGGTTGGTAGTGTGGCAAATATTTTGGAAATGGGAATGGACTTGAGTGAAAGTTGGGGAATCTAAGAGAAAATGTTTTTCATCTTCAACAATTTTAGTATGGGAAATGTGACAAATTCTTTCATCTCAAGGTGTTTTGGGTATGGACCAATGCCAAGTTTCACTTCGAAGTTGATGAGAATGCAAAGGTGACAAATTCTTTCATCTCAAGGTGTTTTGGGTATGGACCAATGCCAAGTTTCACTTCGAAGTTGTTGAGAATGCAAAGGTAACAAATTATTTCATCTCAAGGTGTTTTGGTATGGACCAATGCCAAGTTTCACTTCGAAGTTCATCAGAATTAGTTTTTATCTTCACAATATTCATTTTCTTCTTAGTATTGGGCAAGGCAGAAAGATAATTTTGGTTAGCAAAAATGGGTTTAATCACTTGCTTATAATACCTTAGCTTACTTTCTCCCTTTAATTCCTCATCATCCCACAACTTATCCTTAAATTTGGAAGTTATAATATTTTGAATATTAACCTTCTTGTAAAGCTTCTTCTTATACATCAGATACCCAAACATAGCCATGTTTTCAATGGGGGAAATACTAGCTTCAATCAAGAGGATAAGATGGGGAGTATTTCATTTAATCTTGAGGTTGTAGTTTATAAATTTCTTTTGGATTAGCTCGACCTTCCTCTATGATTCTCTAGATATAGGGCAACCACAAACCTCACGATCATATAATATAACAGGGGTGACGAGAGTATCAAACATGAACTTTTTTTTACGCCAACCCAAAGATCAGCCGACTTAATACTATTTTCAAGCTCGTAATAAGTTTCCCATCCTCCAATAATCATTTTCTTGATGTTATAATTCCAATTACTCCTGATAAATATATTTTTTTTGCTTAAGCAAGAGTCGGTCCTTCTATTCAAAAAAATCGGTAAAAACAGATTACATAAATTACAATAAACCCAAAAAAGATGTGGGCCCAAGAGTTAACTAGCCGCCCAAAGTTTTGGGTACTGAGCCTAAGCTCCAAACCGAGCCAAGGGCCCACCAACAAAACAACTAGTCCTTCAGATTATTAACAATTGCCAAAACCGTACCATCCTCCTTCAGCGATCTGACGGACATGGCTACATCTAGGAACGGAAACAAGCACCCTCTATAATTCAGGAAATGGACCCAATGAGAAAATATAGACCACCATAGAAGGATTTCGGGTCCGCCAGCGGGGATAACCCTCGTGTAGGAAGTTCGCCCGAAATATACCAGATCCATGCTTGAAGTGAGAACAACATGGAAGATAACACTGCCATCGTACTTGCAATGAAATAACACTATCGTATAACTTAAGATCGAGTCCCACAGAATATCACGATCATTCCTGATCGTTGATCCAAACCCTGAGATTCGACGGATGTTGGCGATATCGCATTACTTTATGGTGACAATCTTTAGCATGTGATGAGGGCGGTTTACCATATTGAACCCCCACCACGTGTTAGAAGCAATATGGGATCGCTCGCACATCGCAAAATCCACTTCCTGCTTGAGAGGAGAGCGATCAAGCAAAAAACCCTCAATGAGAGGTTTTTTCTTCTAGAGAGTGGAAAAAGGAATACTGCTACTGTCGGAGAAGCCCTGACACCCTTCCTTTGTTAACAAGCTCAGGTTCCTGAACCCGAAACTGAACCTGTACTTAACACCCAATAACCTGAGAATTCCTTCCATGATACACCAGGGAATTTTGAAGATGGAATTACTCGTGTTGTTGAGACCATTCAATGCCTGCCTCTTACCAGAGACCTGCTCGACCAAAATTAGGGAAACATACATAGGCCAAATCATAGCTATCTTGCTTTTGTAGTTTTGTTTCTATACACTTCTCTATCCTCTTCCACTTGAGTGTGACAAAGAATTTTCAAACTACCCTGAGGCACTACTTGCCATCCCATTGAAACAGAGCGTTCCTTACAGTTTACCCCTTGGTTTGCCAGTATATCCGCTAGCTTGTTGGCCTTTCTAGATACGTGGTTGAATCTTACCGTACATAGTCCCTGAAGGTGACCCTGAATTCTTTGAAAGACTTGGATTAATGTCCAGTGATTAGAGACTTTCGCCGGCTCTGTTCCACAACTAATTCTTTTGACCAAGTTAATAACTAACTCAAAATCCGCTTCTATCACCACATTTAAGCAATTGTCTTGTTGTAGATAATCTAAACATTGCTCCAGAGCCATTAGTTCCGCCATATTATTGGTAGATTTTCCTAAATGACCATGGAAGAGAGATAAAATACTCCCATTTTCATCTCGCAGAACCCCTCCAAAACCTGCAGATCCCAGATTACCTTTTGAAGCTCCATCTATATTGTATTTCAAAAAACCTCTCGGGGGAGGATGCCAGAACTCCTTTTCAGTTTCCTTTAGGAAAACTTTCCTATTCAGGCTTTGTGGGATGATCCTTTGCATATCCAACTGCTTGAGAATTTTCTTATCAGCCTCTGAGGGAGGATTATTGGGAAGATTTCTCACTGTGGTGCCAACCGTTTCCTTAAGCTGTTTTAAGATCTGCTCAAATAGGCTAAGAGAAGGATTCTTTTCATTTTTGAAAATTCTCTTGTTTCTTTCCTTCCAGATGTTCCATATAATGAAGCTTAGCATGAGAGCCCAAGCATAGTTAAGAACTTCATTGTCTGAAAAATTTCTTCTCCAATTTCTCAGGGTATTGATGATACTCTCTTTGTCCCTCTCCGTTTTTGGAAAATGGTGGCAAATGTGTCCCATAACCTAGAAGTGAAAGTGCAGCTGTTGAGAAGATGTTCCATGGTCTCCTCTTGGGCTTCACAGAGCTGGCATCTGGAAGGCCCCAGGAAACCCCTTTTACGGATCTTGTCCCAAGTCAAGATCTTTTTGTGATACACCAGCCACATGAAGAGTTTGATCTTCATCCACCCTTGATGTCTCCATAGGCTCAGCCAAATTTTGTCCTGAGCCTGGGACTCCAGCTCCAGGAGAATACCTTTAGCCTCTTTGATATTAAAGATGTCTTTTTTATTTTTGCCCCACCTTAGCTAGTCCTGCCCTTCAGTAACAAGAATCATCCTTTGTTCCAGTATTCTCATGAGTGCCTCTGCTTTTATTTTCATGGGTCCATCGTCTCTGCAATCTATGTTTCTCAAAGTTCTCCATTTTCCTGACTTGGTAGTGTGATCCCAAAAATCTTTTACTTTTATTAATCCTTGGTTATCCGTTTCATGCTTACGGCCCAAAAATTCTTCTTTTAGCAATGTTGGTTATTGTTGCCATTTATCCTCCCAGAATAGTGCCAGATCCCCTTCTCTGATTTCCCAAAAACTGTTTCTTTGAACTAGGCCTCTATTCTCCTAGGCCTTGTTCCAAATAGATGAGCCCCTAACATTTCCATACATCCTTATGAGATCAGTATGATGCCAGGCACTAGCATATTTTTCTTTCCAAGTACTTGCCCATTGGGCTTTTGTATTTTTAACCCAACGCCACCAAAATTTGGCTGCTAGAACACTGCTGAGTATCTCCTAATCATCCAAGCCTAGGCCTCCTTGGTTCTTGGGTTTAAAAATCTTTTCCCAAGAGAATAAAGCCCATTTCTTTCTATTCTCCTCCTTTCCCTAGAGAAAATCCCTTTGGATGTTTCTAAATTGTTGTAGAACTCCTTTTGGAGTTGGGAGTGCTGAAAGCATAAAAATTGGGAAAGATTGGAGCACCGACTTTGCCAGCACCAATCTCCCCATCAGATTTAAAGATCTGATGGTCCAGTTTCTGACTTTGTCCTGCATCTTATTGATCAACGGTTCCTAGATGCTTTTATGCAAAGGTTTTGCAGTTAGAGGAACTCCCATATACTTGGAAGGGAGGGAATCCCTTTGAAAGCCTGGAATTCGTGAGATATTTCCTTGAATAGTGATATTGGTATTAAAGAAAAATATTTTTGATTTGGAAAGATTAACTTCCATACCTGTAGCCATGGCAAAATCATTTAGAATTTGTTTGTACGCTAAAGCCTCCTTGACTGTGGGGATACCTTGTAACAAGGTGTCATCTACAAATTGTTGATGAGTCAAAACCTGTCCATTCTCCGTTAGTTGAAGTCCCTGTATTTTTCCCATAACTCTAGCATGCTTGATCGAAGAACCTAGTCCTTCCATCATGAGGATGAAGAGAAAGGGTGAGAGTGGATCTCCCTGTCTAAGGCCTCTTGAAGGAAGAAAAATCTCAGAGGGAGAGCCATTAACCAGAATTGAAAAGCTAGAAGACGTTACAAGGGCCATGATCCATCTAACCCAGTTATGATCAAAACCAAACGCAATTAGTACTTTCCTGATGTAAGCCCAGTTCACTTTATCATATGCTTTGGCTATGTCTAGTTGCATGATCATTCCAGCTTTCTTCTTGCTAGTTAAGGAGTGAACCACCTCATGAGCTTGAATGATGTTGTCTAAAATCTGTCCACTTTCTACTGTTCTACATATCCAGTTTGTTCCCCCGATACCAGAGAAGGAAGCAGGTTTGATTTTGTTGGCCACAATCTTGGATATAATCTTGTAGACTACATTACATAAATCAAGGGGTCTATACCTTTCTGGAGTTTGAGCATTGTCCTATTTGGGTAACAAGGATATGAAGGATGTATTGAGCACCTTCAAGATAGTTTTGTTCAACCTGGAATCCTCCACAACCCTCAAAATGTCCTGTTTTACAATATTCCAGTAGGCTTTAAAGAAATCCACATTGAAGCCATCTGGGCCTGGTGCTTTACCATTTTGCATTTCTTTGAGGACTTCACTGACCTCCTTTTCAGTCACTAATCTGTTAAGGTTGAAATTTTCCTCTCTAGACACCAGCTTAGGAATATGACTAGTCAAGTCCCTAATGTAATGATCTCTTTCTGGGTTGTTTTCCTGAGCTATGCCTCGGAAGTGCTGGACTAACACAGCTTCTATATCCTCATGTGATTGTTGAATCTGTCCATTCTCATTCTTGATTGATGAGATTCTGTTGTGAGTTCTATTGGCCATAGTGGATTTGTGGAAAAATTTGGTATTGCATTCTCCCTCTTTTAGCCATTGAACTATGGATTTTTGTCTCCAAAATATTTCCTCTTGTTTACACAAATTATCCCATTCTTGATGATGTTTCTCGACTTGATCATTTTTGTCTTTGTCAAAGCCCTCCTTGATCATGACTTGGTTGAGTTCCTGCATTTTTTTTTCAACAAATTTCTTTTCAACAAAAATGTTGCCAAATTCATTCTTGTTCCATTCTTTTAGTTTCATCTTGACGTGCTTCAATCTTTTGTGCAGAAGGAACATTCTTGTTCCCTAAATCTGCAAATATTCCATCCACCATTTTTCAATATTTCTCATAAATTCTGGGTGTGAGAGCCGTATATTCTCAAATCTGAAAGGTATATTCCGGGGAGTCCCTATGCTTTGAATTTACATTTGGACCGGCCAGTGATCAGATCCTCCATAGGGAAGAACCCTTGTTATTATTTCATTATCTGTTAGCATAAGATCCTCTGAAATTATGAATTTGTCTAACTTGGAGGCTACATGAGACTCTCCTCCTCTTTTATTATTCCATGTAAAGCAGCCATTGTTTGTCTCCATATCCACTAGCTTCATATTACCTGTGAAGGTTTGGAAGGCCAAATAGTATATATTTAGAGCTCTTGTTCCCCCTTTTTCTCTAAAAGAGATTTAATCATATTAAAGTCCCCTCCTATGATCCAAGGTATCCTTGTATGTCCGTCCCTGAGATCCACCAGGTATTCTATGAACCAGAGTTTTTCATCTATTCTTTGAGGGCCATAAACATTCGTGACAAGATAGGTTTCCCTATCTCCAACAGGCTGAATGATCATTGATAAATAATTCCTGGATGCCTCAGCATCTATTATGCTTAATCTTTGAGGATTCCATAGGGAGAGAATACCTCCTGCAAAATTCTCTGCCTTTACTTCTAGAAACTCAAATCTGCTGAGCCATTTGCTATGTATTTGTCTTAACTTTTGGATGGAACATTTCATTTCCTGGATAAAGATTATATCTGGAGCCTCATGTTTCATTCTATTACTAAGCATTCTTTGTTTCCTTTTACTGCCTAGACCTCTAATATTCCAAGATGTGAACTTCATATTTAAAGATTAGTAAAGGAATAGCTTGCTAGATCTTTCATCTTACCTGAGTCTATCATGAGTTTGCCACATTCCATCAGTAGCTCATTCTGTTTTTTCCTTCCTCTTTTCTTTCCTGGGTTTCTAGGTGCTAATCCCGAAGTCGTTTTTATCACTTTTACGCCTTCATTGCTCTGCCTGCCAATGTTTTTTTCCCCCTCCAAACCCTTAGCTTGAGTTCTCCATAAATACAATTGTTGTATTCTACTTAACTCTTCTTGAGGTAATGATTCTACCCCCCCCCGATTGTTCCCTGATTTAAGAACCCCTCCAGATCTAGGTGTTCTCTGTCAAGAATCTCCTGCAGCTCATGGTCCTCCAGATCCATCTCACTTTGGGTCATTTCCTGATCCATCTCCGTCTCTGTATCACTCATCATGATCTCTTTCTGTTTTTCGTTTTCCTATGTTTGTTCCCTGTTTTCTTCCTTCTCCTTTTCCTCAGGACTTCTTTCCCTTGCTTTCTTTTCTGCTATTAATTCTTCATCCTCTTCAAGAACGTGGAACTGGTTCTGGCTAACCTTTTGTCCTTCTTTTTGTTGTTGTTTCACCCCTTTTTTCCGCCTTTTCCTTTGTGTACCACGTTGTGAAAATTATCAGCATCTTTCATTGCATTAGATTTGCTCTTGTTGTCTGCTTTGCTGAGAGGGCAATCTCTGAGAAGGTGCCCATGTTCATGGCATCTATGGCACCTGAATAGAATATGCTTGTAGTCTACTGCTTGAACCCATTCCTCGTCAAAGACCTCCAGAATTACCTCATCCGGAAGAGCTCCTGATAAATCCATTTCCACACAAATCCTTGCAAAGGAGGTGTATTTTCCCCTTCTTGTGGCTTCAGAAGCTTTAAAAAATTCACCTAATTTTTTGCCTATGGCCGCCAATGATTCAGTTTGCCAGGAATCAAGAGGTAGAGAATAAAGTCTTACCCAGATCGGGACCGAAGTAAAAGTTTCCCGCTCCGGAACGAAGTTCATCTTCCATGGCCTTATATAAAGACCTGCTGCTACATAGAAGTAGGGCCCTCGTTCAAACACTCTGTCTTTATCTTCAATGTTTGTAAACACCACCGTAAAGAAACCCTTTGACCCAAGATGTAGATCAATGCTCCCTCTGGGTTTCCAGTGGTATTTGATCCACGTTTGCAAAGATTTTTCTATGGGCCATAATCCCATGAATTTACAGATGATTGCATAGGTGCCCATGTGTTCCCTGTGTGCTTGTAGTGCTGGATCATTTAAAACTACCCTTGGAGTAACTTCATCTTTGGGTTTACAAGAACCCTTTCGTCTTTTGTCTTTTGTTTCCTGTTTTTTGTCTGCTTCCTCCTTGTCTTTAGTGCTGTTATTCTCCTTTAGTTTGTTACCTTCTGTCTCTTTTGCCATGTTCCTTCTTCCTTCTTCAACGGTTTCTATGCCTTTATCTAGAACCTTCTTGCTCTTATTGGCTACAGTTTCCTTGTAGGAGGGAGTGGAGCTCCCTCCTCTGCGATTTTCCAATGAAAAACCTCAACTGTAACCTAAAACCCTAGCTGTTCGCAGTTTTCACTCCGTCAGTCATGATGTTAGGCAGCGTGAAGGAAAAACTAATCAAAAGATCATCAAGCATCAGTTTACCTATTTCCAACAAAAGTCAAGCATCCAAAAAACCCGTTTTGAAATGTTTTCAAAGCTTAGCCCAACAACTAATATTCTTAAAACAATCTACTCCTGATAAATTTCAATACCTAAATAGTATATAATTGATTTTAAATATTATTATAAATAACTGAAGCAATTGTTAAATAATATTATTTATTTCAAATAATTTAATCAATTGTTAAATAATATTATTTATTTCAATTTTATATGTTATATATTAATAGAGATTATTTTTATTTTTAAATTTATAAAAAAATTATAATTATTTTTAATTTTACTTTCAATTTATTATATATATATACATGCATTGGAATTAACATTCCATTATAAAAGTGTGAAATCAAAATTTAAATTGGAAAATAGAATATATCAATATTATATTTCCAATTTTAGAAAATAAATTTGGAAAAAAAGTCCAAAATTATGAAATAAAAAAAGGCGGAGGTAAAAAGGTTTGAGCTAGCTGAGCTTGTAAGTAAAGCATTTAAAATGACTCTCACACCTTCTAATATCAAGGTTGGATTGAGGAGAATCGGTATATGGCCACTGAATGTTGATGCTCTTATGCATGACACTGGTTGCAACCACGCATATGATATGGAAGGTAAAGAAGCAAAGGACTTACACGACCATGTTGATGCCCAAGAAGATGTGGATGGGAAGGAAGATGTTGTCGATGCTGAAGCTATGGTATCCCTTTCTCAAGGGTACTTCTATGGTGATGATGGTGAACATGTGAGTGAGACATAATTCAAACATGAACTAATTGTCAATATCATGGAGACTTTCACACCCACTGAACCACCTACCAATTTTGCATGTGATATTCCATATGAGGTGGTTGATCATGCAAATGACAATCCAAATGTGGTTTCAAATGATAATGCAATAGGATTAAGCAATGAGCAATTGAGCATGCCAACCTAGGTAAACCCCCATCATCGTTGGCATAGGCCATGATGAATATCAACACACATAATGTGACAACCAGAAATGAGGAAAGAATGGACATGCCTTCACAACTAGCAGAGTTGAACATTGAAATTTTTCATTATTTTGTGGACAATGGATCACTGGAAGAAGAGCTTGTTCAACATAAAGTACTAGACAAAGAAAACAATGGGGGTAAATCAATTGTCCCAGAGGTTGAAAGGCAAGCATCAATCCTTGAGGAAAATATGAAAATGAAGTTGTAGAAATTTCCTACTGTAGATCAACAGATTATGCAATATACTAAAGCAAAATACAAGATCTACTTCTACAAAAAACTTGCAGAAGCTTAATCGATTTTGAGCAGATCAAATAGAACACATATAACTGAGAATGAGAAATAAATCACACATGAACACAAAAGAATACTCTGGGGAAAGCCTTAGCTAAAAACCCCGATCTCTGTATTATCATACAAGTGGAAATATGTTTAGATTACACAAAGCATTAGCTCACAAGCTATCCTACTCTCAGTACAATCCAACAATACAACTCACAGACTAAATAGACACAAGATATGCCTTCCCTTAGCCCTCCAAGCCTCCTATTTCCTTGCGCAGTTTCTCTTGGGGTCCAATGCTGCCACCTGTGTGAATTGGCCTCATCACACACTCATCAAACTCAAAAGTAATTGCGCAATCTCCAAGGAATGAATTCCTCCTGCATGTAAGAGATATCCTCAATGGAATATTCCTGCAACTGATAGTACATTATCCCATCATCGGATCTCAACTGGGTGTTTGAATGAATTGACATGCATGAGTTATTTATGAGAGAATATTCAGTTATTTGAAGTGCAGCAGTTACATGCATGCATGCATTAGCTAACTGAACTCACAATTAGTTCAACAAACTATTTGAACTAATCTAACTGCACTTAACTTAGTTAACTGAGCTAACTAATTACAAATCAAAGTACAACTCATCCTGATCTCCTTTAATCAAGGGATAACTTCCTCAACCAATGGAGAAACTGTTGCATGTCTTCACATAGACTTCATGTTTTATTTCCTACAACTAATTAACTCAAGATGAATTAATTAATTATTTTACAAACAGCTGCTACGATCAAATTCAAATCTTAATCCTCAATTTTAGTTTAGGCACTAACTAAAATTAGAATGTATCCCGAAATGCTATTTATAATAGTGCTATTTGGGGGGGGGGGGGGGGCGGTCGCCCGCCGGCCGATCAGATCTCTGAGATTGACCAGCCAGCTGCCCTATCTATTCATCTCTATTGAAGAGGAGTCAGCTGCCTGCGCGAGTCACCTTCTTACTTATAGCTCCGAGTAACCCTCCTCTAGGCTCCGCTGGACGACATCGACGTTCCTCCCGTCGTCTGACCGTCCTTGTGATGGTTCCCTGGGATCAAATATTCCCACCTAGGTTTACGTTGCCACGATCGATATTGGCCCGGCGTTTATGTACTATCGTATGTAATGCGTGTCGCAGGGGGCACTATAGTATAGGGATTTCCCTTTCTAACGCATATTCTGTCGTACTGGCTGGCATAGAGCTGTCTCCCTGCCTGCAGGCAGATGATAGTGCCGCGCACCTAATATGTGAAAGCGTCAAGCAGCGCGACCCGGTTCTACGTCCGAAGTGCTCGTCCAAGGAGGGAGTTTGCCCGACCCCCCGAAACCCAACTTGAATCACCAACATAAACCCCACCCACAAATTCATTAGTTTCGAATATAGTGAATCGATGGCGGCCCGGTGGTTCTTCAAGTTCCTCTCCTTATCAGTCGAGCCCCTCTCCTCTCGATGGCGGCGATGGCGGCGATGGCGGCCCTTATGGTCGAGCGATAAATCCCTCACCATATGAATAGTGAGTGACTCCGTCCCTCACCCATATGATGAGTGAGCGTTAAAACCCTCACCATATGAATAGTAAGTGACTCCGTCCCTATGTTCGAGCGATAAATCGATGGCGGCGATGGCGGCCCTATGGTCGAGCGCCTCCGGACCTTATGGTCAAGCGATAAATCCCTCACCATATGAATAGTGAGTGACTCCATCCCTTATGGTTGAGCAATAAATCCCTCACCATATGAATAGTGAGTGACTCCGTCCCTTATGGTCGAGTGATAAATCCCTCACCATATGAATAGTGAGTGACTCCGTCCCTCACCCATATGATGAGTGAGCGTTAAAACCCTCACCATATGAATAGTGAGTGGCTTCGTCCCTTATGGTCGAGCAACTAAAGTTTCAATTTACTTATTGGGTGGGGGGGCTTAAGGTCAAGCCCCATTGCTAGTCCTCTCCTCTCGATGGCAGCCCTCTCCTCTCCCTATGGTCGAGTACCTAAAGGTCCTTAACAGTCGAGCGCCTCTGGACCTTATGGTCGAGCACCTCTCCTTATTAGTCGAGCGTGCTTACGCACCCTCACCATCGAAATAGTGAGTGACTCTGTCGATGGCGGCCTTGACAGTCGAGTGTGCTAACGCACCCTAAAGGTCCTCTCCTTAACAGTCGAGCCTGCTTACGCATCCTCTCCCTCTCCTCTCCCTATGGTCGAGTACCTAAAGGTCCTCTCCTTAACAGTCGAGCCTGCTTACGCATCCTTAACAGTCGAGTACCTAAAGGTCCTATGGTCGAGCACCTAAAGGTCCTCTCCTTAACAGTCGAGCCTGCTTACGCATCCTTATGCTCGAGCACCTCTCCTTATTAGTCGAGCATGCATACGCACCCTAAAGGTCCTTAAAAGTCGAGCCTGCTTACGCATCCTTAACAGTTGAGCCTGCCTCCGCATCCTCTCCCTCTCCCTCTCCTCTTGATGGCGGCCCTCTCCTCTCCCTATGGTCGAGTACCTAAAGGTCCTTAACAGTCGAGTGCCTCCGCACCTTATGGTCGAGCACCTCTCCTTATTAGTCGAGCGTGCTTACGCACCCTCACCATCGGAATAGTGAGTGACTCCGTCGATGGCGGCCTTGACAGTCGAGTGTGCTAACGCACCCTAAAGGTCCTCTCCTTAACAATCGAGCCTGCTTATGCATCCTATCCCTATCCTCTCCCTATGGTCGAGTACCTAAAGGTCCTCTCCTTAACAGTCGAGCCTACTTACTCATCCTTAACAGTCAAGTACCTAAAGGTCCTATGGTTGAGCACCTAAAGGTCCTCTCCTTAACAGTCGAGCCTGCTTACGCATCCTTATGGTCGAGCACCTCTCCTTATTAGTCAAGCGTGCTTACGCACCCTAAAGGTCCTTAAGAGTTGAGCCTGATTACGCATCCTTAATAGTCGAGCCTGCTTACGCATCCTTAATAGTCGAGCCTGCCTCCGCATCCTCTCCCTCTCCCTCTCCTCTCGATGGCGGCCCTCTCCTCTCCCTATGGTCGAATACCTAAAGGTCCTTAACAGTCGAGCACCTCCGGACCTTATGGTCGAGCACCTCTCCTTATTAGTCGAGTGTGCTTACGCACCCTCACCATCAGAATAGTGAGTGACTCCGTCGATGGTAGCCTTGACAGTCGAGTGTGCTAACGCACCCTAAAGGTCCTCTCCTTAACAGTCAAGTCTGCTTACGCATCCTCTCCCTCTCCTCTCCTTAACAGTCAAGCCTGCTTACGCATCCTTAACAGTCGAGTACCTAAAGGTCCTATGGTCAAGTACCTAAAGGTCCTCTCCTTAATAGTCGAGCTTGCTTACACATCCTTATGGTCGAGCACCTCTCCTTATTAGTCGAGCGTGCTTACGCACCCTCACCATCGGAATAGTGAGTAACTCCATCGATGGTGGCCTTGATAGTCGAGTGTGCTAACGCACCCTAAAGGTCCTCTCCTTAATAGTCGAGCCTACTTGCGCATCCTTAACAGTCGAGCCCTTGACAGACCTTATGGTCAAGCACCTCTCCTTATTAGTCGAGCGTGCTTATGCACCCTCACCATTGTAATAGTGAGTGACTCCATCGATGGCGGCCTTGACAGTCGAGTGTGGTAACGCACCCTAAAGGTCCTATGGTCGAGCGCCTCCGGACCTTATGGTCGAGCGAGAAATCGATGGCGGCCTTAACAGTCGAGCCCCTGCCGGTCCTCACCATATGAATAGTGAGTGACTCCATCCCTCACCCATATGATGAGTGAGAGTTAAAACCCTCACCATATGAATAGTGAGTGACTCCATCCCTTATGGTCGAGCCTGCTTGCGCATCCTCTCCTCTCCCTCTCCTCTCGATGGCGGCCCTCTCCTCTCCCTATGGTCGAGTACCTAAAGGTACTTAACAGTCGAGCACCTCTCCTTATTAGTCGAGCGTGCTTACGCACCCTAAAGGTCCTTATGGTCAAGCACCTCTCCTTATTAGTCGAGCGTACTTACACACCCTAAAGGTCCTTATGGTTGAGCACCTCTCCTTATTAGTCGAGCGTGCTTACACACCCTCACCATCGGAATAGTGAGTGACTCCGTCCCTCACCCATATGATGAGTGAGCGTTAAAACCCTCACCATATGAATAGTGAGTGACTCCGTCCCTCTCCTTGATAGTCGAGTGTGCTAACGCACCCTAAAGGTTCAATTTACTTATTGGGTGGGGGGGCGTTGGTCGAGCCTGTTTACGCATCCTTAACAATCGAGCACCTCTCCTTATTAGTCGAGCGTGCTTACGCACCCTAAAGGTCCTTATGGTCGAGCATGCTTACGCACCCTCACCATCAGAATAGTGAGTGACTCCGTCGATGGCGGCCTTGATATTTGAGTGTGCTAATGCACCCTAAAGGTCCTCTCCTTAACAGTCGAGCCTGCTTACGCATCCTTACCAGTCGAGCCGATGGCGGCCTTATTAGTTGAGCGTGCTACGCACCCTGACGGACCTTATGGTCGAGCAACTAAAGTTTCATTTTACTTATTGGGTGGGGGGGCATTGGTCGAGCCCTCTTCTTTTAGTCGAGCGTTCGTTACCTCACCCTGCCGGACCTCTCCTTATCAGTCGAGCCCCGTTGCCGGTCCTTGACAGTCGAGTGTGCTTACGCACCCTGTCGGTCCTCTCTTTTGGGGCCCCTCCCCCTTCTTTGGTCGGGAGAGTGGGTTCGTATGGGGTGCTTATTTGGTGAGGGGCCCAAAAGAGAGTTGCTCGTCTTAGTGACTTATTTGAGAGGGGCCACGTTACCTCACCCTATTGATTATGCAAATTGAGGGGTTTTCTATTTTGGGGTTTGTTTTCCGAAGAAAAGAATCACCCCGCTAACAGCCTCTTCCTCTTCTTCCCTGGCTGGATCGATAAAGATTTGGAGGTTGGGAAAGACCCTCACCCATATGAATGAGTGAGCGACTCCGTCCCTTGTTTCAGTCAGAATTAGTCCCCCGGATCCCGGGACATTGGCTTCCGCCAACAGTGAACTCCTAAGGATCGCATCCCGCGCATATTCTGCATTATAGCCTGCAACTGATTCAGCTTCCGCTTCTGGGGGATCAGGAGGAGCTCGATTAGTTTCTGCTGGACGAGAAATAAAAAACATAACCAATACGGGGAACAAGGGAATACCAAACCATATCTGCCTTTGCGCCATGACAATCTCACTCAAATTACGGGGACCTACACATATTGGTACAGTATACCGGGGTCCCCGGTCAGGGCCACACGTGCAAGTTTCCCTGCATGTGGCTCGTCCGTGCTTTGCTTTCCAAGGGCGCGCCCCCGGCCCCTTGAATGAAATGAATAGATGGAGGGGAACTTCACCGTGTTTTGCTATTTTCAACACTCTCTCTCAACAAGAAAGGGATTATCAGTCACCCCAATCCTATCTCTGTGGAACTCGAACTTGAATTTTGACAATTCCTTAGTCAAAATATCTACATCTTGTTCCTTGGTCGAAACATACAACAACAACATGATCCTCTTCACCACATAGTCTCAAAGATGATGGTACCGGATATCAATGTGCTTGGACCTGTCATGAAATATTGGATTCTCAGAGAGTTTGATATAACTCTGATTATCACAGTAGATCACAGTTGGATCCATCCTTTGACCAAACAATCCCACTAGAATCTTCCGCATCTAAATGGCCTCACATGTTTCCTGACTGGTAGCCATGTGTTTAGGCTCTGCTGAACTAAGTGCAACTGACCTCTGTTTCCTGTTGTACTAGGAAACTACAGCTGATCCAAGGTTGAAGATTCCTCCAGAAGTGCTCTTCCGATCTGATGGACTCCCTGCCCAATCTACATCTGTGAAGCCCTGAAGCTTCACTCCCTCTATCCATCTGTACCACAATCCATACTGAGATGTGCCTATGAGGTATCTCAGCACATGCTTTGTTGCCTTCCAAAACAACTTGGTAGGCTAAACCATAAAATGACTCAGCTGGTGTTATGAAACTAGCTCACAAAAAGATAGCAAAGATAGATGAACACCTTAGAAATAAGCCTCTTCAAGGGGAAGACCTCATTTACATTACACAAATGAACAATTATTGGATGATACAAATGACAAGACCTCCTTTATATATATAGAATTCTAAGGGGTCATAATATAATCAGAGCTGACATAACAATAATAATGTAAGAGCAAAATAATAACAATAGTGGGTTTCTATGGGGCACAATGATAACAATATGGGGACTACATGGGCACAACAATATAATAAGGGGGTTGTATTAATAACAATAAGGGGTTACACTAGTAGTATAGGGACCTAATATTCCCCTCTCCTTCAAAAAGTGTTGTCCTCAACGCTTGAGTAGCTCTTGATGCTTTTGTACAAATTCTTGTCCTCCCATGTGGAATCTTCAGCAGTTAAGTTCTTCCACTTGATGAGATACTCTGAAATTGATCTATTTCATAGATTTTGATTTCTTGGTTCTGTGAATTCTTCAGGTTCCAATATGAATTTTCCTTCCTTGTCAAGTTCTCGTAACACTGTTTGAACTGGGATCTTCTGCAACTTTTGAATGAGTTCCCACTCCTTTGGGCATATGGATATATGTAATGCCTGATGTTTGGAGGAACACTTTGTGGAATCAAATGAATAGCATGATCATGATCACGAATAGGTGGGAGGCCTTTTGGAGTCTCAAATACCTTGGAATGATTGTCCAAAACGTTTTGGAGATCTGGAGAAATACATGATTTCGATGTGGGATCCTCTAGTGAACATAATTGTGAAATTACACCTCGTTTTTCTTTATTTAGAAGCTTTGTCATGCTGTTAGAGTTGATTATCTTTCTAGGTTTTCCTTCAATACCCCTCAATTCAACTTCCTTTCCTTCCCAAAAAAATTTCAAGAAAAGTTCTTTAAAATTAAAAGCTATCGTACCCAAAGATTGTAGCCATTGGACTCCTAGTAAAACATCAGCACCACCCACTGAAATGGAAAGCATTGGGCTATTCAATACATATTCTCCCATGGATAACTTGATATTATGGCACTTTCCAGAGAAATTTATGGTTCCTCCACTTGCAACCATCACTTGACACTTCAGTGCTGAATATAGGAAGCAATTCAATTCCTTAGCTATCTTACAATCAATAAAAAATCTGGGTACTACCCGAATCAATCAACACTCTTACCTTTTTCTTCTTGATATGTGCTTCTATCTTGATAGTTTGAGTGGTAATTTCTTCCAATGCATTACAAGATATGGTCGGATTGATTTCTTGAGACTCGATGTGATCTTTCAATTTTTGAACATTTTTCTTCTTGATATGTCCTTCTATATTGATAATTTGAGGAGTGGTAATTCCGTCCAATGCATTAAAAGATACGGTCGGATTCATTTCTTCTTTCTCGATGTGATCTTTCACTTCTTGAACCTTTTTCTTCTTGATATGTCCTTCTATCTTGAGAGTTTTAGGAGTGGTAATTCTTTCCAATTCTTTACAAGATATGGTCAAATTCATTTCTTCTTTCTCTGGGGTTGGTTCCTGGTGTATATACTCTTCTTTTGACGTTTCTTGATCCTTTTCTTCCTCCTCTCCACAATCAATGTAAAATAATTTCTTCTTAGCACACTTATGACCTTTAATGTATTTGTTATCACAATTATAACAAAGCCCTTTTTCTCTTTTTTCTTCCAATTGCTGTGGTGTAACCCTTGTAGATTGTGGAAGGCTAGGAGAAACAACACTTCCATCTTTATATTTGTGAGGGGTAGACTTCCTTGTTGCCATAATTTTACTTTCAACTTTGTAACAAAGCCCTTTTTCTCTTTTTACTTTCAATTGTTGTGGTGTTGCTCTAAAGAAGGTGTTTCTCTTTGTATCCTCATAATGTGCTATCATTTCCTCCGTGAAAATTGACCACGTAACAAGTTGTTTATGAGAACAAATCCCTTTATACCATAAAATTGATCCGGTTCTAAATATGAATATGCAATACATACCTTTTGTAATAGTGGTACACCATGTAGATCAAAATATTGCTCCATCTGTAGTATCCAATTTACTGGATCCTTTCATCAAACTTCCTCATATCACCTTTTCTCGATTTCAAGAGCTTGATATTGAAATGACTGTAACTCTGTACTTTCAGATCTCAAAGTTTTGAAATTGTCTCCTGCAGTAGCCCTTTGAGTCCTCTTTATAACCCCATAAGTCTGATCAGAATTTAATTCTCCAAGAAAGACTTATGCCCAATCTCCTAAGATGACCTGAATATATAATGTTTCAGTAGAGAGAACTTGTAGGACGTACCACGTGTCACTTTTTTGACCTTCGGATCTGAAAACTATGCACAAAAAACTATAGTCCATCCTCTTTCTGTAACTTCTTACGAAATTTCAATTTGTTGCTCAAAGAGAAAGTTATGACGATTTTCCCAAGGTCACCTGTTTAGGATGTAATTCAGGAGTCTGCAAAAACCCTAACTTCCTTAGATCATATATCCGAAAATATAGCAAGACAAGATCTAAAATTCAGACCAAAGATTCAGAACGATTTCTTCACAAATGGGTTTTTTCTTTAGCTTTTGAAACTTCGTAGCGAAAAGGTTATAGCGAAAATACCACGATGGTCTGTTTTAGATGAAATTCTGGAGCTTGGAAAAACCTTAACTTCCTCATATCATATCTCCGAAAATATAGCGGGACAAGCTCTGAAATTTATACACGTAGTTTGGAGAGATTTCGTCTCAAATGGGGTTTTTTTTTTATCTTCTGAAACGTCACCGAAAAAAGTTATAGCGAAAATGTCACGATGACCTATTTGGAGCATCGAAACCCTAGAATCCAAAGCTCTGATACTAAATGTTATGAAACTAGCTCACAAAAAGATAGATGAACGCCTTAGAAATAAGCCTCTCCAAGGGGGAAACCTCCTTTACATTACACAAATGAACAATTCTTGGATGATACAAATGACAAGACCTCCTTTCTATATATAGGAGTCTAAGGGGTCATAATATAATCAGAGTCGACATAACAATAATAATGTAAGGGCACAATAATAACAATAGTGGGCCTCTATGCGGCACAATAATAACAATATGGGGACTACATGGGCACAAAAATATAATAAGGTTGTACTAATAACAATAAGGGGTTAAACTAGTATTATAGGGACCTAATAGATGGTTCACCACAAAGCATAAGTCTGGTCGTGTGTTCACTAGATACATCAGTGAACCCAAAAGCTGTCGATAAACAGTAGCAGCTACTACCTCACCTGAAGTAGCATCCTCCTTCCTCTAGTTACCAGCTAGAGGAGTTTGCATGGGCTTTCACTTCTCCATGTGGAAGTGCCTGAGTATCTCATTGACATACTTGCCTTGAGACACAAATACTTCCCCATCTTTCTGCCACACTTCCATGCCTAGAAAGTAGTGCATAAGACCCATGTCTTTCATCTCGAACACTCTTGCAAGGTCTTCCTTGCAAGACTTGATCAACTTATCATCATCTGTCAAAATCAGATCATCGACATAAAGAACAATGATCAATGGCTTACCTTCTACCATGATGTGGTAAAGGTTCGCATCTGCTTCACTCTTAGTGAAGCCCAACCTAGTGAAATAGCTGTCGATCTTGGTGTACAAAGCACGAGGTGCTTGCTTAAGCCCGTATAAATCCCTCTTGAGTCAGCAGACATGTGACTCATGATAGAAGGTCTCAAAACCTTCTAGTTTCTCAATGTACAACTCTTCTTTAATCTTCCCATTAAGGAATGTTGTCTTCACATCCATCTGATGGATCTTCCAACCCATCTGAGATGATAGTGTCAACATTGATCTGATTGATGAGTACCCTGCTATAGGAGCAAAGGTCTCATCATAGTCGATCCCCTCGACTTGTGAGAAACCACGGGAAACAAACCTTGCCTTATGTTTCTCAACACTGCCATCAGCTGCTTGCTTTACCTTGTAAAGCCATCTGGAACTCACCACTGACTTGTCCTAAGGTCTTGGGACAACATCCCACATATTATTCCAAATGATAGAGTCATACTCCTCTACCATTGCATCAACCCAGACTGGTTGCTGCACTACTTCCTCGAATGAAGAAGGTTCAGACTGTACACACTCCCCAACCAGAGCCATGTAACTAGTGTACCACTCGGGTGACCTCCTCTATCTGCGCTGACAAGATGGCTATCCCACATTGTCTTGCGCATCCATCATTAGCTTGTCAGCTTCCCTTGAGTGTTTCTGCCCATCTCTGGAAGACTCAGCATGACTGGATGTCTCCACTCCTGAATCCTCTGCATGCGGCTGCTCCGCATCAATCTAAGGCTCCTCCTCCTTAGGAACTAAAATTTCCTCCTCTACATGCAACTTGAGCTCCCTCTCAAGTGATACTCACATGACTTTCTGCTCGTCGAACTTCAGATCTCTGTGTACCACTGTTCTCTGACTAGTAGGTAGGAACACCTGATAGTTGTGGGGTGTATAAGTGTACCCCACAAGTATCCCTAGCTCAGCTGTTGGATCTAGCTTCTTCTTGGCATCTTTGGTCACATGGCAATAAACCGATGATCCAAAGATCTTGAAGTGACTCACATCTGGTCGCTTCCCGGAAAAGGCCTCCATAGGTGTCTTCATCCCTAGTATACGGTGCGGGCTTCAATTCTACAAGTATATTATTTTATTGCATGCCTTAGCCGACAAATGAAGTGGTAGGCTTTGGTCATGCATCATCGCTCTAGCTACTCCCATAATCGATCTGTTCTTCCTTTCGGCCACCCCATTTTGCTATGGGTTATGGGGTGTCGTCAACTCCCGTTTAATTCCTTCTGCTGCGCATAAGTCCTTAAACTTTTGGGAGACATACTCTCCACCATTAGCGCTATGCAAGGTTTTTATTCTTTCCAGATTCTTTCTCTGCCAAGGCTTTAAACTCACAAAATCTCAAGAAGGTTTGATCCTTCTTTTGCATAAAGTAGATCCAACATCTACAAGAAAAATCATCAATAAAAATAACATAGTACCTTTGTTTAGCAGTGGAGGCTGTAGAGAATGGTCCACAAACATCTGTGTGAACTCACTCCAGGATTGCTCCAGCTCTAATGTCTCAATCCTGAAAGGAAAATTTCACATACTTACCCAAGGTACAACCTTTGCATGTATCCGTCTACTCCAGTTTTCCCTTGGGAAGTCCGATAGAAATCTGTTGCCTGATATTCAAAGCCCCATGGTGCAAGTGGCCCAATCTTCTATGCCATAGCTCGCCAACATCTTGGCTCTGCACCATCTCTTCTTTGGAACTCAATGCAACACAATCATCTACCTCCATCTTGTAGAGATTCTTAACTCTAATCTCAATTTTCTTTGTCTGTTTGGTACCGATATGCCTCAGGAATACCTTTCCTTTACTAAAGATTGCATCATAGCCTTTGTCTTCTAGCTTAGTGACAGACACAAGATTCTTCTTTAGACCTGTTACATACTTTACATCAGTCAGGGTGAGAGGAGCTCCATGCTCCCTCTGAAACACAACCGTACCTTCACCTGAAACACGGTACTTTCCATCATCTCCCATATCGATCCGCATCTGGATATCCTTCTCCTCTAGGGTACTGAAAAGATTCTTGTCATTAGACATGTGGAAAGGGGCTGCACTGTCCAGGTACCAAACAAATCCCTCCATGGATGAAACCATGCATGCGATGAGAGAGAAATCCAACTCGAACTGTGAGGCCAGTGCCTCACCATCTGATCCCTTCTTGGATTTCTTCTGTGGACAAACTGTAGCATAATGGCCCACCTCATGACAATGAAAGCATCGCACTTTCGATTTGTCAAATTTCTTGCCACCATGGGAAGAATTGGATTTGGAATGGGACGCCTTCCCTTTCCCTTTCCTCGCCTTACTCGCTAAGGCTAGATTTTCTTCATCATCTTGCTTTAATGAAGATCCATCTTTGATGCTTATTCTTATCTCCTCTTGCATCAGATCTGACCAAAGTCGTTCCCAATCTGGCAGTTTCTCTATTCCGTTTACTGAGTCTTGGTAGCTGTGCCAGCTCTTAGAAAGACCAAGGAGAGCGAGACTCACCATGTCATCATCGACAGTCGTGATTCCTACACTTCCAAGCTCATCCTTGTAGGTGGTCAGCTTGTTCAGATATGTAGAGATCGTGTCGCCCTTTTCACACTTGATTTTCTGAAGCTTGTCTTTTAGTGCCAACTTCCTCTAATCGATGTTGTTCTGATATAGATCTTTTAATGTTTTCCACATTGAAAATGGTGTCTCCTTCCCATGGAGGCTTGAGATAATGTGGTCTCGAACTCCCTCTAGGAGGATTCTCCTCGCCCTAGCCACACATTTCTTTCATTCCGCCAATTCTATAGCATTAACTGCTACTGGCTTGGGGATTTTTTAATTAATGAAGTCCTTCAAACTATTGTCCTCTAATATTGCTTCCATGCGATCCTTCCAGGCTATATAATTTGAGCTGCCATCAAGGGCATACTTGAGTCTTAAACCGTTGAACGCCATTGGTGAAATTTGAGATGTGATAAGAATTCGAATTCCATATTCAGGAACTTCAAACTTCAAACTTCTCCCTTCTTTGTATACTGTTCTTCGCTTTGATCACCTTTGCTCCGATACCATGTAGAAATTTCCCACTATAGATCAACAGATTATGCAATATACTAAAGTAAAATACAAGATCTACTTCTACAACAAACTTGTGGAAGCTTAATTGATTTTGAGCAAGATCAGATAGAACACACATAACTAAGAATGAGAAAGAAATCACACATGAACACAGAAGAATACGCTGGGGAAAGCCTCAGCTAGAAACCGCGATCTCTATATATTATCATACAAGTGGAAATATGTTCAGATTATAAAAAGCATTAGCTCACAAGTTATCTCGCTCTCAGTAAAATCCAACAATACAACTCATAGACTGAATAAACACAAGATATGCCTTCCCTTAGCCCTCCAAGCCTCCTATTTCCTTGCACAATTTCTCTTGGGGTCTAATGCTGCCACCTATGTGAATTGGCCTCATCACACACTCATCAAACTCAAAAGTAACTGCGCAATCTCCAAGGAATGAATTCATTCTGCATGCAAGAGATATTGTTAATGGAATATTCTTGCAACTGATAGTACATTGTCCCATCATCTGATCTCAACTGGGTCTCTCACTGAACTGACATGCATGAGTCATTTATGAGAGAATATTCAGTTATCTGAAATGCAACAGTTACATGCATGCATGCATTAACTAACTGAACTCACAATTAGTTCAAAAAACTATTTGAACTAATCTAATTGGACTTAACTCAGTTAACTAATCTAACTAATTACAACTCAAAGTACAACTCATCTTGATCTCCTTTTGATCAAGGGATAAATTCCTCAATCAATGGAGAAACTATTGCATGTCTTTACATAGACTTCATGTTTGATTTCCTACAACTTATTAACTCAAGATGAATTAATTAATTATTTTACAAACAGCTGCTAAGATCAAATTCGAATTTTAATTCTCAATTTTAGTTTAGGGACTAACTAAAATTGGATTGTATCCCAAAATGCTATTTATAGCAGTGCTATTTTTATCACTTCTATTTTTAGCATTTCTTGTTGCTATTTTCAATAGAAGTATCCAAGACTTGGTAGGTTCCTAAAGCTACCAGTAGAGAGAGTGAAGGCCTCATCAAGGAAATCAACAAAATATTGTCTTTTTTAGGAAGGAGTTCATAGTTGCTCACCTATGAAGACTATATGAGCCTACTGTTTGAGTCTAAACGTAAAAAGAATGGAATTCAAGAACCTAAATAGAGAAAGAAGGAGTTGGCCAATGAAAAGACAGATGCAAGGATTACAGCAGTAGAAGCTTATGTAGAAATTCTACAAATTCTCTAAAAATCTACCTCTAAGATCATGTAGAAAATCTGACTATAGATTAACCCAATAATGCAATATACCAAAAAAAATACTATAATCTACTTCTACTATCAATTTGCGGAAGCTTAAAGATTGAGCAAGATACGAGCTGAACACATATAACCAAAATAAGAAGAATCAAGGCACATGAAACACAAAAAATACTCAGGGGAAAGCCTCAGCTAAAAACCCCACTATATGTATTATCATACAAGGTGGAAATACATCATAATTATACAAAGCCTTAGCTCTCACAGCTAGCCAACTCTCATTACAATCCTCTTGGATTCTCATAGGCAATCAAAGCTTCTCACAAGCCTTCTCCTCTGCCCTCCAAGATCCTATTTCCTTGTGCAGTTTCTCCTGGGTGATCCTCCTGTTACCAAGTGGAACACTGATCTCTGACATTGATCTCACACCTTGTCAGAACTGTGCAATCCTCAAGGAACCTTGTTCCTTCTGCATGCATGAGTTTCCTTTATAGGAAAAAACATGCAACTGATAGTACATTGTCCCTATCTTTAATCTCAATTGGGTCTTTCTCAAAATAGACATGCATGAGTTACTGATGAGAGAATCTTCAGTTATCTGG
This sequence comes from Pinus tabuliformis, assembly GCA_031772625.1. Lineage (NCBI taxonomy): Eukaryota > Viridiplantae > Streptophyta > Pinopsida > Pinales > Pinaceae > Pinus > Pinus tabuliformis. The sequence continues at coordinate 444,871,094 of CM062814.1, read as the reverse complement.
AGTACACTAGTTGGATGCATACATGCATTAACTGATTGAACTCACAATTAGTTCCTCAAATAGTTTGGAACTAATTTAACTGGACTTAACTCAGTAAAATGAGCTAGCTAATTACAACTCAAATATAACTCAAACTTATCTCCTTAATTAAGGGATAATCTCCTTAATTTAAGGGATAATTGTTGCATGACTTCAGAAAGACTTCTAACTTGAATTTCTCTAACTAATTAATCCATAATGAATTAATTAATTATTTCCAAGCAGCTGGTGAGATTAAATTTGAATTTAATTCACAATTTTAATTCAAGGACAAATTAAAATTGGAATATTTTGGATTCTATTTTTATCATTTCTTGTTGCTATTTTCAATAGCTTAGGCAAACGAAAGGCTGGAAAGATAGAAAGAAAGGGAAGAAAATGAACATAATTTTTTTTTGGCAAGGCAAGAGAGGGAGGGAAGAAAAATTGAACAAGCATTGTGAAAAGGAGGAGGGTTGACAGACATGAAAGAGTATGGTCTAACTTAGTTTGAGGAAAATAGGATGATGCCAACACTCTGGACCACATTGCAGACCATACACCATCATACCAGGACATGATCAACATCCAATTCCCTTGCTATCAGCGAGGGGTTTTCCCGCCTATTATACCCTACCAATGTAGGTTTAAATATTGTGTGTGATTATAAGACACCTCCACTTAGTGCTGGGGTTAGTAGCACAAGTGTACACTTCGGATACTCAGTTTCTCCATGGCTATAAGGAGCAATTGGACTCAAGAATATAACAACATTCAGGCACATCCTGATCAACCATTCTTGGGTAGGCCAACATACTTGGCTCCGGTAGGCAACTCAACAAGTTTGGGCAATGCAAAAATGGAGGCCATCAAGCATAGGGGTGGCATGCCTTTTTTGTAACCACATTGCAATGTGGATTTTGTAAGGATGAAATCTGTTGCATGATTAATATAATAGTTCACATACATTTGAACATATAATATAATGTAATATCTCACAACATACTTTGTTCAATTGTGGAATATTACGATATATTGTGCTTGGCCTTAGGTTGGATTTGCTTGTTTTCTATTGTTCAATAAAACTAGTGAGTACATACCTTCATGGATAAATATTCCAACAAACAAATCCAAAGATATATTTTCATTGTTAATTACACATACAAAGATTCACATATAGAGCACATTGTGCAATCATATGCAAGTATCATTTCAAAACTAAATGCAAGCAACACAAGCTACAATGTTTGAACAATAATGGATAATTGGTTTGTCTTCCATCTCTTGGAAGTGTACGCAAATTGATTGGCTTGTTACACGCAGTTGAAGTTCAATGTTTATCTCACATACAAAGTTGTGACTTTTATTCATGGTTGATTACACATACAGAGTTGGAGTAGATACTACCAAACATAAGTAAAGACAAATAATCCCTCTTATACCCATTAAACTACATACTCTTAAACATATATATAGTGCCATTAATTATTCATAAACTTCTTAAACCCTATTTTTGTTAGAGAACAATAGTCGAAATCTCAAACCCTAGTATAATTTTTCTCAAACACTAACATAGCCATTAATAATTCCCGAATAATTCATAAAACTTATATCTTTCACAGAAAAATAACCACCATCTGCAAAAAAACATACATTTGATTGAATATATTACATTGTAGGGCATGTTAGCCCTGAGGTGCAGTGTTGCTATTTTAATGGAAATGTTCCTTGTTTTAGCTCCGATGGTCCTGTTAGCCCTAAGGTACTGATCCAAATGGATCCTAGAAAACCCTCTAAGTCTTCAAAATCTTCTAAACATTCAAAACTGTCGCCTAAGAAAAACCCTCCAAAAGGCGGAAAAACACGATCGGGAAATGAAAACATAGAGAAAACAGTGAAAAACATAGCAGCGGAGGCTTGAACAATGAATGCACAGCACCTGTAAGATCTGGCCGATCAACGGTCCAGATCTGATCGGCAAAATTGCAATCGGCCAATACAAAAGAGTACTCACCAAACGGCCCGGGGTTATCGGGATATGTGATTGCGATTAATCGCATCACGATATCACATCGGAGCTTCACAGAGGAGTGGGACATACATACATACATACATACATACATACATACATACATACATACATACATACATACATACATACATACATACATACATACATACATACATACATACATACATACATACATACATACATACATACATATATATATATATATATATATATATATATATATATATATGTGCGATGCGATTAACTGGACCCGATGGGAATATAAACACTATTGTAAAGGATTTGAGATCCGCCAAATAGCATTTTTTATATATTTTCATATATTTCATTATTTAACGAAATACAAAGGGAAAACACCAATGCGATAAAACCCAGACCCGAAGAGGCTTGGGAATGAAAATGTATATTGTTTCAAGTTCGGAGGAAGCCATTTTTATGTTATTTTCAATGTTTTAAATGTATTTCCAAAATAAAAAGGGAAGCCTTGGAACAAGGCCGAAGCGACTTGCGACAACAATTCAGGACGGACCTGATAGGAGAATAGACCAAATTTAAGGACTTTTGAAGTCCGGATGAATAGTTCTTGTGGTAGATTTTCATAGTTTGAATGCATTTCTTTGTTTTAACAGAAAGTGGCCGTTTCAGAGATTTCAAAGTCCCGATGCACTCATCTATGGCAGACTAGGTGGCCACCTCCCCTTATGGCGTTATGCAATGATTATTTAATGCTCGAAGAGGGATTTGAGTAGACAGAGGCCGGGAGAAAGATGGTTGAAAGGGGAAAATACCACATTAGGATGCAGCCGAACCAACAAAAGTGATCATGGAGCATCGCTAGCACGAGTGAGCTACCCGACAGCGCAAAAAAATTACAAGAATTTGGTTACTATGTTGTTAGAAAAAGAGACCTCTGGCTCATGTCTGTCGAAGATGGCATCAAGCAGTTAGAAGCCAGAGGGGATAGATTAAGACACCTCGAGCCTCAGAGAGCTCGAGAGCATTGTAAAAAGCCTATAAATGGCTAAAATCTATAAGTATCAAGGGTTCAACTTTCGGAGATTGTGGAGACTCTACTTCTCTCAGTGTCTCATCTTCATTCTAGTAATGCAAGCTTCTTTTGCTGTTATATGTTCGATCACCATCTTTCCCTCTATTATGAGCTTGCACTTGAATGGTTATTCATGTTTTCTTCTCTGTCGAATGCTAGATAACTGTCATCTTATCTTTGCGTTGATAAATTAGATTTGTAAGATTCTTTTACTTTCTGTAGCTAACCATTTATATGTGTTTATGTATGTATCTGCTGGTATAGTTAGGATTCTCCATCTATTCATTGAATCTATAAACTATTGAGCATTAGTGGTTAAAAGCCTTGTCAAGATGACGGTGTTCATGCACGTTTTTAGTGAAAATGGAGTTGAAACAGTCATCTGACTTGATCCAAACCCCAATCCGTTCCAATAGTTCAGAGAACGATATTGAAGATTTATATGTTTCCAGGCATCTCTGAGCTACAACCTAGGAGAGCTTCCTAGAGTGTTAACATAATTGGCACCGTTGCTGGGGAGAGGAGACTAAAGCTCAGCTTCCCTGGGGGACGACACATATCCAACTTTGATGATAGACAAATTCTGGACACTTTTTCGATTGTAATCATCTATCTAGCGACTCTACTGGAGGGTGAACCTCTTGGTGACCCCACTTCATAGTTTTGGCTCAGTTTGTGAGCATACTCAGAGAAATCCTCAAAAGCCATAAGCTGACCCAGTACTTGACCCTGAAAAAATCATCAAAGAAAGAAAGGCATTGTAGAAAGGAGCATCAGGTTTAGGTAGCTCTAAACAATATTCTATATCTCTTCAAGAAAATCGTGTAATAGAACAAAGACATGTTGAGAGTATAGCATCTAATACTAGCAATGAAGAAAAAATATTTGAGATTCATAGAGCTTCTTATTCCTTAGGTTCTCCTTTCGTTGTAAGCCCAAAGGAAGCCTCTCCTCCTATCCATCATACTCCTTTAGTCTTATTAGTCACTCCTCAACCCTCTGTTATTCAGACTTCTAGTACCCTTATAGCCACCACAGCTATGGCAACACCTACCAAAATGGAAAGAATCATAACTACTAGGTATGGACCTCTGGTACTGTCCACTCCTTTGAATGCCATGCTTATTGGAGAATACCAGAATTATAAGCCTAAGTTCACTGGAACTGAAGGTATTACAGCTGAGGAACATCTTGAATCATTCTATAGCTATGCTAATAACTTGGACATTAGTGAAGATGATGTATGGATGAGATGTTGAAAGTCTAGATGGAGAGGCTAGAAAATGGTTCAGAGAACTAAACCCAAGGTCTATAGCAGATATTGAGGCTTTAGGTGATGCATTCCTAAAGCATTGGGGGGATAAGAAGGATCTACTCTACTACCACACTGAATTTGGGAACTTAAAGAGGGAAAATGGTGAGTTGTTGTCCAATTTTAATAAGAGGTTTAACTGCATGTACAACAAGATACCAATTGAAGTAAAACCCACCACTACCTCTGCTAAACTCACCTATGCTATTCCTTTGATTTTGAATTCTGTGTATTGCTGAGGGAGAAATCATGTGCTACCTTGGCTAATATGCAGGACACATTCTTGGAAGTAGAATCAAACATCACGGCTGTAGAGAAGTTCAAGGGGAATGTTGATAGAAGGAGACAGAGGGGAGAATCTTCATCATCTTCAGATCCCAAGATAGATAAAATGACCAAGATGATGGAGTCATTAGCCTCTGAAATCTCCAAGTTAAAGGTTAAGAAACACCCTGGGAAAGGAAGAGTTCCTAATACCTTTTCTCATAGAAATCCAAATCCATATAGAAGAGCTAATGAGCAGTTGCAGATTCTGCAAAGAAGAAAAGATGTCAATGAAGACCAAAGGGTAAAGATCCCTTTCCAGAATGTAGTCATGGAAGAAGAGCAGTTTGAAGAAGATGATGAGATCCATTGTCTGGAAGACAAAGGCAATGCCTCCTTTTTGGCCTCAACTGCCTATGAAAAGACATTATTCAATGGCTAGATCAGCCAAGGGTGGGATGGAGGAGCTGTTCTGCAAACTGCTGATCAACACAGATATAATTTGAGGTCAAAGATAAATAATGCCAAGGAAACTCCTATTCAAAGAGCTGTTTTTCCTACAATACAACAAGATAAAAAGAAGAAATGATCGGCAGTTGATCCCATCATCCTCAAAGCTCCATCTCACGCGGTAAGAGGCCTTGACAAGTCTCCTTCTCCTTTCAGTTTTGAATCAGAAATTCAGAAGCTAAGCATACCTATAACTCTGATTGAACTAGCGAAGAATGATTCCTTTAAGAGATCTATCCTCGAGGTCCTTGAGACTAAAGCCATCCAAGCCTCCACTGACTATGTAAATTTGCAACACGACAAACCAACTGTTTTTCTTAGCCCAATGATTGAAAATTGTGATGACATCTCCCCATCATTCTATGTCCCTTTGACTATTCACGACAGAATCCTTCACAACTACCTTATGGACATAGGAGCCAGCCATAATCTAATTCCCAAGGCTCTCATGGATGAGTTGGGTCTTGACATTACTAAGTCTTATCATGACCTGTTTTCTTTTGACTCTAGAAAAGTGAAATGTTTGGGATTAATCAAAGACCTAGCCATCACCTTGTCTCAGCTGCCCATGAAGAGCATGATGATGGATATTGTGGTAGCAAATGTACCCCCCAAGTTTGGCATGTTGCTTTCCAGAGGTTGGATCAAGAGATTAGGTGGAACGTTGTAAAATGATTTGTCCTATGCTACTATCCCAGTTTTTGGAGGTGAGAGTAGGAGATTATACAGAGAAGCTCAGTTAGCTTATGTCATTAGTGATGAAAGGAATCCCACTAATCATCCCATTTATGCTGTCGACACTGATTTTGGAGCCTGTATTCTTCATATTAAAGAATCGTAGTTGGCCTCCACGCAGCTTAAGAAATCGGTTTGCCAGATCATAGAGGAAGAAGGCCCACAAATTTGGGACATGTTCATTGATGGAGCTTGCTCTAAGGAAGCTGTAGGGGCAGGTGTAGTCCTTGTGTCCTCCACACAAGAATGCAATCATTTATCTTTCAAGTTAATTTTTTAGGTCACAAATAACATAGAAGAATACGAATCCTTGATATTGGGCTTAAACGCTACTAAAGAATTGGGCATCAAAGTTTTGAAGGTGTTTGGAGATGCAGACCTTATCATTCAACAGGTCAACAAAACTTTCCAAGAAAAGCATCCGAGGCTGAAAGCATACAGAGATGAGGTATGGAAGCTCAACGATGCTTTTAATATTTTCAGCATTTCTTACATCCTGAGAATGAAGAACCAGCTTGTTGATTCCATTGATGTGTCTACTAGCACGTTTATTCCTCCTTTGCCTCCTAAATTGACTTATGAAGTTCAGGTGAAATATAGACCATCTCTGCCTGAAAATGTCAAATTCTAAAAAGTTTTTGAAGATGATGATGAAATTAATAGGTTTTTACAAGTCATTGATGAATTTTCTGATATGCACATCGACCAAGAAAACGAAACCATTAAAGAATGCAATCAGTCCAATCTAAAGGACGAGATTGATCATGACAACATCGTTCAGCTGCCTAGTAACCATATACCCAAAGGCTTGGTGCCCCTAGAGAAGATGTTTGATCATAATGATGTACCTTATAAGCCTGGAAAAAAAGAAAATGAGCCTATTGTTCATAAACATAACGTAGGGAGTCTAGCCCATCCAAAGTACATAAATCTGTCCACTCACTTGTCTTCTACCCAAAGTTCCGAGTATTGCACCCTGATGAAACAATTTGCTGATATTTTTGCTTGGGAGTACAGTGAGCTTAAGACCTATGACACCAATATCATTCAGCATAAAATTCCAGAACACTATCCCTTTTAAGCAGAAATTAAGACCTATCAACCCTCTCTTATTGCCTTTGATTGAAAAGGAAATCAAGAAGCTGTTGGAGGCCAAGATCATAATTCCCCTAAGGTATTCAAAGTGGATAGCTAACCTTGTGGTAGTAAGAAAGAAGAATGGAGAAATCAGCCTTTGTGTTGACTTAATGAATTTGAACAAATGCTCTAAAAAAGACAACTACCCCTTGCCTAAGATGGAACACTTGCTGCAAAAAGTTTCAGGGGCTAGAGTCATGTATTTCTTAGACAAGTTTTTAGGTTACAATCAGATTGTTGTACATCCAGAAGATCGGGAAAAGACCACCTTCACTACTCCTTGGGGCACTTTCATGTACTCCAAGATGCCTTTTGGATTGATGAATGCTGGGGCTACTTGTCAAAGGTTTGCAGGAAGACAACAGCTAAAATCTCTGCCCTTGAAGCCAGTACACGTCAATGGTCCCTTCCGGAAGTGGGGCTTGGACTTCATATGTGAGATCAATCCACATTACAGTGGCCATCACAAATGGATCTTGGTAGCCATTGATTATTTCACCAAATGGATTGAGGCCATACCCACTAAAAATGCTAATCATTAGGTTATCATAAATTTCTTGAATGAGAATATTTTCACTAGATTTGGTTGCCCAACCAAACTAGTCACTGATAATGCAGCAGCTCTCATAGTAGAAGAATTGGTGGACATGTGTGAATCCATGAGCATTCAATTGGTGCATTCTACCTCATATTATCTTCAAGGAAATGGCCTAGCAGAATTATCTAACAAGAGTCTTGTAAGGATAATCAAAAAACTGTTGGAGGACAACAAAAAGAACTGGGATTCCAAGTTGAAATTTGCACTATGGGCTGATAGATTTACCAAAAAGAAGTCCATAGGAAATTCTCCGTTTAAGCTGGTTAATGGTACTGATGTTGTTTTTCGTATCTAGCTGATTCTCCCCATGGCCAAATTCTTGCAAGAAGAACAGGATCAAGAGAATGAAATGGCGAGGAGAATGAGTAACTTGGTTGAATTGCAACAGATCAAAGAACAACTGGTTGAGAATTCAAGAATTCATCAGAAGAAGATCAAAGAAAATTTTGATAGAAAGGAAAAAATTGACAGTTTTCACGTTGGTGACTGGGTTCTCAAATGGGATGAATTGAAGGAAAAGAAGGGAAACCATGTTAAATTTGATGCCTTATGGACGGGACCATTTTTCATTGCTCAAGTTCAGATGAACAATACTTTAATTATGCACAATTTGGAGGGGGAAGGTGTTTTTGATGGCCCAGTCAATGGGCGGTTTTTGAAACTTTAATTCGTATGAGGCTTTAAGGCCTTAATATTGTAATAGGTTTTTTCAGTTTTTGTTTTCTATGCAAATAAATTCCATGCCCAATGGAACACTAGGAGATAAGTTTTCTTTGGTTGTTACTGGAAAGGCAGTAATCTACAGTTCTTGAAACCTCACAGGAAGGCTTTCATCCGCAGAAGGAGCCAGTGTTAGCCCGGAGGTGCAGTGCTGCTATTTTAATGGAAATGTACCCTGTTTTAGCTCTGATGGTCCTGATAGCCCTGAGATGTTGATCCAAATGGATCCTAGAAAACCATCTAAGTCTTCAAAATATTCTAAAAATTCAACATTGTTGCCTAAGAAAAACCCTCCAAAAGGTGGAAAAACATTATCGGGAAACAAAAACATAGAGAAAATAGTGAAAAATAGAGCATTGGAGGCTTGAACAATGAAAGCACAACAGCCGTTACATCTGGCCGATCAACGGTCCAGATCTGATCGGAAAAATCGCAATTGGCCGACACAACAGAGCGTTCACCAAACGGTTCGGGGTTATCATGATATGCGATTGCGATTAATCACATCGGAGCTTCACAAAGGAGTGGGATACACACACACACACAAACATAATATATATATATATATATATATATATATATATATATATATATATATATATATATATATATATATATATATATATATATATATATATATATATATATATATATATATATGCGATGCGATTAACCGGACTTGATGGGAATATAAACACTATTGTAAAGGATTTGAGATCCGCCAAATAGCATTTTTTTATATATTTTCATATATTTCGTTATTTAACGAAATACAAAGGGAAAACACCGATGTGATAAAACTCGGACCCGAAGAGGTTTGGGAATGAAAATGTATATTGTTTCAAGTCCAGAGGAAGCCATTTTTATGTTATTTTCAATGTTTTAAACGTATTTCCAAAATACAAAGGGAAGCCTTGGAACAAGGCCGAAGCGACTTGCAACATCGATTGAGGATGGATCCGATAGGAGAATAGACCAGATTTAAGGACTTTTGAAGTCCATATGAACAACTTTTATGGCAGATTTTCACAGTTTGAATGCGTTTCTCTGTGTTAACAGAAAGCGGCCTTTTCAGGGATTTCAAAGGCCCGATGCACTTATCCGTGGTAGAATAGGTGGCCACCTCCCCTTAAAGCGTTATGCAATGATTATTTAATGATAGAAGAGGGATTCGAGTGAACAGAGGCCGGGAGACAGATGGCTCGAAGGGGAAAAAGCCACAACGCAATGTAGGCGAACCAACATAAGTGATCATGGAGCATCGCTGGCACGAGCAAGCTACCTGACAGCGTGGCAAAATTACCAGAATTTGGTTACTGTGTTATTAGGAAAAGAGATCTCCGCCTCATATCTGTCGAATGATGGCATCAAGAAGTTAGAAGCCAGAGGGGATAGATTAAGACACCTCGAGCCTTAGAGAGCCCGGGAGCATTGTAAAAAGCCTATAAATGGCTGAAATTTAGAAGTATCAAGGGTTCAACTTTTGGAGACTGTGGAGACTCTGCTCCTCTCAACATCTCATCTTCATTCCAGTAGTACAAGCTTCTTTTGTTGTTATATGCATCTTTCCCTCTGTTCTAATCTTGCACTTGAATGGGTTATTCATGTTTTCTTCTCTGTCGAATGCCATATAATTGTCATCTTATCTCTCTGTTGATAAATTAGATTTGTAAGCTTATTTTACTTTTTGTAGCTAGCCATTCATATGTGTTTATGTATGTATCTTCTGGTATAGTCAGGATTCTCCATCGATTCATTGAATCTATACACTATTGAGCATTAGTGGTTGAAAGCCTTGTCAAGCTGAGGGTGTTCATGCATGTTTTGAGTGAAAATAGAGTTGAAACAGTCATCTGACTTGATCCAAACCCTAATCCATTCCAATAGTTCAGAGAATAATATTGAAGATTTATATGTTTCCAAGCATCTCTGAGCTACAACCTAGGAGATATTTCTGGAGTGCTAACAGGGCATACCACAAAACTCTGATAGAAAATTGAGAGAGATTGAGTGCACAAAACAAATCACACTTGATACTTGTATTGATCACCAAAGGTACAAATATATAAGACATAAATTACGAACATCGACACATCTAGATCATGACTACAACTCATACATTGGAAACAACAACTTCTAGATTGAATCCTTGTAACTCGTAATGAAAACTACACATCATGGAAGCATTACTTCCAACACCCTCCCTTAATGATTACATGGAAAACATCATATATTACAAAAACAATATGATATATGTCCTACTGGTCTTCATCAACACTCACATCCACTCTAGAATCTCACAAACATCATTGTTTCACCACCACATCTTCGCGCTGTCACTTGAACTCCATTTAAAACATAACCGCTTCAGACCATCTTTGACGTACTTTGCAGAATTGGCACTTCTTGACCTCTTAGAGCACGATGATTAGTCTTAATACTGAACCATCCTATGGACAAACCTCCATCTATTGAACACATGATCTTTGGTTGTATTCCCTAGTTATCTAGGAAGGTTTTCTAGGTATTGAATGTATTTAGAAGCCAATATACAAGATGACCTCTTGAAAACATAATCAAATTAACTTGTAAGTTGATGTTCCTGGCTCCACACGATGCCACCAACTTATAACAGATTATACATAATCAAATTTGTGATATGTTCTTGTGTCACCATATGCATCAAGAACCACCAATTTATGTTAATCTATTCTATAATTGGTTCTTCATTTGTTTTTTCACAATACACTTGGACAATAACACACTTCAAATCACACCACAAACATGAACACTAACACACTACAACTACCAACAACTTCAATTTTTGTTAATAATATAACAACTCCCATCTTCGAGGAAAATCTTCCCACTAGCCAATGAATCAATTTTTTAAAGGTCCTTTGACTAATAAAATAGGCCTCAAACCAACATTAAAATATCCTTAATGGATGGCGCTTTAAAATAAATATCCAAAAAAAATATCGTTCGGACCAATAAAACATTAATAAAGCAATATGGCCAGTTTATAACTCATGCATGCTGCCATCAGTTTCACCTTACATAGTACCTCTTCTCCTCTGACTCAACGAAAACAATCCACAACATTATGCTGCAAGCAATCACTGGACCAATCACCATTATTCAAGCATGGTCTAAGACTGATCAAACTACAAAAGCAACGGATCTCCTCCTTATAATCATAACCCATTGACTTTTTTCAGCCGATTGACATTTTGGAGGTCTGTACTTTCAGAACCTCCCCGACATGCTCCATCAATTTCGTATTGTCAAAATATTGTGCCCATGTTCTGCATATGTCCATTAATGTCTTATCTCTGCTACTCTACAAACTCCTCACACATATTTTTATGTCCCTAGATCTGAGAAATACATGAGATCTACATCATGTGCCTGATCTACAGCATTTTGATTCCTGAAATCCAGAGTTTTAGTGCAAAACAGTTGTCTGCAGCGAATCTATAGCACACCGCAACACTCAAATCTCCCATTCTGAGTGTCTCACCATTGCTTGATAACATTTTGCGCTTTGGAATAATAGTTGACTTTAACAACAACAACAAAAAATTGGAACCCGAGCATACTCTTCTCAAATTACAATTTACATGCGCTTTCAGGGAACATGAATCTATGAAATTGATCTCCTTTGAATTCCTCATTTGGGCAGTATTTTCTTGAATCATGATGGAACTATTTCACCAAATCACGACTCACAAATCGAACCCTGTAGCCGAATAGAATATTGCAAAAACCATTGGGAATCACAACGATAATTGCCGTCGAGCGATTATATTGAATTCACGGTCTGCGGTTCTCCAGTGACTCAATCCTGCATGAGAAGATGCAAATTTAGAACCCTATTTCCCTCTTTATCTACTCCTTCATGGCCTGAGGTTCTCACACTTTGAATCATTGTTTTGATCTCATATCCTCTAGATACAGAGGCATACACATAACTGCATTAGTGGTGGATAAATATTATGTTCTAGATTTTTTTAGCCGCCAATGCTTTGAGAAAACATGTACTTTACACATATAATGTTGAATCTTTTTCCTCAACCAATTTGAACCTCAAAAAACTCGATAACTCTATTTCCAAACAAACAGATCGCAACACCTTTGTTGTCACTCACTGCATTATGAGTTTTCAGTTGATCGAAGTTGCCAAAGAGCAGTGAAGTTTGAAGCCATCTTATAGGTCACATGAAAAATTAAAGCCAAATATGAACCTCTAAATTGCATAGTGCCTAGAACAAGATTTCCAACGGTATATAGAAGTCCCAAAATGGACTTTTGGATCAGAAGATATGGCATGTTGAAGGTCAAGAGTTTTATTGCCTTGAAATGAAAGAAAAGAGCTTATCGAAGGGCCCCGAGCATAGCAAGTCAAGAATATCGGTGGTGGGTAGATCCCGTAATCTCGCATCCTGAAATTCCTGCAATATTGCATCTCGTAGTCTCGCGATATCGGGTATCCCGCAATATCGCATCCGATAGTCCAGTAATATCAGGCATCCCGCAATCTCGCCATCCCGCAACCCTGCAATATTGGTAAATCAGCGATTGGTAGGCCCAACGGGCCATTCCTAAGGAATTACAGGGGAAATAGGCCGATATTGTCAACAGCAGGGGAGGGGCCGAATTCACGGAAAAACTAAGGGCAGACGAGCCCTTTTCTCTCTCCTCCAGGGGGCCATGTGGCAGAATCCTATTGGTCCTAAGAATCCATGGAACAATTGACATGGTAGTACGGAGATGACGTGGCAGTATGAAGGACACATGGCATGCATATTTGGCTTTTTCAGGGCTCATATGGGGCCATTTCCGAGTGACGTGTACTCAGGAAGTGCCATGTGGCACTGAAGATGTCATCAATCCATCTTATCGGCGATCGATGAAGGTAAAAGGTCGCAACTCCAGTCACAAGGCTTGCAATTGCTATATGCAGGAGCTCCCAAAATGTGATATTTATAAGATAGGCTTAAAGGGAGTGTCTGGTCTGTCCATTGTTTACAAAGTCTGCATATTCAAACAGTCGTGCAATCCTGCAGATCGGTGATTGCAAGGGTCAAAGGGAGATCTCAAAGGAAAAGCATAGAAAATCGTCGGTATGCGGGATTCAAAGTATTAAAAAAAAGGTCCCTGTATAAGCTTTTAAAGGTTCTAGCTCCTTTGGGATAAGCACCTAGTTCAAGCCTCTGGTCATATGAATAGAACATTGAAAGGGGCTATACCCAAAGGTGGACAAGGGGCATCAAAGCTAGCTGTTCCATGATGTTTTAAAGAAGAAAAGGCCTGATGCAGTGATTGCGAATAACATGCTACAGAGATTTAAGGGTGTGATGGGTCTACAGTTGTGGCTTTAAGGAAACAGGGGGTGCATTCAAAAATTGGTACGAGCTAGTTTAGAAAGTCCCATTGTGATAGGGAATCAAGGTCAACACTGACATGTGTGGAAAGAGACTGGGTAGCTCAGGAGGATTTAAGTCTCAGGCATGGTGTTTCATACAATAGAAAGACAAAGTACCTCCCTGAGACCCTGTGCTTCAGAACCGCAGCACGAAACCGATGGTGCCCATTTAGATCTTTCAAGGATGAATGGATCAAGCAATGAAAGCAAAAGCGACAGGGGACGACTAGGTAGCATAGGAGGCCATACCATGAGAAAATTACAACATGAGGCAGAAGTGATCACAAGATGGGCACATAGATATTTAATTGACCTTGTTGTCTGATTTTTTACTTATTTTTGTCCTGAAACATGCCTCTCTTTAATGAGGCAATTAATTCTGTAATGCTTTTGGGCCTCTGAGCCATCCTGGACGAGACAGCTGGTTAACCTGACAACTGAGACTTGGTTGAAGATATTCTTGCTATAATGAATGTCCATGCTCCCTTCTCCAGAATAAATAGGAGGAAGCAATACTTAACAAAGGTTCAAAAATTCTAAAGAAAACACTACATGTTATTTTTAGACTGTATGGCTTTAAAATACATTTTCCATAATATGAAGGAAATGGTGGTGATTCCCCCTTCAAGTATTACAGTATGTTATCCCTCTATTAAAACCCATTGTTAGGTCCATATACTACTAGTGTAACCCCTTATTTTTATTAGTGCAACCCCCTTGTTGCATTATTGTGCGCATATAGTCCCCATGTTGTTATTATTATGCCCCATAGAAGCCCACTATTGTTATTATTGTGCCTCTATAATATTATTGTTATGTAGGCTCTGATTGTATTGGGACCCCTTAAAATCCTATATATAGAAAGGAGGTCTTGTCATTTGTCTCATCCAATAATTGTTCATTTGTGTAATGTAAAGGAGGTTTCCCCTCGAGGAGGTTTATTTTGAAGTCGTTGATCTTTTTTTTTAATCTTTTTGTGAGCTAGTTTCATAACATTTTGTATCAAAGCTTTGGATTCTAGGGTTTTGCTACTCCAAATAGGTCATCGTGGCATTTTTGCTATAAATTTTTCTCTACGAAGTTTCAGAAGCTAGAAAAAACCCATTTGAACCATAATTGTTCTCAACCTTGGGTATAAATTTCAATTTTTTAACTCGCTATATTTTCGGAGCTATGATTTGAGGAAGTTAAGGCTTTTGCAAGCTCTAGAATTACATCGAAAATAGGTCATCATGTAATTTTCGCTATAATGTTGTTTCTATGAAGGTTCAGAATTTGAAATTAAAACCCATTTGGGCCGAAATCGTGAAGAATCTTGGGCCTGAATTTCAGATCTTGTTTAGCTATATTTTCAGAGATATGGTCCAAGATATTTAGGGTTTTGGTAGGCTCCCGAATTACATCCCAAACAGGTGACCTTGGGAAAATCATCATAATTTTCTCTTTGAGGGTCATATTGAAATTTTGTAAGAAGTTACAAAAATATGATAGATTGTACTTTTCTGTATATTGATTTTAGGTTCGAAGGTTGAAACAGTAACACTTGGCACTTCATATAAGTTCGGTCTACTGAAAAGGTATATAATCATCTCATCTTGGGAGATTGGGTATAACTCTCTCTTGGAGAATCCAATTTCAATAAGACTGGTAGCATCGGAAAGAGGACACAGAGGGCTACAACAAATCGCAATCTCAGACCTTGGAGATCCAAAATTTCATAGATACAACATATTCAAGATCGAGATCCTAAAAGCAAGAAAAAGAATGACTCAATGAAGAAAATAGAAACACCTAGTAAGAAAAATTGGATGGATGATTTGAAGAATGTGATCGAAGCTAAGATAAATTGTTTTATCTATGCCATGGAATCTAATATCGATGGTACGAAAGCATATTTCAAGAAAGGCATGGAATATTTGAAGAAAGCCATGGAAGGTTTGAAGGAAGGTGGGACAAAACTGCTACAAGAAAGGTCTCCTAATGGCAAAAAGGTAGTAGAAGAAACTCATGATGATAACAAAAGTATTGTTAATCATGATTTCATAGAATCTAATGTTGGATGAAGACTTAACATATTCCAAAGATAGATATGAGGAATTTTAATGGCAAGGATCTCGTAACATGGATGCTACAAACGGATAAATATTTTGATCTACATAATGTGCAAAACACACAAAAGGTACGTATTGCATCTTTATATTTAGAACTGAATTAGGTTGTATGGTATAGAGGGATTTGTTCTCATAAAAAACTTGTCACCTAATCAATTTTCACAGAGTAAATGATAGCACATTATGAGGATATAAAGATCAACACCTTCTTTAGCCAATTGACAAATCTCAAACAAAAGGGTTCAATGGCAGAGCACATTGAGGACTTCCAAAAACTAAACATAAGGGTAAATAATATTCCAGAGAAGCATAGGATTAAAGTCTTCATAGGGACTTTAAATGATAACATCCAACATGAGGTTCGCCTTTGGGAATCGATTCATTGGAGAAGGCATACATGTTGTCAAGAAAAAATGAAAGAAAAATTATGGCAACAAGGAAGCCTACCACTCATAACTATAAAGATGGAAGTGTTGTTACTTCTAGCCTTTCACCACCTACAAGGTTGACACCAAAACAATTGGAAGAGAAAAGAGAAAAAGGGCTTTCTTACAATTGTGATAGAAAATACACTAAATGTCATAAGTGTGTTGAGAAGAAATTAATTTACATAGATGGGAAGAGGATCAAGAAAAGGAACAAGAAACGTCAAAAGAAGAAGATATACACCAGGAACCAATCCCAGAGAAAGAAGAAATGAATCTCACCATATCTTGTAATGCATTGACAGGAATTACCTCTCCTCAAACTCTTAAGATAGAAGGGCATATCAAGAAGAAAAATCTTACAGTGTTGATTGATTCGGGTAGTACCCATAATTTTATTCATTGTAAGATAGCCGAGGAATTGAATTGCTTCCTATATCCAACACCAGAGTGTCAAGTAATGGTTGCAAATGGAGGAACTATAAATTGCTCTAGAAAGTGCCATAATATCAAGCTATCCATGGGAGAATATGTCTTGAATAGTCCAATTCTTTCCATTCCAATGGGTGGTGCAGATGTTGTATTAGGAGTCCAAATGGATACAATCATTGGGTACGATATATTTTAATTTTCAAGAACTTTTCTTGAATTTTTTTGGAAGGAAAGGAAGTTGAATTAAGGGGTATCGCAAGGAAACCGGGAAATATAATCATCTCTAACAACATGACAAAGCTTCTAAACAAAGAACAACGAGGCGTAATTTCACAATTATGTTCACTAGAGGTTCCCACAATGACATAATCTATTTCTCCAGATCTCCCAAACGTTTTGGAAAATCATTCCAAGCTATTTAAGACTCCCAAAGGCCTCCCACCTATTCTTGATCATGATCATGCTATTAATTTGATTCCAGGAAGTGTTCCCCCAAACATCAGACCTTACAGATACCCATATGCCCAAAAGAGTGAAATTGAACGTATGGTTACAAAAATGCTAGAGGTTGGTATACTTCAACCTAGTCAAAGTTCTTTCTCTGCTCTAGTGGTATTGGTACACAAGAAGGATAGATCATGGAGCATGTTTCCGGATTATATGGAGCTCAAAAAGCTTACTATTAAAGATAAATTTCTTATTCCTATCATTGATGAATTACATGGAGCAATTTACTTTACGAAGTTGGATATTCGTTTAGTATATCATCAAATCAGAATGAAGACTGAAGACATTCCAAGAAAAACATTTAGAACTCATGAGGGTCATTATGAAGTTTTGGTCATGCCTTTTGGCCTTATCAATGCACCTTCTACATTTCAAGGTTTGATGAATTCCAATTTCAAACCCACCCTTAGAAAATTTGTGTTAGTTTTTTTGATGATATACTAATCTATAGCAAGTAGAAAATTTGTGTTAGTATTTTTTGATGATATACTAATCTACAACAAGTTTTGGAAGGATCATGTTCAACATGTTGAGAGGGTGCTCAAACTATTGGAGGAGAAATGATTATATGCAAAAGGCTCCAAATGTTTCTTTGGAGTACAAGCGGTGGAATATTTGGGTACTAAGTTAGCTCATAGCTCATTTTATCATCCTCAATTTTATGGACAAACTGAGATAGTGAACAAATGTTTGGAATGATATCTTCGTTGCTTTGTATCTAATAAACAGACACAATGCGTCAAGTGGTTTCCTCTGGATGAATGGTGGTATAAAACTTCCTTCCATACTGCAGCAAAAATAACCCCATTTATGGCACTTTATGGACATCATCCACCACCCATCACATCATCTTTAAAATAAAATTCTAAGGTTCAAGCAGTGGAAGATCACATTGAGCATCAACAAGAAGTTCTCAAACTCTTAAAGGATAACCTCACTTTGGTGCAAAATAGAATGAAACAACATGTAGATCAACATCACAACGAAATAAGTTTTGATGTAGGTGATTGGGTATTTCTACGACTACAACCATATAAAAAAATGTCCCTCAAGCAAGCCAAGAAGGCTAATAAATTATCACCAAAGTATTATGGTCCATACAAGGTGTTATAAAAGATTGGTACTATGGCCTACAAATTGGAGTTTTCTGCATCTTCTTGAGAGCACCCAGTTTTCCATGTTTCATGCTTAAATAAGGTTATAGGTGAGAAAATCCCAGTTCAAACAATATTTCCAGAACTTGACGAGGAAGGAAAAATCATATTGGAATCCGAATTAGTCACAAAAAAAAGAAATCGACAGCTACGAAATCAATCAATTTTAATGTATCTCATCAAGTGGAAGAAATTACCCACTGAATATTCCACATGGGAGGATGAGAGTTTTATACAGAAGCATCTAGAACTACTCAAGCGTTGAGGACAACAATTTTTGAAGGAAAGGGGCATGTTAGGTCCCTATAATACTAGTGTAAACCCTTATTGTATTATTTTCCCATATAGTCCCCATGTTGTTACTATTATGCCCCATAGAAGCCCACTATTGTTATTTTTGTGCCCCTACACTATTATTTTTATGTAGGCTGTGATTGTATTGGAATGCCTTAGACTCCTATATATACAAAGGAGGTCTTGTCATTGTATCATCCAAGAAATTTTCATTTGTGTAATGTAAAGGAGGCTGCCCCTTCGAAGAGGCTTATTTTGAAGTCGTTGATCTATATTTTCTATCTGTTTGTGAGCTGGTTTCATAACACCCATTATGTTCATGTTTCTTCTCTGAATTCATGCAATCAAAACTGTTAGAAATATTTCAAAACTTCCTCACATATTTTTTGGTATCAATATGTTATGCATGTGCTTGTAGGTTCCTCACAGATTCATTTGTATCGACATTGCTAATGTTAGTTCCTATATGGATTATATAAATTAGGTCTTTAAAAAATTTTCTTCATGAATCATAACACCCATCCACTTTTCTGTCCATTATATCTACTTGTAACTCAAATAAGTATAGAAATTCTTGAGGTTCCAAGCTCTATGTGTTAAGCATAGAATTCTTGATGCTTTAAGCTCTGTGTGATGAAATGCCCTTTCTCGTTATCCCCTCTCATTTTCTCTACAAAAGCTTATTAAGCTATAAATCCTTGAAATACTCAGCATCCACAGTTTTATGCATATTTATGAGATTTTTACATGTGATGAAATACCAAAAGTCCATGTCTTACTCATTTAGATGAATGAACCAACCCATTATATATACATATAGAATATAAGTGAGGTCTCCCTTTACTTTGAATCATTTGAGACACTCCAAATTTAGATGTGCCCAAGCACTGGTCTTATAACCAATCTGAGGTTGTCTCCAGGAGCTACAACATCTTCTGGCACCATTGCTAGGGAACGTATTGAAGGATTTTTCCCCTCTGATACAACAAGTTGAGCACTCTTTGAGTAGGTGAACAAAGAGGTTTTGATTGCATTCATCCTCACCTTGGAAACTCCACATACCCCCATTATCATTTTATCATCCTGGCTTTTAAAAAACTTCACACTCACTCAGATACATCTCAGCAGAAAGTCCCATTTGTATATGACCCAAAAAGATTATTTTTTTGGAAAGTCTGGAAAGAGAAAACACCCCCTACCTGTGCTACCATCTCACCAGCCTTTGAATATTCCTTATCCAGCTCTCAGCCTATTGATACTCACTACTTAGGACTTGTTCCTAAGGCCCTGACATACCTTGCATTCAGTCTAGCCACTTCTACCACTGTGTTTTTGGGCCAAGTTCCTTAGACAAGCCTCAATCCCCCTCCATTTATCCAGATGGCTCTTCTAGGTTTTTTGCTAAATTAATATACACCTCTCAATTTACCTCATCCTTGAAGTGTTATGCCCCAATACTACCTAAAGCTTCTACCTAGGTTCAATGGGGAGGATGACAACACTACACAAGGGCACGTTGAGACCTTTTGTGCCTTTTCTGAGAACCTAAATGTGGAACAACTAGATGTGGTCATGATACCCTTGATGGAGAGGCCAGAAAGTAGTTCAAATCCCTACCCAATGCCTCTATCACCTCTTGAGAGGAACTTGAAAAATCTTTCACACAAAAATGGGGTGAAAAGAGGAATCATGAGTACCTCCTCATAGAGTTTAATGCCATAAAGAAGAAGCCAAAAGAGGATATGTCAGAATTTACAAAGAGGTTCAACAAGCAATACAATAATCTTCCAGTTGAGCCTCCTCCAGCTATTGCTCGAGTAGTTTTCTTGGGAGCCTTTGAATCTAATTTTGGCTTTACTCTAAGGGAAAAGAAGTCTATCACTCTAGGTCAAATCCAAATCAATGCAATTGAGGTGGAAAAAAATTTCACCTCAGCAAGAAAGTCAAGAGGAAAGCAAGAACCTACTGAGAATAAAAGAGGGAGAGAAGAGGAATCCTCCTCTGGTCTAGATAGAGAATCATTAGACCCGAAGTGGGACAAACTAGACAAAATATCAAGAGTTTACCACAACAGGTTGGAAAGCTTGAAATTGAGAACAACAGCCTCTCCAAATAGAATGCTCAAGTCAATAACAGGGGTTACAACCTACAATATAGAATACCTCCATTGCAAATACTTCGAAGGGAAAGGAAGGAACAACTCGATCAAATCCCTCATCCTCTATATTTAGAAGATGATCCCGATGAGAAATCATCGGATAAATAGGAGATGCAAGGAAATTTGTATTATAATTTTTCAAAAGAAGAACATAAGAATATGGTTCACTGGGAGGCCGGTCATTTCAGAGAAGTAACAACAGAGGAGGAAGATATAGATTATTAATGCAAACAATTTGCAGATTTCATGCAAGCACAACCACAACGTAAGTATAATCTAAGATCTTCAAAGAAGTGGTCAAGAGAACCAGCGCAACAGGGGGGAAGTGCTCCCCAAGATATCCCTACAGTACTAGACAAAGGGAAAAGTAAGCTAAATCTTGACCCTTCCAAGATAAAAGTCTTTGCAAATAAGAAAAGGAATAGTTCTGAGGGACGCAAAGAAAAGGAGGCACCTATTCTGCTAAAAAATGCCAGTGGGAAGGAAGAAGGAATAGATCCAGGAGGTATAGAAAAATTCCAACCCACATTCAATATCCAGAAGGAGCTTGAAAAGGTAAAAATTCTTGTTCCTCTAACCGAGATTCTAAAGCAGCCTAATTATAAGGCTCAAGTCTCTTAATTCATGCATACACCTACCTTAGCACCAACTCATGACAGTTTAAGCCTCCAAGAGGAGAGGCCAATCGTTGTTTTTGGGCCGCATGTGGAAGAGTTGGATCCTTCTACCACACCATTCTATGTGACCCTAGTAATCCATGACCTCTTACTGCATAATTACATGTTGGATTCTGGAGCCTAACACAACCTCATGTCACTAACAGTGATGGAACAGTTGGGCTTGGAGATCACCAGACCATACAAGGACCTGTACTCTGTCGATTCCAAGAGAGTCAAGTGCTTAGGGATGATAAAGGATCTCGTGGTAAACTTGGCTCAGATCCCTATGAAGAGTGTGGTAATGGACATAGTGGTGGTTGATATTCCTCCTCAGTTCGACGTGCTCTTATCTAGATCTTGGGGTTCCAAGGTGGGGGGCTCTATCAAGCTAGATTTGACTCATGCCACAATTCCCATGTTTGGAGGCGAGCAAAGGAGGCTGTAGAGAGAATCTAGGTTTGTAAAGACTATGACCCCAACTAGAGGCTCAGAAAATTTCCCAGTGCATGGGCAAGAAAGTGACCTCTCCTGCCTGCTTCTAGAAGAAGATGAGACCTTCTTAGAGGAAACATCAATGCAACTAACGAAGCAGTTAGCACATCAACATGCAAATGAAAATTAAGTATGGAAGTTATACTTCAATAGGGAAAACTCAAAAGAGGGAAATGGAGCTGGAATATTATTGGTATCTCTAGAGGGTAGCCTGATACCCATCTCTTTCAAGCTGGAATTTGAGGTGACCAACAATGTGTTGGAATACGAAGCATTGATCCTTGGGTTACAAATGGAAAAAAATATGAATATTGAATTCCTAACAATCTATGGAGACTTTGAGCTTGTCGTAAAGCAGATCAGGAATCAATGCCAGGAAAAACACCCTAGACTGAGGACATACCTGAATGAAGTGTGGGATCTAATTGATAATTTATTCCTACCCTTTAATATCCAATTTCTTCCCAAGGAAGGAAAAAGGATGACTGACTCCCTTTTTGTAGCAGCAAGCAATTTTAGGCCCCCACAAAATCCGCTCCCCAGGTATGAGGTAGAAGTCAGATACAGACCTTCGATACCTGATAATGTCAAGCACTGACAGGTATTCGAGGATGACAAGCAGGTGAAAAGATTTATAGAAGTCGTTGGGGAGTTCACCCATGCCACCATCGATCAAGAAGCCACTCTGTGGAAAGACAATATGGCTAGGTGCAAAATTTTGCAACTGAAAGGGAACACCATACCTGGCAGACTGATCCCACTAGAAAGGATTTTTAATAAGGATGACATAGTATCCAAGCCAATAGCCCCAGAGGTAGATGATCGAATAGAAGACTAAAAAATTGGATCAGAGGGGGAACCCCAGATGATCAAGCTATCAAAAGGAATCCCCTGGCAATACAAATAGAGGTATTTATATCTATTCAAAATTTACAAGGATGTATTTTCTTGGTCTTATGAGTATTTGAAAGCATTTGATACTAGCATCATTCAACATAAGATTCCTTTGAAGAGTGGAATAAAGCCATGCAAATAGAAACTCAAGCAGATAAATCCACTTTTACTCCCCTCCATTGAGAAAGAGGTGAGAAAGATGCTACACGCAAAGATCATAGTGCTTTTAAGGTACTCTGAGTGGGTGGCCAACCTAGTCCCTGTCTGTAAAATGAGCTGAGAAATAAGGCTATGCATAGATTTTTGAAATCTAAACATGGCATCACTAAAAGACAACTACCCATTGCCTAAGATGGACCATATATTGCATAAGGTGGTTGGCTCAACCAGAATGTCCATGATGGATGGGTTCTCTGGCTACAACCAGGTGGCAGTCCATCCCGAGGATCAAAAGAAAATTGCTCTCACCACCCTGTGGAGAACATTCATGTATGCTTGTTACAGGGAAAAGTGTCTACACAGAACTGCTTATCCCACTAAGGTGTGACAGCTACCTTAGAAACAAACAAAGTAAAGCTACTTTCGTTTTTCCTTTATGAAATATAGATGAGAGAATAACAAAGAAGACCAACCTCTGTCTTGCACTAATCTCCTAGTTCGATTCCTCTCTCTCTTGATAGTCTTTTGCTACTTGTTCCATTGCACACCCAGCTTCACAGAGTACCTGTAAGATCATAGTAGCATAGCACTATACAAGAACATGGATCTATAATCATAAAAAATCTAGGATCAGATGTAAATTGACCATACAAATGCAAAAAACATAAATGACACAAGAGTATGGAGGAAAACTTGAATAGCTTTTATTGATAAACAAGAAAGAGCCAAGGGAGTTACAACCAGTTGTTCTGACCTAGCATCATCCTCTCAGCAAGGAAGCCCCTCTTCACCTCATACAAAGCTTAGATCACCCAACAATCTGATGTTGTCTCAAGAAACCAACAGCAATTCCTTACAATATGCAAAATTCCAGCCTCTGGATCTATGGGATGAGGGATCCATATAGAGATATCTGTAAGGGAGATGAGTCAGCTTGTGATTTGATTAGTGTCTTCCCTCTGATAGTTCTTGCTTCCACTTGGAGATTGATGATCTCTTACTCATCCTTGGTCAAATTCAGAGAGGCAAGTGTCACAAGAGAAGTTTCCATGCCTCTCCACCTCGCGAAATGACACTGCCATTTGTCACTTCTTTCCCATCGCACCCCATAGAAGGATTTTTGAAATGCAACACACCTACACAGTGTATTTAGGTGAGATGCAACGCACTTTGCCTATGGAGCAATTGAAATGATCCTGTTTTGACCAGTTCTGAGCAGTTTTTCATGGAGAACTTCTGGGAGAAGCTGTAATTAGTTGACCTTGTTCCTTTAGGGGTTAGAACAAAAATTTTAGGGACTTAGGAGCCCTTGGTTTATGGACATTTCATGCTTGGGTTTTAGTGCCCAAAAATGTCTATAACAGTTGCCCCCTAAAGCATGAGGTCGCTAATCTTTTGATGTCGGGTGAAATGCTTTATTATGAGGATCCGAAGTTCTTTCAAGCTAGGAGGAGACCTGTAATAAGATACAATACAATACATTATGTTCATAATATTTTCATGATCTAGCTGAGGTGGGCATTCCCATGCTCAGCTTTATAAATTCATTTTCATGTACATAGGACAGACAATCGTCTGAGTGTAGACTGATGATTCTGGTAGAGCCATCATCCCTTTGATTGGATGATTATCTGTGCAACAATGATGTACATTTGATGTATTTATTTCCTTGAATATATATCACAGCCCGAATGGATGAAACTAGATTCGGGGTCTTCAATCTCGTTCGATCTTCACTCGAAGTACAAGTCTATCCATGTGAGAGATGTTATGGAGTCGAACATGGAAAGACATCGCCTGATTACCAGCCAATGATGTAAGCTGTTAACAGGCACGAGAGGAATCACCGATAATGATAATGACCCTCAAGGTACTGCAGTACAATTCACGTGGTGTGAATAAAGGACTTGGCGTCGAACACCATGCAAAATCTCTCGGTCGAAGGTCATTGATGTAAACCTGTCGCCGGAAGTGAGAAACTTGCCATTGAGGCATGCAAGCTTCAAAGTATTGAACGAGGTGTTCCTAGATCGACTTCTTGGATAATGAGCTGATGTCGACAAGAAGCAATCCGTCACAGGAGGGCCTTAATGAATCCCACATCAATGACACGGAACAGAGCAAATGATTTTAATGGAGGTGAAAACAATCTGATGACATAAGGTTCAGGGTGGTGGTCATGAAAGAATGGAGTGTAAATGTATTGTAGTGGGTGAGACACAGGTGAATTCTCTGAATGACTTCTCTTGAACATATCGGCAACACTGACGTGATGGACTGGTAGCATTAACCCCAAATGTGGATGGTGTGATGGGACCATGGTGATGTGACCGGTGAATGAAACAACCCAACCCAACTTGGATGGGAGTGAAAGTGTCATGTTCAAGAGCGACTTGCTACCAACAAAGTTTCTTCAAGTTTTCTTCCCAATTTTTCCCCAGTCATTGCTGACCAGTACCTCTTTATTTTTGTCAAGCTTGAGGAGGATAACATATGATTTTTCTATAATTTTCCCTTCAGGCAAACCCATTGCTATGTTTTAACGAGCCTAGCGATAGTGAAACTCGTTCTTGTCTGCTATGGACAAGTTTTTCACTATTAAGTTTTAACGAGTTTAACGACAAAGATAACTCGGTCCTTTTCAATTTTAGAGATTCTGAAAAGGAACGTAAAGGAAACTCCAAAATTCATTTTTCGTCATCTAATCCCTTAAGTCCGAAAACGTATAAAACAATACAGAAGGGATGAATTTTCGATACTTTTAACGAGACGAACAAAACAAGCGCTCGATCTTTTTGTGTAATAATCCCTCAGGTCCAAAAAGATTAAAATCTAAAGGAGGGATAGCACTTCCAGTCCCTTTAACGAGCCAGAGAGGCCAATGGCTCGACAATCTTTTCATATTTTACGAGTTAGTTGAAAAGAGCTTAAAGGAGACTCGTCTTTTGAGGAACGAGTGATAAAACTGGGTAGCAGCTGATTCCAGGTAAGGTTTGGAATTTTCCAATCACAGCAGTGTTACAAGGATGGCTAGTGGGATCACTCTTCGCAGCTATTCCTCAAAAGGGGTAAATAATCAAATGGAGGTGAATGATCGGCCAATACAGAGTGGAGGTGAAGATGGAAACACGACCAAGGCTTTAAAGGCTGAAGTACTACATTCACGATGGTTATTTACCGGGAAATAGTTCATTTTTTAATGAGCTTAAACGCGGGGAGAAACATTTGCTCATGGCTTATATTTATTTTTTAACGAGCTTGAACTATGCACTAAAACTGCTCGATGCGGGTTTATTTTTTAACGAGCTTGAACCTTGTGGTAACACTGCTCGATTAATCTAGTCATATAATAAGAATGTCCCATATAAAAACAGCAATTTTTAGAGCTTTTCCCCACATCCTTTCTTTATACAAGTTAGGAAACGACCAATCCAAAAAAACAGATAAATGATTGCTCTTTTCTTGCACGCCAAAAGGTTTGCATGCCCCTGGTGGGCTCCAGTATTGTAGCAATAATGCTACAACTCCTGGAGCTTCCTTCTTTAATTTTATCAACCCGGTAGTTCGTAACAAACTTGGAAGCGACGATGCTGTATGCACAAGTACTAGCTCTTGCCGCAACTGTCACTTGGTCAGCTGGCACAAGTCCGCTAGGAGCTTAAGCCAACTTCTATGAGCTCTTAGAAGAAGCTTTTTAATTGATGGATGAAAGCTAACTCAAAGGAAGCTAATCTACTTGCGGAAAGAAACTGAAAGCCAAAAAGAAACACAAACCTTAGCTAACCCTAATTCTACCAGCTAGTCCTACCGATGCAAAGGAGAGCATGCAACCTACCGAAAGAGATGCCATTACTTCTAAGAAGGTAAAATTCATGTGTCTAAGTTATCACTATCTGAAGAAAACATCTTTTTGTATTTTTGATTAAGTTATTAGAATTATCATGCATGTGCTTCTAACTAGCTTTTCACTGTGCAGAGGTGGATCAAGGAGGAGAAGTCCTTGGGAAAGGTTGGGAAGGTTCAAAAAGGTTCTAAAGGGTCCCTAACACCCTTCCAGAGAGTCTCACAAAGTTTGGCTGCCAAGAAACCGTGTTTATGAGCTTCTATAGGAAGTCTGCAGGGGTTCTACAGGATGTTCTGAGATTTCTACAGGATGTTCTGAAAAGAGGATTTTGGAGAATGGATGGAGGGAAAAAGGTGGAGGAACGAGTATGGAGGTGAAATAGGGGTGTGAAGAGGCCTAGGACTTGGTGGATGAGGTTAAGGAGCGATTGGATTTTTTCACGGGAGAGTGAAGCAATGTTGCACAAAAATTAGGGTTTTGGGAGCGAATGGCAAACGTGAAGCAAGGGTTCTAAGTAGAGGGTGGAGTGGATGGTGCTGATGGAGAATAAGCAGATGAAGGAGTGGTACAGGTGCTCTGCAAGTCGTTTTTCCAATCTGAACCAACAAAACTTATAAATTCAAAGACCTAGTTACGTTGACCTAATTTGCTAGCTGTTAGTAAAGAGAATGAACAGAAGTGTGACCTGAAATGAAACCATGTATTTTAACTCATGCAAATAAGAAAATGAAAGTTTGAACTTGTAACCAACTTCTACACATGAAAGTCAAACACTAGTGATTGCGTGGCAAAGCAAAATCAGTGTTTTTGTGGGTAGCAAAGTCATCCTAGTCATAGCTCCTGATCCCACTAAGGGAGAGGTGAAACCACAGATGTTTGATGGCCCTTTTCTTGAAGCTTTTTCTGTTAACAACCTGTCAACTAAATCTGAGCATGAAAAGCTATTTTACACATAAAAAAACAAACTAAATAACACAACAAGAGTTAGATCCAAATAGCAGATTTTATTCTAAGAATGCAGCAAAAACACATAAAGATAATCAAAGGAGGTATTGGGCACTTGAGATGGGCCCAACCCCAAGAGCTACAGCCTCCTAAGAGAGATTTAGAGCTGGTGCAAAGCTGGATTCATCTTTATTAATCAAGAATGAAGAGTTACATCAAAACTGTCCACAAGGAGAGCTTGAGAATGAGCTGAAAGCAAAGCTAATCTATTGCATACAAGTCGAATTACAAAATGGCTAACTATTGGCTACAAAATGACTAACCACTAGCTACTATCTACTGGCTAACTAGCTAACATCCACTGGCTACACTGGCTAACCAAAATGAGGCCCTAAGCCTTCTTATTTATACAATTTGAGGACCCAACAGTCCTCCTAAAATTTAGGGACTTGGCTGCCCAAGACTTGTAGTTAACAGCAGTCCTACTTGACTTGCTTGGCTGCCCTTGTGCTCATTGATTTGGTGGCCTTTGAACTCCGAGCTGATGGTGGAGAATTCGAGGTAAGGGCCCATAAATGAGGGGGACACCTTCCTGCAAATCCTCTAGCTTGTTCTCCCACGAATTTGGCTGCCAAGTGCTCATTAAGACCTTCAATTTTGTCTCCAAGTGGACCAAAAAGGCTACACAAAGCACCCATTAGACTTGTTTGCATAATGAATAACCAAATTCACTCTATTAACATAAAAATAATCAAAAACATGCAATAAACCAATGAGAATGGTGGATTAAGTCAACTTAGGAGGTTGAATGAGCCCAAATAATTGTCCATTTTTGGGGCTCATCAGCCCCCAGGTATAAAACAGAGTTTCAAGGTCACCTTTCAAAACTCCAACAAAACATTTGTTTTATCAGGAAAGGTTTACCTCTTTCAGGTTACCAAAGATTGTTCTATTCACAGTGAAAACAAAACACTTCTTCAGCGATGTCTACCGAAATAGACAAAGGTGAGACAATCCACTCACATAACTTTGATGGGAGAATCTTATTCCAGTCTAACCCCCTCTTCTAATCATGGACGGGAGTACAGTCCAGTCATATATCTCTCGCGGAAACCTACCCTATACCCAAAGTTTTCCTGCTGAAGTAGACCAGGGTGCATGCCCCCTGGGTTTCAGTCATGTTCCCCGAATCACTCGCACTCATCAGGTGGACGGACTGGAGATTGATGAGACATTCCTTGTGTAAAAAGACCATTTAGGGATGGTATATGACTATTTGCTATGCGTGATCCGGAAAATGAAAGCTGGTCTACGAGCTTGACCACTCTTCCTTCGTGCGGAAAACACATTACTCTAAAGAGTGATGAGACAATCGCTCCCATGCAATAAATATAGTCTTGTCCAAGGAGTAGATTATAATCCAGGGGTCCTTGGACTACCATTACGTTCATGTGAATGGTTTTCCCCCTCAATGTTATGGGCACATTGGGAAGGATCCCTAACGGTTGACTAGTTCCCTTATCAAAGCCTATTAGATTTCTCATCCCAGGCAAAAGCGATGGCGAACCAAGCACTTTCCAAGCAATCAAGGAAAGGATACTCACAGAAGCCCCTTCATCTATGATGGTACCGACCATAACCATTCTATATATTTGAGCAATAATTTAGAATGGTACACTAGCCAGTAAACGGGGTCTACGTAGTTGATTCCAGTCGAAGGAAACAACTAGGTTGCTTGGAGGTGGGACCGAATAGATGGCCGGGTACGACTCTAACGAACTTCCTTCCTGCAGTAAAGGAATAGGTAAATTGCCCCCATGTTCATCGGAGTCTGTGCTTACGAAAAGAATTTGGACGGTGTCATCCTTATTCTCTTCTGTGATTGTATCATCTGAAGATGGAACCTCTGAAGGCAAGACCGGGTCAACTGCCGCCTCGACCTTTTTACTTTCATCTGGTATGGGTTTAGATGGTTTGTCTTCAATGATAGATGCTTCGTCTGACCACCTGGGCGGGTCAACCGGATTTTCAACTAGTGATGAACTCGGCGAGAGTTTTTTATATCCAGGAGGAAGTCGTAACGGTGAAACCGGACGATCGTCCAAAACTCTTTTACCCTCATCTAAGAAGGGACAATGGTGGACGACATGATCGACTTCGCACAGTTTACAAGGAAATCTATATTTTTCTTTTTGTCTTGGGGCTTCACTTTCACTAGTCGACGGTGTGTTTTCAACATGATCATCAGAGGTTGACGACACCAGGTTGTGCAAACGAGGAGATCAGTCCCTTAAGATCCGTGGGATGCAAAGACAATCTCTATGATAGTGCTCTCCTTTGCAAATGACACATGGCGATTTAGGCCTGGTCGGTGTAGTGTGTGGATTTTTGCTAGATGGCGCTTGGTTGCCCCCTTTTGCTTTTGGCTCCTTCTTCTTCTTCTCTTTCTTCTTCTTTTCCTTCTTCTTCTCAGGTACTTGATTTTTGGCTTTACCAACCCCATCAAGCGAAGAAGAAGGAGGAGAGGAAGAATTGGAGGAAGTAGAAGGTTGGTGGGTAACTCTGGATTCGTCTAGTTGCTGACTCGATTGTTCAGGAATTGTGGTGTTCTGAATGACGGAGGTTGAGAAGAGCCATATGGGCAAGCCAATTGTCAGTCTTGGAAGCAACAATGTGGCCATATGGGGTGCACCAACATCTCCCCAAGAGGAGAAGGGACTAGGATTTCCTCCAAGGGGAATTCCTTGGTTGGTGGGTTCCATTTTCTCAACCTAAGATCAACGTAGGAAAGGGTGATGATTATTCCGTTTAAAATAAATTTTAGATGCTTTGAAACAACTTGTTTTTTCAATTTTTAAGAGTCGAGAAAAAACAAAAGATGACTCTAGTCGCCTTCGATTTTTAATGAGCTTGAAGTGACAAGTGCTTAGATGGACCTTTTCCGTTAAGGAGTTTGAAAATGAACGAAAGGGACTGCTCTGGAAATCTAGGTAGAGGGATTACCAAACCAATCACAAAAATGCGGAATACTTTTTACGGTACGGCAGTCAATCTTCCCGAATGTTGTGTTCAGTGCATTGCGATCGATAGGGCGGCAGACACAGCTTCCTATGGATACAGGATTAAGCCTATTGTGGTCTCCCAAAATATACTCGACGATATGTGGGAGCACAAGTCCGTACTGGCACTTATCGTCTCAAAGTGGAGGAATCACCCAACCATCAGTGAGAACAATAGTTACCAGGCTTTACGACGTCGGAATACGTCTCTAGCCTAGAATTCTAAATGTTGTGCATTAGGTTCCAAACAGTTGTTAGATTCATTGAATTTATTTTATAGTTGATCTTGTTTATGAAATTTGCCTTTCAGGTTCACCGCGAGATGTAGATGTATAATTCCTAAAATGCAATCTAAGATGATAAACAGTCTTTTATCTTCTTTGTGCAATGAAAATCCTAGCTACTAAGGAAAGAGAGACAATATTCTTTCACAAAGAGCAAAGAGCACACTCTAAATGCATTGTCCTAAATCAAACCAATCAAACAGTCTAAATGCAAATGCACATGCATGTATTTGTTTTCGGCTTTCTTAGTATGTGAATGGTAAAAAGAAAGCTAATGCACAAATCTAAATTACTTTTCAAGCGACAATTACCAACAAGTTTCTTTTCGAAATAAAAAATGGAGACAATCAAAACACTTTATGATTTGGAAATGAATACTTGCTTTCGACACTAGAAAAATTACAAATTCAAACCAAATACAATAGTAACAGGATAATCGACTATCTACAGCAACCAAACTCTTTCCTATGACTGAAAACGACACTTGCGACACTTTCAAATCAAAGGACGACAGTACGATTATGTTACTTTTTGAAAAGGAGAACTGAAAATGACTCAACAAATACACAAAAACATTTACAGTTCTTTTGTACAAAGGAGGCGAAATAACAGCAAGTAAAGCGGTTTCAAATAGAGATATACTGATCACAGGCAGCAAAATTCATGAATAGAACTGGAAAGAATGAATCACAGAAACCAAAAATGAACAATGCCTAGTCTGATTAGCGCGCCTCTAACACAGGGAATTTGAAATGCAGCACACCTACTACACTCGGAAAGTGCGCTGAATTTCAGATTCACAGAACAATACCTGCGCTGGGCCAGAGACGAGACTTTTCTTAGGTTCCGGGTCACAGTTTGCAGTTCAGTTCATGGGTTTTGGCCGAGCAAATGGTAATCAGTAATGCAAAAATCAGGGGTAGATATAAGGAGGATCTAAGAGCTACCACAAGGGGCAATCAGAGAGTTTGTAAATCAATTGTTTAATTTATAAACAAATCCTAGAGATTGACTGAAGCGACATTTATCTACTTTGCATTTGCATAGCAAATGCAGTTCGAAAGCTACCTGGATCGACTTCAGGATCCGTCTGTAAGTTTATAAAATAGACAACAAGGAAGATAAACAAACAAACTAATTCGTCCCCAGCGTAATCGCCATTTTGTTACAGGGAAAAGTGTCTACACAGAACTGCTTATCCCACTAAGGTGTGATAGCTACCTCAGGAAAAAACAAAGTAAAGCTACTTTCATTTTTCCTTTATGAAATATAGATGAGAGAAGAACAAAGAAGATCAACCTCTGTCTTGCGCTAAACTCCTAGTTCGATTCCTCTCTCTCTTGATAGTCTTTCGCTACTTGTTCCCTTGCATGCCCAGCTTCACAGAGTACCTGTAATATCACAGTATCATAACACTATACAAGAACATGGATCTATAATCATAAACAATCTAGGATCAGAAAACATAAATGACACAAGAGTATGGAGGAAAACTTGAATAGCTTTTATTGATAAACAAGAAAGAGCCAAGGGAGTTACAACCAGTTGTTCTGACCCAGCATCATCCTCTCAGCAAGGAAGCCCCTCTTCACCTCATATAAAGCTTAGATCACCCAACAATCTGATGTTGTCTCAAGAAACCAACAACAATTCCTTACAATATGCAAAATTCCAGCCTCTGGATCTTTGGGATGAGGGATCCATATATAGATATCTGTAAGGGAGATGAGTCAGCTTATGATTTGATTAGTGTCTTCCCCTAATAGTTCTTGCTTCCACTTGGAGATTGATGATCTCTTACTCATCCTTGGTCGAATTCAGAGAGGCAAGTGTCACAGGAGAAGTTTCTGGAAGTTTCCATGCCTCTCCACCTCGCAGAATGACACTGCCATTTGTCACTTCTCACCCATCACACCCCATAGAGGGGATTTTTGAAATGAAATGCACCCACACAGTGTATTTAGTTGAGATGCAATGCACTTTGCCTATGGAGCAGCTAAAATGATCCTGTTTTGACTAGTTATGAGCAGTTTTTCATGGAGAACTTCTGGAAGAAGTTGTAATCAGTTGACCTTGTTCCTTTAGGGGTTAGAACAACACTTTTATGGACTTAGGAGCCCTTGGTTTGTGGACATTTCATGCTTGGGGTTGTAGTGCCCAAAAATGTCTATAACAATGCTCGCATGCTCTTCAGTCTCATTAATGCAGGGGCCACATTTCAGAGAGCCATGGACATAGATTTCATAGGGGACCAAGAAAAATTTGTGGTGGTTTATTTGGATGATATCATGGTATTTTCTAATACTAATGAAGATCACATCATCCATTTAAATCTCAGCTTTTAAAAATGCAGGAGGTATGGTCTCTCTCTGAATCCTAAGAAATCTCAGTTTTCTGTGAGTGATGGGAAGCTGCTTGGACACATAGTAGCGTAGGAAATAGTAAAGATCGATCCTGAATAAGTCAAAGCCATCGGTGATATTCCCCTACCCAGAAACAAGAAATAGGTTCAAGCCTTCTTGGGGAGAATAAATTTCTTGAGGAGGTTTATACCCAACTATGCAGAAATTGTCAAGGGTTTTACGAACATGCTCAAGAGGAAAATGAAGTGAGGTGGAGCTCTACCCTGAGAGATTATTTCATCATAATTAAAGAAGCTTTAGTCGAGGCCCCAATACTAGTAAGCCTTGACTATTAAATGCATTTCTACATCTTTTCTTTCACCTCCCCACATACTATTGCTGCAGTGTTGCTACAAAAAAATAAAGAGGGTTATGAACAACCCATTGCCTTCTTCAACCAAGTCCTGAGGGATGTTGAGCTGAAATATAATATATTGGAGAAACAAGCCTATGCACTAGTCAAGGCTCTGAAGGAATTTCGTATGTATGTTCTGCAGTCGGAAATCGCATCATTTGTCCCAACGATAGTA
Source organism: Pinus tabuliformis (assembly GCA_031772625.1). Taxonomy (NCBI): domain Eukaryota; kingdom Viridiplantae; phylum Streptophyta; class Pinopsida; order Pinales; family Pinaceae; genus Pinus; species Pinus tabuliformis. The sequence continues at coordinate 444,836,943 of CM062814.1, read as the reverse complement.
GTCAAGGGCATCCTGGTGCAAGGAGACAACAATGGAAAGATGGGTAGGTGGATAGAAAAATATAAGAATATGAGCTAGAAATAAAGCCTACCAAGCTCATTAAAGGCCAGTGTTTGGTCAAGGTTTTATCCAAATCCAATTTCCAAGCTTTAGGGATAAACCTTATCACAAAGGAGGGTAGACCCGAGGATCATTAGAGCTGGATTAGAACATCTGAGAAGAAAATCTACGCCAAATATAAGGGATCTCCTTGTTATAAGAACATTTTTCATTATCTCTTATTTCTGAGGTGCCCGTTGGGGGTAGATAAATCCAAATACAAAGCCCTGAGGTTGCAAGGGTAGAAATATATCATATCTAATGGCCTACTCTACTAGAAGGACCCGATGGGGGTATTGCTGTTATGTTTGGTGGAGGGTGAAACCCATTAGGCAATAGAAGATTTTCAAGGAGGAGTTTGTGGAGGACACTTTGATTGGAAGACCATGGCACATGAAATTATTAAGGCAGGTTTCTATTAGCCTACATTGTTTGGGAATGTTCATTCCCAGGCTAGGTCATGCTAGAAGTGCCAAGTGTTTGCTAAGAGGCAATTGTTTTCTACTCTCCCCTTGATTCCAGTACATGTGGAAGAAACTTTCAGGCAATGGGGACTTGATTTCATAGGAGAAATAAACCCACTATCGAGTGGCCAACACAAGTGGATATTAATGGCCACGGATTACTTCACCAAGTGGGTAGAGGCCATCTTAGCCAGAAATGCTATAGACACAATGGTAATCAAATTTATGGAGGAGAACATATTTTCTCGTTTTGGTTGTCCCTCCAAAATTATCATTGATAATGCTCAGGTCTTCAAAGCTGCCAAGTTCACCAGCTTCTGCGATAAGTTCAATATCATCATCGGGCACTCCACTACTTATTATCCTAAGGTAATGGCTTGGCTTAGTGTTTCAAGGAAAACTAGTGTCGATTCGAACTGCTAGTCCCACTAAGACAGGTAGCTATCTTAGAAACAAACAATGAAAGCTTTTTAAGAGTTCCTTTAAGCGTGATAGATGGAAGAGAAGAAAAGAGGATCAACCTGGATCTTCCACTTTGATCCTAGATTGATTTCTCCTTTCCTTGATAGAATTTGCCACTCCTCTCCTACTTGTCCCGCTTCAAAGAGTACCTGTAGAGTCAAAGTAATAGCAAACTATCAAAGCATCTCTATCTAAAACATCATAAACAATGCAGAATCAGAAACACATTGACCATACAATTGCATTCATAAACAAGATTCACAAATACATGATTATATGGAGGAAAACTCAAAGAACTTTATTAATAGTAATGTAAGAGAGGATTACAACCCAGTTGTCTAATCCAGCATCATCCTCCCAGTTGTAGAAGCCCTCTTCACCTCATGAACAAGCAAATCACCCAACAATGTAATGTCTCTTCTCACCAACAAACCAACAACACTTCCTTACAAAATACAAAATTCTAGCCTCTAGATCTCTGAGATGAGGGATCCATTTATAGATGCCTTGCAAGGGTGTGAGTCAGCTCTGGGTTTTTGATTAGTGTCATTTCACTGATAGTTCTTGGTTCCACTTGGAGATTTAATTGATCTCTTATTCATCCCTAGGAAAATTTAGAGAGGCAAGTGTCACAGGAGAAGTTTCTGGAAGATTCCATGATCATCCACCTTGAAAACTGTCTCTGCCATTTGTCTATTCTATCTCATTGCACCCCACAGAGGGCCATTTCAGTGTGCATCGCACCTGGCCAGTTTGGCAGTCAGTATGCATCCCACCTTGCCCATGGAGTAGTCTGTATGGTCTATTTTTGGCCAGTTCTAAGTAGTTTTTCAGGTGGAACTTCAGGGAAACGATGTAATTAGTTGACCATGATCCTTTAGGGTATGAAACAACACTTTTAGGGACTTAAGGAGCCCTTAGTTTATGGACATATGAGTTTGGGGTTGCAGTGCCCAAATATGTCTATAACAACTGCCTCCTAAAGCATGAGGTCGTATATCTTATGATGTCGGGTGAAATGCTTTATCATGAGGATCCGAGGTATTCGTACTGGAAGGTTACCTGCATAAGATACAATAGAATACATCATCATCATATTATTTTCATGATCTAGCTGAGGCAGGCATTCCCATGCCCAGCTTTATAAATTCATTTTCATGTACATAGGACAGACAATCATCTGCTGTTGCAGACTGGTGATCCTTCGTATGAAGAGTCATCTTCCCTAGCTTAGATGACTATCTGTGCAGCTTTTGTGTACAATTGATGTCTTTATTTTCTTGAATATATTGCAGCCCGGATGGATGAAACTAGATCCGAGGTATTCAAAACTCATCCAATCTTCACCCGATGTACAAGCTGATCCATGTGAAAAGATGTTCAAAAGTCGAACATGGAAAGACATCGCCTGATTACCAGCCAATAATGTAAGCTATTAACAGATGCGAGAGGAGTCATCGATAATGATGATGACCCTCAAGGTACTACAATACAATTCATGTGGTGTGAATATACGAGCCAATGTCGAACACCATGCAAAGTCTTTCGGTCGAAGGTCATTTATGTAAACCTGTCGCCGGAAGTGAGAAACTTGCCATTGAGGCATGCAAGCTTCAAAGTACTGAAAGGGTTGTTTCTAAGTCAACTTCTTGGATAATGAGTTGATGTCGACAAGAAGTGACTTGTCGTAGGAGGGCCTTGATGTATCCCACATCTACGATGCGAAACGGAGCAAATGATTTTTGTGGAGGTGAAAACGATATGATGATATAAGGTTCAGGAATGGTGGCCATGAAAAATGAAGAGTGGATGTAATGCAGTGGATGGGGCGTTTGCTGGATGGTAAATTCTTTGAATGACTTCTCTTGAACATATTAGCAACGCTGATATGGACTTGGTAGCGTTAACCCCATGGATGGTACGGAGGACCAATGGTGACGGTGAACGAAAAAACCAAACCCAACTCAATCACGGTGATGGAGTGAAAGTGTCATGTTCAAGAGCGACTTGCTACCAATAAAGTTATTCAAGTTTTCTTCCCATTTTTCCCTAGTCATTGCTGACTAGTACCTCTTTATTTTTGACAAGCTTGAGGAGGATAACATATGCTTGGTCTATAATACCTATCGCTTTGTGTTTAGCGAGCCTACCGTTAGTGAGACTCGTTCTTGTATGGGTGGACAAGTTTGTCGCTATTGCTTTAACAAGTTTAACAACAAATATAGCTCGGTCCTTTTCATGTTTAGACAGTTTGAAAAGGGACGAAAAGGAGACCCAAATAGTCTTTTTTTGTGGCATAATCCCTTAAGTTTGAAAAAGTATAAAATAATACGAAAGGGATGAATTTTTGATAGATTTAATGAGCTGACAAAGACAAGTGCTCGATATTTTTGTTTAATAATCCCTCAAGTCCAAAAAGATTAAAATATATGGAGGGATGGCGTTCCCTTTATTTAATGAGTTGGAAAGGCCAATATTTTTATATTTAACGAGTCTAAAAAGAGTTTAAAAGAGACTCATTTTTGAGGAACAAGTGGTGTTTCTGGGTAGCAACTGGTTCCAGGTAAGTTTTGAACTTCTCAAAACATGGCAGTGTGAAGAGGGTGGTAATCAGAATCACTCGTCGCAGATGTTCCTCAAAAGGGAAAACAATGAAGTGGAAGTGTATGGTTGGCCGAATGAATGGAGGTGACGGAAGGAACACAACCAAAGTTCAAAAGGGCTGATAGAAAAGTGATCACAAAGGTTATTTACCAAAGGTGGGTTTATTTTTTTATGAGCTTGAACCTTGTGCCAACATGTGCTCAGTGCAGGTTGATTTTTTAACAAGCTTGAACCTTACGGGAACATTTCTCTTACTAGTCTTTTGGTAATGTCTCTTGGTAGATTTATTTTTTAATGAGATTGAACACTACTATAACATGTGCTCATTGCTTTCTTACGCAAGCTAGAAAGGACCGAGCTACAAGGTTAAAGCGTTGAGAACCTACAAACTAAAAAAATCAAAAGTCGTTTTTCACTTGCATGCAAAGGTTTGCATGCCACGAGGTCTTTCAGTAAAAGGAGAGTTTCCAGGTTACCAAATGGAATTCCCTGCGGTTAGAAAGGATTTTTTTTGTCGGCAAACAAAAACTCTTCCTTTGCTTTGTCCATCGAAATAGACGAAGATGATTGTTGTGAGCTTCCAATCACATAACGTACGAAGGTGAATGTTGTGAGCTTCCATTCACAATCATACAAAGGAAATAATTGTGTCATACTAATCACATAACTTATACGAGAATGTTTTTTCAGTCCAAGTATTATTACCTTTCAAGAAAATCCCACTTTTCCTCTGGGTTCGCCTGCGAAAGCATACTAGGGTGCATGCCCCCTAAACTTCATCACACTCACCGAACTACCCGCTGTAATTAGGTGGATGGAATGAAGGTTCAAGAGACATTGTTGATGTGAAGAGACCATTTAGGGATGATGGTTGATTTATAGCTGTGTTTGAACTGGGAAATGAAAGCTGGTCGACAAGTTGCACCAGTCTGCCTTCATGTGGAAAATACATCACTCGAAAGAATGTGGAAACAATATCTTCCATGATATATATATAATCACGTCGAAGGAGTAGATTGTAATCTAGTGGAACTTGGAATACCATCACGTTCAAATGAATGGTTTTCTTTCTCAAAGTTATCGATAACTTTGGAAGGATCCCTAATGGTCGACTGGTTCCTTTGTTGAAGCCTGACAAATTTTGTTTTTCAGGCAAAAGCGATGGTGAACCAAGCGCTTTCCAAGTAGTTGAGGAAAGGATACTCACTGAAGCCCCTTCATCTATGATAGTGCTAGACACGATCATTTTGTAAACTTGTACTATGATTCGGAATGGTACATTAGATGGAAGGCGGGGTTTTGCTAGTTGATTCCAATCAAAGAAAATGACTAGACTGCTCGGAGGAGGTACCGGATAAATGTCTGGATAAATCTCATGAACTAGGGGGCTCTCTTCTTGTTGTGAAGGAATGGGTGGATTTCCCCCAAGTTCATTAGACTCTGTATTGACAAAAAGAATTTGAACGGTGTCATTCTCATTCTCTTTGGAAACTATATCATCCGAAGGTGGGCCTTCTGAAGGCAAGACTGGGTCGACTGCCATCTCGACCAGTTGACTTTGGTCTGGTATGGACTCAGAAGGTTCACTTTCAATGATAGGTGATTCGATTGACAATTGGGTTATGTCAATCAGGTTCTCAACTAGTGAAGGACTTGGAAAGAGCTTCTTGTATGCAGGTGGAAGTTGCTGCGGTGAAGCAGGACAGTTATCCAAAATGATTTTGGCTTCATCCAGAAAAGGACAAAGGTGAAGAGTATGATCACCTTCACATAACCTACATGGAACTTTGATTTTTCCTTTTTGTCTACTGACTTCATTTTCACTAGTTGATGGTGCACTGTCAACTTGACTGTCACGGGTTGATGACACCGAATGGTGCAACCAGAGAGACCATTCTCTCAAGATCCGTGGGATGCAAGGGCAATCTCGATGGTAATGTCTCTCCTTGCAAATTACACATGGAGTTTTTGGTTTGGAAACTTTAGTGTGCAGATTTTCGCTAGATGATGCATTGTTGTTCCCTTGTTTAGCCGCTTCTTCTTCTTCTCCTTCCCTTTCTTTTTCTTCTCAGCTACTTGGTTTTTAGTGTCACTAGTTTCACCAAGTGAAGAGGAAGAAGGGGAAGGAGAGACAAATGAAGTAGAAGGCAAAGGGGTAACTTCAGTATCATCTGGTTGCTGATTAGATTGTTGAGGAATTACGGTGTTTTGAACGACAGAGGTTGAGAAAATCCATACCGGCAGGCCGATTGTGATTCCTGGAAGGGACAATGTAGCCATATATGGAGAACCAATATCTCCCCAAGAGGAGAAAGGACTAGGATTCCCTCCAAGGGGGATTCCTTAATTGGTAGACTTCATTATCTCAACCTCAGATCAACGAAGGAACATGTATGTTATTCCGATTAAAATAAATTTTAGACACTTTGACGCAACTTGCTTTTTCAATTTTTAAGAGTTGAGAAAAAGCTAAAGGTGACTCTAGTTGCCTTTGATTTTTAATGAGATTGAAGTGACAAGTGCTCAAATGGACCTTTTCTTTTAAGGAGTCGAAAAGGAACGAAAGTGACTACTCTGGAAATCTAGACGGAGGATTTACCAAATCGATAGTAAAACTACAAAATACACCTTGGTGATAAATGATAGAGAAATTACCAAGGACTTATGTACGGCAGTAAATCTTCCCGAATGCTGTGTTTAGTGCATTACGATCGATAGGGTGGCAGACACTGCTTCCTAAGGATAAATGATATCAGCCTATTGTGGTCTCCCAATATATACTCGACGGTACGGGGAGCACAAGTCCGTACTGGCACTTGTCACATCAAAGAGGAGGAATCACCCAACCTTCGATGAAAACGATAGTTACCAGGTTTTACGACGTTGGAACACGTCTCTAGCCTAGACTTCTAGATGTGTTGTGTAAGGTTCCAAAGCGTTTTTATGTTCATTGAGATTTATTTTAGAGTTGATCTTGCTTAGAAGTTTGTCTTTCAAGGTTCACTACGTGACGTAGATGTGAAATTCCTAAATATGTAATCTAAAATGATAAACAGTCATTTATGTTCTTTTAGCAATGAAAATCCTAGCTACAAAGGAAAGAATATTATGATTTTTCTTTCAGCAGAGAGCATAGAGCACACACTAAATGCACTTTCCTAAATCAAATTTCGCATGTAGTCAAATGCAGATGCCCATGCATGTATTTGTTTTCTGCTTTCTTAATGTGTGAATGCCAAAAAGAAAGCTAAGTATTGATTTGAACTATTTTCTTTCAAAGTGACAGTACTAACAATTTTCTTTTCAAAATGAAAGGAATACTAAGACGACACTTTTCGATTTCGAATTGAAAACTGTTTTTGACACTTCAAATACTAATAATTTCAAATCAAGTACAATGACAAAAGTACAATCAACTATCTAGAAGAGGAAGACTTTACGACACTCTTCTTTTGATTCAAAATGACAATTACGACACTTGCATCAAAAATGACAGTTCGATTAGGCTACTTTTGACAAAGGAAGATTGTAAATGGTTGAAAAGTACACAAAAACATTTAAAATTCCTAACTGATGGAGGTTGAAATAATGTGAAGCAAGAAGGTTTCAGTAAGAAGGTGCTGATCATGAACAACAAAACTACTGAATAAAGCTGAAAACAAGGAGACAAAACCAAAATTTAAAAGAAGAAAACAGTTTCACTCAATAATCGCACTTGCAACATAGGGAAACAGGGATGCATCTCACCTACAACATACAGGAGGTGCTATTCATCTAGGTTGCACAGTTACAGATAATGTGATAGACCAGGGAGTGAAACTGAGCTTGGTTTTTGCTCAAAATTTGCAGCTAAGTTCAGTGATTTAGGCTGAGTAATGATGGACAGTAAACAAAAAGCATAAGGGTAATATTTGATGAGGTTCTGAGCTACCACAAGGGCACTTAGAATGCTTTGTAAGTCAGATGTTCAGTTCATAAAGGAACCTGGAGATTGATTGAAGCAACGTTTATCTACTTCGCAATTGCATAGCAAAGGCGTTTCGAAGGCTAGTTGGCTAACTTCAGGCTCCGTCTGTAGTGTATAAAGCAAACAATAAACAAACAAAACAAACTATTCGTTCTCCAGTGGAGTCGCCATTTTATTTCAGGTAAAACTAGTGTCAATTCGAACTGCTAGTCCCACTAAGACAGGCAACTATCTTAGAAACAAACAATGGAAGCTTTTTAAGAGTTCATTTAAGTGTGATAGATGGAAGAGAAGAAAAGAGGACCAACCTAGATCTTCCGCTTTGATCCTAGCTTGATTTCTCCTTTCCTTGATAGAATTTTCCACTCCTCTCCTACTTTTCGTGCTTCAAAGAGTACTTGTAGAGTCAAAGTAATAGCAAACTATCAAAGCATCTCTATCTAAAACATCATAAACAATGCAGAACCAGAAACACATTGACCATAAAATTGCATTCATAAACAAGATTCACAAATACACGATTATATGGAGGAAAACTCAAAGAAATTTATTAATAGTAATGTAAGAGAGGATTACAACCCAACTGTTTGATCCAACATCATTCTCCCAGTTGTAGAAGCTCTCTTCACCTCATGAACAAGAAAATCACCCAACAATGCAATGCCTCTTCTCACCAACAAACCAACGACACTTCCTTACAAAATACAAAATTCCAGCCTCTAGATCTCTGAGATGAGGGATCCATTTATAGATGTCTTGCAAGGGTGTGAGTCAGCTTTGGGTTTTTGATTAGTGTCATTTCACTGATAGTTCTTGGTTCCACTTGGAGATTTCATTGATCTCTTACTCATCCCTTGGTGAATTCAGAGAGGAAAGTGTCACAGGAGAAGTTTCTAGAAGATTCCATGATCATCCACCTTGCAAACTGTCTCTACCATTTGTTTATTCTTGCTCATCACACCCCATAGAACGCCATTTCAGTATGCATCGCACCTGGCCAGTTTGGCAGTCAGTATGCATCACACCTTACCCATGGAGCAGTCTATATGGTCCAGGTTTGGCCAGTTCGGAGTAGTTTTTCAGGTGGAGCTTCACCATGATCCTTTAGGGTATGAAACGACACTTTTAGGGACTTAAGGAGCCCTTAGTTTATGGACATATGAGTTTGGGGTTGCAGTGCCCAAATATGTCTATAACACTAAGTCCTCCAACAAGACTGTCATAAGGGTGTTGAAAAGGATCGCCAAAAATCAGAGAAATTGGGACTCCCAATTGAAGTTTTCCCTATCGGTTAACCGGGTAACACCTAAAAGATCCACATGGAAATCACCTTTTGAGCTACTGTATGGTAAGGTTACAGTCTTCCCGATCCAATTAGTAATTCCAGTGGCAATATTACTACAAGAAGCAGAGAAAGAGCCAAGTGCCTTAACACGAAGGATAAATCAATTAGTCGAGTTTCAGGAGAATAGAGAACAAGTGGGGGCCAAATTGCCAAATTACCAACAAAATATGAAATCCCTGTTTGACAAGAAGGTTAAGGATTAACCGCTTCAATCAGGAGATTTATTTCTCTGCTGGGACGTTCGATGGGAAGACATAGGAAAACATGGAAAATTTGACCCGCTATGGTTCAACGCTTTTAAGATTGCAGAAGAAAGAAGAAATAACACATACATGCTTGAGAATCTAGATGGTGAATCTCTGGAACTACCGGTAAATGGTCAGTTCCTCAAACTTTATTTTCAAAACTAGAGGTACCTATCTCACATCTATTATAAACACCAGCGTGTGTATTGTAATTTTTATATGTAATTTTTAGTTTTGTTAAAAAATCCATTTGCACAGAAATATAGTTTGTTTAAAAATGACTCCATGCCCAATGGAAGGAAAGCTACTGGTCTGCAAGTTCTCAGATCCTTGCCAGCAAGGCACTATCCATAGTTGGAGCCAATGTTGTCACTCACTGCATTATGAGTTTTCAGTTGATCAAAGTTTCCAAAGAGCAGTGAAGTTTGAAACCGTCTTCTAGGCCACATGGTCACTTAAATCCAAATTGGAACCTTTCCATTGATACTGCCTAGAACAAGCTTTCCAATTGTATATAGAAGTCCGAAAATGGGCTTCTGGTCCAGAAGATATGGTCTGTTGAAGATCAGGAGTTCTATTTCCTTGAAATGAAAGAAAAGAGCTTATCGGAGGGCCCCGGGCACAACAAGGCAAGCATATCGGCTGTGGGCAGATCTCGCAATCCCACATCCCATAATTCCCACAATATCACATCCCGCAGTCCTGTGATATCAGGCATCCCGCAAATCCCACAATATTGCATCCCGCAGTCCCTCTATCCCATAACCCCATGATACTGGAAAATCAGTGATCGGCGGGCCCAACGGGCCATTCTTAAGGAACTAGGGGGGAAATACACCGATAGTGTCAACAGCAGGGGAGGGGCTAATTTCATTTAACAAAGGAATTCACAGAAAAACTAAGGGCAGATGGGTTCTTTTCTCTCTCCTCTAGGGGGCCATGTGGGAGAATCCTATTGGTATTAAGAATCCATGGGGCAATTGATGTCAGCATGACATGGTAGTACGAAGGACACGTGGCATTCAGATTCAACTTTTTTAGGGGTCCATGGGGCCATTTCTGGGTGACGTGTGTCACCACTTAGGAAGTGCCACATGGCACTGATGATGTCATCAATCCTGCTTCTTGGTGATTGGCGAAGGTAAAAGGTCGCAACTCTAGTCACAAGGTTTGCGATTGCGATATGCGAGAGCTCCCCAGATGTGATATTTTATAAGATAGGCTTAAAGGGGCTGTCGAGTCTGTCCCTTGTTTTCAAAGGCCACATATTCAAACAATCCCGTAATCTCGTAGATCAGCGATCACAAGGGTCAAAGGGAGATCTCAAAGGCAAAGCATAGAAAATTGTTGGTATGCGAGATTCGAAGTATTAAAGGAAAAAGGTCCCTAGATAGGATTTTAAAGGCTCTAACACCTTTGGGCTAAGCACCTAGTTCAAGCCCCCGGTCATATGAAGAGAACACCGAAAGGGGCTATACCCAAAGGGGGCCAAGGGGCCTCAGAGCTCGTTGTTCTGTATGTTTTAAAGAGGAAAAGCCCTGATGCAATGATGCTTGATAGCATGGTAGAGAGATTTAAGGGCGTGATGGGTCGACAGTTGTGGCTTTAAGGGAAATATGTAGTGCATTCAAAAACCAGTATGGGATGGTTCAAAAAGGCCCATTGTGACACGGAATCAGAGTCAACACTGATAGGAGTGGAAAGAGTCTAGGTAGCTCGAGAGGATTTAATTCTTAGGCATGGTGTCCCATACAACATAAAGACAAAGTACCACCTTGAGACCCTCTACTTCAGAACCACAACACGAAATCGATGGTGCCCATTCATAGCTTTCAAGGATGAATGGATCAAGCAGTGAAAGCAAATATGACGGGGGACGACTGGGAAGCACAAGAGGCCATACGTGAGAAAATTCCAGCATGAGGCAGAGGCGATGACAGGATGGGCACATAGATATTTCATTTTCCTTACTATCTGAGTGTTTACTTATTTTTGTCTTGAAACATGCCTCTCTTCAATGAGGCAATTAATTTTGTAATGCTTTTGGGCCTCAGAGCCATCCCAACCAACATAGCTAGTCAACCTGACAAATGAGACTCGACCAAAGATATTCTTTCTATAATGATTGTTCATGATCCCTCTCTAGAATAAATAGGAGGAAGAAAGACTTAACAAAGGTTCAAAAAATCTAAAGAAAACACTACATGTTATTTTTAGGCTGTATGACTTTAATATATATATATATATATATATATATATATATATATATATATATATATATATCCAGAATATGAAGGAAATGGTGGTGATTCCCCCTTCAAGTTTTACAATATGTTATCCCTCTGTTAAAACCCATTATGTTCACATTTCTTCTCTGAATTCATGCAAACATAGCTATTAGAAATATTTCAAAATTCCTCACATATTCACTGGTATCAATATGTTATGCAAGTGCCTGTAGGTTCCTCACATATTCATTTGTATTGACATTGTTAATGCTAGCGCCTGTATGGATTATTCAAATTATGTCTTTAAAAGTTTCTCTTCATGAATCATAGCACCCAACCTCTTTTCTGTTCGTTATATCTACTTGTAACTCAGATAAGTATAGAAATTCTTGAGGTTCCAAGCTCTATGTGTTAAGAATAGAATTATTGATGCTTTAAGCTCTATGTGATGAGTTGCCATTTCTCCTTATCCCCTCTCATTTTCTCTACAAAAGGTTATTAAGTTGTAATTCCTTGAACTACTCAACCTCCACTATTTTATGCATATTTACGAGATTTGTACATGTGAAGAAATACCAAAAATCCATGTCTTACTCTTTTAGATGAATGAACCAACCCATTATATATACATGTAGAATATAAGTGAGGTCTCCCTTTACTGTGAATAATTTGAGACACTCCAAATTTAGATGTGCCCAGGCATTGGTCTTGTAAGCAATCTGAGGCTATCTCTGGGAGCTACAACAACCTCAACACCACGAAACACACAACACACATGCTCACAAAAATAAACTGTCACACACCTATAGTAATATGTACAAAAACAATAACATTGAGGGTCCTTCACATCTTCCTGACCCTCCTGTGAAGGAGTCAGGGTAGACTACGCTCTAATACCATGATAGAAAATTGAGAGAGATCAGAGAGAGATTGATTGCACACAAAAAATCACACTTTATAATTTTATTGATCACCATAGGTACACTTATATAGGACATAAATTACGGACTTCAATACATCTAGATCATAACTATGACTCATACATTTGAAACAACAACTTCTATATTGACTCCCCGTAACTCTTAATGAAAACTATACATGTCATGGAAGCATTATTTCCAACAAACCCTATTTTAATGTAATTTGATAACTCTCTTTGAATCCCTTTTTTTATCGCAATTTGAATAGCCCCTATTTTAATGTAATTTGATAACTCCCTTTGAATCCCTTTTTTTGTCGCAATTTGAAAAACCCCTATTTTAATGTAATTTGATAACTCTCTTTGAATCCCTTTTTTTATCGCAATTTGAAAAGCCTATTCAAAAACCATAGTGCAATAATTTGAAACCCATATTTGAATGGAGAGTTGCAACAAAATGACATGTAGCAAAACCCGCATAGAAATTTGAAAGTTGGGATTTGTTTATCTATTTATTATTTTATTTTAAAATCGAGCTTACGAGTGTTTGAATAGTATTTTGATGATAAAAATGGATTAGTATTATTCAGGGAAAATTTTAAGAACCCCCCAAATTTATATGTATAATAAATGGGCGAATCTCCATGGTATCTAGGAAAAATGGAAGGCGATTTTATGAATAATATAATATGTATATATAATTTTTGGCGAATCTCTCACTAGGCATGGCAAATATTTTACTCAATTATAAAATCTTGTAAGATCTTGGCGAGTCTTTCACTAAATAATAAAACTTTGTAAAGTCCTAGTGAATCTTAACATTGTGAACTCTTAGAGAATTTTTTGAAAAGGTATAAAACCATAAATGACAAGAGCCACATGGTGGCAATATCATTGTTTTTTTTTAACATTTCCACGACATGGAACTTGTTTATAAAATTATAAAAAAGCCAACCAAGTCCCTTATAATATGCAGGTAAGCTTATAACAGAGTCTAATACCTCTATTATGCTTGTTTTCATTCAAGTGTCATAGCTGCTATACTTAACACTGTGAATCACAACTCTCTCAGAACTCAACTCTATAGTGCAATTAAAACCTTTGGAAATTGAATCTGACAACTCTATAAAAAGGATTAGTGAAATAGAAGCTTTTGTGAATGAGCCCACTAACTATCACTGCTAAACAATTAATCTAGACTATGAAGTCTTCCATCTTGATCACAATCGTACTCACGATCAAGGGAGTGCGACCACCTGGCCTGACATAATGGTCATCATAGCTTCCAATAATCAACAACCACCTTGCAAAGACATCCTAGCCCATGTCTCATGAATTTTATTCATCAATCTTAACTTATATAAATCTTATAAAGATAATATTAGAATCCTCTCCAGATTCATTGTTAATACAAGGGTAAAGGTCCAAATGAAATTTTCTAGCTCAAGGCACTAGCCAATACCAACTTTGGTATTTGTGACCCCTTTGTGGGGATGCACCTACCTTGCCCCGTTGGGTTTCTGCCTTGTAACATAGTTCAAGGATCACAAGGCTTTCCAATCTTCCTACTCCGTTAGACACACTTTATATGCTATACATAGTGAATGGAAAAGAAGCATTATAGAACACACAATTTCACAGAAGGAAGAAAAATCTTAGCCAATTCAATATCAAAATCTTAACCATTGATTAATAAAGAATAACAAGTAGTGTAATGAATTGTTCCGAGTTATTTATTTACAAGCTATAAAAAATTTAGTAGAATGGAAAATATTACTTAGGCAACCCTTCAATATTTTCTACTAATATGTCTGTGCATGTACATATGAAATTAAGAGCATTGTTGAATACAAAGTTTCCTTTTCTCTTGCCTCCATTTTGACAAATCAATGTGAAATCAGTGTCACTTTGAATCTCCTTTCCTGTGTGGATGTTTTGACAAATCAATGTGAAATCAAAGTCACTTTTAATTTCCTTTCCTGCAAGGGATCACATCCACATTTGATTAGTAAAAGATAATCTACTATATATTATGTTTAAGAAATTGACTACAATCTACAGTGGAAATGAGACCTCAATTCTTATTCTGAATTTGAATATCGCAGGACAACATAAGAGATAAAAATGCACATGGCCTTAGTAGCTAGAAAACAATCACTCCATCATTACAAGACCACCTAGATTTTGGCACTTAATCTAAGTAATGGCACTAGTTACAGTGCTTATTTGCATTAACACCATGGAAAAGCAACAACAATGTTTCGAAGCACACTTACTGGAAAAGTTGTAACATTCCAAGAATGTTTAATGATAGCATCTGAACCTCGTAGCTATGGTGGGGAAACTAGGGAACCCAAATCTTGGAAGATATCTCATACCAAATCTGAGAAAACAATAAAAAAGGGAAAAAATCAAAATCTATAAATCAAGCAATGAATTGTTTACAAATCAAATACAATTCCTTTAACTAACAGTTAAATTGGGGTGATATATTGAAATATTTAGTAAGAGGGGAACTTCAAACCATGGAATATTACCTTTTTCATTACTATCATCCCTCAGTGACTGAGATTACAAATCAATACTTATGGAAAGATTGTAAGAAATTCTGTGAAATAGTAAAGCATAACCTCTATTTTCAAGCAAAAAAATCAAGACATTGTTACATCAAGAGCCATAATTGATACATAATCAATGAATCAAGTCCTTGTATGGCACATGCTTGTTTCACAACCTCAATTTTCTCAATAACAAAATCAAGGCATTGTATGTGGTTATTGCCAAAAGGAAACTGCGTTCTAATTTGGAAGAGGATCTTATCAAAAGACATGGATTTATTCAAAGCTACAAAGCCTAATGGTTTACTAAAAAATAAGTTGGAATATGGGATCATGATACTTAAATTGAAAAAATATGCTTTCCTTTTAGAAACATTACAGTTATACAATGTTTTTTAAAAACATTAGAATTTGAGATTAGGCTTTTCTATCAAGACAAATTTTCATTAACAGAATGTACTTTCCTACTTGAAACGTTGTAGATATCCAAGAAAAACTTGAAAAGCATAAGAGAACTTAGCATAATGTAATTTCTTTCCTTCCTTAACATTTTTAAAGAGTTGAGATTCCCCAAGTCATCAGGTAACTTTCGAAGGAAATGACAGCTAGTAATAGTCCAATTCACAATTGAAGATGAGTCATAAATACGAAGGGACATCTCCTCCAAATCACAAAAGTGCTCCAAGTTAAAATCTAGCATTATTGGAAGCTTAATGCTTGACTAAGTGTTATTGAACCCAAACATTTTTCCAATCTTCACTAAAAGCTTAAAGATAGCTTCTCTAAGTTCTACATGACTTTACTATGCTCTTGAAGTATGCTCTTGAAGTGGGGGCACATGTAGCCTCTCCAAGTGAATAGTCTTAAACTAAGTGAAGATAAGGTCGATAGATCATTCAGTGTGGATCTCTTTAACCCATAATTGAATACTATGTCTCTCTTGAACCCATAATTGAATACTATTAGGACTTTCAAATTTTTCATGGAACTCAAATATGTTGGAAGAAAGTATTTGCTTCCAAAAAAGAATAAAACTAAAGCCTCTACTTGAAGACAATTAATGTCACACCACTAATACTTCTCCATGGAATCTGTATAGGTAAACCACAAATGCAGAATTCCATTAGAATATTGTGTTTATTGAATACACAAATGAAATCATTGCATTTCTTTAAAATATCTTTTGAAATCAAAATTACCGAAATTACATATCGATAACCTAGTGGGTGTAGGATAAGATTCGCCCGTGTCATTCACAGAAAGCATGAGAAAAAACCTAATACTATATATAAAACCAAGAAAAATTCAAATTCATCACTTCTAGGGACCTTATAACGACCCTGCCAATACACAAGTATGTTCATGTTTGCAGTTAGAAAAATTACCCAAATTACAATCTACCTATGTTGGAAAGTTATTAAAGGATGACTAGTGCAATCAATCCATTTCTTTTAGCCCTGGATTTGTTTTAGTTTAAAACAGAAGTATACAAATATACTTGTCCAATGTCTATGCTTTAACCATTCACCTTAAGATGTTTTTACAATATAGTTTCTTAAGTCTATTTAATATCTTCATTATCATAAAAATCAACCTATATCCATCTTAACTCCACATCTACCACTCTTAGGGGGATGAAATCTATTTATCCCTCTGAGCACTTGGTAGACCTAGAATTAAGATGGATATAAGATGATAGAATTTCCCCTTTAAATAGTTTATGCTCACACGAATACCATTGTATTACCATGGGTCAATACCATGGGTTATCATAAACCTGGAGCTTAAAAATTACTATTAGTAATTTATAAAAATTAATAAAATTAATAGTGGATTTTTATTTTATTTTTTATTTTAACCAAATTAAAATGTTTAACATACATTAAATTACAACATCCATTTTTACTCTTGATCCATCAAGCCCCGAGAGGGATCAAATATTTTTTCACTCTATGCTAGTTTGCATATCACGATATTTGATAACTCGCGGGGGCTAGTAGATCCAGAGTAAAGATGGATCTATGCTGGTTTAATTCCCTCATTTAAATGGGCTACATTCCAGGTGAATACCATGGGTCAATACCATGTGCCATTTTGGTGAATACCATTGGTCAATACCATGTGCCATTTTTATTTTTATTAATACTAATATTATGGTTAATAATGTCTTTTTGCATGGTATTAATAATAATCAAGCCCATGGTATTTGTCTCATAGTATTTTGCCCATAGGTTTCACTTAAATATAACGCATTTTTTGAGTGTTCGTAAATATAAGGTGACTTATGGAGTAAATATAAAAAAACGTTTTATTTGTTTACCATGCCTCTCGTTTATTTATATTTTTATTAATTTCCCATACCTCTTTTACAAAATATGGTATTTGGCTCATAGGTTCACTTAAATAAGACCTCTGTTTTGAGCCATCATTAATAGAACGAGGGTTATGGACTAAATATAAAAAGAGGTTTTATTTGTTTACCATACGTCTAATTTATTTATATTTTTATTTATTTACCATACCTTTTGAGTAAGTATAAAAAAATGTTTTATTTATTTACCATACCTCCACTTTACTTATTTTTTATTTGTTTACACCCTTGCATGTATATAGTGACTTATGGAGTAAATATAAAAAATGTTTTATTTATTTACCATACCTCTAATTTATTTATATTTTTATTAATTTACCATACCTCTTTTATAAATATGGTATTTAGCCCATAGGATTCACTTAAATAAAACTATTTCAAGGGCTAAATTTACCTTTTTTACCCTCTTCCTTAAAATAAGGTGGGCTATTTGAAGTGATTTGTAAAAATGTACTATGATACAAAATATTCGCCCACTAAAAATTTAAAACTCCTTAATTTTGCCAAAGGGCGAACATTCGCCCCTAAAATTTTCCATGGTATTATTCAAATTTCCAAAATATTCAAAATCTTGAAAATAAATCGCTATCACTTAGATTTACAAAAATTTCTGTCCAATTTGATCAAAATCCAATTAAATTAAAATTTCTATTATTTTTGAGCAAATTTGTTAGACTACGACGTTTGGAAATATTATATAGCACTTAATTATTATCATTCTTAAGTGATTCGTTTTAGCCGTTATAAAAGGACTCTGTCGCTTTGGTCTGTAAGAGGGCTCAACTGCTTTCTTATTATTATTTTTTATATATACCAAACTGCTTTCTTATTATTTTTTTTTATATAAACCACTTTTGGCCCATTCCAGAAATTCAATCGCGGGTCTAAATGCATTACAAGCGAATACAAACCACGGAGAATTCCATGGAAATATGTCATTGCAAAGATTTTGCTTGTATTGAACTGTCCATTATTCTTGGGAAGATAATTTTACAAAAAGAAATCCAAGAGGTATAGTTTTTATTAATATATTTACAAAAATCTGGCCGTCATGGTCCTCATGTTCTCAAATTCCTCAAAATCAATTCTACCATCTGAATTTCTGTCAAATCTCGTGATCATCATTTCACAACTCTCTAGAATCTTTAGGACCGGTTGAAGTTCAGGTGTGCTGATGAACCCATCCCCATTCTTTGAATTGCATAGTTCAGGAAACTTAGTTTTCATTATTTAGAAAAAAAACCAAACATAAACATAAAAGTGGCAGAAGCCATAAAACTTCTGGACCCATATCAGGGCCATGATACAATAATGCTCTATACATGGGCATGGCACAAAAATTTGAAGCTGCATGGTTTCTGATAATAAGATCAGATACCATCTTAGGTAAATGAGATGGCTCAATTCAATAATTACTGCAATGGAAAGAACAGAGAAGAAAAAAAGAAAAAAAGGTCAGTGTATCTTGGGCTTCATAAAATGGTAGTTATGAAAGCCTGCGATTAGTATTTAGAAGCCTTTGATTACAGATATTGAGTTGCTACAAAACTGAGCAAAAACAACCATTGCAATTCCCATTGAGAAGCCTGCGGTAAGTTTCAATGAAATTCAGCAGAAACAACCAATGAATGTGTATCCACGATTAGAGATATGTCTTTTAATATGCACATATACTGTTTTGAGAATTGGTTGGGATGTACCAAGCATCTTGGAGGGTGCTCGGGTGGTTTATGTGCCACTCTGACTTGGAGTTGTTTTCGAAAAACGAGTCGTGTTAGTTTCCATAGACATGGAATGGGACGACCATTAGAATGGGGAATGTGGAAATTAAATAAGTAAAATGGAAGGAGAGGTAGAGGCAAAGTGATGTTTCTTTTTCATTTTAAATCAATCTACAATTTGTTTATTTATTTAGTTGCATTGAATGAATTTTAATGACATTTAGGAAACCTAGCTATATGAAGGAGATGTACTTCAAATCAAATAAAACAAAAGATCGCAATCTCAATTTTCTCTCTAAAATAACTTTTTTACCCTGAACCTACACTAATAAATTTAAATAAAACAAAACATCACAATCTCAATTTTCTCTCTAAAAATAACTTTTTTGCCATGAACTTTGATTAATAAATTCATAGTTTTGTGAAGCCTTGCTTCCTCAAAAAATTTGCTCAAATTGTCTATTTTTATATTATTTTCAAATTAATTAGAATTTTTCAAATTGATTAGGAATGCCCTCATAAGCAGCTTTTCAGGATGAAGTGTCATTTTTTATTATAATTGATTTTTTTAAAATAAATATATGTTTTACTTTATTTTCATTGTGAACTTCTTTTTTTTTTTTTTTTTTTTTTAATTTTAATGGGAAAAACCAGGGGTTAAATTTGACGCCCATATACCCGTATTTGGCTTTTTTACACGTAAAATACTTTCTAGTTCCAAATCTCCACGTCATGTGTAACTTGCCAATAATTTTTAAGAACGTCAATATGATGGGCATATTTAAAAATGAAAAGTTTTAAATATAAATATATATATATATATATATATATATATATATATATATATATATATATATATATATATATATATAACCTTGCGCTGAACGAAGAGTGAATCATTGTGAATAGTGATTCATTAACATTATTAATATCTAATTTAATAATCCACCCGTATCGCAATTTCCCAAGTGACCACTATCTGGATTCCGGACTAAGTCATAAATATCAATTTCTAATTTTCAACAGGTAAATGGTATGGTATTATTGGTAATTAATTCCCAGCTACCCACTGCCGAGTTATGTTACTAATTTATGGTGATTCGTTTGCAAGTTGCAACTTCCAATTCGTGTCAAATTCCAATCAACAACAATCTGTAAGTTATTCATTGTTGAATGTGGTGACTTTGGTGAGGAGCAGGGCATAAGAAAAACTCTGCAAAGTCTGGAACTTCGAATGCTACAAAACCAGAACTCAGCCGACCAAGTAACCAGTAAGTGATAGCCTATTAGCCATAGATAGTGTTTCACACTACTTATATTTGAGAGATGCTCTGCTCTATTCATTTTTCTATGCATGCTTGTTGGATATCTGTATTCGTTTTTCTATGCATGCTAGCTGGATATCTCTCTGAGGCAGTAGTGTTTTGTTTTTTAATTTTTAATAAATTGAATTTTTCTCTATCTTTACTTGGCTTTGTGTATTTTGATTGGTGGAAGTTTCAGTCCTCATCTGTGAAAGCTACTCTTTTAAGGGTAGCAGAAGCTCATGTATGTTTCCCTCGTTTTTCAGGCCTTCTTTGCAATTTGCTATCATTAGGCTTAAATCTTGTGCCTTGTGGCAAAGTCTTTCTTTAAGAAACCCAAGTTCCTTATCAAATATTTTGACTACATCATAAATCTCTTGAGGATTCCTTTTGTTCCCATTAATCCACGAAGATCTTCACACAGTGGTTGGTTAGCTTCGATCTTTAAGTGGAAGGGGTCTATGCTCTTCTATAAGTCAGGTTTTGGGGGTTCTGCTTCAACTGATCTTATCTGACTGCAGGGAAATCCTTTCTCAGAAGACTGCCCAGCTGAATTTTTTCACATCTCTCTCTAGTTGTACATTTATCCTACTTGCACTGCATTGAGAGATGTGCACTGCTGAGTTGAGATCAATATGAACTCTTTTTTTTTGTACTTCATTTCTTTTGGTTGCCAATGAAGCTTCTCTAGGACTCCCAAATTCCTCTTTCAACAAACCTTGGATGCTTCTTTGGCTAACTTGTCAGCAATCTTATACATTTCCCAAGAGTTTGCTTCTTCTTTATATTCTTGATTGTCTTAAATTATCTGAGAGGCCTCTTGGAAGAAGGTTGTGGAGTCAAGGGTCCCTTGGTGTGCCCTTGCCTTTAGCACCTTTATCAGAAGTATTAAGCCTCCAAATATTTATGATTTCTCAATTCTTAGAAGACTTATTCTTCTTGGCCATAAATATGGGCAGACACTTTTGTGACATGAATTGAAGTGCATCTAAATGCTACTTTTGTAACATGGCTTGAAGTGCATCCAAGTCCAAATTTGAATGCGGGAAGAGAAGTTGTCTACCCAAGCCAAAATGAAGGGTTGTAGCCTGTTACACCACTCCTGTAAGTTAAAAGGCACTCTCGACTCCCGAGTCCCAGTGAATGATTTAGCATATTTAAACATATCAACTAGTTAGAAATTGGACCATTAAGGTCATGACAATTATGTACTTTATGTACTTTTTTAATGTCTATCCCATACATTTAATTGCTGAAATGCATGGAAATGGGTCTACTGGATTTATTCATCATATGCTTTGATTATTTGAGTTGACTTCTACTATATTTTTGTTAGATTGTTTTATTGATAATGTGCATAGATTGATGAAAATTTCAACAATCTAGAAAATTTGTAGAAAAGTTTGATCAACAGGTCTCAAAACAAAGTGTAGCAATGAGACTTGAGCCGAATGGTACAACAGAGAATGGAAAATTTGCAATAATTATGAGTACAATTTGAAATTAGATGAAACTTGTACAAATAAATATTAAAAGTCATATGATGGGCAGTTTAAAAATAAAAATGTCATAAAAAAATTTCTTGACTAGTAGAGTCACCCGTCAAATTTAACCCATGGGAAAAACGTACATTTCGTGGCAATGTGGTTGTTTTTGATTTTTTTTTTCCAAATTGCCACTCCATGTGTTTTTGTTTATTGTGTAAAAATAACATTAACTTATTTGTGAAATATATTTTTAAGAAATTTAAAAGGTATTCAACATCCACTTCTTTATCTAACACAAAACAATGTTTCAAAATAAACTCTTAGTTATAATTTTAAATGTGTATATGGTAAAAATTAAATACTATGTAGTGTTTTATTGATTGGTTTATTGTTTTTTAACTAAATATATAACGGAAACCAATCATTAACCATATAATCATTAATATATATTATTTTGCTTTTTTAAATAAATATTTGAAATTATGAATTTCATAAATAAACTAACCAAAGACAAAGATTCATATGACAAAAATCATAAAAAGTTTCTTAATAATATATTCATAATCAATTTAAAAGTTAGAAAGGATTTATTTATTTGATTTATTATTATTATAATTTTATTAAAGTTTTAATTTGAAAATATTAATATATATATATATATATATATATATATATATATAAAGCCCCAAGGGTTAGTTTAACTGGGCAAATAAGTGTGTCGCCATTCGGGAGGTCACAGGGTCAATTCTGCTTGAAGCCCTTGGGGTTAAGCCTAGCTATTGGCCGCGGGGCTTGATACTCTTGATCAAGTTCAGATATTTCTGTGGATGTAGCGACCGCCTAGTGACTACGGGTGTCTGTGAATCACGTGAAATATATATATATATATATATATATATATATATATATATATATAACTAGTAAATATATTTTATAGATTTTAATAATTAAATAAATTGTTTTATAAAAGAAATTTCCTATACTAATTTAATTTTTTAAAATATTTAAATAAAATTATTAATTTTATAATATATTTTTTTTAAAGTTTGGTGAGATTATATTTTATTATGTCCATTATATTAGTAGTTTATTTCACATAACGAGTGGAGAATCAATTAATAAAGCACTCAATTATCGTTTATCCAAGACCGTAGAAAATATCATTTTAAGTTTAATAAAATAAAATTTATTAATATTTTTTTATTAAAATCAATTTAATACATTGAAACAATATTCTTCATCATCAAAATTTGTATTTTGATAAATAATTTTGTAAAAAACTTAAAAACAAATATTTAATACATCATATAAAAGTCTACCCCCTTACATATCACCAGCGAGTTATTCCAAGTGGTGTGATTTTCCTTGAATAATAGTGATGAGTAAACCTACATTCGCAGTTAGTAGCTAGAGATGGATGTCCTCACTTCTGGTTTGACAACTGAGTTATGATAGGTTTTCCCACCTGCGAAAAAAAAATTTCTTGGCATCACTGAAGAGTACAGCCAACAAATAATACCTCGGGATCTGCAAAAAAATTCCACAATAGATATCCATTGGCCCATTTTGGCATGCTTCTTCGTTAGACAACTAGTGGAGGACATACTATTAGTGGAGTAACATCGTGGCCAATAGGTTTGAAATTTCAATTCTTTTTTTTTTAAATATATATATTTTTAAACTTCGAAAGAAGAATCTAGTTTTGCCTCGCTTAAATGGAAGGAAAAAGTCCTCGTCTAGCGAGGCGAGGAATCGTTAGGACAATGAAAAGTGGCTGGAATCCGGTCAAAAACATTTCAAAAAATCTAGCAGTAGTAGTATTTAAATCATGTTCTTGATAGTGGAAATGGATCTAGCACCATCAAAATCCTCTGAGACACCCATAATCTTGAAGTTTAACAGCTATAACTTGGATTTACAAAAAGGATTTTATGAAAATCTTGTCGGATTTCCATGATTTTCAAAGAAAATTTGTAGACTGGATAGACTACGATGACAAAAAAATAGTTTTGGTGGAGTTGATTAGTTTTGGAGATGAGCAAGAGTACGGTATTGCCGAGAGCATTAAAATTATGAAAATCTTTGTAATGTATTTGATGGGTAAATCATATATATATTCATATCATGTCAAGAGAATGTTGTCCAATGGTTAAGGAGGGAGATTTAATCTCACGACTCTTGTGTGTAAAACACAATAAATTGGAAATTAAATCGGAGGAAGAAAAGAAGAGGGGGCACTTCTCTCCCATTCGCAGTAGAAATCAAAAGAAAATGAGTATTGTTCCTTGTAGACATAAAATTTCTCAACGAAATTCATTTTATGTGAAAAACAACACGTTTCACTTACCCAAACATTTAAGCATAAAATAATGTATAACGTATTAAATTTATAATGTCTAACGTTATACATTATTTATACTGTGAAATTAATGTATAACGTATTAACCACACAATGAAAATAATAAAAACATATAATATATAACTATTAAATTTCGAAACATAAGCTAACATTTTTCTCATTTTCATTAGATATTTTATACTAAGCATATGATATATCAAGGAGTTTTACAAGATAATCTTTGATATTGAGATAAGAAATTTGTTTGTTTTTTTTGGGTTATTCATTGGTTTTTAATTTTTACAGTGTTTATAAGATATTGATAATATAGAAATAATAATGATAAGAATGAGAATAATATTTATAGTATTAATTTTATTTGGTAAAATTTTGATATTTTATTGGGGAAACATTCTTGCGGCAAGGAAATATAATTTATTAATTTTGAACACCTAATTCGTTAAGGGTTAAGATGTGGGAACTGAACAATTAAAGGGAATCTAAAAGACGTTGGAATATGAATCCAACTGTTACATAAATATATTATAAATATACATCAATGTGAATAGTAAATGCAATTCATGTTTTATCTTTCATATTCTATCTTCTCCATGTGTATATCAGACCCATACACAAAATACCTTTCCATGTGTGTATCAGAGCCATACTCAAAATACCTTTGCCATATAGTGAGGTTATCAGAGCTAAATTTAGGTGCCTTTGACAATCCAACACCTCTCCTGAATAAAAATGTTCCTAGTCCTTCATGTTTGTGGCCTAGTGATATGGTCTGATTGCTAGTTTGAAATGATTTATGAGATTTTCCATTCCTTTGTCGTGAGAAGACCCATGCTCCTCCTTCCATTGCTTTGTTGAATGAAATAACCAACAATTGTTAATCCTTCCGTAGTTGGCGTTGTTATCCCACAATAGAAGCATGTTATTTGCTTAATTTGGTCATCCCTCTTCCCAGCAAATAAATTGGTCTGACAGGTCTATCGATTCTTTGTCTAGCTCTCTACGCCTCTGCTTCGTTTCTTCAATAGTAACTTCAGTAAATTTGTTGCAGTTACTCTCAGAGACTTTGTTCCTTGTCGATCTGCATTCTAGCACTAGCCAGCGCATCAAAATTTGACAAGTAAATTCGCACTGCGCACAATGTCTCTTTGTATTCCAGCGCACATAATTTCTCTAGTATGAAATGCATGCGTTGTTTATAAATATTGTGCACATTATTGATGTTGGAGAAATTCTAATTCGTGAGAGAAATTAGGTATTTGAATCGATTTTTATGTCATAAATCATCTCTTCGCCCTTCAGAAATGCCAACGCTGACATTTCTGTTACCTTTGCCAGACTTGCACTTTGGCATTCTCCCATGCAAATAATACTCATATTCTGCTTTTGCTAGATGTTGTCCTCTCAGTGTTTTTAGTGAACGTATTGGTGCTCCGTGGATAGATACATTGAGCCGAAGCTGGGAACAACTGTAGCGATATAGCCTTTCTGGTGATAGTTTCATTCGAAGAGATAATGCTTGCTTTCATCTCTTCATAGGAGTCCTTGAAATCATAGCTGCGTTGAATTGATTGTTCCTGCAAATTGTATGAGTTGAAAGTTTTTTCGTTGTCTTGGTCCTTTGTGTTGAATTCTTGGTAATGATTGAATTAAAGACCATGAAGGTTGTGTGCTTGAAGAATGGTGCATACTACGTTGAATGATGGTTGCATATAACGTTGAATAGTTTTCAATGTTGATATATACATATATATTGAATGTTGACGAGACTACGAGCAGAAGATATAGGTGGCACGATAGGTCGTTTCATATTCTTGAAAGAGAGCCACAAACAATTTTAAAATTTAGTGATAGAATCTAGAATCTAAGACCCACTCCGTGCTTGAAGGCCGAATTTATTTATGGAGCATTCAGAGTCTGGAAATCTGAGGTCGAGAAATCACTTTCAGTGGACATCTGCAATAACAAGGCCTTGAGATTGGATTATTATGTGCATATGATGTAGCATTGCGTAAATTATATACATGTAGTTCCGTTTTTGAACATTGAATGATTTGAAGTTATAT
Source organism: Pinus tabuliformis (assembly GCA_031772625.1). Lineage (NCBI taxonomy): Eukaryota > Viridiplantae > Streptophyta > Pinopsida > Pinales > Pinaceae > Pinus > Pinus tabuliformis. The sequence continues at coordinate 444,810,747 of CM062814.1, read as the reverse complement.
ATGTGCATGCATTGATTGTTATTATAATATGGCATTGACTCTCGGATGGTGAAGCAACAATGGCATGCGCACACAGTATATGGATTTTGGACACAATGTATTATGGCATGGTATCCCTAGTCGATTTCCTGTGTGTTAAAATGGGAGTTTGTGCATAAAAATTGATATGTGTGTATGTTTTTCGTCCTTAAACTCTTGAAACACCTCAAATACAACTTTTAATGACTGAGACCATACCGTTTTTTACTGGGTTGAATGGTGCAAATACACTACTTTGAATTTTGGACATTTTTTGGGAAGAGTTACAATCAATTTGGAATGAGTTTTATCATTGTTCGAAGGCCTGTAATTTCTATGGCTTGACATAAAGATTACATTCAATCCTATAAACATTCATGCATAGGACTGAAGAAGGACATTCTCTCGGTGGCCTCATTAAACGATTCAAGATAAATTTATCCCTGCATTATATATTCAATGATGGTTTGATGCACAACTCGCATTCTTCATTTTTGAAATCTTCAATAATTGAGGTTTGTCTAGCCCTGTTACAGTCTCCACTACGATTGTTGAGTCTTTATTTCTTTGCTGAGACAATTGATAAACTTGATGATATATTAGAGTTGTTAAGTAATCTAATACATTCCACTGTAGATGAGATGGTAAACATCAACAAGGAAACTCTTTTCAACATTAAATTATGTCTACAAAATGCACAGGAAAAGATTGTTTTTTTGCAACTAGAATCTCAGTTCTAGAGAGATCAACTTCAACATAAAATTTGTCATTCTAAACTGTTTTCTGTTCAAAACAATCCTTTGTTCAAGGTTGAAACAAAAACCCTTCAACATCCAACAAGTGATGAAATCAATAAAGTTGAGGTTGATTCAGATAAAGTGCCCATTTCAAAAGTAGATTTGAATATAGGTGTGGAAATTCAGCCTGCATTTCCCAAGCCAATCATGAGACCTTGGGAAGAGCTTGTCAACAACAAGCACAAAACTAGTTTTGGATAAGATAATAAAGCGTCATTTCATATTCTAGATTACTCATAGCCCATCAAATTTCAGAGTGTCGGATTTCTTCATGACTTCTCACCTTGTATCTGACAGGGGGGAAGTGATGGTCATATACAATTTTCAAAGATGCATCAAGCAACCCTGAACCACAACCTAAACCTGTTGCTTGAGCCTATAGCCAGTGACAACCATACCCAGATTCAGAGTTGTAGCCAGAGAAACAAAAGCCCCTAAGCATGCCTTTGGTTGGTGGCCTTCCTTAAATCACCGCACATTGAAAACCTCTCTTTTCCAGGTTGAATGTATCCCTCTCCAAAGCATTAAGGAACACTTCCTCTAGCAGAAGACTTCAGCTACTTGCCAGATTTGGAAGAGTTCCGAGAATCACACTAAGCATTCCTTTGGTTAATGACCTTTCTTAAACCACGACAGGTTATAGACCTCCCTTCTTCTAGGTCGAAGGTCTCCCTCTTCAAATCATTAAGGAGTGCTTCCTCTAGCAGAATACTTTAGCTTCTTTCCAGATTTGGAAGAGTTCGAGGAACTGCACTAAGAATTCCAGTGTTGGTGGTCATCCTTAAACCATCACCAGTTGAGACCTTGAGTTCTCCCACCTTATATTTTCTTTACAGAGAGATCATTCATCCTATTGTTGTCATGCATTATTGTATTATGTATTATAGCTCTCTTCTTGGACTCGTATATACCCCTTTAGATTAAGGGAGGGAATGTTGAACACCTAATCCGCTTATGGTTAAGGTGTGGGAGTTGAACAGTCAAAGGGAGTCGAAGAGATATGGGAATATGAATCCAATATTCATATTAATGTATTATAAATGTACATCAATGTGAATAGTAAATGCAATTCATGTTTTATCTTTCATATATCATTACATCATTGATTTCATAAATTTACTTAGGTAAATATTTTCTAGTTAGTCTAATGATGTTAGTTTACGAAATTGGTTGTGGTTTGTAAAATGAATGTGTAGAAGTGCTATGAAGACTAGATTAAGCAAAGATGCATGTAAAATACTAATATTACACTGATCTTTACTTGATATGGACTTCATAGCACTTCTACCCACTCTGAAGTCTCATCGACTATTCTCTTTCTTCGCCACAACTTCGAGCTTCCCATTGGATTCATTTAAGATGTAAGAATAACAACTTCTATCCAGTTCTAAGAGATTGAGGTCAAAAGGAATAAAGTAAGCAAAGATAGATGCATAACCACTCAACTTTAGGGTTTAATAATGTTACAAGAGTTGTTTGATGGCATAGGTGTAGAGGATTTTTAATACATTTGGCCATCTCACATGCGTGAGTGGGAGGACTGTGCTAAGCATGAGTTTTGGCGATGACAATGAAGTAAAAACTTGCATAGAAGAAGCATTACCTATGAATTTTTATTTTCCCCCTTTTCACTTGTAATTTCTTCATTTTAGTGAGAGGTATTGGCATGGTGTATAATTTCATGAACTTCTTAAAAACTTTGAAGTCAAAATATTGTAGTGTACATTTGATTTTGCACCCAACCCTTTCCGGATGGCACATAGGTTTCTACTAGACCACTGGGGATTCAATTGAAACTCTTAAGCAATGAGACCATTCCACCCAGTCTCTTTGATCTCTCCATCAATGCACACAACTTATATCTTCTACGGTTTACAAAAGAAGTGGAGTCTACGTGAAGCCAAGGATCCTACAAGGAAATTTACACTGCGGAAAGGAGAAATGGTTATTTATTCCAACTGCATTTCATTTTTGGTTCGGGTGATAGGTAATGTTGGATTTCATATGTTTAGGTGAAAGCTTGAGTTTCCTTGTTTGAATACTTTTGTAAAACACAAGATTTGCTGCAGAGATCGATCCACAAAGATTCATTCAAAAAGGAAAATGATTGGATTGTCATATTTGAGATAGCAAAAGAAGAATCTATGTTTAGGAAGAATCTGCCATATCTCTAAGAGGTGGCAAGCCTTTGTAGGTCGAGTGGTGGGGATGAATTATTGTCATCTCCCCACCTAATTTGGATTTTTGAATCATGACATGTCTGTTTCCTAGAACCTCTTGTAATGTTGTGTATGTAACGATATTACTTCCTGGATTTCTCATTAACAGGAACAAAAAGGTTTTTTACCTCTTGTATTTCTCAATAAGAAGAGCATGGAGGTGTTTAATAAAAAAAAAAATTGTAAGAGGTGACAGTTTAATATGCAGAAGATGTTGCGTGGAAGAGAAAAATTTGGTGTGGGTCATAACTGGCTGAGCCCGGGGCTGTCAAGAAAGCAAAGTCGAAGCATCACTAAAACTCTAAAACTCGAAGAGAAAGTCGAAATGTTTTGTGGTGCTTGTGAACGAGTGTAAAGGGTGATCATCCACTTTCTAATTTAGATATATATCAACCATTGATATCTGAGGTGATGTTGGGTTTGTGAGTTTGTGAATCAACTTTTCATTTTTGTTGGAATACCGCTTGCTCTAGTGGCTAGATTAGTGAACAATGTACACATTATTATGTTTTTCTCTAGTGCCGAAATGATTAAGAGGCATGTGTTTATGATTTGTTGGAAAGGTGTGCAACATTTGGATGAGGGTATATTTTTTTAGTATTTGTGTTCTTTTATATTCTAAGTGATAGTCATAAGAGTATGTGAAAGAAAGTCTAACTTTCCAGCCATAAATATTCTTGAATAGTGACCTCATTAAGGTTGAATGCCTCTCCATATAAGAAAGGTTATTCATTTTGAAAAGTGAAGCCACTCCATAAAATGTGAGACTAAGAGAATAAATGGCCCACATTACATTATATAGAACTAGAGTCAAAGTTAATATAATTAAAGTTAGAGTCAAAGTCTTGGTGAATTTCCAAAGCTTATTAAAGCCGTGGTGAAAAGAAAAGCCTATTAAGTCATTTATTTTTAAATATTCATTTGTTGTAATATTTTTGAGATATAATAATGATGGTTATGTTATAGAGAGGTTATCTTAAGAGATCTTTTTAAATGTTGTAAAATGGTTATTGGAAAATTAAAGACATCAAATATATAGAAGGTCAAAGTTTGTAATGAAATTTTGTAGTAAATCAGGTACAACTAGAATAAGTATTGATGTAGTGAGTTAAGGGAAAAATACTGAAAGTTCAAGAAATATGATTGGTGTCAAGGATTCAAATGTGCAAGGAGTTTTAGTCAATGACAATTTTAGAGGTTAAGAAATGTTTATGGTTAAACACTAAAGGTGCATGTTCGGTTGTACCCAACACTCCACAAATTACATCAAGTCATTAGAGTTTGTTGATAATAGAAGTTGAAGTTAAGCATTTACTGATGCAAAGAGTCAAGGGAAAATTCATGATAATGGTTTCTCAATTAAGCTTGCAAGCTAAGGTCATAGGTGTTTTGATGGACATTGAACAACTACAATAAGAAACATATCCATGAAGATTGTAGGTGTAAGATAAAGATATGAGGAAGAAAAAGAGAAGTTAGCGAAGCTTGAAAGAAGAGAAAAGAGCAAGAAAAACTTAGAGTGAAGGTTCAAGGAGAATAAGGACCAACATAAATACTAACATGCTAGGTTTAGAGGAAAATCTAGGAGAAGTATTGTGTTACTATTGCGACACATAATTTCTACATAAGATAAGTATGTTGTAGCCACAACAATGGTGATCAAAATAAAGCTAAGGAAGTGAAGAGCTTGATAGAAATCACTTGCATATAGAAGTGAAAAAAATAGAAGAAAGAAAACAATGAGTGTGAAGGAGAAGCTTGCAAATATGCCACTTAAAATAAAAGGTGTCAAAGGAAGTCAAATAAGGAAACCAACAATGGCATTGATGGCAAAGATGAGGAATATGGAAAAATGATTGCAGACCATAGAGGTAGCTCATAGAAAAGGAATTGCAGTAGGTTACAAAAGTGATGAAGAAGAGACACAAGAAGACATGAAAGTAAAAGAATAGTAGGGAAGTGTAGAAGAAAGGATCATATAGGAAATTATGAAGGTAAGCTCTTAACCTCAGTTAGACGTTCCTACATATGAAGGAAGTCCTTATATGGAGGAATTGATTAATTGGATTATAACCATGGATAAATATTTTGAATATGAGGAAGTAGGAGATACAAAAAAAAATGATGTTTGTTGTTACGAGATTGAAAGGAAATGTCTCATTAAGGTGGGATAGCTTCAAGGAATATTTAAGGATGGAAATTTATCTTAATGCTTAGAAGCCTTGGCAAATATAACTAGTCTCTAATATGAAAATGCAAAATGTTTGGTGATATTTGTGTAAATATATTCAAATTGTATAGTCTCTAAAAATGTTTTGGAAATTTTAAAGGTAAAATAATATTGTATTATAAAATTTAGGCCCAAATGATTTTTACAAAAAATGGATATTTGTGAATCTTATTTTTGAAAAAAACATCGACAATTAGCTTACCTACAAATATTAACGCCTAAATTTTTCTTGGATAGAATTCAAGATGAAATAAGGAAGCAAGGTAACAAAATGATCACATCATGGGATATAATGGTAGCTAATTTGAAATTTAAACTCATGCTAAGGTATTACTACACACAATTGTTGAACAACATTAACAATTTGAAACATAAGGAAATAAGTGTGAAATCTTATACATAGGAATTTGACAAGTTGACTATAAGAGCATTGTCTCCAAGAAAAATGGAGGAAGCTTATCAACTTGCATTTAAAGTAGAGGAAACGTTCTAGGGAACATACTCAATATTACAAAGATAGAAACACCTATTTGAGAGGTAATTCAATTCAAATTTATGAAGGAAGAGAGGAAAATCCTCAAGTCAAAGTCCAAGGAAGGGCATTCATACAAAAGAAGAGCATCACATTCAAAGGTGAATATGCTACAATGAAATGGTCATAGATCTTATGAACATCCAAATTTTCCATATGAAGGTCATGCTAACTAGATTGTCCAAGCTAAATATTGAGAAAGTGTATGATCATTATTGCTAATTAAAAAGAGATTTCTAAATCCAAGCAAGGAGATCAAAGAGAAACTATACAGAAATAATTTGTTTAAAACTACTTGCAAGTCAAAAGGTAAATTTTTCAAAATGATTATTGATGGCAGTAGTACAAAAAAAATTGGTATCTCTTGAAATGGTTGAGAAATTGGGTTTGAAAAGGTCTATAAATCTACACCTTATAAAGTGACATGATTACACAAAGAACATCAAATTTTGGTAAATGAACAATGCAGAGTAGAGTTTAATATAGGCACTATCATTGATGAAGTACTTTGCGATATAATACCTATGGATGTTTCTAAAGTTTATTAGGCAAACCATGAAAATTTGATAAGAAAACAATTTACAATGGGAATAAAATTACATATACTTTTGAAAAGGACAATGAAAAACATATATTTCTATGATTGAAGGATGAAGGTGAAACAATATAGATTAGTAATCAAGTATTAATGATTAGTAAAACGGAATTTTTGAAGCAGGGAAAAGAAGATGAGACAAGTTATATATTGCTTGGTAAGCCAAAGTCAGTTGTTGTAGGCAATGAGGAAACTGATTTTCCTTTAATTTTTTTGTTGTTGTTGTTGAATAATCATGATAATAGAACAACTAATGAATTTTCTAATGAAGTGTTGATGATAATATATATATATATATATATATATATATATATATATATATATATATATATATATATATATAATCCAATTTATAGAAGACAATTTTCGAAAAGAGATTGTGATGGAAGGCAATAATGAAGAAATTGTAACAATTTTACAAGAGGAGAACAAAGAGAAATAACAACAAAGGGTTTTTGTGTGAAAAATACTAAATTGATGTTGAAAATGGTACGACTAATTATTGTTATGAGCATATTGTAGAAAAGAGTATTTGTAGATCTAAAAAAGCAGAAGTAGAAAGAAGCAAAGCAGGTACAATTTCTTGCACACGAGGTGCAAAATGAGGTGGTGGAATGCACATATGTGGAAGAAAGGAAGTAAAGATAAAATAATAATAAGACAACTATTTCAATTTGTTTTGGCAATTATCTACATGGCAGTCATTTTGATGGTTGAGGTTGGGCTTCAAAAACTAATGATTTTATTTCTTTAAGGTGTTTATTTCATGTGTAGGTGTAATCAAAGAAGAGAATAATCAATTGACTATGAAAACTAAAGAAATGAATCATGAAAAGACTTCAGTTATGTTGAAGAAATGGATTTTCTAGATGAAAACACTAAAGTACAATTGAGAAACAAAGAAGGTGTACATCCAACAAATAAACCTTGGGATCCAATAAGAAAATATTTGAAGAAATCATTCTATTTTGCATAGCCACCTAAATTTATTCCAAACTTTTAAGTGAAAACTACATAAATGAAAAATTTATAGACAAGAGTCCATGAATAATTTTTTTTCCATGGGATTATGATGTTGGAGCATCATTTAAATTTTATTTCTCTAAGTATAATAGCATATAAAATTTTCTAGATTCATTTACTTAGCAATAAGGTTGTTTCTTTCATATATCATTTAATGTAACCAATGTATAAGTTTGATATTTTAAAAATTTAAGGATACAAATCATTCTTTCAAGGTTCAAGCAATTTGTCAACCCAGTATGAGGGAATATGCGATTTTGTCTATGCTCAATATGGAGTTGACATGAGTTTATTTAAAAAAAATATTGGATTGTAATATTAGCAATGAACCAAGTGAGCTAATAAAAATGGGATTATTGATGCTTTATAATGCTTTTAATTAAAACTAATCAAATGTGCATAATCATTTCTGTTTTTATTATAACCAACATTGTTTTTTATTTAAATTATATATATTTTTAAGTAGTCTTCTAGTGGAAATAATCCAATATGAAAAAGATGTGCTAAAAATATCTTACTTTCACTCTTGGAATTATAAATAAAATATTTCAATGTCTATCTTAAAGATATAAATTTACATCAACTTTATAGATTGAAAAAAAAAACTTCTATCTCATAAATATTTCAATATATGTGTGTGAGAGAGAGAGTCTATATGTGTATATGCGTGTTATTGTTTACTATATGTGTATTTGTGTGTGTTAATGTCACTTAGTAAATCTATAATTAAAATAAATCTATATAAATATATAAGTTTATGTCAATATAATCCTTATAAATTGAATGAATATTTACAAAAAAATTTAAACATATCATGCAAATCATATGAGGAGATTAAATTTCTTGATTTGTAAATATTATTTCAAATTTTACGTTATAAAAGAAGTTGAGGTTGAGATATGATCCCTTTGAACAGTTAGTAAATGTATGATTAAAACACAAATTTATACCAATAAACTGAATAAATATTTATAAAAAAATTTGAGCATATCATGCAAGCCATACAAGAAATAATGTACGAAGGAAACAAATGATATATGGAATCGTTACTCGTGCAAGAAGATGTTAAACTTTAGCCATATGTTTATTATGTTTAGAATATCGTCTATAAGGCTTTGGAAGTTGCGCTGCAGGGTTACGTCCCATTTTGCTTTGGAATTGTTTTCTGCAAGAAAGTTCATTTGAATTACCTCTGGCTTCATTTGAATGACCTCTGCTTTGGAGTGAACATGCTATAGAGTTTGGAGGTGGGGTAATTTCCTCTTCCAAGCCAAACACCTTACGTTTTTTTGGAGTGGTTTCCCATTTGTATATGCTAAGGTGGTTTCTCAGGTAAGCTACGTTCAGCTAAGAGTCTATTTTTCATTTTAATATTGATATAAAATAAAAATAAATAATAATAATAATAATCATGCAAGTGAATTTGTCATGATAAGGATCAAGTTATGGAGTAATTTATAAGTTGCATTTAATGTTTGGGAAATAGGAAAATAAAGTTCAATAATAATTATGTCTATAGGTGTATATATTTTGTAAATGAATTTTTAAACTTAACAATGGGATGTGTTTAATTGTCATTTTTCTTTTAATATCCACTATTTAACATTAAACTTATGTGAAGATCAAGTGTCATTCACAAAAGCTACCGCCACTTTGTCACAAAAGGGTAAAACTGAATATAAATCAACATGCCTCCATATTCCTAGTGATGACCCACTTCAATCTCTTCATCCACTGCAAGTGTTAAAATCTAATGGCTTATCTACAAGGTAAGGTAGTGCTATTATAGGTGAAATTTTATGGGTTATTTATCATCGTGATCTAGAGGAGTGTTCAGTCTTTATAATACTAGTGTAGCCCCCTTATTGTTATTATTAGTGTAACCCTCTTATTGTTATTGTTAGTGTAGCCCCCTATTGTTATTGTTAGTGTAGCCCCCTATTGTTATTGTTGTGCTCATGTAGTCCCCATATTGTTATGGTTGTGCCCCATAGAAGCCCACTATTGTTATTGTTGTGCCTTTACATTATTATTGTTATGTAGGCTATAATTATAATGTAACCCGTTAGACTCCTATATATACTAAGGAGGTCTTGTCATTTGTATCATCCAAAAATTGTTCATTTATTTGATGTAAAAGAGGTTACTCCCTCGAAGAGGCTAATTCTCAAGTTGTTGATTTATATTTTCATTTGTTTTGTGATCTGGTTGCATAAACACTTGGTAGCACGGCTTTGGATTCTATGATTTCGTTGCTTCAAATAAGTCATCTTGAAAATTTCACTATAACAATTTTTCTATGAAGCTTACGAAACTGAAATCTGGACTAAGTGGAGCTGAAATCTTGGTGTAGAAATTTTAGATCTTATTGTTGAAATTTAAGATCTTGGTTCGCTATAGTTTCTGAGATATGGTTGGAAGAATTTAGAGTTTCTTCATGCTCTAGAATTCAGTCTCAAACAAGTGACATAGGGAAAATCACCATAAATTTCTTCTCAAGCATCATATTTGAATTCCGTAAAAAAGTGACTAAAAGTGCATAGACTGTAGTTTTTGTATCAATTTCAGGCTTGAAGGTTGAAAGAGTGACATGTGGAATCCCATAAAAATTCACTCTACTGAACCATCCATAATCAGGTCATCATGGGAGATTTGAAATAACTTTATATTGAAGAATCTAATCATGGTTTGACTTGTGGCGTTAGAAAGAATACTCAGAGTGCTAAAACAAGACCGAATTTCAGATCTTAAGAGGTCGAAATTTCAGAGATATAATAGTTTCAATATCAAGCTCTAAAAAAAATCTAAGAAGGCTAATAGATTATCACCCAGGTATTATGGTTCTTACAAAGTGTTGCAAAATATTGGTATTATGGCATACAAAGTGGAGCTATCGACATATTCCCAAGTACACCTAGTTTTCAATGTTTGATGTTTAAAGAAGGTTATCGGTGACAAGCTCCCAGTTCAAACAATATTGCCAAAACTTGACAAAGAACAAAAAATCATATTGGAGCCCGCAGTAGTCATGGAAACAAGAACCCAACAGCTACAAAATCGATCAATTTCAAAGTATTTCATTAAGTGGAAGAACTTAATCCCTGAATATTTCACATGGGAGGATGAGAATTTTATGTAGAAGCATGCATAACTACTCAAGCATTGAAGACAACAATTTTTTGAAGGAGAGGGGCATGTTAGGTCCCTATAATACTAGTGTACCCCCTTATTGTTATTGTTAGTGTAACCCACTATTGTTATTGTTGTGCCCGTGCAGCCCCTACATTGTTATTTTTGTGCCCCTACATTATCCTTTTTTGTGAATAAGATAAAACATATTACTGCGGAAACTGACCGATTACATAATTTAGGTTGTGTGGGAGAGAGAACCCGACAGAAGACCCAACAGAAATCCATGAAATGGCCATGGATTTTTCTTGTTTACAGTGTAGCCTAGTCAAAAGTGGGTTCTGAGTCCAAAGGTGGAAACCGAGAGAATAGAAGAAAACCATAGCGAGGCCAACAAGGCAAAATTCATTTTCCTTTGTGACAGACAGTCCTCTGCGAAGGAAGAAAGACAAAAAGGAGGTTGATGAAGTCACTCTTGGTTGATGGTTATCAGATCCTCGTCCAGACGAATGGGAGTCTCCTCAGAGCTTCACTTCTACTATGTGGTGGTGTTCTGTCGACTTGTAGAGGCCCTAACGACCCCTTTCTTGATGCTTGGGGATCCTTCAACAGTCGAATGGACCTTCGTCATCGAGTTCTTCTTCATAACAGTGTATTACAGTTCATCTCGAGTAATGAATCTACGATGGTGGATGGCTTCAACATAAATCACAAAATTCTCAGTCAGCTAGTCAATATTTGTTTCCAGTGCCTTGGTGTGCTCCTCCTGCTCCTGCAATGCTAACCCCATGATGGTTTTCATTTGCCACCATGTTTCGAAATTTCGCGCGTAGAGGTTTACACGCGCTCTGGTGAAGGCAGGGTCCAGAATCCAGGCAAAGTCAGCATCGACTTCCTCAGTAGTGACCTCTCTATGGAGATAATTTGCTTGGGCTTTTAATTCGGCAATGCGCTATTGAGTTTGAAGATTAACTGCCGCCACGTAGCATAGAGTTGCGTGCCTTGCAGAGGTCTCCGCGCGAGTGGTGGGGAGCGAACCTAGGGACTGCCAGTGGGAGGATGCACGATTGCACACACCTCCTCTACTGGAACCAGGGGTGGAGCAATTATTCAGGGCCATGAGAGAAGCAGAAGGGCTAGGGAGCGAGGGGAACCAAAGAGTGAAGAACCAACGAAGAGGGATGAAGGAAAAGAGAAGAATGAGGGGGAGAAGGGGGAGGGGGAAATATATAGAAGTCGGGGAATGGTGGGAAGCCTAGAGTAGGGAAAAGGGGTGGGAAGGGGAAGCATATGAAGATATTATGTGAGGCGGAGGAAGAATGTATGAGCAGAGGGGATGTGACAGGGAGGCGATGATCACACAAGGGAGAGGGGAGGTGGCAACGCGGGCTCTAGAATCAAGCAAGCCAAGGATGAGTCTGTGTGCGTGCACCATCCATCTGTCCTTCCTACGGAACAGAGAATCGACCTTGAAATGATGAAGGGGACACGAACAATTATTGTTCGGTGGAGTGGTTATCTTCATCATTGGTTGATGCGCATTGCTCATGGAGGTCACCGTCCTCCAAATATTTCCATGCTCAGGAATTCAGGAGTAGCGTCCTAGTCGTACCCTCATTTGCCAGTCTGTTCACAATTTTATTGCCCTTCCTTCTAATGGTTTGAAAGTGGAGGCTTTCCATGCTGTTGATTCTTTGCTTGATCCCCTATATTATTTTGTTTAGGTGCTAATTTTCCAAAAAATTTCCACCTCAATGCCCTGCTAAAGTTTTTTGCCAATCTGAGTGGCCAACGTGGAATCCCATTCTATAATCAGAGGATGGTGATGCCATTTTCCAAGGCATGAATTTTTGTGGCATTGTTTGTGGCTGAACCTAGATTGCCCTCATATATCCATATTATCTCTCCTTTAGAGTTTCTGAAGACTCCTCCAAAACCGGCTTGGCCCGGATTCCCTTTAGTTGCGCTGTCATAGTTGAGCTTGAAAGTCCCCTTCTCTAGTGGCCTCTAGATTTTTTTTTTTTCAATCCTAGAGAGGGGGTCGACTTTGTGGACCTTGATTTGAAGGAGATCCAGCATTGAGAGAATTCTCTCTTCGAAGATGGTGGGAGGGGCTTTGATAGTCTGAGTGTGTAGAGAGGTCACTGTTTCCTGGATCGCACTTTTGATCTTCGAGGTTATGATATGCCACAAAAGACTCTTGCATTACGCCCCTTCCACAAATCCCAGCAGATCAGACTAGGAGTTAAATTCCATGTGCAGTTAACCAGAGGATGTCAGAAGAAGACAAATATCTAGTTCGCGATGGTGCTTTGAATGGAGGAGGGGTCCCGATCATTGTTGTTGAAAACCAGTGAAATAAAATCCCATAAATTGGACTCATATGGACATACATTTAGTAGATGATTTGGGGTTTCTTCTTCTTGCTGGCAGAGAGGGAATCTCGATGGGCCAATAAAGCCTTTTCTTCTTAGGTTGTCCCACGTTAAAATCTTTCTATGCATGACTAACCATAGAAAGATAGATATTTTCGGCCAATGCTTCCTATCCCAGATTGAGTTCCACTTCAGTTCTAGTTGAAGTTGATCTAGCTTGGCGATGTATCTGTAGGCTTCTTTTAAATTGAAATTTCCTGTTGAGTTTTTCCCCCATCTGAGTTGATCCTCAATAGAGTCAAGGAGGATTTTTATTTTTTGTAGTTCTAATGAGAGGTTCGACCAGGCTTGGGGATTCTTATGGGGAGTCCAATCCTCTTGTTCCATCCAAATTCTCCATCTGTCCTTGTCGTCATTCATTTTCCAGTGATGGCTTATTTTGATCTTCCCTTTGTTTTTCATATCAGCCTTGATTTGGTGATAATGATCTTGATGAAGTTCCGGCCTTTTTTGCCAAGTGTCCTCCTAGAAAAGAGCTTTATTTCCATTGCATGTTTCTAAAAAACTATGATTTTGAATGATATCCTTGTTCTCCCATGCTTGGTTCCACATGGCTGAACCTTTGATATTTCCATTTAGCCTGATAATTTGCTCTTGCGAGAGGGAGGGGGTATACTTTTCTTTCCATAGGATTCCCCAATGGGAGTTGGGGTTTGTAATCCATCTCCATAATTTTTTGGCTCCGAGGGCCTTTCCCAAGAGGTTTATGTCCCTAAGACCAATGCCACCATCTTTTTTGGGCTTGTAAATTTTTTCCCATGCCACTAGAGCCCATTTTTGTTTTACCTTTGTGCCTCTCCAAATTTCCTCTATAGGTTTCTGATTTTGTTTGAAATCACTTTTGGGGTTGCCAGAGCTGAGTACAAGTAGAGCGAGATGGCTTGTAAAACAAATTTGGTCAGGATAAGATGGCCTACCAGATTAAGACATTTTAAGGTCTAATTGGCAATTATTTTCTCCAGCTTGTGAATCAGGTCCCCCCAAGTGGCCTAGGAGAGAGGCCTGTCTGTAAGGGGAACACCAAGGTAAGTGGAGGGGAGGGTGCTAATGGGAATGGCCAGGATTCTGGTGATGTTCCTGCGAATGGGAAACAGAGTGTTAAAGAAGAACAACTTGGATTTCTCGGGGTTGATAGAGGTTCCAGATGTAGCAAAGAAGTCAGACATAATGGACATGAAAGAGGAAGCTTCTTTGATAGATGGGAGGCCCATGAGAAGGGTGTCATCCACAAATTGCTGGTGCATGGAGGGGGGAGCAGAGGCATGGGGCTGGAGACCAGAGAGCTTATTATCTTTCAAGGTAGCAAAGATTGAGCGGCTTAGCCCTTCAGCCATTATGACAAAGAGGAAGGGAGAGATTGGATCCCCTTTCCTGATACCCCTGGAAGGATTAAAGGGTTGCGAAGGGGAACCATTCATGAGGATGGAGAAAAAAGCTCCCGACACCATAGCCATGATCCACTTGATGTTGTCTTTGTGGAACCCAAACGCTTCGAGGACCTGTCTCATATAGTCCTAGCTAATTTTGTCAAAGGCTTTGGAAATATCTAGCTGAATCATCATACCAAGTTTTTTTTTGGATTTAAGAGAGTGGATAAGCTCATGAGAGAGGATGATACTATCCATGATTTTCCTTCCTTCCACATAGCCAGACTATTGATGGGAGATGAGGAGAGGGAGGATGACTTTAATTCGATTGGCGAGAACTTTGGAGATTATTTTGTATATGACATTGCAGAGGGCTATGGGCCTAAATTTGTTTGGGGAATCAATAGAATTACCCTTGGGAATCAAAGTTAGGAAGGTGGAGTTAAGGGCTTTAAGGACAAACTTATGAATTCAATATTCTTCCACAAAGGCATGCACATCCAAATTGAGGATAGGCCAACAAGCTTTGTAGAAATCAATGGTGGAGCCATCTGGACCTGGTGCTTTTCCATTGGAAATTTCCATGATCACATCTTCCACTTCCTAGAGGGAGACTTTCCTTAGGAGCATTTTGTTATGTTCCTCCATGAGGATTTTGGGGATATGCTTGGTGATTTTTTTAATGTCCTGATCCTAGTCATTCCTTGGCTCTTTGAGAAGAGAGTAGTGATTAAACTCTTTCTCCAAATCCTCTTATGAGTGAATGAGATGACCATCTTGGTTCTTCAAAGCCATAATTCTATTGTTTCTCCTATGTTGTATCATTTTTTATGGAAAAAAATTGTGTTCCTTTCCCCACATTTCAGCCAATTTATTCTGGATTTTTGTTGCCACAACTTTTCTTCCAAGATGGCTCTTTCCTCCCAACTTTGTTGTAATCCTTGTTCCTCTTGCTTACTATTCTCCATTAGCCCTTCTTCAATGATGTTTTTTTGGAGAAGTTCCAATTGATGCTCCAAGTTTTTTTTATCCATGATGATGTTGCCAAATGTTTGTCTATTCCATTTTTTGATTTCCTCTTTGATATGTTTTAACTTTTGTTGGAAAGTGTACACTTTGTTTCTAGTTCTGATGGGAGTGTAAGTCTACCATTGTTTCATTTTTTCCATGAAGTCCTGGTGATCCAACCAGAAGGCTTAGAATTTGTAAGGCTTATTTTTCAGACCATTGGAAATTTGAATCTTGAGAGAGATTGGCCAGTGATCAGATCGTGCTTGTGGTAGGATTTTCACCTCCATTTCGCAGGAGGTAAGATAAGTTGCCTCAGATAAAAGGAAGCAGTCTAAATGGGAGGCAATTTGTCGACCTCCTCTTCTTTTTTTATTCGAGGTGAAAATGCCATTGCTGGTGGGAATGTCAATGAGGTTGAGGTTTTCAATGGTGGTGAGGAAAGCCTCATAGTCCTTATCAAGCTTCCAGATACCTCCTTTCTTCTCAGACAAGTTTGTTATCATATTAAAATCATCTGCTATGATTTTGAGAGGATGGTGTAATGGGTCTAGGAGATTGGATATGCTTTGGAGCATTTTGATTCGGTCTGTCACCTTGTGCGGGGCATAAATATTAGTTATGAAAATGCTCTCGTTGGTACCTATGATTCTCAGGATCATTGTTATGGAATGATGAGTGGCCAGAGAGGATATGAGGTTGAATTTGGAGTTTTTCCAAAAGGTCATTATACCCCCTACCGAACTGGTAGTCATGTTGGCTAAGGAGCTGTATGGCTTGAAGCAAGAGTTGAGAAGGAGGGGGGGTGAGCCGACTCTAGTTTAGTTTCTTGAATTAGCAGGATGTCAGGATGATCATACATGATTCTGTTTTTTAAGATACGCTTCTTCATAGGACTGTTCAATCCTCCAATATTCTAAGAAATGCAATTCATTGACATGGATATGGGTATAGATCTAAAGCCTTTACCTTTCCTTCATTGATTAATTTGGTGCCTAGTTCTTAGAGGAGCTAACTAGTGGTCTTTCAACCGCACTTTCGGCTTGAGCCTTTGAGGTTGAGTCCTTCTACTAGAATATTTTCTAATATACCCTTTGATGCTATGCCTTCTTGTGCTGGATGGTGAGCTTTAAGTTTTAGATCTTCCTGAAGAAGATAAGCGCCTTCGATTTTTTGTAGCTGGTGTTCTGATATGGATTTTATTCCATTTTTTTCCCATTCCTCTACAATGTTGCAAGGTCTACCCCCTGCAGAGCTTCATTTATGGCACTTCCCTCTAGTGTTTCCTCTGTTTATGTTTGCTCCATTTATGTATTCTCTTGCATATGCTCCTTTCCTCTGTTGGTATAACCTATGTCCCTCTCATCGTATTCTCTATCTACTAGGATCATTTCATATTCTCCTACTTCATCTCCTATCAGGTCATTAGGATCCATTTGCTCCTGAGTGTTGTTCAATGCATTGAACTAGTTCTAGCCTCCTTCTTTCAATTGGTTCTTCTTGGGGATAGCATTTTTCCTGCTGTTCTTGTTCCTTGAGATGACTTTAGTAAATCCTTCGCTATATTTTCTTTTACTTGTTTGCTCTTGCGAATGAGGGGTTTTATTCGTTGGACAGTCTCGGAATCGATGCCCATGCTCATGACATTTTTTACATCGAAAGGGAATATGTTCATAGTCTATACTTTGCAAGTAGACTTTGTCCCTGAAGATTAATTTAATTCCTTCTGGCATGGCACCCGAGACTTGTATATATACGTAGATTTTGGCGTAGGAAACATAGTGACCCATTATGGTATCTTCAGACATTTTGATGTACTCCCCAGTTGGTCTCCTATACCTTCTAAGACCGAAGGAGCCAAGTAATCAATTGGTAAGGAGTAGAGGTGTACCCAGATTGGAACCCTCGTAAAATCCTCCTTTTCTGGTGTGAAGTTGTCCCCGCAAAATCTCACATATAAATCGACTGAATTGTAGAAATAGGGTCCTCCTTCAATTATTATGTCTCTATCTTCTAGGAGGTCAAATATGATTGTAAATAATCCTTTGGATCCCCACTGAAGTCCGATCTCCCTTTTGTGTGTCCATTTGCTTTGAATCCACTAGTTCAGGGCTCTTTCAGTTGGCCAGATGGCCATGAACTTGCATATTACTACGTGTTCTTGCATGTATTCTCTATATACTGCTACCCTGGGGTCTTAGATTTCCAGTTTTGGGATTTTCTTGGCTTTGGGCTTGTAGTTATTCTTAGATTTTTTCCCTAGATCCTGTGGATGCTCCTGAGTTTTTGAAGTATTTATGTTAGCAGGGAAGGGTGTGTCTACGGCCTTACCTTTTTCTGCATAGGTATCCTTGGTTATCCTTTTCACTGTATCTTCGTTCCTCTGAGGAAAGTCTTTTTGTTGTGGATGTTTTGTTCCTTCTTTTTCAGAGTTTCCTCCTGGTGTCATGCAGAAGGTGGAGTTGGAGGAAAACTTTGTGAAGAAGGAGGCCTGGTCTGGTGGTCGACCAGTGACCATATCCGTGAAGGAGCGGGCACTAGGATGTTGTTTCAGATTTTCCATGGCAGTTAGGGAACCGAGAGGCCTCAACCAGAGGTGCAAGGGGAGGCCACAGAGAGCGTTCAAACCCTATCCATTGTTTGGGCACTCAACCGACGTCACCCAAAAGGATAACCAGGGAGCTTTTTGATGTCTGCCCTTACATTATTATTTTTATGTAGACTATGATTATATTGGGACCCCTTAGACTCCTATATATACCAAGGAGGTCTTGTCATTTGTATCATCCAAGAAATGTCCATTTATGTAATGTAAATGAGGTTTCTCCCTCGAAGAGGCTAATTCTCAAGTCATTGATCTATATTTTCTTCCGTTTTGTGATTTGATTACATAACAAGGAGGATTTTGACACTTGGATCTTGCATTTTGATGGCCACCTTACTTGGGAAATCTGGTGGAGAAATTAGCAGTTTGGCCATCACTATCAATTTCTTCAAAAAATCTCCTTCCCCTAGTTCAAATTCAAATGATTTGAATTGATAAAATTTTGTAGAAACACATCAACAAATTCTCCATGTCCCCCAAGATCTTTTTGCAATGATGTGGGTTTGCAAAAACCACTGTTATTATTGTGTCGATACAATATGAGGGAGACCTCAGATTCCCTCTACAAAATACTTCCTCTAGCATTACCATAAAGCATAGAATATGAAACAAATGTGTATTTTATCTTTCTCATTTTATACATTGAATTATTTATTATAAATTAGTTATTTGAAATTCCTTGGGTAGCCAACTTAGTATGATGGTAATTAACATAGTATTTCTTAATGAGCACGTGTTAACAGAAAATTTAATTGAAGGTTTGTTAAAAGCTATCACACATCCAATCATTATTCTCCCTTTCTATCCCCATCGTCCAGCAATGTCAATCCAAATGTCTAGTCACTACTCGAGCAAATTTTCAATAAGTTAAAACATATACAAATACCAAAGGACATATATGGCTAGATGTGTTTTGAGAGGCATTATTTCTTTATAAATAAATGTTGGTGAGTGTTTGATATTAGGCCTATTGACTTTCATTAATCATTTAACTTATATAAATATGTAAGTAATAATATAATTTTAAGGTTACAATCAATTTAAACACTAAATTGGTGTGCAAGACTCCTATTTTTATGGAATAAAGGGCTCACCTTTATATAACAATTTGATTGTTAATATACTATAATTTACCTCTTTGGAATTGAACCTATAAACTCTTACAAGGAAGTACATGTTCTTAACCATCATTTAAATGCGATTCTAGATATATTTCGCTTCTGAAATATAAAATCCATCTCCACTTAATAATTGAAAAAAAAGGGTGGTAGGTGTAGGGGAGGGGTTATCTTTTTCTCGAGAGGAAATGTAGAAGTTTATTATCCCTAGGGTATGGGATCACTTTCAAACAATCAATCAAAAGTATATGTGCTTCTTCAAGGATTACAAATAACAAAAAAAAGTCATATTACGTCATTAATAATTGTTAGTGACTCTAAGCTTCTTATTCAACATATCATTGTTGATTCCTCCCTCGTGACAATAGACTAAAAAACATTATGGAAAAGATTAAGGCTATTCTCTCCACATTTCCCTCAATAAAGCTATATCATGTGCTTAACGAAATTAATCAATTAGTATATGAAATGACAAACAAATGGGTTCATGTATCAAAGGGTGAACTAAGGGTCAATGAGAAAGTCTCACTGTTCCTCTTCCTTAAAAATGGTCATGAATTCATTTAGGTATTTTCCCTTAAGGGCTCTAGTGTCACAATAGGAAATGAGATATATGGTGAGAGTATGGGTTAGTTGTCATGTACAAGGGAGAATACAAGATCATTGGAGTTTGATTACCATCTATAACCGTTCTTTATATTCAATGGTTTTGTGAAATTTTGTAGTTCATCCCATGGTGGTATTAGGTGTGATAACTGAGTGGTGGTCATATGATATCTTATCTACATCTAGGATTGATTCCCTACATGTTTCAAAGTGTCTTTGGAAATATAGTGTTGCTAGGAGAAATGAGAACAATCATTATTTCCCCTCTAAACTATTCAATCCTTTCAAATGATCTCACGGTTTGGTACTGTGATGATGCATTTTAGATTATCTAGTGGATTCAACACCTTTTACATCAAATGAAAATGAAGGTTATGTCATTGGATAAGAAATTTTGGCATTGTATGATGGCCCTTTGTACCATCTCATGTGTACACTAGGAATTGAAGCAGTGGAAGGTGAATTTAGCTCATGAATTGGGAGTTATATGTCTATTAGTTTGTATCTTCCATGGAATAAGGAGGTGTGGAACCTCATCAAAACTATAAATGGTATGTCTAAGAATAATTTGAATTGGCTCTATCCTAGATTAAATAGTGGAGTCTACATACAGATTTGGAAATAAACTTCTTTTTCCTTTCTTTTGTTTAGGTTTTGGGAAACATTCCCTGGAATAGAAAGGCATACAGAGATATGCATTTGACATTTCAAGCTCCAGGGAGAAATCACTCCAAATTAAAAAAAAAATCTTTAGGGATTTGAGTACATAGCAATCCATTGACTCAAAGGAATTCATTGCACACATTCGCAATGAAATCGCACTGGGTGTCATTTCTTACCCTTTATCTCTTGATTTTTCTCTCGTTTCTGATAATTTGTGTAATTTGAGACGTATACTATTATGAAACTAGCTCACAAAAAGATAGAAAATATAGATCAACGACTTAGAAATAAGCCTCTTCGAGGGGGAAACCTCCTTTACATTACACAAACGAAAAATTCTTGGATGATACAAATGATAATACATCCTTTCTATATAGGAGTCTAAGGGGTCATAATATAATCAGAGCCGACATAACAATAATAATGTAAGGGCACAATAATAACAATAGTGGGCTTCTATGGGGCACAATGATAAAAATATGGGGACTACATGGGCACAATAATATAATAAGGGGGTTTTACTAATAACAATAAGGGGTTACACTAGTAGTATAGGGACCTAACATGCCCCTCCTTAAAAAGTGTTGTCCTCAATCATGAGTAGTTCTTGATGCTTTTGTATAAAATATTGTCCTCCCATGTGGAATCTTCAGCGGGTAATTTCTTCCACTTGATGAGATACCCTAAAATTGATCGATTTTGTAGCTATTGAGTTCTTGTTTCTGTGACTACTCCAAGTTCCAATATGATTTTTCCTTCCTCGTCAAGTTTTGGCAATATTGTTTGAACTGTGATCTTCCCGCAACTTTTGAATGAGTGGCCACACTTCTTCGTCCTTCTTCCATTCATCCCTTGCTTCATTTGTCCAATATGGTTGGATAATAGAAATAGCAAAAAACAATGCTTCCACATCCTCATCCTTTCTTGAGAGTGCATCTGCAACAACATTTTGCTTCCCTTTTTTGTAGATGATCTTAAAGTCATAACCCAACATATTTGTGACCCATTTTTCTGTTCTTCTAAAGATAATCTTTGTTATAAAAAGTATTTAAGAATATCATGATCCATTTTTACCTTGAAGTGTCTTCCCATTAGGTAAGCTCGCCATTTCTTAAGTGCATGTAGTATTGCCACCATTTCCTTCTCATAAATAGCTTGCTTGAGATGTAGTAGTAAAAATACCCAATTGACTACATCAAAACTTCTTTCATTACAATGTTGATTTGCCTGTTGTTTCATTTGATTCTCCACCAAAGTGGCATTATCCTTTCACTGCTTGAATCTTTTTCTTCTTGATATTTCCTTCTATCTTGAGAGTTTGAGGAGTGGTAATTTCTTCCAATGCATTGCAAGATATGGTCAGATTCATTTCTTGATGCTCGATGTGATCTTTCACTTCTTGAACATTTTTCTTCTTGATATGTTCTTTTATCTTGATAGTTTGAGGAGTGGTAATTCCTACCAATGCATTTCAAGATATGGTGAGCTTAATTTCTTCTTTCTCGATGTGATATTTCACTTCTTAAACTTTTTTCTTCTTGATATGTCCTTCTATCTTGAGAGTTTGAGGAGTGGTAGTTCTTGCCAATCCTTTACAAGATATGGTCGGATTCATTTCTTATTTCTCTGGGGTCGGTTCTTGGTGTATATCCTCTTCTTTTGACATTTAATGATCCTTTTCATCCTCCTCTTCACAATCAATGTAAAATAATTTCTTCTCAACACACTTATGACCTTTAATGTATTTGTTATCACAATTGTAGCAAATCCCTTTTGCTATTTTTCTTCTAACTGTTGTGGTGTCAACCTTGTAGGTTGTGGAAGGCTAGGAAAAACAACACTTCCATATTCACAGTTATGAGGGGTAGACTTCCTTGTTGCCACAATTTTTCTTTCCACTTTTCTTGCCAACCTAAATGCCTTCTCCAATGAATCAGGTTCCCAAAGACGAACCTCATGTTGAATGTTATCCTTTAAAGTCCCTATTGCGACATTAATCCTTTGCTTCTCTGGAATATAATTTTCCCTTATATTCAATTTTTGAAAGTCCTCAATAGGCTCTACCATTGAACACTCTTTTTTGAGATTTATCAACTGGCTAAATAAGGTGTTGCTCTTTGTATCCTCATAATGTGCTATCATTTCCTCTATGAAAATTGACAACGTAACAAGTGGTTTACGAGAACAAAGCCCTTTATACATAAAAATTGATTCGGTTCTAAATACGAAGATGCAATACGTATATTTTATAACAGTTGCACATCATGTAGATCAAAATATTTCTCCATTTGTAGTATCGAATTTACCAGATCATTGCCATCAAACTTCCTCATATCACCTTTTCTTGATTTTAGGAGCTCGATTTTGAAATGACTGTAACTCTGTAATTTCAAATCTCCAAGTTTTGAAATTGCAGCTTGCAGTAGCCCTCTGAGTCTTCTTTCTAACCCTGCAAGTTTGATCAAGATTGGATTCTACAATGAAGAGTTATGCCAAATCTCCCACGGTGACCTAATTATAGACTAGTTTAGTAGAGCGAACTTGTACGAAGTGCCACGTGTCACTGTTTCGACCTTAGTACCTGAAACAAATATAAAAGACACTACATGCCATCCTATTTCTGAAACTTTTGACGAAATTTCAATCTAATGCTCAAAACAAAAGTTATGACGATTTTCCCCAGGTCGCCTGTTTGGAATGTAATTCGGGAGTCTGCAAACACCCTAACTTCCTCATATCATATCTCCGAAAATATAGAGAGACAAGCTCTGAAATTTGGACCCAAAGTTCACAACGATTTAAGCTCAAATGAGTTTTTGTTTTAGCTTTTGAAACATCGTCAAATTTTTTTTATAGTGAAAATGTCATGATGACCTGTTTGGAGCAGTGAAACCCTAGAATCCAAAGCTCTGATACCAGATGTTATGAGACCATCTCACAAAAAGATAGATCAACGCCTTAGAAATAAGCCTCTTCAATGGGGAAACCTCCTTTACATTACACAAATGAACAATTATTGGATGATACAAATGTCAATACCTCATTTCTATATATAGGAGTCTAAGGGGTCATAATATAATCAGAGTCGGCATAACAATAATAATGTAAGGGCACAATAATAACAATAGTGAGCTTCTATGGGGCACAATAATAACAATATGGCAACTACATGGGCACAACAATATAATAATGGGGTTGTACTAATAATAATAAGGGGTTACACTAGTAGTATAAGGACCTAACATATACACTTTTGTTGTTGAATGATTCTTGATTTTTCATATCATGTATTCCTCATGAGGATGTTGGAAAATTGGTGGTGGTTGTGTTAGTATTGGCATATATGTTAGCACTAATGTCAACCATCCTAGCAAGAACGCGTTCTGTAGCAAATGCATGGCTTAGGAGGATTCCTATGATTGTTGCAAACTTACTGAAGAAGACATAAAATGATGATTACAATAATGGACCAGATGGAATTCCATGGTACTTTCAGGCTTCATGTAGAGAATCATCACAATAGTAGGCTTACTAAAGAAGCCATAAAATCATCACTATTGTGGTTGAGAGTTCAACTATCCAAGCACAAAGTAGAAGAGTCAAGGAGCAGAGAGTTTGCAGTCATCTCACAAGTAGTAAAAGGAATCAAATCCTACATCAGACCCTATCCAATGAAAATTTCTCTGGAAGAGTTTTCCAATGATATGTGGAAGTCCAAAAATGGTTTCCTAGATCAAAGAAATGATCTGTCAAAATCTAGGGATTTGAAGCCCAAGGAAGGAAGGAGGTCATCATATCGGATATCGGGATATCCAAGATTAGCATACCTGTCATATCGGATATCAGAACACAGGAAGATCATCAAATCAAGACATTGACCCTTCAGATATTGGAACCTTGGAGGCTAGTACATCGGATATCGGAACCTCAGAGGTCAGCATATCAGATATCAGAACCTCCGAGAATTGGAGCAAGTGGCATATCATAGGTTGGAACCTTGGGTTATCGGAAGGATTGAGGCATCGAAATATCAGGATATTGGAGGACTGAGACATCGGAATATCATAAATTCTTAACTAAGGCAATCTAGTAAGTTACGATGTCTAGCAGTTTTGATAGTACTATAAAATACTGAGGAATGTCAAAGAAGATTAACGAAGGATTTTGTTGCAAAACTAAGGTTTGATGGGCCCTCTTCTCTCCCCTCTAGTAGGACACATGACATCATGAGATTGGTTTCGAGGAGCTGAAGTGGCATCTGACATGGCATTATGACAGGACACATGGAAGGAAGATTCAATTTTATTGGGTGCCCTAATGTGCCAGATCCGGGTGACACGTATCATCACTGTGAAGCTACCACATGGGGTGATGACGTCATATCGAAGGTTGGCATAGTAGATAATGAAAAACCTATAACTTCAATACATATGATTTTGAAAAGTTAGGAAGAAAGGGGCTTCTGATATTAGGTTGCCTCTTGATCTTGAGAAACCAAAGAACCGAGGGCGTAGAGTGTTGAAAATAGCAACAAGATATGCTAAATATAGAAGTGCTAAAAATAGCATTGTTATAAATAGAATTTCGGGATACATTCCAATTTTATTTAGTCCATGAACTAAAATTTGAGAATTAAAATTCGAATTTGATCTTAGCAGCTGTTTGAAAAATAATTAATTAATTCATCTTGATTTAATTAGTTGGAGAAAGTCAAACAAGTCTATGTGAAGACATGTAACAATTTTCCCTTTGATTGAGGAAGTTATCCCTTAATTAAGGAGATCAGGATGAGTTGTACTTTGAGTTGTAATTAGTTAGCTCAGTTAACTAAGTTAAGTCTAGTTAGATTAGCTCCAATAGTTTGTGGAATTGATTGTGAGTTCAGTTAGTTAATGCATGCATGCATGTAACTAGTGTACTTTAGATAACTAAATATTCTCTCATAAATAACTCATGCATGTCAGTTTAGTCAGATACCAAGTTGAGATCAGAGGATGGGACATTGTATTATCAGTTGCAGGAATATTTGATTGAGGATATCTCTTGCATGCAGAAGGAATTCATTCCTTGAGGATTGCACAGTTACTTCTGAGTTTGGTGAGTTGTGTGAAAGGTGAATTCACACAGGTGGCAGCCAGAGGACCCAAGAGAAACTACACAAGGAAATAGGAGGCTTGGAGGACTGAACGAAGACATATGTTGTGTCTATTTTGTCTATGAGCAGCATTGAGGGATTGTACTGAGAGCTGGATAGCTTGTGAGCTAAAGCTTTGTGTAATCCGAAGATATTTCCACTTGTATGATAATACAGATAGCGGGGTTTTTAGTTGAGGCTTTCCCCAGAGTATTCTTCTGTGTTCATGTGTGATTGGTTTCTCATTCTCTGTTATATGTGTTCTATTTGATCTTGCTCAAAAATCGATTAAGCTTCCGCAAGTTTGTTTGTAGAAGTAGATCAAGTATTTTTCTTTATTATATTGCATTATAAAGTGATCTACAGTGAGAAATTATACATAGAGAATTTAGCGAAGGAAAATTGGCTCCCAGCAAAAATAAAATCCCTTAACACCTAAAAGTTAAGCCGCATGTCACAACTCTCGGTTCCATGGAGGAGCAATGCTCAAAGAGCTATGTGCCATAGGAGCTAAGGATATCGGAGCAGAGAAATATTGTAACGTCCCACCTCTGTAAAGTTACGATGTAGATTTTCTCTTATAATGCAATACAATGAGTTAAAGGATGTGTGGGTTGACATCTTTGAAATTGAGTATAGGATCAAAGGTATTGATCATTGAAAAGGGGCTAAACTTGTAAAAGACTTTGTGATAAGAAATCGAGGATGAAATTTGTGGCAAAGACGAATATGGGTGGCTTCACATGCACAAATGGCTGTGATAATGAGAATAGAGTGGTTACCTCTTTGATTTATCAACATCTATGGAATGATAAATGAAATTGGGACTCTCGAAGGAGTGTGCAGGTCACTTGAGAATTAATTTCTTAGCATGGAGCTCTACGCAGCCAGACTATGAAGTATTGCAAGGTCCATATTTGTTTGGGTACTGTGACAAGAAACTACCAGGAGATGTAATAGTGGCAAGGGGAGCCATGCCTAAGTACAGTTGGGCAGCTAAAGGATAGATTGCAAAGACTCACTTGCGTAGAATGCCTCAGTGGAACAAAACTATCACCTGCAATGGATAAGATGGGGGTGTTGAGAAAATTGCAAGTGCATTGTGGTGTGAATGGTGTGTATTGAGACAAAGAGTTTGAAGCCCCAGGGAGGAAACTAAGTTATACAACAACAAGTGCAACGAGAGTGTTGTATGTAGAATTGCAAGGGTAGTAATGAAGCATAGTCAATAGAGAGCCCTTGACAGAGGAGCTAGAGCATAGAGGAAGTGTTGTTGTGAGCAGTGAGAAAAGACCTACTGCATGTGAGCACAAAAGGAAGAGTGTAGAAGTCGAATATGCAAACAACCATTATTGATATTTTACTTGTATTATTGTATGCCTCTATTTTCAGTTTGAAAATTCTATGAAATAGTAGAGTAGTTGCAATAGCAGGTTGGTGCCTGCATACTGAAGATGTGTTTGCTTCTTGGAAAGTTGGTTCTTGTTAACCAAAGGGGATTAGTGCCTCCTGTGAGTGGGTGCTCACAAACAAATATATGCAATGAAGTGGGTGCTTAATTTACATCATAAACAAACAAAACATTTGGTGGTTTTTTCCCATTGCATTTCTACATGAAAAACACTGTGTCAAATGTATGTGTACTACTCATGAGATTATTGTATGAACATGTGTGTTTGAAATATTATTGGTTCACTGATTTTGTGAATGAATGCTCTCACAAGTAAAACAAAATAAGAAGGGATTGTAAGCATAATAACAAAAAACATAAGACTTTCATAATTACTGATTCACCCCCCCTTAGAAATTCCTTATTTCAACAATTGGTATCAGAGCAGGTTCCTTCAACAACAATATAATCACTAGAAAGTAGATCTATAAGGAATTATGTCTAGGTAAGAGAGTCAAGAGGCTTACTTAAGTAGAATACCAGTCTTTGATGGGACAAACTATGCCTTTTGGAAAGTTAGAATGGAAGCATATCTTATGTCCCTAGGAGTAGATGTTTGGACTTTAGTACTAGTAGACTACAATGTCCCTAATATTCCTCCCACTGATGTAGATGGTAAAAGAATATATGGTAATAATGCTAAAGCAAAAAAATTGCATTCTCTTTGGCCTTAATCAATCAAAGCTTATGAAATTTATGCACTGTAAGTCTGCTAAGGAAGTGTGGGTGAAGCATAATCAAAGTCATGAAGGAGATGAAAAAGTAAAGCAAGTGAAACTTCCAACTTTCAGAATGAGTTTTGAAAGCTTGACAGTAAATGAGAATGAAAGCATAAAAAAATACTTCCTCATAGTTGATGAAGTGACTAATATGATGTGATGACTTGGTGAAGAGGTCAAGGAAGAGATGATTTTTCAGAAAATATTAAGATCTCTACCATGAGATTTAATGCCAAAATCTCAACTATTGAAGAGATGGCTAATTTAAAGGATCTCAAGATGGACTAGGTGCATGGTACTCTCACATCCTATGAGATGAGTGTAGGAATAGAATAGTTTGAATCAAAGAAGAGGCATTCAAATTATCCAGAAAGGGAAAGGAGCATAAAAATCATCAAGACTGCTCCAGCTATGAATCTGATTAGGAGCTGGCTCAACTAGCTAGAACACTGAAGTGTGGCTCAGGAAAATATAAAGGGAAGTTTCCCTTTAGATGTTTTTATTGTGGAAGAGTTGGACATTTCTCGTCCAAATTCCCTTATAAAGAAGAGGCTGAAAGGGAAGAGGATCTAAAATTTGGAAACAAGTCTCAAACACATCAGAAGAAAAAACTCTATAACGAAAAAGGGTTCTACTCCAAAGAGGATAGCTCAACACCAAAGTCAGACAATGAAAAATCATCTGAAAATGAGTCACATAAGTATCTTCTTATGGCCTTCAAAATATACTCCAAGAAAAAAGGTATTATGGAATCTGAAGAGGAAGAAGAAGAAGGAGTAGTGGACCTTGAAGGGGAACTCGTCAGTGCCCTCGATGAGTTAAAGAAAGAAAGGAAGAAGAATAAGCACCTAAAGGAATAATTACAACGTGTAGAGGAGGGTATGTATAACTCTGTCAATAAGGAGTTTTCCTATCAAAAAGAAAATCTTGAGGAAGCTATCAAGAGAAAATATAGTCTAGTCCTTCTACTGGAAGAAAAACAAGGAAACTATGAGAGACTACAAGAGGAGAACAAGTAGTTGAAATAGGAATTTCTCAAGTTAACAAGGGAAAAAATCTCACAAACACATAAAGATGATATTTTGTCTTTGAAATTTAAACTGGAGGAGGCTATACGAAAAGAAGAGCTTCTTCAAGATTTGATCCAAGAATGGGAATAGAATTGTCAGAGTCTTGAAGTAGAGGTTGTCTCTCTAAGAACTGATCTTGAGAGAATAATGACTTAGAGGGTTTTAACTGAAAATTTTTCCAAAGGGATAAGGAGAATAAATAAAATTTTGAATAGACAAAGGCCCTCAGAATCAAAACTGTTATGGGTTACTCTAAGCTAGAAGAATCTTCTATGGGTAAGATCAAATTCAAGTCTGCATGATTCAAAGAACCACAGATCCATGGGAAGAAACATCATGAAAGAATTAATTAAGGCAAAAGAGTAGTAGGGAAAAGAGGAGATCGTCAATGGGGAATGGACCAATCAGTCAGATGACCAAGGTATTTTCCTGCACAATCTCATAATTATTCCAACAATAGGCATGCCTATTTGTTTAATGATCAT
Organism: Pinus tabuliformis; assembly: GCA_031772625.1. Taxonomy (NCBI): domain Eukaryota; kingdom Viridiplantae; phylum Streptophyta; class Pinopsida; order Pinales; family Pinaceae; genus Pinus; species Pinus tabuliformis. The sequence goes on along the minus strand of CM062814.1, from coordinate 444,781,544 downwards.
AGTTATAAGTGTCATATCTTTGGGCATAAAGCTATTGATTGTAGAAGGATCAAAGCTGAAAGAGATGGAAATCTTAGATATAATATGCTTCAGATTTCTAAACCTCAAAACTCCTCTCTTAGAATTTGAAATGTCTTCTCTCCCTTTCTAAGTGAACTAGAATGCTTCAAATGTAATAATTTTGGGCACAAATCCAGTGAGTGTCGATGCAGATTTGAACACCTTTCTAAGTCCCAATACGTTAGACAGTCAGCTATCCAGAAGGACAATGGGAGTTGGAAATGAAAGACTAAAATGAGTATGTAGTGTGGAATTGCCTTATCAACTCAGAATCAAGAAAAAAAATGGTATGTGGATAGTGGTTGTTCCAAAAATATGACTAGGGACAAAATCAAATTCCTGTAGTTGAAAGAGAAGGACAAAGGAAACAATGTCACCTTTGGAAATAATGCTCCAGCAAGAATCAAGGTAAAGGTGTAGTCAGTCTTGATAAAAAAAGTAGAAGCACATAATGTGATGTATGTAGAAGGTCTCAAGCACAATCTGCTTAGTGTTAGCCAAATGTGTGATATTGGCTACGATGTGACCTTTCGGTGTAAAGAATGTGAAATATGCAATGTAAAGAATGGAAAACTAGTGTGGAAAGTAATCAGAACCCACAATAATGTATATGTATTTGACGATTTGAGGGTTAACTACTGTTTAAGAAAAAAAGTGAAGCATGATTGTGGCACAAGAGGCTTGGACATATGAATTTTTACAGTTTGATAAAAGTGAGAAAGATGGTAACAGTGAGAGGGTTACCAAGAATATTGAGGCCCAATAACACAATATGCAAGTCATGCCAGTTTGGCAAACAAACTAGGAATCATTTCAAGTCAAAATAGTTCTCCTCATCCAAACCTCTGGAGCTCATTCACACAGACATTTGTGGCCCAACTAGAGGAAAATCCTGAAAAGGAGAGAGGTATTTCATGTTTCTCATTGATGATTTCACTAGGGCCACTTGGATTGTCCTCTTGAAAGAAAAATTGGAGGTGTTCAAGCATTTCAAGAAGTTTAAATCTCAAGTAGAAAATGAGAAAGACATAAAGATAAAATGCTTGAGATTAGACAGAGGGGGAGAGTAAACCTCAAGAGAATTTGAGGAATTCTGTGAAGAGCATGGCATCAAGAGGCAGTATGTAGTGGCTAGAACTCCTCAGCAAAATGGAGTAGTAGAGAGGAAGAACCGAACAATCTAGGAATGGTCAAAGTGATGTTGGATGAAGTAGGAGTGTCTCACAACTTCTGGGGAGAAGCGGTCCATGCAACAGTGTATTTGTTAAACAGAACTGAGCTCAGGCCTAATTGTGATAAAAATCCCTATGATTTATGGAAGGTAAGACTTGCATTAGTTAAACACCTCAAGGTGTTTTGAAGCAAGTTCTTCATTAAAAGGAATGAAAAGGATCCTGGAAAATTTGGTTCACGTGCTAATGAAGGGATATTGCTCAGGTAATCTACTCAAATAAAAGGATATAAGTGTTACAACAAGTGGAAAAAGAAGATTTAGGATTTCATCGACGTAATAGTAGATGAATTAAGTTCACAACCCGAGTCTTCTAAAATAAATATGAACTCAGATGATGAATAAAGTTCATATTTGAGGTCTATGGATCCGGAGGAAACAAATTCAGATAGTGAAGGTGAGAAAGCAAGTGCATATTCAAGGCCAAAGACACCATCTAGGTATGTACAGAAGAAACATCTTGATAGTGAGATTCTTGGAGACCAAATACATGGTGTCCAATCCAGAAGGAAACTTGTTGGGAATTCAAGTTATGCGAATTTGGCTCTATTATCATAGATAAAACCCAAGAGCCTCTGTCAATAAAGTAAGGACAAGTTCTGGGTGAAATCTATGAATGAAGAACTTGATTAGATTCAAAAGAATGATACTTGGGAGCTTGTTCTAAGACCGAGAGAGAAAATTTTTATTGGAACGAAATGGGTTTACAAGAACAAACTGAATGAACAAAGTGAAATAATCAGGAACAAATCTCGATTGGTATCCAAAGGGTATGCCTAAAAAGAAGGGGTAGATTTCGAAAAAGCATTTGCACTAGTAGCTCGACTGGAAGCTATCACGATCTTTATTTCTCTTTCCATCCATAATAATGTCAAGGTATATCAGATGGATGTGAAGTCTACATTTCTCAATCAATATTTAGAAGAAGAAGTTTACATTGAGCAGCCAGAAGGATTTCTTCTCACCTTCGATGAAGGTTTCGTATGAAAACTGAAGAAGGCCCTGTATGGATTCAAACAAGCCCCCAAAGCTTGGTATGAAAGGATGGATAAGTACCTTTAGAAAGAAGGGTTTAAGAAAGGCACAATTGATAGTAACCTTTATGTAAAGTTTGAAGGTGACCATATACTAATAATAGTGGTGTATGTGGACGACATAATATTTGGCAATGATATGGGACAATTGGGGCATCAATTTGAAAAATGTATCCAAACAGAATTTGAAATGTCCATGATCAGAGAACTATCCTTCTTCCTAGGTACGAAAATTGCTCAATCTCCACAAGGAGTGTTTATATCCCAATCCAAATATCTTAAGGAAACTCTAAATAAATTTGGGCTATAATATTTCAAACTAGTCAACACACCCATGACTACAGGTTGCAATTTGTGCAAAGAATATGGAACACCACCAGTAAAGCAGATTAAATACAGGTCAATGATAGGAAGCTTACTATATATCACAGCTTCAAGGCCAGACATCATGCAAGAAGTATGGATTGTGTCAATATTTCAAGCATTCCCATATGAGAGTCATGTTGTTATTGTCAAAAGAATTTTCAAATATCTTTAAGGAACAACAGAATGTGGGTTGTGGTATGTGAAGAGCGAAGAATTCAAGTTGAAGGCCTACACAGATGCAGACTGGGTTGGAAGCCTTGATGACAGGAAGAGTACCTCTAGTGCAACTTATTCCTGGGAAAATGTTTAGTGTCATGGGTCAGTAAGAAATAGGCCTCCATTACTCTATCGACTGTTGAAACAGAGTACACTGTTCCCACTACCTATTGTACATAGATTCTATGGATGAAGAAAAGATTGGAAGATATACAGGTAGAGTTGACTAATCCCATTCCAATAATGTGTGACAACACGAGTGCCATCATCATCTCCAAAAATCCAGTAATGCATTAAAAAACTAAGCATATTCCTATCAAGTTCCATTTCTTGAGGGAACAGGTTGCAACCAACATTGTTAAACTTGAATATGTGGCCACTAAAGAAAAATTGGAAGATATCCTTACCAAGCCACTAGCAAGAGAATCATTTGAATATCTTAGGCAACAAATAGGAGTCACGACTCCTCCCTCCAAATGACTTCATTTTGGTAGGTGGTGGCATCTACTCAACATGTGGAACTCATGGGAGAATGGGTTGCAAAGGTTCAGGGGGAGCACTCAAGAAGTATACCTTACCATTAATGTCAAAGGGGGAGAATATTACTGGGGCATCAGAAAAGGGCATGCTTATCCTGAGGGGAAGCTTATGGTGTTTCCATCAATGCCAAAGGGGGAGATTCTTGGACAATTGGTCGTGGATGTGTTGGTATTGGCATGTATGTTGGCACTGGTGTCAACCATCCTAGCAATAAATTGTGTTGATACAAATGCATGGCTCAGGAAGATTCCTATATTGCTACAGAATTATTAAAGAAGCCATAAAATCATGATTACAATGATGGACCAGATGTAATTCCATGATAGCTTCATGCTTCATGTAGAGAAGCATCATAGTAGTAGGCTTACTAAAGAATCCATAAAATGATCACTCTGGTGGTTGAGAGTTTAGTTGTCCAAGAACAAAGTAGAAGATTCAAGGAGCAGAGAGTTTCCAGTCATCTCATAAGTAGCAAAAGGACTCAAAGCCTACATTAGAACCTATCCAATGCAAAGTGCTCTAGAATAGTTTTCCAACAATATGCGGAAGTCCAAAAATGGTTTCCTTGATCAAAATATACGATTTTCCGAAGTCTAGGGATTTGAAGCCCAAGGAAGGAAGGAGGTTAGCATATCGAATATTTGGATATCCGAGATCAATATACCGGGCATATCAGATATCAGAACCCTAGAAGATCAACAAATCAGGACATCGACACATCATATATCAAAACCTTAGAGATCAGCACATCAGATATTAGAACCTTGGAGGTTAGCATATAGGATATTAGAACCTTGGAGAATTGGAGTAGGTGGCATATTGGAGGTTGGAACCTTATGTTATCAGAAGGACTGATGCATCAGAATATCAGGATATCGGAGGACTGGGACATCAGAATATAAAAACTTCTTAACTAAGATACTCTAAGAAGCTATGATGTCCAACAGTTTGAATAGTACTATAAAACATCGAGGAATGCAGAAGAATATTAACAAAGGATTTGTTTCAAAACCAAGGTTTGATGGGCCTTATTCTCTCTCTTCTGGTAGGACACATGGAAACATGACATTGGTTCTGAGGAGCTAAAGTGGCATCTAATGTCAGGATGATGTGGTAGTACGACATGACATATGGTAGGCTGATTCAACATTATTGGGTGCCCTAATATGCCATATCTGGGTGACACATGTCATCACTGTGAAGCTACCACGTGGAGTGATGATGTCATATGAGAGGTTGTCATATCAGATGATGAAAACCCTGCAACTTCAGTGTAGATGATTTCAAAAATTTATGATGAAATGGGCTTTGGTATTAGGTTGTCTCTTGGTCCTAAGAAATCGAAGGACTAAGGGCGTAGAGCATTTAGCAAAGGAATATTGGCTCCCGGTAGAAACAAAACACATTAGCACCTAAAAGTTAAACCAAAGGTCAAATATCTAAGTGTCACGGGATCTAAGGATATGAGAGTAGAGAAATATAGTAACGTCCCACCTCTATAAAGTTACGATGTGGATTTTCTCTGATAATAACAATGTAAACTTTGAAACAGGAACTGATACTGTTACCCGTTTTGTAGAGGTGGCAAAAAAATGACCCGATTTTCAAAAGTGGTGATGCAGAATACACATGTTTTTTTAGAACATGGTTTTTGGAACTTTAATTTTTTTCATGTGCATTAAGTTTTAGAATGGTAGTGAATGGTAGTGATTTTCATCCTGATTTTAAAAAGTGAGTATTCTGCATCACACCCTTTTTTTAAAAGACCTATTTTTTGACTTTAAATTTTCTAGTGTGTGAAATGTAAAAAATTATTTTCTAAATTTGATAGTTTTTGAAGTCGTCATTGTATTCATATTTTCTTGTTCTCTATCTTAATTTTTTTTTTTTTTTTAGTGGGGTTTTTATTGTTTTGCGTTTTTAAATTAGAAAGTCGATAGTTTGAATTTTAGATAATCTACATGTTTAGACATCCTTAATTAATTTTTCAATCCACATGAAATAATTGTTTCTAAAAAACAACATTTTTTAACAATGGACATAAAAAATAACCATTTTTAACATAAATATAACAAAAAAACTAAACGTTTTGATAATTTTTTGCTAGAATTAACATGTCAAAATCACAATTTTTATACAAAAATATTAACTAAAAATGGTCAAATAATAGTTTTTTTTATGAATTACATGTCAAAAAGATAATAATAACTACTTTTTTTTTTCAAAAAATAATGATTAACTTAAAAATCAATGCAGAAATCACATATTACCAATATTGAACATATAACAACCCTAATTGAGTGTTTATTCTTCTCATAAAATGTCAAAGTCAAAACATTGCAAAGCTTGATTTACAAGCATAACTTAAATTTAATCAACAATGTCACGTAATCCAAATTCTTCGTCCTCTAAAGTTTCATCATTTTCCTCTTCCACAATATTTTCTGTTTCATTTTTCTCATTTTCCTCTTCTAATGGGTCTTTGATGTCTGCAAATCTCCCAATATATGTCTTTCCAAACATTCCATGTAATGGTGGTTGGGGTTCCTTTGCCTTTTTTGCCACACGTGATTCACTAAAGTCCCCTTTCTTCAACCCAATTTCTTGCATTGCATCTCGAAGAAATTGAAGAGCATTAATTCTTTGCTGAATGAAATTGCATTGTAATAGATCTTTCTCAATTGCCGTTAGATCTAGCGAGGAGATTCGACGATTAAGGATATGTATGTAGGTCAAGCGATGTCTTCCTCCGCCGTTAGATCTAGCGAGGAGATTCGACGATTAAGGATATGTATGTAGGTCAAGGTGAGTGTTATCCTTTGAGTTTGTTATGCTTCATGGTGGGAATCAGTGGATTTCGGGTGGACTACATGCTCGAGGGTTATCCCCCTGTTCAGACCCAAAATCCTTTTAGAATGGTCCGTATTTCCTCATTGGGTTCGATTCTAATTTTAACGTGGTTGCAGGTTCTCGCCCCGATATGAGCCTCATCCGTCAGATCTTTGAGGGGTGATCGAACGGTGTTGACTTATGTTTGTTTTTCGAGGGTTTTGTTGTTCTGTTTGTGGGTCTATGGCTTTAAGCAGTTTGATATTTCTTTAGCCCAAAGTTCCTTGGGGACTGTTGTATTTTATGTATTTTTCTTTCCGATTTAATGAAATAGAAGTTACAACTCTTAGTTTAGCAAAACAAAAATAAAATTTGCTCAGGGGGAGTTCCAGTACAGGTACCAGTTCCCATTGGTTGGGTAGAGCATCTTTCTATTCACTGTGGTTTTGCGGTAGGCCAAGTCATTTATTCATATAAGCGAATGAATGTTAAACATGTATTTTTGTTTTCTGATTTTTGTCTTTATTTTTTATGCTTGTGGTTATTCCAATGTATTAATGTTTTGTAATTTGAAAATTATGAAATCAAAAGAGGAATGTAATATTTCTTTGGGTTAGGTTAGTTATCGAGGTTAATAAACAAACTATAAGTCATTGAACCAAAGGGGAACAATCATAAACGCTAATTAATAGGCTTGAAGATTGCTGCAAGCCCTAGGTTAAGCCTGCATTATCCACAGACTAAACACACATACACACACACACACATATAAGTACTCTTGAAAACATAAAAAAATGTGTAGATTGTTTTTAATACTAAGTGAATTTATTGTTCTAGATATTTCTATCTAACACACATAAACATAATATGTTGAATGAAGGCTTTCAAGCTATTTTTGAAAAGTATCAACTGTAACTAATATAATGTAATGAGAAAAATATCAGAGTCGAAGAAAGTAATACATGAGAGCTAAGAAAAATTGAAAGAAAAACTAATTTAAAATTAGTAATATTAGTAATATATGTCAAGCATACTATTATAGGATTTATCATTCACATGTGTTTCCTTCCAAGGTGTTTAATACCCAAAATAGTGAAATAAAATTTAGATGTGAGAACATAAGGGTTTTTCTTTATTTTTCTAATGAAAAATGAACAACCACCAAAGAAGATGTACAAGCAACATGCATAACATAATAGGTAACCTTTTACTATCCCTAGCAAAACATAATTAATTTGTTTTTGCATCTAGTTGCCTGGGGATACCATAGTTCTCCACACAATGTACCCAGATATGATTTATAAAGCACTTGTACAATCGACAATTTGTATAGAAAACCATAAAAGGAATATACTACATAATTAAATCTCCACAGGTAACCTCAAAAGAGCATGTTCTAGTAATGTAAGTGTGAGCAGTCAAAGACTCATTAAGAAGAAAAACAAACATTTCTAAAATGTATTTGGTGAGAGTTATAAACCCCAACTCGTAAGCTTTTCACGCCAAAAAGGGTTCTTGGTCAAAACATTAAGTTATGAAAATTAAAGAGAAATATAACCAATTAAAAATAATCCACTCAATTAAAATATAGCATCTATCATCACTTATTTTTATTATACTTTATTAATATCCTAATTAAAACCGTAAAAAAATTAAATTACATTTATAATACAAAACCATGAGTACACACCTTGCCATAATTAGACAAATGCTCGGTGGAAGTTTGAGGCTTCATTTTAATGATTTCATGAAATATTTGTTTATAACTTGCACGGATACCTGTACCATGGATATAATATAGAATAAGCGCACCAATATAGAATAAGGGCATCTGCATTAGAATACTATAGACATGGATGGAAAAATATTATCATATAGTTTGTGAAGCCATATTATGTCTACTTGTACTTTTGTTTAAATTATTGTTGTGAAGCCATATTGTGTCTACTTTCACTTTTGTTTAAATTATTGTTTGGTACAATCAAATGAAGATATTGAATATATCGATGAAATCATGGACAAAATGTCAATATTTGGGAGTTTGGTTTGTGACATACGATAGAACCCTAGAAATAGATTTATCGATGTAGGTGAATTTTGCCGCTATATCAATTGGATTTGGATAGTCACTCAATTGGATGGACGCCTAATAAATGAACTTTTTTTAGTAAATATTTTTGGAGGGTTGTAGGTCTAATTAGAATCAATACTCTTCTGCATTAAAATACTATAGAGCTGGATGGAAAAATATTTGCATATAGTTTGGGACGTCATATATGGCCCGATACAGGTGGAAGTACTTTTGTTTAGATTATTGTTCATGTACAATTGTATAATGATATTGAATTTATATATGAAATCATCGACACAACGTTAAAATTGGGGAGTTTGGTTCAATTTAATATGTGACATACGATAACAGCCCTAGAAATAGATTTATCAATGTAGTTCGTGGATTTTGCTGCTATATGCTTTTGATCTTCGGTAAAGACCGTCGTCGAGGAAGCTACTGCAGCTCTCCAAGCGCCAGGCATTCGGGCCATTGGAATTGAAGGAGATGTTCGCAAGATAGAGGATGCTGCTCGTGTTGTTGAAGTAACAGTAAAGCAGTTTGGAAGACTTGATATTCTTGTGAATGGTGCTGCGGGCAATTTTCTTTGTGCTGCAGAGGATTTATCACCAAATGGCTTCCGAACAGTATTGGATATTGACTCTGTTGGCACATTTACAATGTGCAATGCTGCATTGCAATATTTAAAGAAAGGTGGACTTGGAAAGTCTCCTTCAGAAGCTGGTGTTATTTTGAACATAAGTGCGACATTGCATTATATAGCAGGATGGTATCAAATTCATGTCTCTCCACCCGCACAGGGTCACCCCTGGGCCGCCCCGCCCCGCCCGAGGGGCGGAGTGTCGATTCCGGGAATCGACGCTCTGCCTCTCGGGCGGGGCGGGGCGGCCCGGGGGTGGCGTTGCACAGGCGGCGCCCGCGCAGCGCCACCCCCGGGCCGCCCCGCCCCGCCCGAGGGGCGGAGCGTCGATTCCGGGAATCGACGCTGTATCAACAGCTGCCTTGGCTGCAGAGACATGAATTTGATACCACACGTTCCCTGTAGGCAGTGGCCAGGGTATTGGTTCAGGGTTCCAGTTTTCACTGATGGGTAATTGATACCTGTGCTGATCCGTCACCGGCATGTCCATGTATGTATTCCAACATTCAAACTCTAGTGATGACGATGGATTCAGACAATTTTGCCTCTTCGCAGGGTAGACTGACGAGACTTCATCGCAGTTGAAACCCACTGATATTGACACCTGACTTCTGGTTCCGGAGGAATTTAACTGCTGGGGGACGACCTGGAGGCTGGACGAGGGCTCCACATAGGACATGGCCACGTTGTTGGCATCGAACACGTCATGGCTAAGAAATCTCTGCATAAATGGATCCTCGCTCTGAAGCTACCCAGAGACGGAACTGAATTTGGGCATAACTGATTCTTGTTGCACGTCAGCAAGTGACGGGGACTGCAGTTTTGGGTTCGAAACCACCAGGGTAGAATGTCTCGCTTTCTTGTATATCCGGCACTGCACCCAATCGTCCAACTGAAAAAACACAAGCCATGATTAATTCTTTAAATTCCTATTAAAATTTTCTTTAAATTATATATACATATCAATTATTTTTTGGCGCTGCTCAAGGTGGTAGTTTAATTGGTAATAGTTGTGTTATGAAATATGATGTAAACCCAAAAATTAGTTCAAATTCCTACGAATCCAGCGAAAAAACAATTCTTACGCGCAGAGATCGCAACTTCTTAGTTGGCATGGTTTCAATGAGGCGGTATTCGTGCATGATCCAGTTGGTCTTGAGGCCCTTCGGCGGCCTTCCTTTGAAAAACACCAGCGATTTCTTCACGCCTACTTTCTGGGACGACATGGATTCCGACATGACAAGCCCCGCCCCGCCCGAGGGGCGGAGCGGGGCGGCCCGGGGGTGGCGCTGCGCAGGCGGCGCTCGCGCAGCGCCACCGCCGGGCCGCCCCGCCCCGCCCGAGGGGAGGAGCATCGATTCCGGGAATCGACGCTGTATCAACAGCTGCCTTGGCTGCAGAGACATGAATTTGATACCACACGTTCCCTGTAGGCAGTGGCCAGGGTATTGGTTCAGGGTTCCAGTTTTCACTGATGGGTAATTGATACCTGTGCTGATCCGTCACCGGCATGTCCATGTATGTATTCCAACATTCAAACTCTAGTGATGACGATGGATTCAGACAATTTTTCCTCTTCGCAGGGTAGACCAACGAGACTTCATTGCAGTTGAAACCCACTGATATTGACACCTGACTTCTGGTTCCGGAGGAATTTAACTGCTGGGGGACGACCTGGAGGCTGGACGAGGGCTCCACATAGGACATGGCCGCATTGTTGGCATCGAACGCGTCATGGCTAAGAAAGCTCTGCATAAATGGATCCTCGCTCTGAAGCTGCCCAGAGACGGAACTGAATTTGGGCATAACTGATTCTTGTTGCACGTCAGCAGGTGACGGGGACTGCAGTTCTGGGTTCGAAACCACCAGGGTAGAATGTCTCGCTTTCTTGTATATCCGGCACTGCACCCAATCGTCCAACTGAAAAAACACAAGCCATGATTAATTCTTTAAATTCCTATTAAAATTTTCTTTAAAGTATATATACATATCAATTATTTTTTGGCGCTGCTCAAGGTGGTAGTTTAATTGGTAATAGTTGTGTTATGAAATATGATGTAAACCCAAAAATTAGTTCAAATTCCTATGAATCCAGCGAAAAAACAATTCTTACGCGCAGAGATCGCAACTTCTTAGTTGGCATGGTTTCAATGAGGCGGTATTCATGCATGGTTTCAAGTGTGCAGGTTCTGCCAATGCCTTGATGTTCCCTCCCTATTCAGCTTACTATGACTCAACCATGTTTTCCTTTGGGCACGTCCGCCAGCACTTCAAACCCGGGTTATAGGAATGATATGGCAGATAAGGAAAGTAGTTGCGCCTCTCTATCATGGCAACTAATGGTACCTATAGGTAGGGAAGAGACCGTGTTGAAGTCGAGAATCTAATTGATGATGCCCATGTCCGGATATTTACTAGGCATTGAGTTTTGAAACCAACAGTTAGTTCCATGTCAAGGAGTCTTATTGAATTATAATAATTTGGTCAACTAGCGATAAATATGATTAATGGGATAAAGTAAAGAACTTGGGATTTTGGCCAATAATTTCAACCCTCTTATGGACCCTAAAACAAAATAAAACTTAACATGGGATGAAATAATCAATAGTGGTTTCTCTAGTCCATCATAGTGTCCTCTAGGCTTTGAAAACAAGGTGACCCAAGTCACTTCTTTATCTCTTGAAAAGCAGGTTACCACTGGGGAAGATGAGTGATGCTCCTTCTCTAGTCACATCATTCCAACAAAGGAATTATGGTTATGTTTGAGAAATGGAAAACAAGTCCTTTCCACATTGAAATTATCAAGTAAGTTTAGAACTATTTCCTCATATTTCTCTTCCGGAACATTTGGAAGAGAGAAATAGGATAATTTTAAAATTTAGTAACCTCCCAAGTTCAAAAATATGGGGTCTAATCATTCAAAATATATAGAAAATGGTTGGACTAAATAATATATCTCTTAAATATAAAGACACTTCAAGGTTACTAGCTCTTATCTTGTTAGAATTTAATATTTTAGTATTTATTCATTAGTCAACCAACCAACCTTTCCATGGAGGATATACCTTTCCTAACAAGTTGACTCCACTTCCATTCCTCTAAACCAAGTAAACCAAGTCTAAATTACCCTTTGGTGGCGGGGGGGCGGGTGGAAAATAAAAAAAAATCTAGTCTAAATTACCCTTTGTTATATTCATTGAATATTAAACTTAAAGTTTTCTGCCAAAATAATGAGTAAAAGTCATTGATTCCCAATTTATTATAATGCATCATCAATTGTGCGTTGTAATAATTTTTAGAACATTGGTGTTCTCAAGTATCATGCATTCATTGGCACAATAATTTTTTAAAATATTATCTCATGGTGTTTTTTTTATGTCCTGGAGCACCACCAGTAGTGCATCATAGAAATTAAGGGCACATCAATATGACCATGAAATTTGTTTATTAATGTACTTAAGATCTATTGGAGCATTGTTAAAGGTGCATTACTACATTTAATAATAATAATTGACCGACAATTGCAGGAAATTTTAACTCAATAACGAGTTAAGATGTACCAAATCACCATAAATGGTATGTCCTTTCTTTCTAAGTATACTAACAAGCATAATAAACCAACAATATGCTGTATATATTAACCCATTGTACATAGTGTGGCTTGTAAAAGCATCAATGATCACTGCGAGTTGATGCACCACGTGGAATTTTTTTTGAAAATAATGAAAAGACAAACAAGTTAAAGAACAATTTTAAATTTTAAACCACTAAATACGTAGAGTGGGGGATAACAATCAATTTACTTGGTCCCTTTTTCATTCAAATAAGTATGGTTATGTTATGGTTAGTGTGTAGAGAAAAAATATATAAAAAAAATTAGTATTGTTTGCAAAAATCCACCATGGAAGTAGAGAGGAAGTCTTCGCTTCAAGACGACAGAGATTCTAAAAAGGTTGTTACCAGAAGGAACAGTGTTGACATGGGAGTCTGCTGAAACCAGTCGTAGATTTAGAAGACTTTTGAAACCTAGAATGTTGGGCATGCATGTGAACTCAGATGGAGCACTAGTTGATGAAAGAGAAGAATATGGAACATCTTCGTCAGCATCCAGTCACTCATTTGAAGATGTGAATTCTGATGGTGTGCAAGAAAATATGAGTGATTTTGAATAATTGTTTAAGATAGTTTATATAACTGATGTATGCATCGTATCTTCAAATAAAATTAATGTTTTCCATATTTTGTTAAATGAGAAGTTATGAAGCATTTTTATGTTGTTGGATTATGTCTTAAGTATGATAAATTTTATTTTTTAAATATATACAATGCAATATCAAATTAGAGATATAATGTCTGTTTTATTCAGTATACACATAAGGACTTTTGAATTCATTCAGTGATATAATTTGTTCATAATGTCATGTTTTTTTAGTTTTATAGTTGAAAAAATTTCAATTTCTTTTGTATCTAGCATGTTGTGGTTGAAAACATGTTAAATTTATACTTAGGAAAGAAAAATGATATTCTACCAGAAACATTAATGTGTTTTTTCCTTAAAATTTAACTTTGTTTGAGACATAAAAAATTGGTTTTATTAGCATTTTTTAAAAAGTATGAAAATTGACCCTAAAAAAAAAAATCATTATTCCAGTATCAACACTTTCGTTCTGAAGCTATATTTTGCAGGAAAATTTCGTAGAAAATTTCGTAGTCACTGCCATTTTTAAAACAGCCGCAAAATTGACACCTAAAAAAAAAAACATTGTTCCAGTATACACACTTTTCGTTTTGAGCACTATTTTTGTGGTTTTTTTGAGGTTTTTGGGCCAGAGTTCCCGTTTTGAGTTTATAGTTCCCGTTTCAAAGTTTACATTGTTTAATGTTGTACATTGAGTTAAAGTATGTGTGGGTCGATAGTTGTGAAATTGAGTACAGGCTCAAAGGAATTGAGCGTTGAAAAGGGGATAAACATGTAAAAGACTTTGTGATAAGAAATCAAGGATGAAATTTGTGGTAGAGACGAATATAGGTTGCTTCACATGCACAAATGGTTGTGATAAATGAGAATAGAGCGGTCACCTCTGTGATCTGTAAAGATATGTGGAGTGATAAATGAAATTGGGAATCTCAGAGGAGTGTGCAGGACACTTGAGGATTAACTTCTCAACATGGAATTCTACACAATCAGACTATGAAGAACTACAATTTCCATCCTTGTTTGGGTATTGTGACAACAAACAACCAGGAGACACAACAATGGTAAGGGGATCCATGCCTAAGTATGCTTGGGAAACTAAAGAACAAATTGAAAAGATTGCCTTGCGTAGAGTGCCTTAGTGGAACACAACCATCACTTGCAATGGAGAATATGGGTTGACCAAATTGCAAGTGTGTGGTGGTGTGAATGATGTGTGTTGAGACAAAGGTTGAAGCACCAAGGAGGACACTGAGTTATACAAAAACTAGTGCAGCAAGAGTGTTGTCTGTAGAATTGCAAGGGTGGTGTTGAAGCACAGTCGGTAGAGAGCCCTTGATAGAGGAGTCACAGTGCAAAGGAAGTGTTGATGTGGGTAGTGAAAAAAGGCCTTCTGCATGATGTGGGTAGTGAAAAAAGGCCTTCTGCATGTGAGCGCAAAAGGAAGAGTGCAGAATTCGAATATGCAAACAACGATTGTTGGTATTTTACTTGTATTATTGTATGCCCCTGTTTTTAGTTTGAAAATTGTATGAAATAGTAGAGCAATGGCAAGAGCAAGTTGGTGCCTGCATTCTAAAGAGGTTGGTGCCCCTTGGAAAGTTGGTGGTTGCTAACCAAAGGGGGTTAGTGCCTCCTATGAGTGGGTTCTCACAAACAAACATATGTAATTAAGTGGGTGCTTAATTTACATCATAAACAAACAACAAATTTGGTGGTTTCTTCCCCCTAGATTTCCACGTGAAAAAAATTATGTCAAATGTGTGTGTGATACTCATGAGGTTGTTGTATTGACATGTGTGTTTGAAATATTGTTGGTTCACTGCTTTTGTGAGTGAATTCTCTAACAAGTAAAAGAAAATAAGAAGGGATTGTAAGCATAACAAGAAAAAAGATAAGATATTCATAATTACTGATTCACCCCCCCTCTTAGAAATTCCTTATTTCAACAGAGGAGATTTTGTATTTGAGGATTGAAACCTCTTGTTTATGAATTTACATCATAGTATAGTTGATTGGGATGTATAATATTGTATTGTTGTGTGTTTCAAATTTTTTATCCAAGCATTATTATACTGCAAATATGGGACCTTTTGTAATATGAAGCAATGAGAGTAAAAGTCAATATTTTCAAGTGGCTGGGAAAATTTTATTTGGTCGTAATAGCTATTCAATGAAGAAGGAAGATGTTCTAAGTCTCAAAGTGAACCTTTCCAATACCAAGTTCACAAACTACAAGAAGATATTATTGCTCTTCAATTGAAGCACAATAATATGGTATCTTTTCTTTTTTGATTTATGGAAATTTAATCAAGTACCATAGTATCATTAAGCAATTAGAAGATGAAATCTCATCTATAAGCCAAAATATGGAAGATATAGAGTTCTCTTTGAGATAACATGGTATAGAATCCTCCTTGGAAAGCACCTATGCAAGCTCCCCTGAACAAGTTGTTCTTAATTTAAATGAACCAACTATATATCTATATCTATATATATATATATATATATATATATATATATATATATATATATATCTAGGTCTATGTCAAGATGTTCCTCCACTCCCCCTTGATGTTTAAGTTATGGAAGTTAAAGCCTATTGTATTCTAGGAGTTTTTTTTGGACAATTCACACCTTTTAGTTATCTACCCTACATATGGCACCATGTTGGCATTTTTTTGTTAGAGTTTGACAAGCTTCATCCTTTTGTCTCAATCAACCAACTAATTCTCTTTAACATTTTATTGTATTTGTTGCAATCCAAACACAAATTTTCATTAATATAAATTCTCATTCTGAAATATATATATCTTTATATATATATATATATATATATATATATATATATATATCCCTTTGGAAAAGTCGTAATTTTCATTATTCAAAGAAAATTACATTTTGTAGATGCAAAAGCATATGTTGTATGTGAGGCATAGTGCCTATCAAGTATGTAGAAACAATATATGGTGTACTCCTCGCAGGGAGGCACTGAACTGTCACTGAACCTTCAAAAAATCTCTACGCAGAGAGTATTTATATGTTTTAAAATTTTTTGCCTTTCTTTTTTCCACTTTTCTCCAACCTTCCATGTTGGGGGTGGTAGTTACAATGGTCATTTGATTTTCATCCAAGTTTAAAGGAAGTTCTTTATCAGATTCAGATCCCTCTGATCCATGAGTTCATTTGCTGCTATGTACTTCCAATCCTATTATTTGGGGCTCCTGATGCGACAAGGGGTTGTTGGGCCTCAAGATGCATGCAACAGTATGGTCTGTCTCCTCCTTTTGTGTGTTGTTCTGGTCCTTCTGTATATCCTTTTCTGCATTATTTTCTGTTGCTCCTGCTTGTCCTACTTCTTCTCCCAAGGTGTCTGTGCATTGCCAACCTTTTGGTTTTTTGGGTTGTTTTTTGTTCCTTTTGGGATCTTTTTTGGCTTGAGGACAGGCACTGTGAAGGTGGCCTATCTGCAAACATCCACGACACCGAAAAGCTATATTTTCGTAATCCAGAGGTTGTGTCCATTATGTATCATTGAATATCAATGTGATACTGTCTGGTAGTCCTTGACTAAGGTCTACTTCGATGCATATCCTGGCAAAAGTAAATATGCCCCTTGTGAATCTATCCTCATCAATCTTTAGGAACTTTCCCAGGGATTTCCCTATACCTTCTAAAACTTGATGGTGCTAGAAGTGCAATGGTAGGTTGTGTAGTCTGATCCACACGGGCATTTTTGATACCACCATTGTGTTGGCATCAAATTTTAGGAACCAAGGGGTCATGAAGAACCTTGCATTGCCCTAGAACCATGGCCCTTTATTAAGTATATATTCCTCTTCTTGAACTGTGTTGAATTTGACAATGAAAAATCCTTTGGAACATAAAAGGATTTCACAAGTTGGAGACCAGGCAGCAAATATCCATTGGTGCAAAAGATCAGATTTGGGCCAAAACCCATTAAATCTGCATATGACTGCTTTATTAAGAAACTCAGAATACAACCGCTCTACCTCAGGTATTGAGACAGTGAATGAAGGATTCTGAGATATTTTCTCCACTATGTAGGGCCCTGGTAGTTCAATGGGAGATGTTGGTTTGGCTTGAGATTTTTCATTTCTTTTGATTGCATCCTTAAACGTACCTATGCCCTTTGAACTAGTACCCGAGCATCCACCTCACAACCGCAAGTTGAGTATGATGTTCAAGTCTATTTCAATACATACATACATACATACATACATATATCTATATATATATATATATATATATATATATATATATATATATATATATATATATATATATATATATATATATATATATATATATATATATATATATGTATGTATGTATGTACATATTCTCTGACACAAGACACAATTTTTTTATGAGAACTGAGAATAACTTAGTTATATTAAAATCCATTGAACTAAAGCTCAATTTAGATACATCATTTACATAAGAAAGTTGAAACGAATGGACATGGATGGAATGGAGTATGTATCAATGAACATATACAAAATTTTGACATTGAACCTTTTGAACAAAATAAAGCAATTTCTACAATATTCCACTTGTACATTTTCTATTTCTGACCTAAAAAAACAAAAAATTACAAAGCATCAAAATGTTACACTAAACCTGTTGGTTATGTGTTATATTCTTTCCATGACTAGAATGTAGTGCCAAGATTTTTGTTTTTATGCAGACACAATAATATTTAGGTGGACCCAAGGTTGGGAGGTGGACCCAAAGATGGTAGGTGGATCTACCCATGGTTTTGTGCATGGGTTTTGCACATGATTTTGGGCATGATGTTTTTCTTCACATAGTATTTTGTAGATCTGGTCAAGGGAACTATGGTTATGTTCTAATCCAAGGTTAATGGATTGGGGTTTATGAATGATTTGACATGTATATATATGTATTGTAAAATTAAAAGGAATATAATGAAAAATCAATCTGGTAGTGCCAATTTTTGGATCCAAGGGAAAATATCTGTGTATATTTGTTTTATGTTCTCGCCATTGTTTATTTTTTCTATTTCCAAGAATTCATTTGTAGTTAATTTTTGTACAAGGTTAAAACCTACATTTGGTATCAAAGCAGTTTCATCTTTGAGGGGATGCCTTTGTTGTTGAGGATTTTGCTCGAGTCTATGGTAGACCTTGTTATAGTGGGAGATCTACGGGATCAATTCTTGCAGTAAAAGGATATGGTGAACTGTGGAAAGATAGAGATCAAGAAATTCAATGGAAAACATTTTGAGTTATGGAATATTAAGATGGAGGATCTAATGGTGGATAAATATCAATGGATTACAATATATCTAGGTATTAAACCAACGAAAATCTCAGCAAAAGACTGGGTGAAGTTGGATCAGAAGGAAAAGAGCACAATATGGTTGTGTATCTTAGATTTAGTATTGTTGAATGTATGAGGGGAAGCTACACTGAAGGCTTTGTGGGACAAGTTAGGGAATTTGTACCAATCTAAGTCTCTAGTTAAAAAAATGTTCCTATGAAAAAATATGTATAACCCGAGGATTATGGATGGTGACTTCATAACAGAGCATCTAAATGCCTTTAATACTATGGTAAGCTAGTTGTTATCTGTTGATATAAAAGTCTTAGACGAAGATAAGTGCAACAATTTTTTGTGTTCTCTACTTGTTGATGGTGTTGGAGCTGCCAACATGTCAGGGTATCTCCCTGGTAAGAAGTCCCAACTAGACCTTAGATCGTTTGGTGTAGGAGTCCGAGCAGTGGGTCATATAGTATCGCCTTGACCATGGTTGAATGCAGAGGTAAGTAGGATGCCCTTGTTGGTAGCAACGGTGTGACATGTGAAACAAGCCAAAGAAGGTGCATGAATGGTCCTAACACATTAAAGGTGGGGTGAGTGAGCCCCTTGGAAATATGTGGAAAAAAGCGGCTTGGAAGGGAACACACAAGAAAAGATGCATCACAAACTAGAAGGCAGGTTAACCAACAATCCAAAGTGATGGTTAAACCAACAACACATCTCAGTAAGATTCATACATATATATACAAAAAGAGTCTATACATACATGTGTAAGCAAACAACTACATATATCATTAGAGTAACCAAGATAACTAAAAAACAATAACAACATATGCATGAAACATGTTGGCTCTGTTATATTAAGAAGTGAAAATTCCAATCACATAGTACAACCATGACCAACCACTAGTCCTGATAACGAAACGTCACAGTCATTGCTGCCTACTCCTCCAAAGAGATGTACTAGCTCCGCACTATGGAGAAGTCAAGGCTTGTTACAATACACTCCAAGCTTTCTCTAAGATACTCTTATCAGAAGCTTGGCTGCCCAAAAGCCCCTACAATGAGTTATAAGGTTCTATAAATAGCAAAGGGTGGGGTGAACCTTGACATTCCCCTTTGTGATTGTTCACCTACCCTCATGACTCTTCAACTACTCTATGACTGTTACATTCAACTATCAACACTTGGACTTTCACCTTACAAGATGTTACATGCAATATGAACATGTACCCAAGTGAGAAACCATAGGATTGAGCAAGCCATGCAAGACATCACTAAGACTCAGACAGTTGTGGGAATACCAACTCTTCGATATCCTCGCAATGGTCGATGGTGGTGAATTGATGCCAAGCTTGGTAGTCCATGATGGTGTTTGTGTACTCTGTGGTGACATCTTTCTGGAAATGATATCTTGCCTCTGTTGCATCCGGGTACATTGATTTGGATCCTCTATCAAACTCATCTGATAACATGTGCATCATCATCTTGAGTGTGACCGGACCAATGAAATAATGATGCATAGTGGCTGTGTTGATTGCCAAGTATACGCTAATGGCTATACACATCAACTCATAAAAGTACATGTCCAGCTCCAATTGGACTTTATTATTTGTCTTTGCCTTAGTGAGTGTCCCAATGGATGGGATTGCATGCACGTGCATGACAACATCCATGCTTCTGAATGCCCGTGCATGTGAAGCCTGCAAACTGGCGATGAGATGCAAGAGTTCTTCATAGTTTCGGATGTGTGCCTTCAACTCTACCACCTTGGGATTCATCAACTTGGGCAAGTATAACGGGGCTCCCTTGTATCTCATTGTCCATGTTTGCATGCGGTCTATGATAGTGTGAAAATCTAACAGATGCATGCTCTCCTAGCAGAACACTATTGCCAACCATTGAGATGGTCAGCTAACTTATGCACGATGACAAATCTGGAATACAAAATTCACATGACTGTCTCGAGAGATGATACCTCATTCAGTATTGCTCTCTTCAACTCTGCTCTAGCGGATGCTATAATCTATTCTCCTCCCTACTTGGCCGTCTGTAACTCCTTAGTCATTTGCTCATTCTCTGCTATCAAGAAGCGAACACTCAAGGTGGTGGCTTCGATATATGCTCTAGTATCATCGGCCAATGTTATTGGATGCTTGTCCATGTCAGATATGATCACTCATTCTTTAAACTATGTAGGAGATGTGTGGACATCTAGAGTAGTCACTATGCATGATTGCACAACTCTATGTTGCGACCCGTCGAATGATATGTTATGCATCTCTACTTCCAGATTGTCTTCAAGGATCTTAGTATCTCCTTGATCGCTTAGGACTTTCTCTGCTTCCGGATTTGGTGAAGTCAGTGGGTTAACCTCTTGGTCGTAAGGCATGAGGTCAATATCCTATTTTGACTCTAGCTGCTCCATATCCATATCCATCTGCTCAAGTAGTTGTTCAATCTCTTGAGCAAAGTCCTACTCATGTGATTGCTCACCCTGTCTGCTTTGTGCTAGCTGATCGGATGAGTCTACAACCTCTATGGGCACAATTTCATCAATCTCTACATGCTAAACCTCCTGCTGTGTCTGTCCTTGCTGCACTTCCTTCTCCTATCAGTGAAACTCTTGTTCTTCCCGGAGCTACTTCTTCAACTCTTGCAACTCCTTCACTATTTCCACCATCCTCTGTTTCTCTCTCTACCTTTGCGCATTCCTCCTATCGCGCTGTCACCTTTTTGCCTCTATCTCTAAAGCTTCTTTCTCCACAAGTGGGTCTACTTTTAACTTTTGGTTTTGTTCTGCCTCTGTGCTATCATCAACCTTCCTCTTGCCTTTGTCATGCATAGGTCTGTTGCCCTCTACTGCTACTGATGATGGTGCTCTCTGAGATGCTGCTTCGCACCATTTTGCAAACCATTCCACAGCTATGATGACCGGTTCATTGAGCCTAGAGAAGTTGTGACAGTATCTCCATGGGTCTTCCTTAGGCTAATGACATGCCCCATGGATCCACGGAAATTTCACTCTCACACAGTGGCCCTTTACAAAGCAATGCAGGTCATACGGATTGAAACTTCTGGTGCCGAAAATGAATCTTTTGAACTCCTCTGTCTTAGGATCAACATGCTTGAGATTTCGTATCTCAAATAACACGATCCACAAAGGAAGAGAGGGCCAAGGTGCCTTCCTCTTCCTGGGCAGTCTAGTTAACAACCTTATCGAGATGTGATATGACACTTCTTGCATGATGAGCTTGTCCATGGCGAAATTCGGTAGAACATGCGAAAGCTTCTCCCCGGTGTACATCCTTATGAAGGTGTGAAGGGGTGAGGCATACCAATCTGGAATGTCAATCGATGCCTCCATCGTTGCCTGTGACATGCAAGGTGGATCCTTCTCAAATATCATTTTGTACACCGAGGTGACAAAGTGGTCTGACAACTTTGTGATGACTCCACGGAAGCTGCATTTGGAAAACAATCTATAGTAAGTGTGTACAGAGGTTTACGTTGATGTCCATGCCCAACTCAATCCTGGGAATTGCTGATGGGCACAAATTGAATCCATAATGTATGTGAAAATGTATATATCTTCTTGCTGACCTTTGGGCTGCTGTCGGGCTTCTATTACCTATTCCTTCAGCCTGTGAGCCAACATGTGAGACTCGTTGCATGGTCTGCCTTCACTGGCCAGTTGGTCCAATGTGATCATCCAACTCTACAAGAAGGTCTCTATGTTGTCTTGGCCATACAAGTGGCATGAAAAGATGACCAAATACTGATATTCATTCCACAATATCTTCATCTTTTAAACCTGGTTGGCTGTCATCCTGAACTTGATTGGCTTCTTCACCCAGCTCTTCAACATATCCCTGGAGTTTGCATTGTTGTTGAGTTTGTTGAAGGGTGTTTTCATTGTGATCACCAGCTATGGAAAGTTGTACATCTGCTGAAAGTTATTCACCCTAAAGGTAGCAATCTCCATCCCGCTAACACTACTTAACACCATTTTCTCGAGATCAGTGTGTGAGATGAGCCAATGTATCATGTTCGTGCATGGAAATGCGACATATCTGCATGCAATCTGGTACAAGCCAGTCTTGTGAATATTCACATAGAACCTGCGGTCTTCCAGATCTTCCCCAAATGTGCCTGAGAATGTGTCATTGATGTCCTACAATTTCCAATTGATGTCTTTGTCTACGAGCAGCTTGGTGTCTTCATAAATCGGAAAACTCATAGACGCTTGCTCAACTGCATATCCAGTTGTGCTTCCGACGGTGTCCTTTGACCTTGCTCTCTTGGAGGCCATTGAACCTAAACTGCTGAGAGATGGATGAACACCTGCAATACTTGGACACATGTTGACATTCATGGAAAGTAATATGTTAGTTAAAAACAAAAGAAAACTTGAGGAATGACATGCAACATACTCGGGAGACTAATAGTGAATATTGCACAATTTTCACATGGAGGCTGGGAGACTAACTGCTTAACATGTACAAAACACAATCCAGACTATCAGTAGGATGACTTGCTACTGGAATTGCACAATGCGCAATCCAGGCTTACCTGTTGGGGGCTGAGATTGCTCGATGCGCAATTTTAGTCAGCAAGGCATGCATTCCCAGGGACTGCATTGCACAATTTTCTAGGCCAACAGAGCACTGCCTCTTAGAGTTTCATAGAGTGGGCTAGTAGGATAGTTTCTCGCTAGTTTTGTGCATTTTCTCGGAGGAAGGCAAAGCCTTCCCTCTTAGAAATATGCAATATTATCCAGGCAAGGCAAGGCATGGGCCAAGGTTGCCCAGACTTGTTGACGGGTGACTGAAAACATATGAAGCTTTGAATGCATAGAGAAAATAAATGTAATAAAGAGAGGATGATCATGCATGCAAACAATGAATGCAAGATTTAGAAAATGGGAAAATATGCATGCGTGGGAAATCATTCGTCGCTACGACGATCCTCGATGCAAAACAATGTCATGCATGCGACAAGAGTGAGATGCAAACGAAAACTAAAATGGTGCTTGCATAGGCTAACATGCATGCAAATGAAAACAAGAATTCATTGAAATCAAGCAGACAACACTCACACAAGCCAAAACACAAAAATCGACAGAAATGTTGCATAAGACATGTAAAGCGTACTTACCTGGAAAAAGCTGGGTTGAATGTGCTAATGACTCCTAGATGCGATATGGGATGTCAGAGCTCCGAAATCGATGTGAAGAATGAGCTCTGTAGCATCGAATAAATAAGTTTGAGGCTCATGACGTGCATGCCAAAAATCTATGAAAAAACAGCACTTGGAGGGAAGTTTCTAAAACGATCTTTGCATGTAACCTCCAGCTACTAAAAATAGATCCTTAAAGTCTAGGGATGCTTTTTGCATGTTTCTTTTTTCTGTTTCGGGAAAAGAAACCCATGCATGTAGATCGGTTTTGATGGGTCTCGGAGGGCACAATCAACCTGAAGGCACATGCAACAACCTACAAGCCTGGGAGAGAGATTTGCGTAGTTTCTAGGTTGAGTTGGGTTGACTGTCCTTGAGGGATTGAACAATTTTTGGGGTTAGCAGGTGATTGTCTCCCAGAATTGTGCAATTTCTGGGTTGAGGCCCAATGCCAGGCTGGATTGTGCAATTTTCTGTGGGAAGCCTATCTAACTGTTCTGCGCAATTATGGAGGTCAGCATGTAGACCAGCAGATTTGCACAATTTTTTAGGGGAAGGCTAGTTTCCCTCGAGAATTGCGTAATTTTATGGGGGAGCTTCTCAACCATAAAATAGCCTAAGTCCGACATGGAAGCCTGTGAAGGGAGTGAAGAAAAATGACATGCACAGGCTGGCGAGCCACTGAAAATCTGCTGAAGCCTATGTACTTGACAATGCAAGACATGTTGCTAAGGATTGTTGGTAAGGAGGCTCCAAACGAAACTAAGGAAATTTTTTTTGGAGGGTGATTGTAGCTGTTACAATGTTTGGCGACACACTGGTAGAACTCTAGCTCTTTGAATGGACCTTGTTTGTGAAAAGAAAGTTTAACACCTCCAGAACTATTGTTCAATTATTTGTTCATCTTGGTTTCCACACTTGTTTGATTGTAAGATGTAGCATATGCCATGCTCTTGATCGGTCGAGACACATTCCAAGCCAAGCCAACACAATTGTTTCAATTGGGATGAGGGGTATATTGGTGCACAATCCATATGATAATCAGAGTTTAAGTTTTCATCTCTGGTGTTGCTCTACTACCAGCAGGCCTGGACAGTACCCCAGCAGACTCACGTAGGAGCAAAAGTATCGCTCCACTGCCAGCGAGCCTAGTTAGTACCCTGGCAGAGTTACTTGCATCACCTCTCTGCGTAGGAAGCCTTTCTCTTCTTTCACCTTACTCATTTTCAAAAATTTTCATATTTTCATATTTTCATTTTTAACTGTGCATAACACTTATTCATTTCAAAGGCAGATGAGGGATCCCGAATTATTAAGAGCACAAGAGGTTGCTCCTTTAGAGAAGTAGTTTGTCTATACCTCTGATGTGCTTTCTAAGGTTTTCCCCCTCACCTTACACTACTTGACTGGGCTGAAAAGGATTAACCCAAAACAACCGACTAGAGTAGGTGATACTAGTTAGCGCACAAGCATTGTGTTTTCACTGAGGTTCACTTCGAACAAAACATATTTTCCATTTGTGTATCATGGACTGAAGACAATAAGTTCCTCATATAGAGGTAGGATGACAGATAACCAAGTATTGATAACTGCACAATTCCTCTCGTAATTTACCCAGCTTGTTTCAAGAGTCGCACATGGTTTCATGCGAAACTAACCTACGAACGTAAACAATAAAAGAAACAAAAACACAAAGAAAAATCAGAAGTAAATGCGTAAGAAAAGCCAGTAAGAAAACAAGCAGGAAAATAAAGAAACATGCAAAGTAAGAGGTAAACATGCATGAACGCAAACAAAACAGAAGAAAACACTACTCCTACTCCTAAGCTAATGGTGCATGGGCCCACTCACTTAAAGTGATACTTCCAATGCAGCCATTGATGCACTGGTTGACCCATGTTGGTGAAGGCATGGTTCGCAAATAACACAGCCATGTGGACCAGCATACATGAAATATATAACAACGAATACAAACACCTCTGATTTCAAATGCGTCCATAGAACATAAGTGAGTGCAAGCACATGAAATGTAATTTGTGGACTTACCATGGTGTTGTGCAACACTACGTGCAGATGTTAAGCATATGCCTACTCTTGATTATGACATGCAAGCAAACGAAAGAAATAAAGACAACTTGTGTCATGCATGTGTGCTTGTTGTGTAAGATTCCTCTAATGCATTAGCGATGGGATTGTGTAGTTCGAGTGGAGGGAGCATAATCTGTGTGTGAGAATAATCCTCAATGCATACTGATGAGTGATGAGAAGCCTTGGGTGTTTCAACAATTTCCTGATTGGAAGTGAAACCAACCTTAGGACAGCGAGGGCCTGACATAACCATCAGCGAGGGTCTGTGGGTTTTGACTTCGTCGACACATAGATTATAATAAACAGGTGCCTTTAAAAAATCAACCATGATAGAATCATCATTGTGATCGAATACAGGGGTAAATAGATCACACCATCTATGATCAACAAAATCAGTGATTTCATCAGCATCCTCATAATCTAATGAATCAAATAGAGGGGTAGATGAGAAGCAAAAAAATTCACCCTCTGTGTTTCCAGAAAAGGTAGATGAACAATCAAGTGGATTTTCAAATAATGATTTGTCCTCTCCATTGTCAGATGATGGAATGACATCTGACGTGTTCTGCGAATTATCAACAATGGTTCATCCATAGATAGACTCGATACACATGCGAAATCAGGGATGGTACAATCACCGAATATGTCTAGGAAAAATGGAGGAGGGGCAGACAAAAAGGGAATCATCCTTCCTGTGGGTTGATGTTCAGGCTCCCAGTCATACTCTTCCTGAATGACAACGCAGGTTGGTTGTGTGACACCAACTCCGTTGATAGCTTGATCCTCATTCACAATAGGTGTAGAGTTCGGAATGGAAGAACACAAGATAGTGCAATTCAGAGGATCAATAGAACACGAAGACGGGGGTTGAGGTAAGACATGCATGTGAGAACCCATGGGCTTCACAACCAAATCTACATGAAAACTAAGAGAAGTGGTGTTGGGAGGATGTGATGGTTGAATGGACATGTGTGCAAGTTCTCCCACATCACTTTGTAGTGGTGGAGATGTTTAATGAGGGGACGACAGACAATCACTTGTGACAGTGACTGTGTCTGTCTGCAATTGCGCATCTTCATCAACGAAGTATGCTGAGCGGGTTTTGAACTTCACCTTCTTCTTGGGATTGACAGATTTGGTAAGGAAATATTCAAATATGTCCATGAGATACTAGAATTTCATCTGACTTTTTGGAGCTTCAAATTACAATACACAGAAGCGGTCCTAAAATTACATAGGCGATTCTTGCGGAGTCTTCCATTGTTTTAATAGTTTTTTGTCAAGTGGTTCTGGATCAAAATGATGGAAAGTAGATTCAATGAGATCACAGAAATGGTCAAGTGAGTGCACATTTCCCAGTGGCAGATTGTTGCAAAGTAGCATGCTAACCTCTTCTACATAGAACTCATCTACATCCTCAAAGAATGCATCGAAGTATTCTAAGTACTCAGGCAAGGCTACTTTACCTTCACCATCATACGTGAATTCATACAAGAGACCAAAAAACTCCCTCATGATGTTGAGAGTTTCGGCATGCAAAAAACATCCCAGAGGGATGAGTCTGATAGTATCCATGATAGAGGTGCAAAGATTCAAAACATGATGAGAGGACACGGCTTGTCATATGCCCCCCCTTCTAGCGTCAAAATTTTTGATGATGCTGGACCCACAAACATGTCAGGGGATCTCCCTAGTAAGAAGTCTCAACTGGACCTTAGACTGTTTGGTGTCGAAGTCCCAACAAAGGGTCGTATGGTATCGTCTTGACCGTGGTTGCACGCAGAGGTAAGTAGGATGTCCTTGTTGGTAGCAAGGGTGTGACATGTGCAACAAGTCAAGGAAGGTGCATGAATGGTCCTAACACACGGAAGGTTGGGTGAGTGCACCCCTTTGAAACCTATGAAAACACGCGGCTTGGAAGGCAACACATAAGAAAAGATGCATCACAAATTGGAAGGCAGGTGAACCAACAATCCAAAGTGATGGTTAAACCAACAACAAATCTCAGTAAGTTTCATACATACATATACAGAAAGAGTCTATACATACATGTGTAAGAAAACAACTACATATATCATTAGAGTAACCAAGATAACTGAAATACAATAACAACATATGCATGAAACGTGTTGGCTCTGTTATATTAAGAAGTGAAAGTTCTAAACATATAGTACAACCATGACTAACCACTAGTCCTGGTAATGGAACGTCATAGTCACTACTGCCTGCTCCTCCAAAGAGATGTACTAGTTCCGCACTATGGAGAAGTCAAGGCTTGTTACAATACACTCCAATATTTCTCTAAGATACTCCTATCGGAAGCTTGGCTTCCAAAAAGCCTCTACAATGAGTTATGAGGTTTTATAAATACAAAAGGGTGGGGTGACCCTTGACATTCCCCTTTGTGACTATTCACCTACCCTCATGACTCTTCAACTACTATAATACTGTTACATTCAACTATCGACACTTGATCTTTCACCTTACAAGATGTTACATACAATCTACACATGTTCCCATATGCGACAAAATCGGCTTGAGCAAGCCATGCAAGACATCACTAAGACTTGGAAAACTATGGGAAGACCAACTCTTCGACATACTTGCGGTAGTTGATGGTGGCGAATTTATGCCAAGCTTGGTAGTCCGTGATGGTGTCTGTGTACTCTGTGGTGACATATTTCTGGAAACAAACTCTTGCCTCCATTGCATCCGGGTACGATGATTTGGATCCTTTGTCCAACTCATTTGATACATGTGCATAATTGTCTTGAGTGTGACTAGACCAGCGAAATACTGATGCATAGTGTCTATGCTGATCACCAAGTCTGCACTGGTGGCTACACGCATCAACTCGTTAAAGTACATGTCTAGCTCCAGTCGGACTTGAGTCTTTGTCTTTGCCTCGGTTAGTGTCCCAATGGATGGGATTGCATGCACACGCACAACAACATCCATGCTTATGTATACCCATGCATGTGAAGCCTGCAAACTGGTGATGAGTTGTAGGAGTTCTTCATCATTCTGGATCTGACTCTAGATGCGTGCCTTCAACTCTACCGTCTTGGGCTTCATCAACTTGGGCAAGTGTGTTGTGGGGAAAAATTCCTATGCAGGACGATCCTATCCACCTAAGGTGTGACAGTGACTTAGCAACAAACAGAGACATCTATTCTGGTTTCTTCCTTTATGAAATGTGAAAGAAGAGAGATCAATAGACTTACCGGTGTCTTCCGTTTGTCCCTCGATCCGGTCTCTCTTCTCTTTGGGAGTTCACAGCTACTTGCCTTCTTGCTTATCCAGCTTCAACTTCCTGCAAGATCACAAGAGAACAGCTACTTGCGACAAGAGAAGAACACTACACAAAGACAGATATTCACATTCATAACTAGTTTAGGATTAGAAATAAACTAAACATACTAATGCATTCATACATCAAAAATACATCAGCATATAGGAGAAACCAAGATAGCTTTATTGATGAATAACAAGGTTCAGGAAGAGATACAACCCAGAGGGCTCCAATCCAGCATCTCCTTCCCAGCAAATGGAATTCCTATCTTCACCCCTTTCAAAGCATTAAGCACCCAATGATTCCAGTCTCAAACCAACAGCAATTCTTTGCAATAACAAAATTTCAGCCCCTAGATCTCATGGAGGAGAGATCCATATATAGATGTTTGGAGAGAGGATGAGTCAGCTTGAGATCTGACTAGTGTCCTCTCCCTCTATCAGTTCTTGAGTCCACTTGGAGGTTCTTGCTTCCACTTGGAGATTTGGAACCTCTTACTCATCACCAGTCGAATTCCCTGAGGCAAGTGTCATTTTGGAAGCTTCCTGGGTCTTGACACCTTGAGAAATGAGCCTGCCACATGTCCATTCTCGTTCAGCACATGTAGCTAGTGGTCCAGTTGACATTCAACGCAGGTAGCCAGTGTTGGCTTTGACATTCAACGCAAACAGCTAGTGTAGCCACTGAAATGATCCTGAATTGACTAGTTTTTGAGCAGTTTCTGGTGGAGAACTTCTGTGAATTGCTGTGGTTTGTTAGCCTTGTTCCTCTAGGGGTAGGAACAACATGTTTAGGGACTTTGGATCCCTTAGATTATGGACATTTCATGCTCAATGCTGTCAGGCACAAAAATGTCTATAACAGTTGCCCCCTAAAGTATGAGGCTGTTTATCGGGTGAAATGCTTTATCAGGGGGATCCGAAGTTCATCCAATGCTGAGAGGAGACCTGTAATAAGATACAATACAATACATTATTTTTCATACTGCTTTCACGATCTAGCTGAGGCGGGCATTCCCATGCTCAGCTTTATAAATTCATTTTTCTGTACATAGAACAGACAATCGTCTGATGGTAGACTGATAATTTTGATGAAATTATCATCCTTTGAGTAGGATGATTATCTGCTGTAATGATGTACATGTCAATGTCTTTATCTTTCCTGAATATATATCGCAGCCCGGATGGATGAAACTAGATCCGGGGTCTTCAAACTCGTTCGATCTTCACTCTAAGTACAAGTCGATCCATGTGAGAATTGTTCTGAAGTCGAACATGGAAAGACATCGCTTGATTACCGGTCAATGATGTAAACCGTTAACAAGCGCGAGAGGAATCACCGATAATGATAATGACCCTCAAGGTACTGCAGTACAATTCACGTGGTGTGAATAAAGGACTTGGCGTTGAACACCACGCAAAATCTTTCGGTCGAAGGTCATTGATGTATACCTGTCGCCGGAAGTGAGAAACTTGCCATTGTGGCATGCAAGTTTCAAAGTACTGAAGGGGTTGTTCCTAGATCAATTTCTTGGATAATGAGCTGATGTCGACAAGAAGCGATCCGTCAAAGGATGGCCTTGATGAATCCCACATCAGTGACATGGAACGGAGCGAATGATTTTAATGGAGGTGAAAACGATCTGTGACATATGATTCAGGGTGGCGGTCATGAAAGAATGAAGGATAATGTATGGCAGTGGATGGGACACGGTTGACTTTTCTGAACGACTTCTCTTGAACATATGGCGACACTGATGCGATGGATTGGTAGCATTACCCCAAATATGGATGGTATGGCGAGACCATGGATGTGACCGGTGAATGAAACAACCCAACCCGATTGTGGTACGGAGGAAAAGTGTCATGTTCAAGAGCGACTTGCTACCATCAAAGTTTTCTTTAGTTTCTCCCAATTTTTCCCCAGTCATTGCTGACCAGTACCTCTTTATTTTTTTCAAGCTTGAGGAGGATAACATATGCTTGTTCTATAACCTGCCCTTCGGGCAAGCCCATCGCTATGTTTTAACGAGCCTAGCGATAGTGAAACTCGTTCTCGTCTAAAGACAAGTTTGTCGCTATTTAATGATTTTAACGAGTCTAACGACAAGGAAAACTCGGTCCTTTTCATTTTTAGAGAGTCTGAAAAGGTACATAAAGCTAACTCCAAAAGTCCTTTTTCATCATCTAATCCCTTAAGTCCGAAAAAGTATAAAACAATACAGAAGGGATGAGTTTTCGATAGTTTTAACGAGCCGAACAAAACAAGCGCTCGATCTTTTTGTGCAATAATCCCTCAGGTCCAAAAAGATTAAAATCTAGAGGAGGGATAACTCTTCCGGTCCCTTTAACGAGCTGGAAGGCCAAGGACTCGGCAATCTTTTCATATTTTACGAGTCAGATGAAAAGAGCTTAAAGAAGACTCGTCTTTTGAGGAACGAGTGATAAAACGGGTTAGCAGCTGATTCCAGGTACAGGTTGGAATTTTCCAATCACGGCAGTCTCACAAGGATGGCTAGGTGAAATCACTCTTCGCAGCTGTTCCTCAAAATGGGTAAACAATCATATGGAGGTGAACGATCGGCCAAATGAAAGTGGAGGTGACGGTGCAAACACGACCAAGGCTTTAATGGCTGATGATATTACATTCACAGTGGTTATTTACCGGGATAGTTCATTTTTTAACGAGCTTAAACGTGGGTGGAAACATTTGCTCGGTCTTATGTTTATTTTTTAACGAGCATGAACTATGTGCTAAAACTACTCGGATCTTGTGTTTATTTTTTAACGAGCATGAACTTTGTGCTAAAACTGCTCGATATTATATGGTCAAATTTTTTATTTTTACCATCACCAGCTTTGCCCTTTTCAAAGATAGTACTGTATCCTCAATTGCTGCATCAAACAAGTTAGAAATGAATAATATTTGCATGAAAATGAGATTAGAACCCTAATATTTCGCTTTGAACTACGTAAAAAGCAATTAAAAGGTGTTTTTACCTCTCATTTTACCATTTCATTTGAACTTGGTTTGTTGGAGCTTTGGAGGTGCCTCTTCCCCCTTGATTTTCACCAGCTAATTCCGGGAGATTCTGCAGACGATTTTCGGCGCCGTTTGGACCAGGTAGGAGCTAAACTCTAGCTCTTTCTTTTCATGGTTTCCTTTTTCCATTCTGTGCCTGTTTTCCTATTCCCATGAGCCCCTGGGGTTTTGCTAGGGCACTCTGCCATCAGCGCAGGCAGTCCATTCGAAACCTGCGTTGAATGTCAAGCTTCATGAAGGCAGTTTGACCTTCAACGCAGGTGGGACACTAGCCAATTGCGTTGAGCATAGAAAAACAGTTATATTGCACAGTTTTTGATGAAATTTTGCCAGTTTCTCATCAAATCCAGGATCTTACTCTTTCTCTTGTTTGTTTTGCAGGGACTTTTGAGCAAAATGACCCTCACATGGCGAGAACGAGAACATGAAGAAGAGGACATGATTGCCCTCCATGACCCTGTCATGGTGAACGCGCTGCGGAACTGTGGCCTGCTGAAGTTCTTCCGTATCTCTAGTATGAGAGCACAGATATCTCTACTGCAGTATATGCTTGATGCTTGGGATCCTATCAACCAAGTATTTCAGATCAGGAGCAAATCCATCCCTTTGACCGTGGTAGACATTTACTTCTTGACTGGTTTGTCGAGGCGGGGTGCCCCCATTTCTTTGTCAGGTTCGGCCCGAGGGAATGACTCCGTGAGAGATTATGTCCACCAGTATTGCAGGGAGGGATCCTAGCTGAGTAGAGACGGCAAGGTTGTTATCCGTGAGATTACTGACAGGTCTCTCAGGTCCATTCTGTATACTATTGGTAGGATGGCCGGTAGCGCATCTCTTCATGTTGCCAACAGATCTTATGTGCAGCACGCCTTGGAGTGTCTCCAACCGAAAGTATTCAACTGGTGTGATGCAGTACTTCTTCAGATGAAAAGTCAGTTGAACAAGGTAAAGGACGGGAAGCTGAAGAACTTTGGATTTGGTTCTATTCTGACTGCCTTTGCCTTGGAGAAAATACCACTGATGCAGCCTCAGTATATTGCACTCGACTTGCCTTCTCCTTCCGAGCCACGCATGCAGAGATGGGTTGATCACATGTCTAGGCATGCTGGTCAATCTCAGATTTCTTTCACTGATACCTTCTTCAGGTGGTTCGAGCGTCAGGAGATGGTCTATTCCGAGTATCCATATGTTGGTATGGATTTCCGAGGTGATCTGGACTTGGTACTGTCGGATGGCGAACAGTGGGGCGCTATTGGTAAAATCTTCGACCATATTACTGTTTACTGTTCTTATTTATAATGTCCTTGTGCTTTATTCTATCAAGACTTTAATCAAACTCATGCTTGCATGCAGATGTTGGTCCTGTTCGTCCAGCAGTTCGCCCGAGAGCGCCAGTCGCTGCCCCAGCAGGGGAGACTGCTGGGAGGGTTATTCTCCACGACCTTGACGTGGCCGAGACCCTTACAGCTGTGCAGGAGCAGGTTGAGAGCCTTACTCTCGGCATTCCCGATGTGAGGATTGATGAGTTACCTTTACAGTTGTAGCGACATACTACTAGTGTGCCTAGACGATGGACTCGTCTCTTGCGCATGATTGCACAGGCCGTGACGTGCTATCATGAGCATCACTAGGCTAGGGTGCCCCCTAGCATTTTTGAGTTTTTGGGTCATATGACCGATTTTTGTCTTGGTTACAGAACATTATGTATGAACGATAAACAGCTTATATATATATATATATATATATTTTGATTTTCGGGTTTATTTTGGTTGAGTTATGTGACCCATATGTACAACATTGATGATGTGTCTCTTTTTATAAATGTCGCAAATGTCTATCTAACACATAGTTTGCTAATGAGTCAGTTAATGTGTTTAAGTTTATGGAAATATGCTGGTATTGAATTGAATCAAATTGTCTTTCCAAAATCTTAACCCTTAGGAACATGCGATAAATAGTTGGATTGCGAACAGAATATATACCATTGAGTTGTAGTATTACGAGTTGTGAGTCTAGCCTGACAATTAGTCAGCGTATACCATGGGTGATGGCATCAGAGAGTAGTTCTATCAACGCGCTATACTCAGCGATGTTATTCGTTGATTTCCCAATACATACACCTCTGAAACTTACTAACTCGCCGCTTGGATCAAAAATGGCCCAGGCTGCGGAGGACAGGTTCCGCGAACTACGACTCGCTCCGTCGGCATATCCAACACATGTCTCCAGAAGCTTTGACATCTGCAATAAATGTAAAAAGGTGAATCACTCGACCAAAACAAATACTTTA
The DNA here is from genome assembly GCA_031772625.1 of Pinus tabuliformis. Taxonomy (NCBI): domain Eukaryota; kingdom Viridiplantae; phylum Streptophyta; class Pinopsida; order Pinales; family Pinaceae; genus Pinus; species Pinus tabuliformis. The sequence goes on along the minus strand of CM062814.1, from coordinate 444,747,165 downwards.
GCGAAAACAAAATACAACAAAAGCATACAGGTTACTATTTAAGCATAGTAACGCTTGAGGTACAACCCATTACGGGGTTGCGCCAGTGGAATTCCGTCATAATCCATTAACTCATAGGCTCCTTTTGCTAACACTCGTTTAACAATATAGGGGCCCATCCAAAAAGAATTAAATTTACCTGCTCCCAATTTATCGGATTCTTGGTCATAAAGCAAGACCAAGTTACCTTCTGAGAAGACACGGGGTTTGACATTTTTGTCGAACTGCGCCTTGACTCCTTTCTTATGGGCTTCGCTAGCCAAAGCGGCATCACGACGGGTTTCATCCAATTGGATTAATTCCAAGAAACGAGCCTCTTCTTCCGAAGTTCCGGGGAGGAGATCAATTGCGAGTTTAAGAGACGAGATTTCACACTGGATTGGCAAGACTGCTTCCAGGCCATACACCAGTTGGAAAGGTGTGAACCCGGTCGCGTTCTTTACCGATGTTCGGTAAGCCCACAAGGCTGAGTACAGGATTAGGTGCCACCTTCTTTTGTGAACCCCGATCATCCTTTGCAGCATACGCTTCAGGACCTTGTTGATTGCTTCAACTTGTCCGTTGGCTTGCGGATAATACGGGGTAGAGCTGTCATGAGATAGCCCTAGCTTGGCAGCTAATTCAACCATCATGTGATTGCGAAAATGTGACCCATGATCTGTAACTATAGCTTGTGGTACGCCGAACCTGGCGACTGCATGATTGAAAAAGAAAAGGGCAGATGTTTCACCAGTGTTATCTAATGTAGGCATCGCCTCGGCCCATTTGGTAAAATAGTCAACAGCGACTATAATATACCCATGCCCCCCGGTCGAGGTGGGGTTACATGTCATGAAATCGATGCCCCATTTGGCGAAAGGCCCAACAGCAACTATTGGCTGTAAAGGTGCGGGTGGTCTTCTAGTTTTGCTATGGAAAATTTGACAAGCATGGCAACTTCTGACTGCGGTTATGCAATCTTTGAACATGGTTGGCCAGAAGTATCCTTCTCGTAATATTTTCTATGCTGTAGCATATCCAGATTGATTCCCCCCACACGCGCCTGAATGACACTCATTCAGGGCTTTTTCGGCCTCTTCATGGGTGAGGCACCTCCTCAGAACTGTATCAATACTACGACAGTAAAGCGTATCACCGACGATCATGTAGTCTTTCGCTTGGTATCGTATACGTTTCTGTTCTGAGTGAGAGGTGTCAGGCCTGAACTTTTGGGTTTGGAGATAAATTATTATATCTCCATACCACTCATTGCTTGCAGATATCAGAAACAAACTTTCGTCCACAATTGACTCTTCCGATGTTTCATCGTTGGACGACGATGGGAGATCGCACAATAATTCTGCGAAAACTAAAGCTTTCTTTGATTTGGATTTTACAAATTCCAGGTCAAACTCTTGAAGGATTGTTATCCATTTTGAATATTTTCCCCCAGCAACTGTCGCGACAATATATAAGTCATGGGGTTGCAATCTGATAGAATGGTAGTTTTCCGAAAGAGGACATAATGTCGAAATCTTTGTATCGCTTGAACAGCAGCGAGTGCTAGCTTTTCAACATAAGAATATTTGCTTTCTGTATCATTCAAGTTTTTACTTAAATAATATATAGGATGTTCAATTCCATCGACTTCTTGAACTAAAACCATCGCAATGGTCGTATCCGCTGCAGCCAGATACAGGTTAAAATCTCTTTGATAGTCCGGGGCATACATTAATGATGCTTTTACTAGAGAATCTTTCAGAGCATCAAAGGAAGCTTGCGCCACCTGATCCCAGACAAAAGGTACATCCTTTTTCAAGAGACGAGTATAACCTTTAGCAAGTTCTGCGTAATTTGGAATGAACCTCCTCAGAAAGTTTGCTTTCCCTTGGAGTTTCTGAATCTGAAGCAAATTTGAAGGTGGAGGCAAATTAATGATTGCCTGAACCTTGCAAGGGTCGAGCCGAATCCCATCCTTGGAGACTACAAAGCCAAGTAAACGACCAGAACCGACGCAAAAAAAACATTTGTGCGGATTGAGTCTTATCTTGTAGTGTCGGCAACGTAGAAATATCACTCTTAAATGCTGCGGATGATCAGTCCGCTTTCGCGAATGAGCCGGAAGGTCGTCGAGATAAGGTTGAATGATGTTCTTGATGTCATGGAAGGCATAATTCATTGCCCTCTGAAACATCGCCCCTGCGTTCTTTAAACCAAAGGGTAATTTCCGATAAGCGAATGTGCCCCACGGACAGATGAATGCAGTCTTTGACTGGTCCTGTGGGCGGATATTTATTTGATTATACCCGGAAAATCCATCTATAAATGAAAAGATTTCACATCCGGCACATTCATCAATTATCTGGTCGATGAAGGGTGTAGGGTAGTTGTCCTTCGGACAAGCTTGGTTTACATCCCTGTAATCGACACACACTCTAATTGTCCCTTGTTTCTTCATAACAGGGACAATATTCGATACCCAATCGGTTAGAGGAACCGGGTAGATGAAACCAGCATGGAGGGGCTTTTCAACTTCTGCTTTAATGGCAGCGGCTTTCTTGGGGTGCACCTGCCGAAGCCGTTGTCTTACTGGTTTGACATCAGGATACATTTTAATTTCATGTTCAACGATACTCGAGTCAATGCCTGGCATTTCATCATATGACCAAGCAAAGACATCTCTGAACTCGCGAAAAAGAGCGTTATATATTTCCAGTTCTGAAGGAGAACATCCTTTGCCGACATAAATATTCTCTACAACATTTGTTTTAGTCGAGATATTTATGGCTATAGTCTCTTCAATATTGGATAAGTTTCGCTCGGAATCCACCGTATTTACAGTATTTGATAGGAATTCAAAAACTGAAGGGTGGTAAAGGTCCTGCTGAGTATCTTCTTCATATTCTGGAAGAAGGGAACGATGGTGGCAATCATTCCATGGTGCCCCCTCAATCAACATTGATTGTAGGATTCCTTCGTCAGTCCCATGTACTTTCGACCAAGGATCTAATGGGGTACCATATTCTCTAGACCTATCTACCCAAACGCTTGATGAGCGTTGATTTGGGTTCGCCTCCCATGCTCGAAACATTGATTGCTACAATATTTCTATAGGGCTTGGGGGCAAAACCATTGCATGATCCATGTTGACATCGTCTTCTGGGATCTTTGTGGAGGATACCATGTTGCAGGCTCTTACCAATGCTACTTCTCCTATATAGACTGGAGGTGGAAGTGCGAAAGTTCCCATTAATGTGGGGTCTTTCAGTAAGCCTACTCCGATGTCTTGAAGCGAATGGTTGCTTCCATGGATCATGGGAATGCTTCCTGTAACTTGTGAACCATTAGGGAGGAAGTCTTGTTGGTCGACGATCGTAATCCCTCCTTGAAAAGGGAATGCGATCTTCCTAAAATAAGTCGACACTACAGCTGCCATGGCATAGATCCACGGTCTTCCCAGTAGGATGTTGTAGTCTAGATTCCCATCGATGACTTCAACATCTATTTCTACTGTTTTTCCTCCCAGTTCAACTTTCAAGTTATTAAGGATACCGCATGGGGTATATGTCCTTCCATCGAATGCTTTTAATGTTGTCGAAGATCGCGACAAGGTTGGAGATCCTAAAGTTTTCCAGCAACTCATTGACATAATACATGTAGATGCCCCCTCATCAATAATTGTTCGGTGAACAGTTTTGTTGAGGGCTTTCACTTGAATAAGGAAAGCTAGTTGAGCTGGTAACTGAGGATCATATCCTTTGTGATCAAAGGATACAAGATTGGAATCCTTAGGATCAACCCCACCAATAGCCGATAACAAAGCCTGCCTTTGGGATGGGCAATTTTGTAGTACTTCAAGAGTCGACATAGCGGATGGCGATTGGGCCAAATCTTCCACTATGTTATAATGCTACGCCGCTCTGGCGCGAGGATTAAATGTCGACTTGTGTACTACTCCCTTTGGCGGTTTTATTGTTAATTCAGGAATGATGGGCGGTACAACTTCTGTCGAAGTTGTTGTCGAACTACTTGGTTGATCTTTACCTTTGTCGTTCGACAGCTGCGGATTCCCGTAATCTTTGTTCCTTGTCGAAATCAAAGCATCATTCTGCTGTTTTGAAACCGACAACATAAGCACTTGCGACGGGGAAGCATTTCCACTATCAACCAGATTTTGACCTGGATTGGGAAACGGATCAGTTAACACAGCTGAGGTTTGCGAACTTTTGAAGAACCTTCTAAGCTCAGCTTTGTATGGACAATTAGATGTCCAATGATCCTCGTCGCATATCATGCATGGACTTTTTGGTTTCCCTTTCCTAGGAGGGTTTGAAGAGGTTTTCTGAGGGGATGACTCACCCTGTTTCTTCTTCTTCCCTTTGTTTTGCTTCTTCTTGCTTCCTGGTTGATTGGTTTCTTTGCCTTTATCTGCTGATACGGCATTTACTTCTGAAGCAAGAATTTCATCTTTTGCATTTTGATCCGAATTCTTACGGGCTTTCTTAGACGAAGCCTTTGTCGATTTCGTGTTTGCCGTGCCAATCACACCATCGCCGGCATGAGAGTCACTATTTGATTTAGGAGGAGGAGGAATTGAGAATTCCGGCCTAGGGGCGTCAGGTATTTTGTTGTAAAGCATGCCAGACTGAGTATATACTAAGTCTATATATTGTGCATGAGCAATAACTTGCTCCTCCGTTACGACTCCCCCCTTTGCCACATCTTCTGTTATAGCAGGAAGTAACGACTTTATAAACCATTCAGCTAACAGCGGATCGGGAACGTATGTTTTTACCATCCTTCGACGACGATGCCACTCATGTATATGATCAGATATATGAGTGGCAGTTGTCTGCTTGAAGTTGCTTAATATTTCCGTTCCCGTTTCATACCTTATCGGTAATTGAAAGTGGGTTAAGAAAGTCGTGGCTAGGGAGCTGAAATTGTCGAACGAGGCTCTAGGTAATTCAATATACCATTTTGCCGCTGGACCCATTAACGTCCTCTGGAAAAGGCAAAGCCTTATCGAATCATCATTTAGGGTGTTTGATGAACACCACAGATGAAAAGTGATCACGTGATTCGATGGGTCTTCACCTGGATTTCCATTGAATTTAGGAATGTCAGATGGAAGTTTGTGAGGAATCGCTGGCCACCAAGGGGCGTAAGCAATCGGATCGTTGGTTAACCGGTGTAAATCGGGTAACTCTAAAGTTGCCACGAATGGTAACTGTTGATTCAGGTTAGGTGAAGCATAACCAGGGTACGATGGAATCGCTTGAGCAGTGGGCCTTTGCATACCAGCATAATGTAATTGATGTTGGTATGACTGATACGGTTGGTGGACTTGACCACTGTAAAGCGATTGGTTTTGACTGTTTTGAATATACGGTTGTCCACTGTTCGTAAAGATCTGCTGCTCAGAACCTTGGTACACTTGCTGGAATTGTGGTTGTTGGTATTGCACCAGCCATGGTTGTGAAGCCATGTTCTGTTGTGCTATACTAACTGTTGGACCAAGGTGCGGGGTAATTGTACCCGTTTGGACCTGTGTCGCCCCACCAATTGGCGATTGTGGTTGTGTCACAGGGTCAAGGGGCTTTTGCATTACAACCTGAGAAATCTAAGGTTGACATACAACAGGCAACGTTTGAACTTGCGACACTGTCACAATAGCCGGTGTGGTCGGGATGTTCGACATAGGTACACACTGTTGCATAGAATATACAACCCTTGGTTGTTGAGGTAGCATAGGTACCCAACCACTTGATGTAATTCCAGTATAACCTGAATACTGTTGTGAACTCCCATATGGATACCCTCCCGAAGGGGGTAATGAAAGGGCATACTGCCCCCCATACGGTAGCAATCCAGAACTAAAGGGGATTGTTTGTCCTTGAGGACTGGATTGCCCAACTTGACCTCCAAATGGATCAATCTGGCGAGTCTCAACATAAGAGTTGCCGGATATTATTCTGGATGAACAAACTGGAATAGACCACACTATCGAAATAGTCCCTTGGTGGACTCCTTCTAGCGGTTGCGAGCTAGTCGGGACAGATGGTATGCCGGAAAACATTGTCGGAGTGACGGCAGGGGCTTCTGCTGTCGCTGTGTCATTCAATACAGTCCTAGATGTTGACGGTTGTTCAGACATTTTGAGTCTATCCAAGAGAATGCCTAGCGATTCTACAGGAACTTCCACTTGTGGTAGACTAACTTCTGATGAAGGAAATAGAGTGACCCCGACTCCAAAATGGGTTGGAGTACTTGCTTACGGATCCTCTACAATTTCCTCTATCGCAATCAAACCTGGTGGAAGAGGAATACCGTCAGGTCCGTAAAATATTTCTGGTGCCGAAGAAGGGGTTGAATCGACAGCGACAGTTGTTTGAGGAGCAAGACTCTCTGAACCGGTTACAGATGGAACTGGTTCAGTAACGCAAGTATTTTCTCCCAGACTAGGATCAGTGTTACTGTCCCTCTGTGGCTGTTGAAGTTCTTCTATAGAGGCAGGGTTTCCAGAAATGTTTGGAGTAACCGGAATCTCAGATGTTGTTGGAACACTTGTTCTAACTTTGATAGGAGATTTCGAACCGGTTAAACGAGTTCGCTTTGTCCGTACTGTTTTCGATTCCGGAGACAAAGACGGTTGACTCGTAAGCCTCCGCAAACAACGGGGTTTCAATTGACTTTCTTCCACGATTGCGGATTACTCGATCAACCAAAATACAAAAGGGGAAAATGTGTTTCTGAATTAAATGAAGTTTTTAGACGCTTTTAGACACAACTTGCTTTTTCAGTTTTAAAGAGTCGAGAAAAAGCTAAAGATGACTCTAGTCTCCTTCGATGTTTTAACGAGCCCGAAGTGACAAATGCTCAGATGGACTTTTTCCGTTATAGAGTTTGAAAAAGGCCAAAAGGAACTGCTCTGGAGTTCTAGGCAGAGGGTGTGCCAAACTTTTCGCAAAACCGCAGAATACTTTTTAGGGTACGGGCGGTCGATCTTCCTGAATGCTGTGTTCAGTGCATTGCGATCAGTAGGGCGGCCGACACGGCTTCCTAAGGATAAAGGTTTTATGCCTATAGGGGTCTCCCAATATATACGCGACGGTACGTGGGAGCACAATCCGTACTGGCGCTATCGTCCCTCAGGAGGAATCACCCACCATCCACGAGATCGACAGTCACTAGGCTTAACGACGCCAGAACACGTCTCTAGCCTAGACCTCTATGTTGTGCGTTATGTTGCAAAGCGTTGTTAAGTTCATTCAATTTATTTTAGGTTGATCTTTTTAAAGTTTGCCTTTCAAGGTTCACCACGAGATGTATGATACAAATTCCTAAATGCAGTCTAAAGATGATAAGCAAGCTTTATATCTTTTCAACTTTGAAAATCCTAGCTACTAAGGGAAAAGAAAGACACCATCTTTTCTCAAAGAGCAATCAGCACACTCTAATGCACTTTTCCTAAATCAGACATGCAAACTATCAAGATGCAAATGCACAATGCAGGTGTTTGTTTTCCGCTTTCTTAGTATTGATGCCTACAAAGAAAGCTTTTTGTACAACTTTGAATTTGCTTTTAAATGATCAATACAAACAAGTTTACTTTTTCGAAATCAGAGAGGGTAGAAGAGATTACAACACTTAACGATTTTCGAAATGAATACTTGTTTCGACACTTAAAAGAGACAAATTCAAACCAATAAGCAAGGGTAAATGTATAATCAATCTGCAAACAGCCAATGAACTCTCTTCTAAGATCACGATCAACAGATCTGAATCAAGGGCGACAGGATGACTATTTCACTCATGCAAAGGAAAACTGTAAATGATGCCACAAACACATAAAAACATTCACAGTCTTTTTGTACAAAAGGAGGCAGAATCTAAGCAGAGAAAAGGAGTTATCAGACTGGTACCTATGCTGGTTACAGGCTGCAAAAATCAGAGATCAAAACAAGGCAAAACAAAGCAGAGAACCCCAGCTGCACAAAGACAAACTGGTTCAGCGCAACCTCAACACAGGGGTTTTGACATTCAGCGCAGGTAGCCTTCACGGGACCTGCGTTGAAATGCAGAATCCCTTCACTAGGTCTGCGCTGAAGGAGAAACTCTCGTTTCCCTCAGGTTCTGGGTCACAGATTGCTATTTAATTCACTGTTTCAGGCCAAATAAAAGCAACAAGCAAGGTACAATCAAAGGGATGCTTTGAGGGGCTACTAATATCTATCACAAGGATCATCAAATCATTTGTGAATCCATTGTTCAGATCATAGACAAGTCCAGTGATTGGATCAAAGCAACAATTGTCTACTTTGCATCTGGGAAAAACAGATGCAGTTCGATTGTTGCTGTCAAGTCTATGAAGTAAACAATGATAGAAACACAAACAAAATGACTAAAAAAATCTCCCCAGCGGAGTCGCCAATTTGTTGTGGGGAAAAATGCCTATGCAGGACGATCCTATCCACCTAAGGTGTGACAGTGCCTTAGCAACAAACAGAGACAGCTATTCTGGTTTCTTCCTTTATGAAATGTGAAAGAAGAGAGATCAATAGACTTACCGGTGTCTTCCGTTTGTCCCTCGATCCGGTCTCTCTTCTCTTTGGGAGTTCACAGCTACTTGCCTTCTTGCTTATCCAGCTTCAACTTCCTGCAAGATCACAAGAGAACAGCTACTTGCGACAAGAGAACAGCTACTTGCGACAAGAGAAGAACACTACACAAAGACAGATATTCACATTCATAACTAGTTTAGGATTAGAAATAAACTAAACATACTAATGCATTCATACATCAAAAATACATCAGCATATAGGAGAAACCAAGATAGCTTTATTGATGAATAACAGGGTTCAGGAAGAGATACAACCCAGAGGGTTCCAATCCAGCATCTCCTTCCCAGCAAATGGAATTCCTATCTTCACCCCTTTCAAAGCATTAAGCACCCAATGATTCCAGTCTCAAACCAACAGCAATTCTTTGCAATAACAAAATTCCAGCCCCTAGATCTCATGGAGGAGAGATCCATATATAGATGTTTGGAGAGAGGATGAGTCAGCTTGAGATCTGACTAGTGTCCTCTCCCTCTATCAGTTCTTGAGTCCACTTGGAGGTTCTTGCTTCCACTTGGAGATTTGGAACCTCTTACTCATCAACAGTCGAATTCCCTGAGGCAAGTGTCATTTCGGAAGCTTCCTGGGTCTTGACACCTTGAGAAATGAGCCTGCCACATGTCCATTCTCGTTCAGCGCAGGTAGCTAGTGTTCCAGTTGACATTCAACGCAGGTAGCCAGTGTTGGCTTTTACATTCAGCGCAAACAGCTAGTGTAGCCACTGAAATGATCCTGAATTGACTAGTTTTTGAGCAGTTTCTGGTGGAGAACTTCTATGAATTGCTGTGGTTTGTTAGCCTTATTCCTCTAGGGGTAGGAACAACATGTTTAGGGACTTTGGATCCCTTAGATTATGGACATTTCATGCTCAATGCTGTCAGGCACAAAAATGTCTATAACAAAGTGTAACGGGGCTCCCTTGTATCTCATTGTCCATGTTTGCATGCAGTTGACGACAGTGTGCAAATATGACAAGATGCGTGCTCTCCTAGCACAACATTGTTGCCAAACGTTGAGATGAACAGGTGACTTATGCACGATGACAAATCTGGAATACAACATTCTCATGATTGTCTCGAGAGACGATACACCATTCAGTATTGATCTCTTCAACTCTGCTCTAGCAGGTTCTTTAACCTGTTCGCCTCCCTGCTTGGCCATTTGTAACTCCTTAGCCATTCACTCATTCTCTGCTATCAAGAAGTGAACACTTGAGCTAGTGGCTTCGGCATATGCTCTTGTAGCATCGGCCAATGTTGCTAGATGCTTGCACACATCAGATATGATCACTCATTCTTAAAACTGCGCAGGAGATGCGTGGACATCCAGAGTAGTCACTCTGCATGATTGCACAACTCTATGCTGTGACTCATTGAATGATACATTTTGCATATTTAGTTTTGGATTGTATTCAAGGATCTAAATATCTCCTTGATCTTTCATGACTTGCTCTGCTTCTAGATCTAGTGAAGCTGATGGGTTGACCTCTTGGTCATAAGGCATTAAGTCAATATCCTATTCTGATTCTAGCTGCTCCATTTTTGTATCCATCTGCTCAAGTATCTATTCAATCTCTTGAGAAAAGTCCTGCTCCTACGACTACTCACCATGTTTGCTTTGTGCCAGCTACTCGGATGAGTCTACAACTTGTATGGGTATAGTTTCATCAATCTATGCATGTTGGTCCTCCTACTGTGTCTGTCCCTACTATGCTTCCTTCTCCTATTTGTGCAAATCTTGTTCTTCCTCGAGTTGCTGCTTCAACTCTTGCAACTCCTTCATTGTTTCCTCCATCCTTTGTTTCTCTCTCTTCCTTTGCGCGCTCCTTCTGTCACACTGCCACCCTTTCGCCTCGATCTCCAAAGCCGCTTTCTCCACAAGTGGTTCTGCTTTGAACTTGCAGCTTTGTTCTGCCTCTGTGCTGTCATCGACCTTCCTGTTTCCTTTGTCATGCGTAGGTCTATTTCCCTCTTCTACTACTAATGATGGTGCTCTCTGAGATGCTGCTTCGTGCCGCTTTGCTAACATTTCCATAGCTATGCCGACCAATTCATTGATCCTGAAGAAGCTATGACAATATATCCATGTGTCTTCCTTAGGCCAATGACAGGCCCCGTGGATCCACGGAAATTGCACTCCCACACAGTAGTTCTTTACAAAGTGCAGGTCATACATATTGAAACTTTTGGTGCCGAAATTTAATCTTTCTAACTCCTCCATCTCGACATCAGCATGCTTGAGATTTCGTATCTCCTATAACCTGATCCGCAAAGGAAGAGCAGGCTAAGTTGCCTTCTTCTTCCTATGCAGTCTAGTTGACAACTATGTCGAGATGTGATACAACACTTTTTGCATGACGAGCTCGTCCACGCTGAACTTCGGTAAAACATATGGAAGCTTCTCCACGCTATACATCCATATGAAGGTGCCAAGGGGTGAGGCATACCAATCTGCAATGTCGATCAATGCCTCCATCACTGCCTATGACATGTAAGGTGGATCCTCTGAAATACCATTTTGTACACTGGGGTGACAAAGTGGTCAAACAACTGTGTGATGACTCTGTGGAAGCTACATTCAGAAAATAATCTGCAGTAAGTGTGTACAAAGGTTTCTGTTGATGTCCATGCCCAACTCAAGCCTGGGAACTGCTGACGGCACAAATTGCATCCAGAATGTATGCAAACATGTATATATATGCTTTCTAACCTTTGGGCAACTGTTGGGCTTCTATTACCTATTCCTTCAGCCTGTGAACCAACATGGCGAGCTAGTTCCATGGTTTGCCTTCACTGGCCAGTTGGTCCAATGCAATCACCCAACTCTACGGGAAGGTCTTTGTGTTGTCTTGGTCGTACAAGTGGCATGCAAAGATGACCAAATACTAATATGCCTTCTGTAGTATCTTCATCTTGTAAACTTGGTTGGGTTTCATCCTAAACTTGGCTGGCTCCTTCACCTATCTCTTCAAGATATGCCTAGAGTTTGCACTGCTTCTGGGTCTGCTAAAGGGTGTTTTCATTGTGATCACCAGATGTGGCAAGTGGTACATCTGCTGAAAGTCCTTCACCCTAAAGGTAGAAATATCCATCCCGTTGACACTGCTTAACACCATTGTCTCAGGATCAGTGTGCGAGACGATCCAATCTATCATGTCTGCGCATGGAAGCGCGAGATACCTGCATGCAATCCGCTACAACCCAGACTTGTGAATATTCACATAGACCCTGCAGTCTTCCAGATCTTCCCTAAATGTGCTTGAGAATGTGTCATTGATGTCCTTCCATTTCAACTTGATGTCTTTGTCTACGAGTAGCTTGGTGTCTTCGTAAATCGACAAACTCATAGACACGTGCTCAACTGTATCTCTAGTTGTTCTTCTGATGATGTCCTTTGGCCCTACTCTCTTGGAGGCCATTAAACCTGAACTACTAAGAGATGGATGAACACCTGCAATACATAGAGACATGTTGAAATTCATGGCAAGAAATTTGTCCGTTGAAAACCAAAGCAAACTTGAGGACTAACATGCAAAATACCCAAGAGACTAACAGTGAATATTGCGCAATGTTCACAGAGAGGCTGGCAAACTACCTGTCAGACTTGCACAAAGCACAGTCTAGACTATCGGGAGGCTAACTGGTTATTGGAATTTCACAAAGAGCAATCCAGGCTAACCTGCTGGTGCTGAGATTGTGCAATGCTCAATGTTAATCACCAAGGCATGCAGGCCCAAGGACTACATTGCACAATTTTCTGGGCTAGCAGAGAACTGTCTCTCAGAATTGTGTAGAGTGGACCTGGAGGATAGTGTCTAGCCAGTTTTGTGCATTTTATAGGACGAAGGCAGAGCCTTCCCTCTCAGAAATGTGTAATGCTATCTGGGCAAGCCAAGGCCTGGGCCAAGGTTGCCTAGACCTGCTGATAGGTGATTGAAAACATATGAAGCTTCGACTGCATGGTGAAACTCAATGTAAGCAAGAGTGAATGGTCATGCATGAAAATAGCTACTGTAAGATTTAGAAAACACGGAAACATGCATGCGTGTGAAATGGGTTGCCGCAATGACGATCGTTCGTGAAAAACAATGCCATGCATGCAACAACAGTGAGATGCAAACGAAAATTGAAATGGTGCTTGTACAGGCTAACATTCATGCAAACAAAAACAAGCATTCATTGAAATCAAGCAGTCAACACTCAGACAAGCCAAAACACAAGAAGCAGCAGAAATGATGCACAAGACGTGTAAAGCGGATTTACCCAGAAAAAATTGAGCTAAACGTGCCGATGAATCCTAGATGCGATGTGGGATGTCATAGCTCCAAGATCAATGTGAAGAATGAGCTCTGCAGTGTCAAATAAATAAGTTTGAGGCTCATGACACACATACCTCATATCTATGAAAAAGTGACACTTGGAGAGAAATTTCTTAAACGGTCTTTGCATGTAACCTCCAACTACTAAAAGTAGATCCCTAAAATCTAGGGATTCTTTTTGCATGTTTCTTTTTTCTATTTCAGGAAAAGTAACCTATGCATGCAGATCATGTTTGCTGGGTCTCGGAGGGTACTTTTCAACATGAAGGCACATGCAATCACCTGCAAGCCTTGGAGATGGATTTGCGCAGTTGCTGGGATGAGCTGGGTTGGCTGTCCCTTAGGGATTGCGTAATTTCTGGGGTCAACAGGTGACTGTCTCCTAGAATTGTGAAATTTCTGGGTTGAGGCCCAGTATCGGGCCATATTACATAGTTTTCTGTGGGAAGCCTATCTGACTGTTCTGCGCAATTCTGGAGTTTAGCAGGTAGCTCGACAGATTTGCACAATTTCCGGGGGGAAGGTTAGTTCCCCTCTAGAATTGCGCAATTTTCTAGGGGAGCTACTCAACCATCAAATAACCTAAGTCTTGGATGGCAACCTTTGAAGGGAGTTAAGCAAACTGACATGCACAAGCTAGCGAGCCAGTGAAAATCATTTGAAGCCTATGTACTTGACAATGAAAGACATGCTGCTAAGGATAGTTGGTAAGGAGGATCCAAAATGAAGCTCAAGATTTTTTTTTTTGAGTGTAGTTGTAGCTGCTACAACACTACCATATTCGTTGGATAGTCTGGTTGTTTCTATAGGTAGAAATACAACTACCTTGAAGTTTGATGAAATAGTATCATCCTTTTTATCTAAGGAGATGAGATGGAAAAATATGGAGATCCGGAATGGAGATGCCTTGTTTGTAAGAGGACAATCTTATAATATAAGCAAAAATAATTCCTTGAGTGGGAGATATAAATCTAGAGGGAGATCTAGATCTCCAGGAAAAACTGTAAAGGTATGCTGGAAATGTGGAAAAGAAGGGAACTAAAAAAATACTGTAAACCTAAAAATCTTGAGAAAGGAAAGGGATTTGATGATGCTCCTTCTGCAGAGAAGAAAACAACCTCATATGTAGGTGGGGATATTTATTTTGCTTCTTCTTCAAGTACACATGTATATCATGAGGCATGGTTGATTGACTCAGGTGCATCCTTTCACTTCACTCCCCATAGGGAGTGGTTCTACAAGTATGAGAAATATGATGGTGATGATTTCTTCTTAGGGGATGAAAATAAGGCTAGAATCATCAAGCATGTAAAAGTAAAGTTGAAGTTGCAAGGTGGAAGGATTAGAACACTTCTTGGTGTTTTTCATATTCTTACATTGGCTAGAAATTAGATTTCTTTAAGCAAGATGGATGATGTGGGTGTAAAAAGAGTGTTTGAGAAATATACCTGCAAGATTCTTGGGGGAGAACTAGTATTGATGTGGGGAGTTTGGATTGGAACTATTTACAAGATTCTAGGTATCACTATTATTGATGGATGAAACAATTATGCGATTCCTCAAAGTGGAGCAGAAAATCTAGTGGTTTCTGGAGAAAAGACTAGGTTATGGCATCAAAGTCTTTGACATATTGGAGAGAAGGGACTTTGAATACTGCATGGTAATGGTATGGTAGAAGGTATGTCTAATTTCTCTATGGATTTCATTTTTTGTGAACATTGTGTATATGGAAAAAAAATCGAGTAGTTTCCCCTCTAGTGCTAAGAGGGCGAAAGGGATATTTGAGCTTACGAAAAATGATTTGTTTGGGCCTGTGTCGGTTCCATCACTTGGTAAGTTTGTTATCTATGTCTCATTTATAGATGACTTCCCAAGGAATAAATAGATATATTTCCTCAAGAATAAATCTAAAGTCTTTGACAAGTTTAAAGAACTTAAGGCAATTAGATAGAGAAGAAGATCAAGTTGTTAAGGACAAATAATGGTGTAGAGTTCTGTAAGAAGGAATTTGAAGAGTTCTGTAAGAAGTGTGGTATAGCATGAAATACGACTACTCCATACACACCTAAGAAAAATGGACTTGTAGAAAGAATGAATAGGGAGTTGATGAAAAATGAAAGGAGAATGCTAAGTGGTGTCGTGTTAGGACATGAATTCTGGGAAGAGGCAGTGGAGAGTGCATGTTACTTAGTTAACATATCGACTTCGTCAGTGTTGGAGGATTAGACTCCACATGAGGAATGAACTAGTAAGAAACCCTCTCTTTCACATTTGAGGGTATTTATCTATGATATATATAAACATGTTCCAAAGGAGAAAATAACCAAGTTGGATAGTAAATATGAAAGGTGCATCTTTATTGGGTATAAGGATGGGTTAAAAGGTTATAATATTTGGAACTTAGAAACAAGGAAGGTTGCGTACAACCAATATGTGGTGTTTAGAGAACTGAAGTATGATATTAAACATGAATTCCTACCAAAGGAACCTGAGAAGATAGAGTTTAAGCTAAAGGAGGAAGAATCAGACTCAACTTGAGAACAAGAATCAAAAGAGGAACAACCATAGACTCCAATTTTGAGAAGATCAGTTTGAGAGAGAAGGAAGCTAGAAAGGTATAGTCCATCTTCTCTTCATTCAAATTTGTATTTATTGATTACTGATGATGATCCTATAACTATCATGGAGGTAGTGGATCCAGAGGATGGAAAACTCTGGAAAGAGGCTATGGTTGTGTTGACGGTGCTGGACTCGCCAACATGTAATGGGATGTCCCTGGTAAGAAGTCCCAATCAGACCTCAAATTGTTTGGTGTATAAGTCCCAATAGTGGGCCATATGGTAATTCCTTGACTGCGTTGTCGCACAAAGGCAAGTAAGATAACTCTCTCAGTAGCAAGCGTGTGATCATTGCAATGAGTCAAGGAAGGTGCATGAGAGGTTCTAACATAGGTGGGTTGAGATGACGATGAAGGTGAGTTCTAGGTTGAAAGGGATTAGTCCCCACTCAGATAAGAACACACAACACATAGGACATACAAATCTTCCGGCGGAGTAGTCCACTCGAATGCAGTAGTCATAACATACAAGTTACGATAACACGTATAACACTCATGGATCAGTCCAAATGAGTGCAACAGTTGTTACAGCAAGGTTCATGTGAAAGGTATGTCTGATGTCTGACAGAGAAGTTGACACAGAAGGGACAACATTAACAGCATATGAAACACATTTCCATTAATATATTATGCATTACAACAAATGAATCAGTTCATATGTAGAACACAGGTTAAAGCAACATGCATTACAAGTGTTAAAGATCAGTCTTACAATAGATACAATACATGTGTGAAAACGTGTTGGCTCTGATTATATACAGAAGTGTAAGTTCCAATCATACAATACATCCATGTAAACTTGCTAGCCCCAACAGTGGAACGTTACAGCCACTTCCACCTGCTCCTCCAAAGAGATGAACTAGCTCAGTGCAGTGGAGAAGCCAAGGCACGTTATAATATTGTCCAAGCTCTTTCCAAGATAGTCTTATCAAAAGCTTGGCTAACCAAAAGCCTCTACAATGAGTTATGAGGGACTATTTATAGAAAAGGGTGGGGTGACCCTTGACATTCCCCTTTGTGATAATTCAACTACCCTCATGACTCTTCACCTACTCTATGACGATTACATCCAACTGCTGACACTTGACTTACACTTGACATGACTCAACATTACAATGCACATGTACTCATGAGAGACAACATGGCTTGAGAAATACTTGCAAGACATCACTGACACTTAGTCCACTGTGATGACACCAACTCTTTGACATGCTTGTGATGGTGATGGTGGTGAGCTAATTCCAAGCTTGGTCATCTGTGGTGGTGTGCATGCACCCCATGGTGACATCTTGCTGAAGCAAACTCTTGCCTCTATTTTATCCGGTGCATTGGTTTGGCCCCCTTTCATCCAACTTGTCTGCTAACATGTGCATGGTCTTCTTGGGTGTGGCTGAACTGGCAACACACTGATGCATAGTGTCCATGCTGATCTTCAAGCATGTGTTAGTGGTCATGCACATCAACTTGCCAAAGTACATGTTCAGCTCTAGTTGGACTTGCTTCTTGTCTTTGCCTTGGTGAGTGCGTTGAATGGGTTGGATCACATGCGTGTGAACAATGACATGGATCCCTTGCATGCGATCAACAACACTGCTCACCATGTATGCTCTGTGCCAATTGCTAGGATGGATCTTTAACTTGTATAGGCATAGTTTCATCCGTGAGTGCATGTTGCGCCCACTGATGTTCTTGTTCTTGCTGCAACTCATTCATCTGCCTATGCAACTTCTATTCTTCCTTGATTTTCTACTTCAGCACATGCAACTCCTTCTTTTCTCCATTCTCTATCTTTACGCGATCTTCATGTCATGGCGTCACCTCATAGCCTCAGTTCCAAAGTTGCTTTCATCATTAGTGGATCTACTTGATCTTGCAACTTTGTTCCACCTCTGTGTTGTCTACAACCTTCCTCCTGCATTCGGTATGCTGCCTTCAACTGTTGTTCATGATGCAAATCGTTGTGATGATGCTGATGTCATATCTTGATGTCCTTGTCTACGAACAGCTTGATATCTTCGTGAGAAGGCAAGCTCATAAACATTTGATTGATTGGTGTGCCTTGGACAGTGTCTTTGACTCTGCTCTCTTGGAATCCATTGTACCTATACTGCTGAGAGGCAGATGAACACCTGTAATACCTGGAGATTTCGAAACACTCATGGAAAGAAATCTGTCAGTGGAAAACCAAAATGAACTTGAGAACTGAATTGCAACATACTTGTGTGATTGATCATGAAGGTTGCGCAATTTCGGCTGGGACGTTAGGAGATCGACTGCCAAGACTGCAAAAGCCACTGTTTGGGCTTGTGGGAGACTGAATGTCTGCTGGAAATGCATAATGCACACTCCAGTCTCACTGTTGACTACTGGGATTTTGCAATGCACAATCTCAGCTGGCAATGGCTTCAGACTAAGTGACTGCATTGCGCAATTTTCTTGGCCAACCGTCACTATCCCTCAGGATTGCACAAAGTAGGCTTGGGGAATAACTTCTAGGTAGAAATGCACATTTGCAGAGAGGAAGGCAATGCCTTCCCTCTCAGGATCACGTAATGTTGTCTTGGTGAGGCAGAGTCTAGGCCGAGGTTGGCGAGACTTGCGAACGGGCAACTGAAAGTGAATGTGAGTACGAATGCATGTTGATACTGAGTGTAAGTGTAAGTTAATGATCATGCATGCAAATGGTGAATGACAGATTCAGAAAATGCAACAACATGCATGTGGGTGAGGCAAGTTGCTGAATCGGCAACGATTCGTGAAAAACAGTTTCATGCATGCGACAATAATGAGATGTTGACGAAAACTGAAACAGTGCTAGGAAAAGCTCTGCAAATAATAATCATACAAGCGAAAACACAAAAAGCGATAGAAATGCAACACAAGGCATGGGAAGCGGGCTTACCCCAGAATAGTTGAGTTGAATGTGACGATTGCACCTAGATGTGATGTGGGATGTCAGGGCTACAAGGTTGATGTGAGGAATGAGCTCTGCAACATCCGGTTGAGGAGTTTTGATAACATCGAGGTTGTGACGCGTATGCCAAAAATCTAGGTAAAGCGACACTTGGTGGGAGGTTTTTGAAATGATCCTTGCATAACCTCCAACTGCTAAAAATAGATCCCTAAAAAAGGGATGCCTTTGCATGTTGCCTTGGGATAAGCACCCCATGCATGCAAGTCCATTTTTCTCAGCCCCAGAGGGAATCAGTCAACTTAGCTACACATGCAAGAGACTGTTTGATTACTTGAAGGAAATGTGCATTTCTGGCTGGGAGCTGGGCTGACTGCCCAGGAGATTTGTGCAATTTCTAGGCAGAGCAGCTAATAGCTGCCCAGATTTGTGCAAATTCTGGGCTAAGTAGCCATGTTGGGAAAAATTGTGCAATTCCTGCTAGGAGTGTTGACTGACATAATTGCACAATCTTGGAGCCCACCAGACTGCCAGATAGGATTGCACAATTTCTGGAGGGAAGGTTGGTTTCCCTCCAGAAATGCACAATTTTCTTGGGGAATCTACTCAGCCTGCAGCTGGACCAAGTCCAGGTGATCAGCCTATGAGGGGAGTGCATCGGGTTGTGATTGACAGGCTTCCTTTGTGCAATCAAAACACTAAAGCTTGTGAACTTGATGAAGCAAGGCAAGCTGCTGTGAAGGTTGGAAGCTAAGGAAAAATTTTGGACGGTGGTTGTAGCCACTACAACACTTGGCGACACACTGGTAGAACTCCAGCTCTCTGAATGGACCTTGTTCGTGAAAAGCAAGTCTAACACCTCCAAAAGTATTGTTCAGTTCTCAACTCCTCTTGGTTTCACACTAGCTTGATTGTAATATGTAGCATCTGCCAAAATCTTGGTCGATTGACACACATTCCAAGACAAGGCAACACCGTTGTTTCGATTGGGGTTGAGGGGTATATAGGTGCACAAGCAGTATAGTTGTTAGAGTCTTAGTTTCATCTTTGGTGTTGATACACTACCAGCAGGCTTGGACAGTACCTCGATGGAGTTACTTGCATCACCTCCCTGCATAGGAAGCCTTTCTCTTCTTTTTCCTTATTCATTTATCATTTTGAATTTCTTGATTTTTTTTTCATTTTTTCAACTGTGCATAGCACTTATTCATTTTGGAGGCAGAAGAGGGATCCTGACTGATTGAGAGTAGAAGAGGTTGTTCTAGAATAGAAGTAGTTTATTGTATCTCTGACGTTCTTGTTAAGGTTTTCCCCATCACCTTACTCTACTTGACTGAGCTGGCAAGGGTTAACTCAAAAACAATCGACCAGAGAAGGTGATACTAGTTAGCATGCAAGCATTGTATTTTCACCAAGTTTCACTTTGAACAATACGTATTTTCCTTCGAAGTATCATGGAATGAAAGTAACAAGTTCATCATATAGAAGCAAGATGATATATAACCAAGTAGTGATAGTTGTACAAGCACTCTTGTACTTCACCTAGCTTTCTTCGAGTCATACATGGTTTCGTATGAAACTATCCTATGAAATGAAACAAGCGAACTAATAAAAAACAAAGCAAAGAAAGAGTAGAAGCAAAACATGAAATCAAAGCAAGTAAGCAAATAAGAAAGCAGACAAACAAACAAACAAAGCAAGTAAGCAAATAACCATGCAAGAAAACAACTGAAAATCAAACACTGCTCTTACTCCTAAGCTAACAGTGCATGGGTCATCTCACGTGAAGTGATACTTCCAATGTAGCCATCAACACATTGGTTGACCCATGTTGGTGAAGGCAAGGTTCGCGAACAAGACAGTTGTGCAAACCAGCAAACAAGAAAGATGTAATAGTGAAGACAAACACACTCTGAGCTTACAAGTGACCATAGAAAAAAGATGAGTGATAGTGCATGAAATGCATTCTGTGGTGCTGCAATGATGTTGTGCCACACAACATGTAGATGTTGAGTGCATGCATTCTCTTGACTATGACATGCAAGCAAATGTGACAAATGTAGACCACTTGTGTTGTGCATGTGTGATTTCTGTGTAAGATTCCTCCAATGCATGAGCGATGGGATCGTGTAGTTCAAGTGGAGGAAGCGAAATCTGGATGTTTGGTTGATCTTTAGTGCAAAGCAGAGAGTTATGAGGAGCCTTGAGTGTTTCAACAATTTATTGACTAGAAGTGAGACCAACCTCAGGACAGCGAGGGCCTGACATAACCATCAGCCTAGGTTGAAGTGCCTCGATAGTCCGAGGGGTTTCGAGCTCATGGATAGATATATCATCATATACTAGTGTCTTGGATAGATTATAAATGGTTGAATCAACATCATGATCAAATGAGGAAGTGAATAGATCACGACAACCAAGATCAGAAAATTTAGGATGTTTGTCGGCATCCTCATTAATTGATGAATTGGGTAGAGGGGTAGATGAGAAGCAGAGATGTTCACCCTCTGTGGTTTCAAGAAAGATAAATGCCATATTGAATGGATTTTCTAAGGAAGATGTGTCCTCTCTACACTGTAATGATAGGCTGACATCCGAGGTGTCTTGTGAATGATCAAAAGTAGAAGCATCTGGAAATGAGTTTTCACAGGGGAAATCAGTAGTGGCAAAGTCACAAGGGATGTCAGAATGAAGCAAATGAGCCGTGACTAGAAGGGATTCATCCTTAAACGCAGGCTCTTCTTTAGATTCCGCAAACACTCATCATGAATGATGCTGCAGGTTGGCTGCATAACAACAAATCCGTCGACAACTTGATCCTTGTAAACAACAGGTGAGGATTCTGGAATGGGAGAACGCAAGATAGTACAATTTGGAGGATCAACAGAATGCTCGGACAGAGGTCAATGGAAAGATTCCACGTGACAACCAATAGGCCTACAGGCCAAATCTACACAAATCTCAAGAGCAGGCGGGGTCGGAGAGTGTGATAGTTCAACAGAGGCTTGTGCATGATCTCCCACATCGCTTCGTGGTGGTAGAGATGTTTGATGAGGTGAAGGCAAACAATCACTTGTGACAGCGACTGTGCTTGCCTGTGATTGCGTAGCTCCATCACTGAAGTGTGTTGAGCAGGGTTCAGATATGTGAAGAAGATACTCAAATCTTCCATAAATAAATTCACAATCAATTTCATCTTCAGTAAATCGGTATGCAAGATTACAAAAGCGTGTGTAAAATTGATCAACGGATTCATCAGGTGCTTTTCATAATTTTATAATTTCTTGATCAAGCGCTTCATGGTCAAAGTGATTGAAAGCACAGTCTATCTTTCAGATCAGATGAACAAGAGAATGAATAGATTTTTCAGGCAGTGTGGCACATCAGTGCATTAGGTGCCCTTGAAGTGTGTAGATGAACAATGCGTAGCTCATGTATTCCTCAAAGAGTCCATGTCTTTCGCATGAGTGTATAACACCGACTGTGAGCCTAACCAAGGCTACATAGCCTCCACCAACATATGTTTTATGAGACAAGTTATCTGACAGCTTTTTCGAGATAATGAAGTCATTTAAATAGGACATGCACTCTGGAAGAGCAACTTAGTAGGTAGTCATGATAGATGTGTAGAGATTCAAAATAGATGTGAGGACTCAGCTTGTGATCTGGCCCTCCTTCTAACGCCAAACTGTGGATGGTGCAGGATTCACCAACATGTAAGGGTATCTTCCTGTTAAGAAGTCCCAATCAGACCTCAGACTGTGTGGTGTAGGAGTCTCAGTAGTGGGTCATATGGTAATGCCTTGACCGTGATGTTGCACAGAGGCAAGTAAGATAACTTGTCAGTAGCAAGGGTGTGACCACTGCAGTGAGTCAAGGAAGGTGCATGAAAGGTTCTAACACAGGTGAGTTTAGATGAGGGTGAAGGTGAGTTCCAGGTTGAAAGGGATCAGCCCCAACTCGGCTAGGAACACACAACATGCATGACATACACAGCTTCCGGTGGAGCAGTCCACTTAGATGCAGTAGTCATAACATACAAGGTAATATAACACGTACAACACTCACAAATTAGTTCAAACGAGTGCAACGGTTGTTACAGCAAGGTTCATGTGAAAGGTTTGTCTGATGTCCAATAGAGCAATCGACATGGACGGGACAAAATTAACAACATATACAACACATTTCCATTAATATATTATGCATTACAACAAATGAATCAGTTTAGATGTAGAACAAAGGTTAAAGCAACATGCATTACAAGTGTTAAAGATCAGTCTTACAATAGATATAATACATATGTGAAAATGTGTTGGCTCTTATTATATAAAGAGGTGTAAGTTCCAATCATACAATACATACATGTAAACCCGCTAGCCCCAACAGTGGAATGTTACAGCCACATCCACCTGCTCCTCCAAAGAGATGAACTAGCTCAGTGCAGTGGAGAAGCCAAGGCGTGTTACAACACTGTCCAAGCTCTTTCAAAGATAGTCTTATCAGAAGCTTGGCCGACCAAAAGCCTCTACAATGAGTTATGAGGGACTATTTATAGCAAACGGTGGGGTGACCCTTGACATTCCCCTTTGTGATAGTTCAACTACCCTCATGACTCTTCACCTACTCGATGGCTATTACATCCAACTATTGACACTTGACTTACACTTGACATGACTCAACATTACAATGCACATGTACTAAGGTGAGACAACATTGATTGAGAAAGCCTTGGAAGACATCACTGACACTTGGTCTATTGTGATGAGACCAACTCTTTGACATGCTTGTGATGGTGAAGGTGGTGATCTGATGCCAAGCTTGGTTGTCCATGATGGTGGGCATGCACCCCATGGTGACATCTTGTTGAAGAAAACTCTTGCCTCTATTGTATTTGGTGCATTGGTTCGGCCCCCTTTCATCCAACTCATCTGCTAACATGCGGATGGTCTTCTTAGGTGTGGCTGAACTAGAAAAAAACTGATGCATAGTGTCCGTGCTAATCTTCAAGTGTATGTTGGTAGTCATGCGCATCAACTTGTCGAAGTACATGTTCATCTCCAGTTGGAATTTCTTTTGTCTTCACCTTGGTGAGTGTGCTAATTGGGTTGGATCGCATGCATGCACACGATGACATGAATCCCTTACATGTGATCAACAACACTGCTCACCATGTTTGCTTTGTGCCAACTGCTGGGATGGATCTTTAACTTCTACGGGTGTAGTTTCATTCGTGAGTGCATGTTGCGCCCACTGTTGTTCCTGTTCTTGCTGCAACTCATTTGTCTTTCTATGTAGCTTCATGCTCTTCCTTGAGTTGCTACTTCAGCACATGTAACTCCTTATTTGTTCCATTCTCTGTCTTTGTGCAATCTTCATGTCGTGCCTTCACCTCATATCCTGAGTCTCCAAAGTTGCTTTCATAATTAATGGATCTACTTGATCTTGCAACTTTGTTCTACCTATGTGTTGTCTACAACCTTCCTCCTACGTTTGCTGCATTCGGTATGTCGCCTTCAGCTGTTGTTCATGATGCTTCTTGCAGTAATGCTGCTATTGTCATATCTTGATGTCCTTGTCTATGAACAACTTGATATCTTCGTGAGAAGGCAAGCTCATAGACATTTGATCGATTGCATCTCCAGGTGTGCCTTGGATGGTGTCTTTGACTCTGATCTCTTGGAAACCATTGTACCTACACTGCTGAGAGGTAGATGAACACTTGTAATATCTGGAGACATGACAACAATAATGGCAAGCAATTAGTTAGTTGAAAACCAAAATGAACTTGAGAATTGACTTGCAACGTACTTGTGTGACTAATCATGAAGGATGCACAATTTTGGCTGGGAGGTCGGAAGACTGACTGCCAAGACTGCACAAGCCACCATCTAGGCTACTAGGAGACTGGCTGACTACTAGAACGATGCAATGCAATTTCCAGTATGGCTGCTGACTATTGGGTTTGCGTAATGAGAAATCTCAGCTGGTAATGGTTGCAGGCTGAGTGATTGCATTGCACAATTTTCTTGGTCAGAAGTCACTGTCTCTCGGGGTTGCATAAAGTAGGCCTGGGCAATAGCTGCTGGGAAGAAATGCGCATTTCTATATAGGAAGGTAGAGCCTTCCCTCTCAGGATTGCGCAATGCTGTCTTGGTGAGACAGAATCTGGGTCGAGGTTGGCCATACTCGTCGACGAGCAGCTGAGAGTGAATGTGAGTGTGAATGCATGTTGATACTAAGTGTAAGCATAAGTGAATGATCATGCATGCAAATGGTGAATGAAGGATTCATAAAATGGAACAACATGCATGTGGGTGAGGCGAGTCGCTGAACTGGAGACCGTTTGGAAAAAACAATTTCATGCATGTGACAACAGTGAGATGTTGATGAAAAATGAAATGGTACTAGGACAAGCTAATATAAATGTAAATAACTACAAAAATTCACTGAAATCAAGAAAACAATACTCATACAAGCGAAAACACAAAAAGCAATAGAAATGAAACACAAGGCATGGGAAGCGGGTTTACCCCAGAACAGTTGAGCTGAATGTTCCGATTGCACCTAAATGTGATGTGGGATGCCAGAGCTGCAAGGTTGATGTGAGGAATGAGCTATGTAGTGTCCGGTTGATGAGTTTTGATAACATCGAGGTTCTGATGCACATGCCACAAATCTAGGGAAAGTGACACTTAGTGGGAGGTTTTTGAGATGATCCTTGCATGTAACCTCCAACTGCTTAACATAGATCACTGAAACAAAGGATGCCTTTTCCTGCTATCTTGGGAGAAGCACCCCATGCATGCAAGTCCGTTTTACTTGGCCCCGGAGGAAATCAGTCAACTCAGCTGCACATGCAAGAGACTGATCGACTACTTGAAGGAAATGTGCATTTCTGGCTGGGAGCTGGGTTGACTGCCCAGGAGATTTGTGCAATTTCTGGGAAGAGCAACTGACTGATGCCCATATTTGCACAAATTCTGGGCTAAGCATCCCTGCTGGGGAAAATTTTGCAATTCCTATTGGGAGTGTTGACTGGTATAATTGCACAATATTGGAGCCCACCAAGCTGCTAAACAAGATTGTGGAATTTCTGCAGGGAAGGTTGGTTTCCCTCCAGAAATGAACAATTTTATTGGGGAAGCTGCTCAGCTTGCAGTTGGACCAAGTCCGGGTGATTAGCCTGTGAGGGGAGTGCATCATTCTATGATTGACGAGCTGCCTTTGTGCAATCAAAACACTGAAGCTTGTGAACTTGACGAAGCAAGGGAAGCTGCTGTGAAGGTTGGAAGGGAGGTTCCAAAATGAAGCTAAGGAAAAATTTTGGAGGGTGGTTGTAGTCACTATAACAGGTTGATGAAATGGAATCTTTGGAAAAAAATTAGGCTTGGGATATGGTGGATTTGCCTAATGGAAGGAAATCCATTGGCAACAAATGGGTGTTTAAGAAGAAGATGAATGTAGAAGAAAAGGTGGTGAAATACAAATATCAATTAGTAGTAAAAGGTTATTCCTAGGTCTCAGGAATTGATTTTGGTGATATTTTTATATTGTTGTCAAGTCAGCTTCTATTAGATTGCTTTTATCTGTTGTTGTTGGTTTTGATTTTGAGATTGAAAAGATGGTTTTGAAGACAACATTTATTCATGAGGATCTAGAAGAAGAAATCTACATGAAGCAACCAGAAGGCTTTGTGGTGAAGGTTAAGAAATAAATGGTATGCAAGTTAAAAAAGTATTTATATGGGTTAATGCAGTCACCAAGGATGTAGTATCAAAATTTTGATACATATATACGGGGACTTGGCTTCAACAGAAGAAAGGTAGATCATTGTGTGTATTTTAAATTAATTGGTGACTGTGTTATTTATTTGGTCTTGTATGTGGATGATATGTTTTTGATTTGAAATGGCAAAGAAATTATCCAGGATTTGAAGACCCAATTGTCCTCCAAATTCAACATGAAGGATCTTGGTGTTGCAAATTATATTCTGGGCATGGAAATTAAACAAGATCAGGTAAAGAGGATGCTCTGTTTAAACCAAAGGAAGTATGTCAAGACAATATTGATAGGTTTAATATGAAATATAATAAACCAGTGAAGGTTCCTATTCATGTATGTATAAAGTTATTTTTTGAACAATATCCTAAGACACAAGAAGAGGAAGAGGACATGTCACGTGTTCCTTATGAGAGTGTTGTTGGTAGCCTCATGTATGAAATGCATTGCACCAGACAAGAAATTGCACATGTTGTGGGAGTATTGACAAGGTTTATGTCGAAACCAAGGAAGGATCATTGGACAACATTGAAGTGGGTTTTTAGGTATTTGTGTTACATTAGTGATTATGGTTTGTTCTACTAAGTAAGACTAGGATTGGACAAAGTTCTAGACATTTGTGGCTTTGTTGATGTAGACTAGGCTAGAGATCTAGATCAAAGAAGATCTACAAGTGGGTATTTGTTTAACCTATTTGGTGGAGCTGTCAGTTGGATGAGTAAGAGGCAATCTATATTCGTACTTTCAACTACATAGGTTGAATACATGGAAACCACTCATGCATGCAAGGAATTGGTTTGGTTGCAAATTTTGTGTTCAAGTATGGGGTTGGTGCAGTGAGCTATAAGGATAGACTGTGACAACCAAAGTGAAATTTTATTGGCTAAGAACCCTTCTTATCATTTGAAGACAAAGCACATTGATGTTTAGCATCAATTTGTGAGGGATATGGTTGAGGAAAAAAAGGTGTTGTTGGTAAAGGTGGACACTTCGAAGAATGTTGCAGATGCATTGACAAAGTTTGTGAGCACTAAGAAGTTTCCTTAGTGTAGAGAAACAATGGGTGTTGTAGGCCTAGACCAATGACAAATCTATCTTATGACCCCTTGCATGGAAAGAAAACAACAAGTGGGAGAATGTTTGGTATGCCTTATATTCTTTCCATGACTAGAACCAAGAATTATATATTGCGTCAGGCACAATGCTCCGGGAATTTTTTTATGTGTACCTAATAATATTTTGGTGAACTCAAGGATGGGGGGTGGACCTACCCATGGTTTTGTGCATGTTTTTTTCACATGGTTTTGGGCAACATGGTTTTCTTCCCACGGTATTTTGTAGATCCGGTTAAGGGAACTACAATTATGTTCTAATCTAGGGTTAATGCATTGGGGTTTATGAATGTTTAGAAATGTATATATATGTATTGTAACATTAAAATGAATATAATGAAAAAATCAATTTGGTAGTCCCGATTTTGGGATCGAGGGGAAGATCTCTATGTATATATTTTTTTATGTTCTCACATTGTTTATTTTTTTTCTATTTTTTAAGAATTTGTTTACAGGTAATTTCTGTACAAGGTTAAAAACTACAAAACCATGAGGAATTACTCCTCTTTTTTTTTTTTTTTTTTTAGTTTCCTAATTAATAATTAAGGAAGGTGGACATACCCCTTTTTTCCCTACCACCAAAGTTCACCTTTATTTAGCCTTAAGCCCAAATTAGCCATGTGATCAACCTTCAAGTTGTTTGATTTGAGAACTTGGAGACATTTATTCTTTGGGATAGAGTGATACAAGTGATAAATCCAGTTGAAAATATTACTTAAATTTGTATCTAAGGTGAGAGATCTTGAATATAAATGGTGAATTATATTCTTGGAATCACAAAAAATAATTACCTCCCAAATTCCTAGATTCATAATTTTCCTCAAACCCTGATATAAGGCATAGGATTCAACAAAGTTATTGGAAGTGTCACCAAAATCCTAAGAATACATACGTTCTTCTTGATTCTTAGGGAAAAAATTACCCCACACCCCCCACCTTCCCCATCTCTCCCCCACTCCTACCACCTCTGCTCCAAGAGCCATTGATCAAATTCCTCATATAATCTTACTTTCTAGCTCTCACTGAGGTGTGTTTTCTCCTTGATGGTCCAATTTGGATCAAAAAATTTAATACATTTTGATTCTTCCCATCAATATTTTTATCCTCTTCATATATTTTCTTAGCCCATAAAGATTCTCCAAGAATCAATCTCGTCATCCTAGTGAATTATGTCCTTTCATCTTGAGAAACATCCCAATTTATAGGCAGTCAAATTTTCAAACATATATACTTAGGAAGTACTTCTTATCATATTTTCATTAATATTTTCTCTACAAAAGAGCCATTATAATATTTTCCATGTTTTCTGAACAAGTCTTGTAGCGAATAAGGCTAGATTATCTTTGTTTTTAATTGAGATATGATCATTCTCTAGAATTCATGCATGAAAGGAAATTCCAAGAAGAGATGAGATATATTTTCAATAGTGTACTTGTACAAGGAGCACTAGGAAGTTCCAACAATTCCCCTTTTCAATAAATTTTCAGGTATTAGGATCTTCTTATTAGCTAACATCCACAAAAAAATATTGATTTTTGGGAGGCATTTCAAGATCCATATAAAGGTCCAAAGCCGAGAACGAGGTCTAATATCAGGGAAGAATAAAGATTGATAACCCCTTTTAACATAATAAAAATCACCTTCCCAACCCTAAGATTCTTGATCTCATAAGGAGGAAGGAGCACATCTAGCAAGAGTGGATTCAAGATATATGAAAATGCTAACAAGGTGACTTAGAATTTTACTCGAGCCCCAACTCAACCAATGCATGTTAGATGATTAGGAGGATATACCCCACAAATATATTTTATGTTTGAAAATATTCCAATTATTCAAGGGATGAAATCGGGGATTTGAGCCTAGAAGATGATTTCCCATAATTCCCTCACTCCAAAAATTTATTGATTTTCCATTTACTAGAATCCAAGTGAACTTAGACCTAATTAAATTAATAAAATACGAACATCAAACACCATATTTGGGAGCTACCTCTATTGTGATGGATATGATGAATACACTATTCTCTTACCCCATTAAGATATTTTTTATGAAGAACTTGTTTCCATCAATCATTATCCCTTGTGATTAGTTTCTAAACCAGGTTTCCCCCAAGGGTTGTATTAATTAGAAGGGGTCTCTTATTCTTAACCCCCAATGGCCTTTGGAATCCTAAACACCTTCTAGTTAACTATATGAAATGTTTGAGATTTTTTCTTGCCTCGTATCTAGAGAAACTACCTAATTTCTTGAGCCATTTACTACTTGGCTAAGATGGAGGCCAACATAGCTGAGAATTGGAATATAGGAAGGGATGAAAAGATACACTGAAATATAATTAATCTTTTGGAAATATTTATTCACTAAGCCCCCCATTTCTTAAATTTAGATTTCAACTTTTCAATAACATGAACTGAAGAAGGATGAGGGAACATTTTGAGACATATGGGTAGGCCAAAATATCTAAAATTTGTCCATGCATCCCTTCTTGCTACCCCCAAAATTCTTAAGATCCTTGCATGCAATAGTTTGTTGGCTTTCTAAGAACATAAATTACTTTTACCCTCATTATCAATCCTCCTAAGACACAAACAAAACCATCATGTCGTGATAAGATCACAATGAAGTTAATGAGTAAAACAATTATCTTCCTTCAATAACTTTCCATATATGATAACTTTCATAAATATATTATTTTCATAATATAAGTGATCCATTTTTATAAAATAAGTAAGGATGAATTTATAAAGACTTGAACTCAATACCTCTAATTTAATACGTTAAATTTTGTTAAATTAAGCTAATAAACATATAATAAATGTTTCTTCTTATTTATCTTTTTCTCAAAGTGAATGATCACCCCCATAATCCTTTTTTTTCTTGCAAGACAATTATTATAAGGATTTTTTTCTCGATCTAAAAACTAAGGTTCCCTAATGAGAGGGTTGGACACTCACCATAGATCATAAGAGAAAATTTAACATTCCCTAATATAACCACTTATATTAAATGAAATAAGAATGAGAAAGAACATACCATGTTCCCAACGTTTTATGTAGATCCAAGTGGCGTGATCCAATAAATAATGCCTTTATATCTACACAAAAAATATACAAAAAAACCATTTCTATAATGTGTACATATCAATTGGATGGATGCCAAAGACAATTAAGTCGAGAAATTACTTTTCAAATGAATAAAGTCATAATCAATTCATAGATATAAATGTGCTACATAATAGAAATAATAATGAACTGAAAGGGTAAAGAAGAAATATATATATATATTAATTTATGAATATAATTTGAACAATAACCAATGAAAGCATACAAAATCTAGTTATTATACTCCATCACCTAGTTTTTGGGTCTTCCTTTCTTAGCCATATGTATAGGAGATCTTCAATAGAATATGGATCTCATCCTTAAACTTTTAGAGGTGGATCACTATATATCCACAAATCATCCTCAAGAAAGTATCACTAATAAAGAGTTAATATAACACTCTTCAAAAGAAAAAAAATGAATGATATAAAGCTATACCAGTGAGAGTGGAACGGACAAAGTTCATTCTTCAAGTTAAATACTCTAAAATAATTGGAATATAAATATCTCCATTGAGATACAAGAACATATATTTAAATATATGAATAAGAATATGATACAATTGAGAGTGAGGGACCTATATATATAGTCAGGTAAGTGCCCTTTCATGAATGGTCATGTCTATAGAGACATGCCTCTTCCCTACTAATTATTAGTTAATTAATCATTATTTATGTCTATTATTATTTATATTATTTTTACTATTTTTATATATATATTATTCATAACATTGTCTTCCTCCTCAAAAGGCTTTGTTCTCAAAGATTAATGCTGAAATAATTTGACCCCTTTTTTCTGTTTGAAATGTTTTCTTTTCTTAGAAATGTCATTTTCGTCGAAACAAGACGATATGATCCTCTAAGTAATAAACAAAACTGTCGCGCTGAGAATGGATCTGACCATCCTGAATTAATCTTTTGTTGAATCTTGTGGTTACTCGGTACTTCATGTGAATTGTTATCACAAGACATAATTGTATTGACATTAGTAGTCCTAGGAACATAAGTTTTTGGTTTATGTTCATAGTGCTACAGATTCGTAGATTAATTGAGACGTTTGTTCTTATGATTCAGATGTAGGTACGGAGTTATTTTGGTTTTTCTTTCCCTTATCATGTGTGTGGAAAAATTCTGAATTACTTTAGGTTCTGATGTCGTTGAGTTGGTTACAAAA
Source organism: Pinus tabuliformis (assembly GCA_031772625.1). NCBI lineage: Eukaryota > Viridiplantae > Streptophyta > Pinopsida > Pinales > Pinaceae > Pinus > Pinus tabuliformis. The sequence goes on along the minus strand of CM062814.1, from coordinate 444,715,515 downwards.
TCTTTGCTTGGAATTTTCATCGTCTCAACATTTGAGTGTAATTTTTACTTAACTAACTTGTTTTCTTCTTGAGTTGTGATATTCACTAGATTGGTATTCATTCCCTTTTCTTCAACTTGAATTTCTTTATTTGAATATTTCAATGCTTCCTTCTCAATAAGTTGTACCTTATTTTCCAATGACTTCTTGTCCTTCTTAAGCTTCTTAATTTGTGTTAATAATTTTTCACTATGGTCTTTAAGCCAAGAAACTTCTTATTTTTTATCAATAGCGATCTTGTCAATTTATTCTCGCATATTTTGTTATACCTTTTTACCTTCTTGAAAAAATACTTTCGAAATATCTTGTATGTCTTCGGGTGTTACGAAATTTGGCTTCAATGTAAAATCTTGTAGCATTTTTTTTTTTGTAAGAAAATGTCAAAAAATTCTTCTTCATATTCAAGATGAAGCAACCTAGGGTTTCCATCTAGGGTGAACCTAAAATAATGTCACCATGATCGATCCATAGGTTTTGAGCTGAGAATTGTGATATGAATGTGTAATCTCCAATGTTTAATTGTAAATTGGTTATTTCATATTTTTTGTTGTTATAACAGTCAAATTTTTCGATTATATTTGACTCGGGAATCACTAATTGGTTTGTGATTTTAGGTTTTACGTAATTTTTATCTTCGATTGGTGCGATAGTGATAGTAACATATTTTCATGCAATAGACTCGTGTTGACTATGCTGGACCCACCAACATGTCAGGGGATCTCCCCATTAATAAGTCCTAATTAGATCTCAGACTATTTGGTGTAGGAGTCCCAGTAGTGGGTCGTAAGGTAATTCCTTGATCGTGGTTTTGCACAGAGGCAAGTAAGATGTCCATGTTGGTAGCAAGGGTGTGACAGCTACGACAATACAAGGAAGATGCATGAACAGTTCTAACACACGGAGGGTGAGGTGAGTGCGCCCCTTGGAAACTTGTGATAGCACGGAGTTAAGAAGGGAACACACGAGAAAAGATGCATCACAACATGGAAGGCAAGTTAGCTAGCAATCCAAAGTGATGGTTAAACGAACAACACATTTCAGAAAGATTCGTTATACATATACAAAAATAACTATACATGCATGCATAAGCAAACAGATACATATACCATTTAGAGTACTCAAGATAGCTGAAACACAATACAACATATGCATGAAATGTGCTAGATCTATTATATTAAAAAGTGTAAGTTCCAGTCATACAATACATCCATGTCCAACCACTAGTTCCGATAGTGGAACGTTACAACCACAACTTCCTACTCCTCCAAAGAGATATACTAGCTCTGTGTAGTGGAGAAGCCACGACACATTACAATATTGTCCATGCTTTCTCTAAGATACTCTTATCGAAGCTTGGCTGACCAAAAGCCTATATAATGAGTTATGAGGGACTATTTATAGGAAAGGGTGGGGTGGCCCTTGACATTCCCCTTTGTGACAATTCATCTACCCTCATGACTCTTCATCTACTCTATGACTGTTACATCCAACTATCGACACTTGAACTTACACTTGACAAGACGTTACATTACAATTTACATGTACCCATGTGAGAAAAAATGGCTTGAGCAAGCCATGGAAGACATCACTATGAATCGGACAACTGTTGGAAGACCACCTCTTTGACATCCTCACGGTGGTAGATAGTGGTGAACTGATTCCAAGCTTGGTAGTCCGTGATGATGTCCGCGTACTCTAAGGTGACATCTTTCTAGAAATGAACTCTTACTTCCATAGCATCTGGGTACACTTCTTGGGCTCCTTTGTCCAACTCGTCTAATAGCATGCACATCGTTGTCTTGAGTGTGGCCAGACCAACAACATAATTGTGCGTGGTGTCTACACTGATTGACAAGTCTGGGTTGGTGGCTATGTGCATCAACTCGTCAAAGTACGAGTCAAGATCTAATCGAACCTGTGACTTTGTCTTCACCTAAGTGAGTGTCCCAATAGATGGGATCGCATGTGCGCACACAACAACATCCATACTCTTGAATACATGTGCATGGGAAGCCTGTAGACTAGTGATGAGCTGTGGGAGCTCTTCATAGTTCCGGATCAGACTCCAGATGCATGCCTATAGCTCGACCGCTCTGGGCTTCATCATCTTAGGTAAGTGAAGCAGGGCTCCCTTGTATTTCATCCTCCATGTTTGCATGTATTCAACAACAGCATGCATGTTTGACAAGATACATGCTTTCCTAGCACATCGCTACTACCACCCATTCAGATGGACGACTGCGTTGTGCAAGGTACCAAACTTGGAATACAACATCCGCATGACTGTATCAAGGGAAAATACTTCATCTAATATTTCCTTCCTCAATTTTTATTGGGTGTATGTTGTAACCAATGCTCCTCCCTGCTTGGCTGTTTTTAGTTCCTTAGCCATTTACTCATTCTCAACAATCAGGAAGTGAACACTCGAGCTAGTGGCTTCAGCATATGCTTTCATAGCAGCGGCCAATTCTGCTGGATGTTTGTGCACATTAGACATGATAACTCATTCCTCAAACTGTGCAGGAGATGTATGATATTTTGGAGTTGACACTCTGTGAGATTTCACAACTCTATGTTAAGACTCATCGAATGAGATGTTTTGAATCTCTCCTTTCGACTAAGCTCCAAGGATCTCAGTGTCTCCTTGGTCGCTTGGGACTTTCTCCTCTTCTGGATGCGGTGAAGCTGGTGGGTCGACCTCTTGGTTGTGAGGCATGAGGTCGATGTCTTTCTCTAACTCTTGTTGCTCCATATCTATATCCATCTGTTCAAGTTCTTTCTATATCTCCTTAGCGAAGTCCTGCTCTTGCGATGGTTCACCTTGTTTGCCTGATGCTAGCTGTTCTGATGAGTCTACTACCTATACGAGCACAATTTCATCTTTCTGTAAAATTTGTGCCCCCTACTATGCTTCCTTCTCTTGTCTGCGCAGCTCCTGTTCCTTTAGAGTTGCTCCTTCAACTCATGCAAATCCTTCTCTGTTTCCTCCATTCTCCATTTCTCTCTCCGCCTTTGTGCATTTCTCTTGTTACGTTGTTGCCTCTTTTCATCTATTGCCAAAGCTACTTTCCACATAAATGGGTCTCCTCGGAACTTGCAACTTTTCTCTTCCTCCATGTTGTTGACAATCTTCCTCTTTCCCTTGTCGCGCACTGGCATGTTTTCCTCTGCTCTTGTTGCTACTTCTAGTGCTCTCTGGGATGCTGATTCGCTATCCATTCCATAGCAAGGCCGACCATTCATTGAGTCTAGAGGAGTTGTAACAATATATCCATGGGTCCTCCTCTGCCCAATGACATGCCCCGTGGATCTAGTTAAACTGTACTCTCACGCAGTGATCTTTCATAAGACAATGTGGGTCATACGAATTGTAACTATGGATGTCGAATGGATATTTCTTCATCTGCTCTGCTTCGACATTTGCATGCTTGAAACTACATATTTCATATAACCCGATCTGCAATGGATGAGCGGGCCAAGATGCCTTCTTCTTCTGGTGAAGCTTAGTTGTCAATCCTTCCCAGATGTGATATGATGCTTCCTGCATGATGAGCTTGTCCAAGGCACACTTCAGTAGAACATGTAGAGGCTTCTCCACGCTATACATCCATATGAAGGTGCCAGATGGTGAGACATACCAATAAGTTATGCCGATCAGTGCCTCTATTGCTACCTTCGACATGCAGGGTGGATCCTATTTGAATATCATCTTGTAAACCAGGGTGACAAAATGATCGGAAAGTTGTGTGATAACTCCTATGAAGTTGCATTCGGACAACATCTTGCAATAAGTTTTCACAGCAGTCTCCGCCAGTGACCATGCCCACTTCAAGCCCAGGAACTCTTGACAGGCACAGATTGCATCCAAGATGTAGGGAGACATGTAGATTTCTGCTTGCATACCTTTGGGTGGCTGTCGAGCCCTTGTTACCTATTCCTCCAGCTGATGAGCCAACAAGTTGGACCAGTTGCATTCTTTGCCTTCTCTGTCTAGTTAGTCCAACGCAATCACCCAACTCTGTTGGAAGGTTTCCGTGTTTTCTTGACCATATAGTCAACATGAAAAGATGACCAAGTATTGATGCGCCTTCCACAGTATCTTTGTCTTGTAGACCTAGTTGGGTATCATCCTAAATTTTCTTGGCTCCTTCACCGAGTTCTTCAAAATGTCTCTGAAGTTGACATTACTGCTGGGCATGCTGAAGGGAGGCTCCATGATGATCATGGGATTCAAAATCTGATACATCTCATCATAATCTTGTGCCTTGAAGGTAGCAATCTCCATCCCACTGAAACTACTCAATGTCATCATCTCAATATCAGTGTGCGAGACGATACAATGTATCATGCTCGTGCATAGGAGCACGAGATACCTGCATGTAATCTGGTACAAGCCGGACTTGTGGATGTTCACATAGACTTGGCAGTCTTCGAGGTCTTCCCCAAATGTGCCTGCAAATGCATCATTGACCTCTTGTCATTTCATCTTGATGTCCTTGTCTACAATCAGCTTGGTATCTTCATAGATCAGTAGACTTGCAGACACTTGTTCAACCGCTGCTCCTATTGTGCTTTTGTTAGTGTCCTTTGATCATGCTCTCTTGGAGGCCATTGATCCTGAACTATTAAGAGGCAGATGAACACCTGTTAGATCTGGAGACAAAGCGACATGCATGGCAAGAAATCTGTCAGTGAAAACCAAAGAAAACTAAGGAACGACATGCAACATACCTGGGGATTGATTGGCAAGGATTGCGTAATTTTTCCTTAGAGGGTGGGAGACTGGCTGCCAGAACTACGCAAAAGGCAGTCTGGGCTTTATGGGGAGGCTGGCTGCCAGAACTACGCAAAAGGCAGTCTGGGCTTTATGGGGAGGTTGGCTGGCTACTGGAATTACAAAATGCGCAATCCAAGATGGCATGCTGACTGTTGGAACTGCGCAATGCACAATTTCAACTGGCAGTGGTTGTAAGCCCAGTGACTGCACTATGCAATTTTCTAGGCCAACAATCACTGTCCCTCAGAATTGCGCAATGTAAGACTGGAGGACAATCATTGGGTAGAAATACACATTTCCTGAGAGGAAGACAAATCCTTCTTTCTCAGGACAGTCACTGGTTAGAAATGTGCATTTCCTGATAGGAAGACAGAGCCTTCCCTCTCAGGATTGCACAATGTTGTCTTGGTGAGGTAGAGTCTGAGACAAGGTTGCCTAGACCCACGGATGGACAACTGAGAGCAAACGTGAATGTGATTGCATGGTGACATTAAGTGTAAGCATGAGTGAATGATCGTGCATGCAAATAGTGAATGAAAGATTCTTAAAATGGAACAACATGCATGTGAGTGAAGCGAATTGCTGAATCGACAACCATTTGTGCAAAACAGTTTCATGAATGCGATAATAGTGAGATGCTAACGAAAACTGAAACGGTGCTAGTACATGCTAGTATGCATGTAAACGAAAGTAAGAGTTCACATAAATCAAGCAAACATCACTCGCACAAGCAAAAACACAAAAAGCGACAAAAATGCTGTAAAAGACAAGTTAAGTTGACTTACTCGTGAATGGTTGAGCTAGATGTATCGAAAATTCCTAGATGTGCTGTGGGATGTTAGGGCTTCAAGATCGACGTGAATAAGTGATCTCTAAAGCATCAAATAAATAAGTTTAAGGCTCATGACGTGCATGCCACAAATCTAGGAAAAAGCGACACTTGGAGCAAAGATTCTAAAATGATCTTTGCATGTAACCTCCAACTGCTAAAAATAGCTTCCTAAAATCTAGGGATGATTTTTGCATATTGTTTTTGCTATTCCAAGAAAAAGAAATCCATGTTTCAAGTCAAGTTTTCTTGGTCTTGGGGGGAATCGGTCAACCCGACTTCACATGCAACAATTTTCTCAACTGAGGGGAAAAAATGTGCATCTCTGGGAGGGAGCTGGGCTGGCTGGCCAGAGGGATTGTGCAATTTTTTGGCTAAGAAAATGATTGCTTCCCAGAATTGTGCAATTTCTGGGTTGAGCAGCCTTGCTAGGAGGAATTGCATAATTTTCTCATTGAAGATTGACTCGCAAATTTGCGCAATTTTGGAGCCCAGCAGACTGCCAGGCAAAATTATGCAATTTTAGAGGGAAGGCTAGTTCCTCTCTAGAATTGCGCAATTTCTTGAGGGAGATGCTTAGCCTATAGCTGGACCAAGTCCAGAGAAATAGCCTGTGAGGGGGATGCAACAAGCCATGATGCACAGGCTGGAAAATTGCTAGAAAATTACTGAAGCTTGTGTACTTGACAAGGCAAGACATGTTGCTGAGGATGGTTGGTAGGGAGGCTCTAAAACAAAGCTAATGAAAAATTTTAGAGTGTGGTTGTAACCGCTACAACAACCCATTAATTCTAAATGGAAATGAAGCATAGTTATATTTAGTTTCTGGGAATCTTCCAACCTTCATTTTCGTATTAGGCTCCATTTTTCTTCTTTTGGGATGAGCTTATAAAAGTACCTTATGATAAGTATCTACTCAATATTGATACTTAATAATAACTTTTTCAGGTTTGAAACTTCTTTATTATCTTTTTTTATTTTTATAATACCCTTTTTTTTTCCTTTAATATTTTTTTTTTATTTACTTATTTTTAATTTTTTTTTTTAATAAACTATATATTCCTTTCTTATAAAAACCTTTTTTAATAATATATACTCGACTTGAAACATGGTCAACTTTAACTTTTCTAAATATTTCTCTTTAATACCTTTTTTACTTCAAATGGAACCTGTCTACTTCATATTTCAAGAAGCCCCCTTTTTTTTATTATAATAATTTTCCTAGCTTATTAACTACTTTCCTCTTTATATTATATCTTTTTTTTGTAAAACCAAACTCATATGATGTACAAGACATGACATTCGGTAATTTGCTGATGAAATACTTGTATTTTTAATTAGCTATTTGTTTTATTATTGAAGGGTTACGTCTCTTGAGATTCTCAACAATATTAGCCCCCAGAAAATTTGGACTGGATCTAAAGGGATAGCGAGCGTCTGAGCTAACGTGCAGTTGATGCCGCTCGAGTTCAGTGAGGGATGGACTAGTAGAATCATGGCTCTACTAGTGTAGTTCTGAGCTAACGTGCAGTTGATGCCGCTCGAGTTCAGTGAGGGATGGAAACGGTGGATGGTTGTTGTGCGGCTGGTCGAGCGACTTGAATTCAGACGGATGCAACAGCTAGGAAGGTGGTTACGATGGAAAGGTAAGTTTGATTTTTTTTTTCTTTCGTTGTTATTTTATTATTTGTGTGTATGGTATGTTTTTGTTTTTATTTGATTTTTTATAATTGGTTTATATATATATATATAAACTCTTTTTTTTTTATAGATTTTTTCTTTTTAATACAAAATTTTTTAATTCTTTTTTATAGTTCTATTTTTCTAATTTCTCTTCCTTTATTTTTTAATATATTTGTTTTTCCGTAATATGTATTTTTTTATTCTTTTTTTTTGTTGTTTTGGTTATATAATTTTTTTTTTTTAATTTTAATGGCTAAAGACCTAACGAAACAAAGAAGAGGAGAAACTCCAAATTTTGAGCGAGACACTTCAATTATATGGCAATAAGGTTGACAAAATGTTGATGGGCCAAATGCCTAGATCAGAGAACACGCCTCTACGCAGCAGTTGAGCGACCAAAGGATCGAACTACTTTGGTACCAAATGGAGCGAACAAAGTTCGTTCTTCAAGTTAAATACTCCAGAAGACTACGAATAGAAATATCTCCATTGAGATATAAGAATATATATTAAAATGTATGAATGAGAACATGATAAAACTGAGAGTAAGGGTCCTATAAATATAGCCAGGTAAGTACCCTTTCACAAACGGTCATGTCTCTAGAGACATGTCTCTTCCCTTCTAATTATTAATTAATTAATCATTTTTTATGTCTATTATTATTGATATTTTTTTTTTCTCTCTCTATATATATTATTTGTAACAGAGAGACTAGCATAATTCCACTAGCATAAGGATCTTCACCAAGAACCCTTAGTTTATAGGAAAAAATGAAGTTCACATCAATTTCCAAGAGAAATCATGGCTCTACTAGTGTATGATTCAAGATCTAATTTGAAGTTTTCACTTGCATAGATTTAGAGCCACTTTTAGGAATACTTTTATAAATAAAGTTATTATAAAGGTGAATTAGGCTAGAAAAATTTCTCTTTAATGGCATCACTATGGATATTGGCTCAACTCATTCAAATAACTTATAGGACCTATTTTCAATATAGCAAAATACCCCCTAATGTGTGATGGATTAAGAAATTTAGTTATGGACTGAAATAGATCGCACAAGCCATAAGAATAAGGAGGAATCTCATATACCTAAGGATTAAGAGAGTACCTATAGATAAATACCTAAGTACTAGCCTAGATCCATCTTAACTCTGGATGTACCAGGTGCTAAGAGGGATCAAATATCTTGGGATGAAAACCTCTTTTACAGTGAAAAAAGATTTGACCCCTCTCATCACTTGGTAGATCCAAAGTTAAGATGGATCTAGGCTGGTTAATATTAAAACACAATATGAGGGAGATGTGGTATAGACATTTCACTTTCACTCTTTAGCCATAAATAAAATATTTCAATGTCTATGTTAAATAACATAATTTTATGTCAAATTTAGAGAGATAAAGTAATTAAAAGATAAAACAAAAAATAAATATAAAGTTGAAATTTATTTTATAACTATTTTAATATAAAACTTTAATAGACTATTTGAATATCCATATAAACTAATATACTTCAATATGAACTTCATCTATAGGTATATATAGAGAGAGAAACTATGCGTGTGTGTTGACCATATTAAAATATTTCAATTTCCACAAGGAAGAAGTGATTAAAAATAAAATTGTAACAACACCCCTTACCTAATACCCAGAGTAGGAGGCGTTCACTATGCATACCTAGTATTTAAGGTACCATTATGAAAATGGGGTATAAATATTTTGACTTTTCCAACTCCACTAAACTCAGAATAACCATTGTCATTGTGTTTGTCTTGTCAAGATGAATCCAGTGATATAAATTTTACTTCTATCTGACCTTTGAAAAGCATGATATTTCCTCCCAAATATTAGGCCCTGCCACATCATCTAGCTTCCACATGGCGGTCATCCATTGGATTATGTAGCAGTCGTGCTCTTCGACCAATTGAGGTTGGCCTTCTCCACTTACCTACTTGGTGCTCTTCCTTATCACAATATCCTTTGCTCTTGAGATCTTGACGGGGGGTTGACCTATCAGGGGACCGCCTTCCCACCAATGTCCATCCACATCAGTGTGGGCACTGCCAAGCACCCACCTTACATCATCTGGGTCATAATTTCCCGATGATTTCATAAGAGTACACCTTTTTTAATCATCAAGTTCTCACAATTAGGGTTACGTGTGAAGTGGGGTCACATGACTTCCTTACATTGGTCCATTATGCCATGCATTGGGTTGACACTACAACCCATATCACATCATCCCAACTCCCTTCATCCTAACGTTCCTCATCTGACCCCTTTGTTTGTTGCTATGAGATAGGACTTGTGGGCTGACCTAGTTGTGGGTCCACCTTACACAAATGGAAATGAATTCGGGCTTGCGTGTTTTACCACCACAACTAACTTATGTCATCCCAATGGGTCCTTCTCAGCACATTCATTTCCTCCACTCAGAATTCCTCTGGGATGAGACTTCCAGGGTGGCGTCAAGTGATGTCATCATGCACTTATGTCACTGACACTTCCTCTTTTGCATCCTTATTTACTTTTGGGATAAATCCTCTGGGCTGCATGGTCAGTCAGCCACCCTTCTGGCCAATGGTATGACTATCAGGCACATGCCATTCTGCCAACCATTTTTATGATGCAAACTATGGGCATCGCTTCTAACTAGTGGTAGGATTGCCTGACTTTCATGTTAACCAATGCATATTGGCTAACATCATCCTGATCGATCCCACCATTGTGCAAAAAATAACCTCCATGTTCAACCTTCACGGTTCTCACCTTTGGGCGATGTCATCAAAACTTTATCCAATCAAATTAGAGGGAAATTAGGCCCACCAATCTGTTGCTACCACAACTAACAGATAAGGTTGCCTAATTTTATCTTATAAGTTCAGAGCTCGGTTCTTCCCTTGCCAGATGAGATCTTGCACTCGAAATCTGCCATGGAAGACCTAGGAAACCTTGTCAAGCCTTGTCTGATGAGCTTGTTATGAAACTAGCTCACAAAAAAGAAGAAACGATAAATCAACAACTTGAAAAATAGCCTCTTCGAGGGGGAAACCTCATTTACATCACATAAATGAACAATTCTTGGATGATTCAAATGAAAAAATTCCTTTCTATATATAGGAGTCTAAGGGATCACAATATAATCAATGCCTACCTAACAATAATAATGTAAGGTCACAACACTAACAATAGGGGCTATAGTAGCATTATAGGGACCTGACATGTCCCTCTCCTTCAAAAAAATTTTTTCCTCAATGCTTGAGTAGTTATGGATACTTCTGTATAAAATTCTTATCCTCTCATGTCGAATCTTTAGCGGGTAAGTTATCCCACTTGAGAAGATACCGTGAAATTGATCGATTCTGTAGTTGTCGAGTTCTTATTTCCATGACTACTTCAGGTTCCAATATGATTTTTCCTTCCTCGTCAAGTTCTAGAAATATTGTTTGAATTGGGAACTTGTCACCTATAACCTTCTTTAAGCATGAAACATGGAAAACTGAGTGCACTCGGGAAGATGCAGGAAGCTCCAATTTGTATGCCATAGTACCAATATTTTGCAACACCTTGTAAGGACCATAGTACTTTGGTGATAATTTATTATCCTTCGTAGCTTGCTTGAGGGAAATTTGTTTGTATGGTTGTAGCTATAAAGATACCCAGTTGACTACATGAAAACTTCATTTGCTATGATGTTTATTTGCCTGTTGTTTCGTTCGATTTTGTGCCAAAGTGAGGTTATCCTTTAAGAATTGGAGAACTTGTTGTTGATGCTTGATGTGATCTTCCACTACTTGAACCTTAGAATTTTCTCTTAAAGATGATTGTGATGGAAAGTGGATGATATCCATAAAGATCCATAAATGGGGTTATTTTTGCTACAGTATGGAAGGAAGTGTTATACCACCATTCAACTAAAGGTAACTACTTAACCCATTGTGTTTGTTTATCAGATACAAAGAAATGAAGATATCCTTCCGAACATTTTTTCACTATCTTAGTTTTCCCATTAGATTGAGGATGAGAAGATGAGCTATGAGCTAATTGAGTACCTTGACCATGGAAAATTTTAAGGATGGAAGTTTATCTTAAAGTTTAGAAACCTTGGTGAATTTTACTAGTCCCTAATATGCAAATTGTAAAATGTTTGGTGATATTTTTGTAGAAATATTTATATTTATAATAATTTTATATTAGTCTATATAAAATATTCACAATTTTTAAGGTAAAACATTTTTGTACTATAAAATTTGGGTGAATAATTTTTAGAAAAAATGGAAATTAGCGAATTGATTTTTGGAAAAATGATGGAAAATTAGCCCACCCATGAATATTAGCCCCTAAAATTTTCCCTGACCCAAAAAATAAAATAATTCCTTCCAAATGTTTCGAGTGAAAATGGATCTCTGTCACTTACAATAATCTTTGGGTTTCCATGTAGCTTTTGAATTGTTTCCATAAATGAAGTAGCAATTGTATTGCCTTTAAATGGACGAGATAATGCACAAAAGTGAGCATAATTGGTAAGTCTATCAACTACCACCATGATGCCACTTTTTCCTTCAGACTTGGGTAAACCTTTGATAAAATCCATTGAAACTTCCTCCCAACGTTGACTTGGAATTGATAAAGGTTGTAACAAACCTGGGGTATTAATTGTCTCAACTTTATTTTGTTGGAAAACCAAACATTCCACCATAAACTTTTGAATATCAGATTTAAGGCCATCCCAAAAAAATTCCTTCTTGACCCTGTGGTAAGTTTTTAAAAATCATGAGTGCCTCCTAAGGGAGAGGTGTGCAATTCCAAAAGACTCTTTTGTTTGAGTTGGGAATTCTTACAAAGACAGAAGCGATCTTTGTAACATGATGAATCATTTTTCCAGCTAAATGTATTAGGTGTACAGAGATCTTGCTACAACTATTAAATGAGTGTCCACACTTCTTTGTTATTATTCCATTTTTCCATTACTTCAGTTACCAATCTGGTTGTATATTAGAAATGGCACAAAACAATGCTTCCACATCCTCATCCTTTCTTGAGAGTGCATATGCAACTAATTTTTTTTTCCCATTTTTGTAGATGATTCAAATTCATACCCCAACATCTTTGTGACCCATTTTTGTTACTCTTCTGAAGATAATATTTGTTCCAAAAAGTATTTAAGGCTATCCTGATCTATTTTTACCTTGAAGTGTGTTCCCATTAGGTAAGGTCGTGATTGCTTTAGTGCATGTAATATTGCCAACATTTCCTTCTCATAAATAGGTTTGTGTAAATATTTTCCTTTGATTGAACGACTTTGAAAAGCAATGGATCTTCCTTCTTGCGTTAAAACAACACTAATTCCATTTCCCAAGGCATCACATTAATTCCACAATAAAGGTTTTTGTGAAGTCTGGCATAGCTAAGACCGGTGCTTGGAACATTCCCTCTTTAATATGTTCAAAGGACTTAGTTGCTTCTGGAGTCCAAGAAAATGCGTCTTTCTTTAGTAATATTGTTAGATGTGATGTTATTCTCCCATATTTCTTAACAAACTTGCGATAATACCCCGTCAACTCGAGAAATACTTGCAGATGCTTTATGCTTGTGAGGATTTTCCATTCCTTGATGGATTTAATTTTTTTAAGGTCTACCTTAACACCTTCATGAGATACAATATGACCCAGATAATCCACCTTTTGTACTCCAAAGGAACATTTGGAGGTTTTTGCATACAATTGTTTCTCCTCCAATAGTTTGTGCACCTTGTAAAAATGTTGAACATGATCCTTCCAAGGCTTGCTATAGATTAGTATATCATTAAAAAATACTAAAACAAATTTTCTAAGGAAGGGTTTGAAAATTGAATTCATCAAAACTAGAAATGTAGAAGGTGCATTGGTAAGGCCAAAAGGCATGTCCAAAAAGTCATAATGACCCCCATGAGTTCTAAATGCTATTTTCATAATGTTTCTAGTATTCATTCTAATTTGATGATATCCTTAACAAAGATCTAGCTTGGTGAAGTAAATTGATCTATGTAATTCATCCAATAATTCATCAATGACAGGAATGGGAAATTTATCTTTTAATAGTGAGCTTGTTGAGCTCTGTATAATCCAAGAACATGCACTATGATCCATCCTTCCTATGAACCAATACTACTAGAACAAAGAAAGAGTTTTGACTGGGTTGATGTATACCAACCTCTAGGATTTATGCAACCATACGTTCAATTTCACTCTTTTGGGCATAGAGATATCTGTAAGGCCTGATGTTTGGAGGAACACTTCCTGGAATTAAATGAACAGTGTGATGATGATCACAAATAGGTGGGAGGCCCTCGAGAATCCAAAATACCTTGGAATGATTGTCTAAAACTTTTTGGAGATCTAGATAAATAGAAGATTTCAATGTTTGAACCTATAGTGAGAAATTTTTTGAAATTATGTCTCTTTGTTCTTTCTTTATAATATTTGTCATGCCATTAGAGTTGATTATCTTTCATGGTTTCCCTTAGATACCCCTTAATTCAAACTCCTTTCCTTCCAAAACAAATTGCAAGAAAATTTCTTGAAAATTAGAAGCTATCTTACCCAAAGATTGTAACCATTGGACTCCTAGTACAACATCAACACCACCCATTGGAATGGAAAGCATTGGAATATTCAATACATATTCCCGCATGGTTAGCTTGATATTCATTAGGGGAATTTTGAGGTATAAAATGGGCCTCCTAGGGAAATTATAAAATAATAAAATAAGATTAGATTACATCATCAAATTTTAGAGGGAAAAAAAACTATTTTTTCAACTCATATTTTTAACTTATTTCCCTATGGGTTTACTCAAATTTCGAATAGTAACACTCGTTGGATGCATAATTTGATTTCTCATCCAAGTAGTACCCATGTTTCATACTTTCAATGAACCCTTCTACTTGAAAAATGAGAAGTACATGAAAATTGTGATTGCAATTATGTTTTTTCATGTATTTCTCATTTTTCGTGTAGCAGGTCCATCGAAAGTATGCAACATGGGTACACCTTGGATCAGGAATCAAAATTTTCATCCAAGGAGTAATCTCACTCAAAATTTGAGTAAAACCTTAGAGAGATCAAAATTTTCCTCCAAGGAGTACTCTCGCTCAAAATTTGAGTAAAACCTTAGAGAGATAATTTGAAAATATGAGTTGAAAAAGTAGTTTTATTATTTGATTATTTTTAAACTTTTTACTTTTTTACTCCAAAAATGGTGAATCACCCCCATGGTTGACATCATCATCATGAATCCTATTGGTTCTTATAAATTTTATTTTTTTTGTACATTTTTCTTAGGAGGCCCATTTTAGATGTCAAAATTCCCCTAATGATGGTACTTTCTAGAGAAATTTATAGTTCCTCCATTTGCAACCATCACTTGATACTCTGGTGCTGGATATAGGAAGAAATTCAATTCCTTGGCTATCTTAAAATGAAAATGAATAAAATTATGGGTACCACTTGACTCAATCAACACTATTGTCTTTTTCTTCTTTATATGTCCTTCGATCTTGAGAGTTTATGGAGTGGTAATTCATGTCAATGCATTAAAAGATGTGGTTAGATTCATTTCTTCTTTCTCTAGGGTTGGTTCCTAGTGTATATCCTCTTCTTTTGAAGTTTCTTGTTCCTTTCCTTCCTCCTCTTGACAATCTATGTAAAATAATAACTTTTGAGCACACTTATGAACTTTAGTGTATTTTCTATCATAACTATAACAAAGCCCTTTTGCTCTTTTTTCTTCCAATTGTTGTGGTGTCAACCTTATACGTTGTTGAAGGCTAGGAGCAACAACGCTTCCATATTTATAGTTGTGAGTGGTAGGCTTTTGTGTTGCCATAATTTTTCTTTCAATTTTTCTTGCCAATTTGAATTCCTTCTCTAAGGAATCAGGTTCCCAAAGGTGAACCTCATGTTAGATGTTATCCTTTAAAGTCCCTATAGAAACATCAATCATATACTCCTCTAGAATATCATTTACTGTTATATTCAATTTTTGGAAGTCCTCAATGTACTCCACCATTGAACCCTTTTGTTTGAGATTTATCAATTGGCTAAAGAAGGTTTTTCTCTTTGTATCCTCATAATGTGCTATCATTTCTTCTGTTAAAATTGACCAAGTGACAAGTGCTTTACAAGAACAAATCCATCTATACCATACAAATTTATATGGTCCTAAATATAAAGTTGCAATGTGTACCTTTTGTGTGTGTTGCACATTATAATGGAGATCAAATAATTTCTCCATTTGTAGTATCCATGTTATTGGATCCTTGCTGTCAAAATTCCTCATATCGATCTTTAGAATATGGTGGGTCTTCAATCTAATGTTAGGGTCTATGAAATCATGATTACCATTCTCTTGTTATCATCATGAGCTTAATGTAATACCTTTTGGCCATTAAGAAGCATTTCTTGTAACAACTTTGTTAAACCTTCCTCCAAACCTTCCATGTCTGTTTTTAAACCATTCCTCAAATCTTCCATGTTTCTTTTCATTTTTTCTTCTATACCATCCATATTAACTTCCATGCCATCATTCAAAACTTCCATGTCTAATTTTAAACCATTCTTTAAAGCATCCATCTTAACTTCCATTTCATTCTTGGTTACTCTTTACGAGAGCAAAATTTGTTGCACTTGGTCTCGAAATTTTGATATATCCTATTGCATTTCTTCCTCTTCTTGATGTGTCATAGTACAATTTTCAAATTGATCACTAGGTGTTTATATTTTCTTGCTTCAAGTCATTTTGGAATCAAATAATAATATTCATGCTTCACTATGTCCCTTGAATCACTTCAAACTGATTTTTCAAACAAAACTTATGCAAATTTTACAACAATACACACATTTTTGTTGATTTGTAGGAGCTTCATATTGAATATGTTGTATCTCTATAATTTTGGATCTCAAAGGTCTGGAATTTAGTCCGATGGTAGCCCTATGAGTCTTATTTCCAACCCCATAGGCCAGACCAAGATTGGAGTCTTCAATAAAGAGTTATGCCTGATCTCCCACAATTACCTGATTATAGAATGGTTCAGTAGAGCGAACTTGTACGGAGTGACACATGTCACTGTTTCGACCATCGATGCTGAAATTGTTACATGAAAACCTACAATCCATGAAATTTAAATACTTTTTACAGAGTTCAAATCTGATGCCTGAAGAAAGGTTATTATGATTTTCCAAAGGTGACCTATTTGAGACAAAATTTTGGAGCAAGAAAAAACCCTAACTTCTTTTGATCATATCTCCAAAAATATAGCGAACCAATATTTGAAAATATTACACCAAGTTTAGCAGGATTTCGCATACTTATTGTATAAATTTTAGCTTCTTAGGAAAAAAAGTTATAGTGAAAATTCCACAATGGCATGTTTGCAACAACGAAACCCTAGAATCCAATGCTCTATTACCAAATGTTATGCAACCAACTCACAAAAAAGAAGAAAAGATAGATCAACGATTTGAAAAATAGCCTCTTCAAGGTGGCAACCTCCTTTACATCACATAAATGAACAATTCTTGGATGATTCAAATGAAGAAACCTCCTTTCTATATATAGGAGTCTAAGGGGACAAAATATAATCAGAGCCTACATAACAATAATAATGTAAGGGCACAACAATAAAAATAGGAGCTACACTAGTATATTTATAAGGACCTAATGACACTTCATTTTTTCATCCTTATTTTCTTCTAGGATAAAGCCTCTGGGTTGCATAGTCATTGGGCCATAATTCCGGCCAATGGTATGATTATCCGGAACATGCAATCTTTCCAACCATTTTTATGATGAAAACTATTTCTTCCATTCTAGAGGCTCCAATCCTAAGTGGCCTATGGGCACCACTTCTGACCAATGGTAGGACCTCCTAGATTGCATGTCAGTCGACACATCTCAGCTAACATCATCCCAATTGATTCCATTGTCGTGCAAAAAAAACCTCCATGGTCAACCTGTCGGGTTCTCACCTTTGGGCCACATCATCACAACTTCATCCAATCACATTATAGGGAAATTAAGCATGCCAATATATGGCTTCTATGACTAACGGATAAGATTACCCAATTTTATCTTATAATTTTAGAGCTTGTTCCTTCCCTTGTCACATCAAATCCTTCACTCAAACTATGCCATGGCTCGACCTAGAAACCTTGTGCAGTGAGCCTGATTTGAATTTCACTAAGTATCAAGAAAACTTGCTTCAACCCCTCATTGATCCCTTCTCACTAATTATTTTGATCATGGCTATTCCACAGAGGTTCTGTAAACATCAAGAATGACATTGACGCTTGGCATTAGTGATGGAAAAAGTGGTTTTCTAACATACACTACAGTGCTTTGCCTCCTTAGCTTTGACGAAAGACTCTTCAATGTGTTCCCAGACATCAGGCTTTCCCTGTTTTTGAACAAAAAATTACATGAAGGCTAACATAGGTGCTTCTGCATCCTCTCCTTGTTAGAGGTTCATAATGAACTCCTGAAGGACCGACACCTCCCCTACCACATGCCAAGGGTTCAAGGCTCCAAATTAGGACTGTAAGAAGCTCTATGGTGATATGTAGGGGCTTCTAGGGCCTAACCAGGTATGTGATGGTGCTAATCAAATACCTCAAGAGAATTTGGTTACTAGTGGTGACATCTTCCCCTCAGCGACAATGCCTCTAGGGAAAGAATGCAACCTATTGATAATATCCACTGGGAGGCCACTTAAATAAAGACCACAAGGCTCGCATGGGCTCAAAAGAGGAAAAAATCCCTTAAAATTGGCACAATGTCCATTATGTAGACAGACCCTACTGTCCAGTGCTAAGAAAACAATCTCTTATTTAATCTCTTCATATTTATGGAAAGGGTATTCTACCCAACATTTCCAAGTTCTTAGTCCAGATTATTATGGATCCTTCCACAATATCTAGCATTTATTATTGTCTTTGTGTTATTTTCTTATGTACTGTTAAATAAGAGAGTTAACATTTTTTACAGAGCAAGATTCCAGATTAGGGATATAACACAACCCTTGTTATCATGTAATGTATTATATGTTCTGTCACTCTCTCTCTCTCTCTCACACACACACACACACATTATGAATAACACCAATAAGCATTCCACATAGCACCTCATTCCCAATCCAGGGCACACACTTGCTTGACCTATTTAACAACATCAATCACTTTAGAGGTGTGACATTTACATACATGATTTCATCACAAAAAAATTTCCATTTCCATAGAAAGATGTAACCACATACTCATTAATTAGTAGAATTGTTATAGTCCATAAATCAAAAGCCATTCCAAACAAGAAATGCATCAAAAATCCATTAAAATTTAAACAAGTACAAAAGGATACTTATCTTTAAAATTGCAGGGAAGTTGAGTTTGGGACAAGGACTATCAACCCAACCTTAGATAGTTGTAGCCAAGCTGACTTGCAACTGTGACCCCCGAGCTATATTCTAGAGAATGAGGAGGGGCTTACTTATAGGATTGTAACACCAAGCTACTAGCTAGAATAGGGAATCTAGAGGAATTGTTTCCTCAATCCCACCAGTTGCATATTACAATGAGCAATGCATGTGGAATCCAAAGGTTCACCACCTCCACCATCAAGAGTATTACCAGGGATTCACCTTCTTTGCAGGAAGTCTAGAATCCACTGCAGATGTTAACTCTAAGACTGGTCTCTTCCCAAGATGTCTAGAGCTCCAGAGACTACTATACCAACCCACAGCCTCTAGGGGACCTAAGCTGTTACAAGGATCTAGAAATTCCTGTCTCAACCAACAACATCCAAGGGACCCAAGTTATTATAGGGCTCTAGGGACTAGTATCCCAACCCACAATCTCTAGGGAACCAAAGTTTTTATAGGCTCCAGAGATACCTATCTCAACCGAAAACCTGCATGGAACCCAAGCGATTACAGGGCTCCAGTGAGTAGTATCCCAAACCACAACTTCCATCTTACTAGAATACCAATCCCTTCCCTTCACTCCTCTTCACTTCTCTTCTATGAGTTTCTACTCTCTAATGATTTTTTCTCGAATGGTATCACTACCTTATGAATGAATGAATGAGAGAATGATCCCATCCCCTCGAACTGATGTTGCCTAAATGCGAATTCCCTTACTTATTTTCTTGGCATACATTTACTGCCTCATCCTTGCTACCTTGTGAGTGATCTCCCAAGCGACATGGTTTGTGTACTTTCTTTTACAACCCATTTAATTTAAGAACTAGTCCACTAAAATCATGCACCAACCAATATTTAATAGATGTTCAAACAATTCATATTTTCTTCACAAGAAAACCTCAACATCCCAACAAATAAATCTCCTCATCTCTGGAATCCATGCCCCTTTGACTGAGTCCCCTTTTTAAATTTTAAATTTTTAGCATTTTTAAATAGATTTTATGAGAAAACCATGGGTGGGGTTATCATAAACCCTTTTGTCGCTATAAATGGCATCGTCAGCATAAGCGTTGCGGGAGACATAGAAAGTTTCCTAGAGACATCCTCTTGGTTGATTGTAGACCATTGCCTAGGACATCTTAAATAGAGAAGTGCATGGAAGATTATCAGTGAGGGGGTTTCTGAAACACTCCAATTGTCATGTAGAATAGAATAATATAAAATGGGGGCTTGGTTCAATCGACCTTGTTGAAAGTAGACTCAAATCCAACACATGGACCCGAATGTTCATGGGGTAAATCAGGGCAACCCTAAAGAGAAATGCCTTGTTCTGGTAGCCGACACATAACAATCACGTAGCTTAATATTGCATTTGTAGTAAAGGTGAAGAGGAAGAGAGAAAGGGGGAGATTTGATGCATAGGGTTGTAATAGAATCCTACGATCCAATGTCCCAGCATAGGTATGGAAGATTGAAGAGGTGGAATGGTAGAAACAATAGAGTGAAAATGAAGGGTTTCAGGCCATATACCTCATGGGCACAGTAGCATCCAAAATCTCAAGCAAATATGGGCATATTACAAGTACTTGAGTAAATTTTTAACTAGCATAGGTACTGTTGCTACTTGGTAACAAATATACAATCATGAATAATGGGAGAAACCGATAGCTTGACTACACTATTTCAAAGGGAGAAAAACATACATGAAGTAATAAAAATAAGAGGAAACATATTGCACATTGATCTTCTTGGAATCACTAGAATAGTTTCATTAATACTTGAAGGGTCCCAATAACCAGTCCATTACATTCAGCATGTGTATCGTTCAAGTCCCTCATGAACAAGCAAGTAGAACCAAAAGTGGAATCACAAAATTCAGACCCTCAGGCGTAGAAGTATAGAACCTATATTAGGTGTTTCCTCCCCTTATTTATCAGAAGAGGGAGAGCTTGGGTTACAGTTACAAAAATTTCCTTTCCAGAGTATCCAGCTATTTGCTAGACTAGCTATCTTGGCGTAAGGTTCTGCCACCAAAATTGATTACAATTAGGATTTGATCCCTTACTGGAAATAAACAGAAATTACAGAATAATCAGAAATAAAGAAAACTAAAAGATTATCGGAGGAAGTATGCCTCTACTATTTCTGTGAGAACCCCCAGTCAGGCTACATCTCTGTCATTGTGCGTCTCTCTTGTTGCTCAACTGGTCCATGTCTCTTTCATCTTAACTGCCTGAATAGCTCATTCTCCGGAGTTGGGAGTGGGTCGAATGTGAGTTCCTATCACGGAGTAGAAATGGAGCATTTCCCAGAAGTCCTTCGTTTTGTATCAGAGTGGAGCCCCATGCCTCCATTTACTATATGAAGTTGTGTGGCAAAGCAGTCGAATTGATTTCAAACCCTTGTAGTCCTTGGTTTCTTGTTGCGGTGGCTTTTACATGATTAGCCCATTTCACTCTACCATTGCCCCATACATTTATTCAAAGTGTCAGCTACCGACCCATCCGCCTTTAAAGCTATGTACCTCGCTATAGGGGCATCACTGTGTTGGGACTTTTGCACTAAAAGGCATCACGGAACAACAGGTCTCAATCACCTTTGGCCCCCCATGACTTAGCCCCCCTTCTATGTTTCTGCATAATAAGACCGAGGGCTATGACCTAGGGCTGAACCATTATATCAGAGATCAGAAATTGGGGCCTTTTCAATCTGTGCCTTTGGTCACATCCTCCCAAAACTTACGATTGTCGATCACCTCCACGTCAACCCTTGGTTCTTTAGCACCTTATGTGACCACAACCAACCCCTGCATCGGAGCCCCTTTATCGACAGTTTCGAGTCGGTGAATTCCTTATGGTGCCTAATGCGCTGATACCTCTGATCGCTGATTTGTGGATTGATTATGTCATTAGTGCCACATGTTACTTTGTGAGTGGTGACACGTGTCACTACTTTTGCCCCTTTTGACCCTTAAAAAGCTAAATCTGCATGCCACGTGTCCTCTGTACCACCACGTCATCACCATACTACCACGTCACGCTGATGTGAGCTACCTTGTGTCATTATTAGATACAATGGTGCTCTACCAAGTGGCCCCCTAAGGAGAGAGAAAAAGGCCACCTGCCCTTGGTTTTTCGCTACAATCCTTTGTCAAATGGTCTTTGGCCCCTCTCTTATGTAAAAAATTAGTTAGATTAGGTTTATTATTTAATTTTAATTTTAATTAGACGAAAGGGCACGATCATAAGATCATGCCCTTTTCGAAAGGGTGCCCATGGCGGTATATAAGCCAGGCAACCCATTGTAAATAATCATCATCTGTCTATTCATCTTATTAATAAAATATTTCTATATATTTCTGTCTATCCAGAAGTTTTATGCTTCATCTGGTATCGGAGCCAACACGAACTGGTGACACCCATAATTTCTACTGGCCATCAGGCCCTATCGGGTTTCCATAAACCGTGGCCACATGTGGGCTGTACGTTTGTCTGTGGTACGTGCGTGTTGTATGTCTGTCTGCGGCAAGTATGGTCCATACGTCTGTCTGCGGATACGCTAAACTAAACATTGTGATTTCCAGCCCAAGATCGAGTGGCATATTTTTTTCTACCTGTGGTGATAACACTAAATTCCAGCGTTTGTTTTATTTGGGGTGACTTACGCGTTGATGGAGAGAGCCTCAATAATTAACATTGAAGTCCGATCCCTGTTCGACTGCATGGGATTTGCGGGTAACAGTGTAGAAGGTCCTGTCATTTGTCTGCGTTGAACCAACGAATTACGGCATTTGTTTTATACCTACGGTGAGTCGTGCGCTGAGAGTCCAGTTGTGGTGATAACGTTGTAAGCTCACATTTTTTTTTAATTATCTGCGGCATCCTTGTCCGACGGGGAGATTCGAACGGTCAACGGAGGTGACCCCCCACCAGTGGACGTGACAGTAGATATATAAATATATATATATATATATATATATATATATATATATATATATATATATATATATATATATATATATATATATATATATATATATATATATATATATATATATATATATATATATATATATATATATATATATATATATATATATATATATATAATTATATTATATATTATATATATATATATATATATTATATATAATATATATAATTTAATTAATTAAAATTTATATCTATAAAATTTATTTTAGCTAATTTAAAAGAAAAAAAAAGGGAGGAAAAATATTTCAGCTGGCAAATAAATACACGCCCCCACAAACCCGCTCAATGTCGACAATGACAATGCTGGATTTTCACAAAACATTGTTGGATGCAGAGCATAAGATAAATAGCAACCACGATGAGGTCAATAAAAGATTAAATGAATTCTAGATCAAGCTTGGGGAGCAAGCTGATGAAACCAAAAATCTTCACGATACGACAAATTGAATAGAAATAAATATGGAAAGTTACCATGTTCAGACAGAAGCAGGAATCAGAGAGGTCTTAACAATGCTGAAAACTCTGTGTAAAAGGTCGAATTGTACACCCGAACAACTACTAAAAGAAGGTGAAGAGAATCAAGAACACATCTCGTCAGATTCAACAAAGTCAACAGACTCTCATGAAATAGTTGAATCCCCAAAAAAATCAGCGACACCCCACCAAGAAGCGAGTAACACATCCTTTACAAACAAGAAACTCTAGGATAACTTTACCAATCAACACCCTTTTTTCGCTCAACCATTAGCAACATACCAGTGAAGGGAAAAAGTCGAGATGCCTAAATTCAATGGAAATGAAAAAAACAATGTTGCATGGATAAATGAAGCAAAAGAATACTTTGAGATATATGACATCAATGACGATGACGAAAAACTCAGGCATGCAACCATGAAAATGGAAGGAGAAGCATATAACTGGTATATGTGGTGGAAAAAAACAACACACGTCATTAGTTGGAGAAAATTTAAAGATGCATTCTCTAAAATATTCCAAGGTGTAAGAGAAGAAGAGTTCTTTTCAAAACTCATCAAGTTATGACAAAAAGGAAGTGTGGACGAATAAACTCAAGAATGGGAGACCTTAGTAACACGAGTACCTGGGTTATCAAAATCTCGTCTAATTCAGTCATACATCTCGGGACTCAAAACCCATTTACAAGCAGAACTTGAGATGCATGACATTACATCTATATAAGTAGCAAGATGAAAAGCAAAAACAGTCGAAAAGAAATCCGAACCAATATTTTGGTCAAAAGCGGAAAAAACTTATGTAAGACGAAGGATACCTCAGTATGTGGACTCAAATAATACAAGATATGTTCCACCACATCGTCGTGAAGACGAGAAATCTAATGTGGAAATGCAAAGGATAAAAGAGGGTAAATGTAAACGTTGTGGTGAGAAGTGGGACCCCAAACATAGATGTGCTAAAGGAAATGAACTAAAGAACCTATCTAATTGTGAAGCAACCAATGATTCAAACAGTGAAGGTTCTGACATAGAAGAAATAGAAGATGCCCCAGAATTCTTACCTAAATTAGATGACGGGAGTATTCCAAAAGTGTCATTATCAGCCATGACAGGTATATCACAACCTCAGACCTTAAAGTTAAAAGGACACATAAAGAAGAACAATGTAGTGGTTCTCATCGACTTTGGAAGTACACACAATTTTTTAGATGCAACCATGGCAAAGAGACTCAATATCTTTTCATTTCCCTTACCAAACATTAAAGTGATGGTAGCTAACGGTAAGAAGATTGAAAAGGTGGGGAAATTCCATAAGGTCAATTTGCAGATTCAAGACTTTAATCTAGAGTCTCCGTTCTTCACGGTACCGTTAGGAGGAGTAGATGTAGTCTTAGGTATCCAATGGCTACGAACTTTAGGTACTTATGCCACAAACCATCAAGTACAATTTATAAAATTCAAATGGGGAGGTCAAAAGTACAAACTACATGGATTCCAAGCACCTGAAAATCAAGTTGTATCATCATCTCAAATGATGAAGCTGAGTCGAGGAAGAGCACCTGCTTATGTAGTACAATGTCACCAATTAGAAATATTATCTACAAATATGACCAGAGAAGAGGCACCAAAGATACAAGATTTGATTTGGAAGCATGAAAAAGTAATTCAAGACCTACCTATGAGGATGCCGCCTAATAAGGGAATTGAGCATACAATAGATGTGAAGGCAAGATCAGACCTCGTCAACATCAAGCCGTACCAATATCCACATCATCAAAAAACGGAAATTACAAGATTAATCCAAGACCTTTTAAAATGTGGGACCTTGGTCATCTTGGAATATCTAATCAAGAGGAAGGACTTACCTGAAGAAGATGCCTTCTGGGAGAGTGAATCATTCTTCAACAACACCCGTTGTTACTTATGCTTTGAGGACAAAGCATTATTTCGAGAGGAAGGAAATTTTATGTAAAAAATTAGTTAGATTAGGTTTATTATTTAATTTTAATTTTAATTAGACGAAAGGGCACGATCATAAGATCATGCCCTTTCCCAAAGGGTGCCTATGGCGGTATATAAGCCAGGCAACCCATTGTAAACAATCATCATCTGTCTATTCATCTTATTAATAAAATATTTCTATATATTTCTGTCTATCCAGAAGTTTTATGCTTCACCCTTCCGACACTTTAACATTATAGGCCTGAATTTCAACTATTTATTGCTATCGGCATATTCCTCCTACAATTCCTTTATGGGTGATCCATTGTAAACGATGACTGTCAATTGTGATAGGTTTGGGCTCTACCGATCATTGATTTGATTGTCCTTTGCACTGTACGTTTACCCTTGACTGCTAATTTATGATATCACTCCCGAACCTCTGTTATGCGGGAAGTCCAATATGTGGGACCTCCGATCATCGATAAGATGATATGCCATGCCTTGGAGCCCTCAATAGAAAATTTGTGATATCGGTGATTGGTTGATCACATATTTCGTTTTCTTCCCTTACTGTTGCTTCAGAAAAGTCCCGATTACAATTTGCGATGTGCCTGACCCTTAGTCACTTTCTCTTTGTTTTCTAGTTTTCAAAGGGTCCCTTCAATTTGCTCTAACTTCTGATCTAGGAGTCCATTTTTGGACTTCCATATACTGTTGGAAAGCTTGTTCCAAGCACTATGAAATGGAGAGGGTCTGATTAATCTTAGAGAGCTTCTGTGGATTGGAAGGTGGCTTCAAAATTCACTGCAATTTTCCACTTTGGACAACTGAAAACTCATAATGCATTGAGTGACAACATTGGCTCCAACTGGGGACAATGCCTTGCTGTCAAGGTACTGAGAACCTGCAGACTAGTAGCCTTCACCATTGGGCATGGAATCAGAAATACAATGAATCTATACAATCAGAAAATCTCCACGGGACTTAATTTGCTAGGAGTACATTACTCATCAAACTAAAATGTAGGAGAATAAATTCTACCAATTGGAATGTAAATGCTCAGCTAGTGACCTTATTTATACACACTCCTACCTATATACAGGGTTCAATTCACCTAAGTGAGCTCAACCCTCTAATGGAGCTAGGCAAACATTTGAGTGTTGGACCTAATGCCTCCATGCTGTTGGCATTTAAAAATCAAAATAAGCCTACGCCATGAAAAGCCTTCAAACAAAAAAACTAATACATGCTCTAGAAACAACCTCTGCTGTTGACTTAAGATTTTCATCATGTAGACAACTAGAGGGTCATAGAACTAACAAGAGAGATTTGCAGCTTCCTTAATATCATGAAAAGTTTGTGTTGATGGTGCTGGACCTGCCAACATGTCAAGGGGATCTCCCCAGTAAGAAGTCCCAATAAGACCTCAGACCGTTTGGTGTAGGAGTCCCAACAATGGGTCATAAGGTAATTCCTTGACTGCGATGTCGCACAGAGGCAAGTAAGATAATTATGTGAGTAGCAAGGACGTGACCATTGCAGTGAGTCAAGGAATATGTATGAGAGGTTCTAACACATAATGGGGGAGATAAGGGTGAAGGTGAGTTCCAGGTTGAAAATGATTAGTCCCAACTCAGCTAGGTAAACACAACACAAAAGGACATACACAGCTTTTGCTAGAGTAGTCCACTCAAATGCGGTAGTCACAACATACAAGGTAAGAAAACATGTACAACACTCTCGGATCAGTCCGAACGAGTGCAACTGTTGTTACAACAAGGTTCATGTGAAAGATCTGTCTGGTGTCCGGTAGAGAAGTCGACGCGGATGGGACAAAATTAACAGCATTTACAACACATTTGTAACAAGATTCATATAACTGCATGTTAATCAGTTCATACACAAATACGTAAGTTAAACAACATATATCATTAAGGCAACCAGAGCAGTCCAACTACAATAACAACATATGCATGAAAATGTGCTAGCTCTTATTATATAAAAGTGTAAGTTCCAATCATACAATAAATCCATGTAAACCTGTTGGGCCCATCAATGAAATGTCACATTCACATCCGCCTGCTCCTCCGAAGAGATGTACTTGCTTCGTGCAGTGTAGAAGCTAAGGCGTGTTACAATACTTTCCAAGCTTTCTTCAAGAAAGTCTTAATAGAAGCTTGGCTAACCAGAAGCCTATACAATGAGTTATGAGGGACTATTTATAGCAAAGGGTGGGGTGACCCTTGACATTCTCCTTTGTGACCATTGAATTACCCTCATGACTCTTCACCTACTCTATGACTGTTACATCCAGTATTGAGACTTGACTTACACTGGACATGACTCAACACTACAATGCACATGTACCTATGTGAAAAATGGCTTGAACAAGCCAAACTAGACATCATTCTGACTTAGAAAACCATAGAAGTCCAATTGCTCTACATCCTCATGCTGATCAACAGTAACATATTGATGCCAAGATTGGTAGTCCTTGATAGTGTTTGTGTGTTCTGCCATGACATCTGCCTGAAACCTGAACCTTTCCTCCATATCATCTGGGTACACTACTCGAGCTCCTCTGTCCAACTTTTCTGAGAGCATGTGCATCATTGTCTTCAATGTGGTCGGACCAACAACGTACTTGTGCATGATTTCTGCACTAATAGGCAAGTCTGGGTTGGTGGCGATGCGCATCAACTTGTCAAAGTACGAGTCAAGCTCCCGTTGAACCTGCTTCTTTGTCTTTTCCTGGGTGAGAGTCCCAAGTGATGGGATTGCATGAGTGTGAATTATAACATCCATGCTCTTGAATACTCATGCATAGGAAGCTTGTATGCTAGTGATGAGTTGTGGTAGGTCTTCATAGTTTCAAATCTGAATCTGAATATGTGCTTACAACTCGACTTCATTGGCCCTCATCATCTTTGGAAAGTGAAGTGAGGCTCCCTTGTACTTCATCATCCATGCTTACATGTTATCAAAAACAACATGTATTTTCTTCAAGATGCATGCTCTTATCGCACATCGCTGCTGCCATCTGTGGAGATGGATGACTGCTTGGTGCATGGTACCAAACTTGGAGTACAATACTCACATAACTGTATCAAGGGACAATACTTTCTCTAGTATTGCCTTCTTAAGTTCAACTCGAGCAGACATTGTCACCAAGTGCCCTCCTTTCTTGGTCACCTGTATTTCCTTCACCATTCGCTCATTCTTAGCTATGAGGAAATGAACACTTGAGCTAGTGGCTTCAGTATACACTCTAGTTGCATCGGATAAAGAAACTGGATGGTTGTGCACATAAGTCACAATCACTTATTCTTAAACTTGCATAGGGGATGTTTGGTCCTCTAGAGTTGGTAATCTCTGAGACTGCAGAACTCTGTAATGAGATTCGTCAAATGAGATGTTGTGCATCTCTGCTTTTGACTGACCACAAAGGATCTTAGTGTCTCCTTGGTCATTTGATACTTGTTGATCATCTGGATGCAATGAAGTAGGTGAGTTGACCTCTTTGTGGTGAGGAATGAGATAGGTGTCTTGTTCCAACTCCTTTTGCTCCATGTCTGCATCCAACTGGTTAAGCACCTCTTCTATATCATGAGCAAAGTCTTTCCCCTACGATGGTTCACCCTGTTTGCTTCATGCCTGCTGTTCAGATGAATCAACTACTTGTACGGGAACTGCCTCGTATGTCTGCACATGATACGCCCCCTTCTGTATTTGCTGCTGCTGCACTTCCTTCTCCTGTTGGAGCAACTCTTGTTCTTTCCGGTGTTGCTACCTCAACTCATGCAACTCCTTCTTTGCTTCTTCCATTCTCTTCTTATCCCATTGCCTTCATGTGATTCTCTTGTCGCGTTGCTTCCTCTTTGCCTGAATAGCCATAGCTGCTTGTTCTACAAGTGGATCTCCTTGAAATTAACAACTTTTTTCCTCCTCCATGCAGTCGAAAATCTTCCTCTTCCATTTGTTGTGCGCAGGTATGCTTGGCTCTGCTACTTTGTTGCTACTATTGCTGCTACTGTTGGTGCTCTCCATGATGCTACTTTTCTAACCACTCTATGGTGAATCAAACCTATTCATTGGGTCTAGAAGAATTGTAGCAATACCTCCACAAGTCTTCCTCAACCCAATGAAATGATCCATGGATCGAGTTGAACTCAACTCTCATGTAGTGATCCTTCACAATGCAATGTGGGTCATACAGATTGAAGCTTCAGAGGTCGAATGGGTACTTCATTTGTTCTGCTTCGACATCCACTTTCTTGATACTCCAGATGTCATATAACCCAATCCATAGTGGAAGAGTTGGCCAAGGTGCCTTCTTATTCCACTATAGTCTAGTTGTGAACCTTACTGAGATGTGATACACTACTTCTTGCATGACAAGTACATCCAAGGCAAAATTTGGTAGAAGATGTGGAGGCTTCTCCACATTGAACATTCAAATGAAAGTGTCAGATGGTGAGGCATACCAATCTGCAATGCCTAACAATGCTTCCAATTCTTCATTTCACATGCAGGGTAGACCCTATTCGAATATCAACCTGTACACTAGGGTGAAAAAATGGTTGGAAAACCATATGATTACTCCCCTGAAGCTGCATTTAGACAATAACTTAGAATATGTGTTCACAACAGTCTCCACTAGTGACCATGCCCACTCCAAGCCCAGGAACTCATGTTGTGCATAGACTACTTCTAGGATGTAGGCGGACATATAAATCTCTGCATGCATATGTTGTATGTGACTATTGAGCCTTCATGACTTATTCCTTCAGCTGATGAGCCAATATGCTGGATCAGTTGCATGGTCTTCCTTCTCTAGCCAGCTGGTCCAATGTGATCACCTAACTCTGAGGAAAGGTTTTAGTGCTTTCTTTGCTACTCAGTTGACATACGAATATGACCAAGTATTGGTATGCCTTCCTCAATATCTTTGTCTTGTATATCTGGTTGGGTGTCATCCTGAAACGAGCTAGGTCCTTTACCAAATCCTTCAAAATATCTCTGGAATTACCTCTGCTGTTGGGAAAAATGAATGGAGGACTCATGATAGTCGCGGGCTCTAACACCTGATACATCTCATCATAATCTTGTGCCAAGAAGGTGCAAGCTTTGTCCCACTGACACTGCTCAAGGTCATCATCTCGGGGTCAGTGTGAGAGATGATCTAGTGGATCATGTCTGCCCATGGGAACACGGGGTATCTCCATGAAATCCGGTACAAGCTAGAGTTGTGAATGTTCACGTACACCTGGCGGTCTTCGAGGTCTTCTGCAAAAGTTCCTGCAAATGTTTCATTAACCTCTTTCCACTACAGTTTGATTTCCTTGTCTAGATACAACGTCGTATCTTTATAGATTGGTAGACTAGAGGACAACTACTCAATTGTTGTTCCAGCTACAACTCCATCAGTGTCCTGTGATCCTGTTCTCTTGGAAGCCATTGGGATAGATGAACACCTGAAAGATCTAGAAACAAGTAGCATGCATGGTAAGCAATATGTCTGTGGAAACAAAGTAAATCGAGGAAGGACACACCACATACCTGGGAAACTGATGAGCAAGATTGCGTAAATTTTACTAGAAGGCTGGGTAACTCACTGCAAGAACTACACAAAAGCCATTCTGGGTTGTCTAGGAAGCAGGACTGGTTGTTGGATCTGTGAAATGTGCAACCCAGTTACGCAGCTGGCTGCTGGGATTGCACAATGTGTAATTCCAGAAGGATTGTTGGCCCAAGGACAAATTTGTGCAATTTCTTGGGCCAAGCAGCCACTGTCCTCCAGAAATGTGTAAAATAGTCTTAGAGGCTAGTTATGGGCAAGCATACACATTTTTGGGGAGGAAGGTGAGCCTTCCTTCCC
The DNA here is from genome assembly GCA_031772625.1 of Pinus tabuliformis. Classification (NCBI taxonomy): domain Eukaryota; kingdom Viridiplantae; phylum Streptophyta; class Pinopsida; order Pinales; family Pinaceae; genus Pinus; species Pinus tabuliformis. Next base: position 444,684,447 of record CM062814.1, on the reverse strand, counting down.
CAGATTATGCAATGTAGCCTTGGTGAAGGTAGATCCTCGGCTAAGGTTGGCTTGACTCGCCAATGAGAAATAGAAAGCAACTAAGATAGTAAATGCATGACAACACTAAGTGATAGAAGAAGTGATTGAGAGTGCATGAAAAACATGAATGAAAGATTAAACAAACAGATCAACATGCATGTGGGTGAGGCAGTTTGCCGGTTGGGCAAACGTCTATGCAAAATAGTTTCATGCATGCGACAGCAGTGAGATAGAAACAAAAATTGAAATAGATCTAAGACAAGCTAGTTCACATGTAAACGAAAGAAAGAGTTCAAAGAAATCAAGCAAACAACACTCACATAAGCCAATACACAAAAAGCGATAGAAATGCTAAAAAAGACAAGTTGAGGCCACTTACCCATGGATAGCTGAGCTGGATGTGTCGAAGAGTCTTGGATGTGTTGTGGGATGTCAGAGCTCCAAGATCGATGTGAATGAATGAGCTTTGATGCATCGAATAAATAAGTTTTATCTGACACTCACACCACAAATCTAGGAAAAAGCGACACTTGGAGGGAAACTTCTAAAACAAATTTGCATGTAATCCCCAACTACTAAAAATAGCTCCCTAAATCATGGGATGTCTTTTTCATGTTGTCTCTTGCTATTCTAAGAAGAGAAAGACATGCATGCATGTAAGTAAATTTTCCTTGGTTTTGGGTGGAACTAATCAACCAGACAGTTCATTCATGCAGTTCCTCAATTTCTTGGGAAAAATGTGCATTCCTGGTTGGGAGCTAGGCTGAATGCCCAGGAGGATTGCACAATTTCTAGGTAGAGCAGCTGAATATTGCCCAGATTTGCGCAAATCCTGGCCTGAGTAGCCCTGTTGGGGAAATTTTCGCAAATCCTGCTGGGAGTGTTGGCTGGTAGGATTGCACAATCCTGGAGCCCAACAGGTTGCTAGAGAGGATTGCACAATTTCTGGAGGGAAGGTTGGCTGCCCTCTAGAAATGCACAATTTTCAAGGGGAAGCTACTCAGCTTGTAGCTGGACCAAGTTCGGGTGAATGGCCTGTGAGGGGAATGGATCGATTGTGATCAACAGGCTGCCTTTGTGCGAGGAAAATATTGAAGCTAAAGTACTTGAGGAAGCAAGACAAAGTACTGTGAAAGGTTGGTAGGGAGGCTCCAAAACAGGCTAAGGAAAAATTTTGGAGGGTGTTTGTAGCCACTACAACAGTTTGCTGACCAATATCTTCTTAGTCAAGGCAACCACAAATACTGTTTAGCTCCTCAGCTTTGGATTTTTCTAGAAAAGCTTGTTGTTGATCATTAATTACCCATTTGTCAACGGGCCAACCCACTTGGAAATCTGCAATAAAATCTTCATTTTTTGAGCTGTAAGAGTTATAGATTAGAGGGCCTACTGTGAATTCCCAGCAGGTACCTTTCTACAATAAGTAATCAAAGACATTGCTCAGTCCTTCAACTTTGGGATCTTCTTGAAAATTTTGCTGATGGGAGACTTCTCCCCACTTGTTTGTAAGTAGATCCCATTGAAAATTTGTAACCACCTCATCCTCCTCTGAATCATATGAATCATAAATAGGAGGAGGTAAAAATTCAGACAGTGGAGTCACCAAGATGTTTGCCATAAGATTGAAACAATGGAGTCGCCAAGGTGAGAGATCTTCAACCCACACTTCCCTTGCTCACCTAATAGAGGGAATGTAAAAATTTGTCGTACCCAGGGACTGATACTCTAATCTGTTCCTCGGCAATGGTGACAAAAATATTTTTTCACTTTAAATTGCACCGGTAACACGAGTGCTACGGGAGACATAGAAATCTTACTAGATACAGTCCCTAGGTTGATTGTAGACTAGTGCCTAGGACATCTTTTTTTTTTTTTTTTTCTGAGTAAAGACTAATTCTATTAAAATAAGAAGAGTATTGTACAATCAGGCTTGCATGCAAGCGAAGCAGAAAAGCAAGGGAGCCCAAGAAGATAGGCTCCACCTTGCTCCATGGCGAAGAACCAGGAGAGCGCTAAAGAGAACATGGAATAACAAAGAACTGGAACTGAGTAGAGAGAACTACCCTGAGGGGGCTATTACTATTACCCGACTTTTCTTCCCTTTTTTCTTGCTAACTTTGACCCATTCAGAGGAGTTTGGCTGAGCTAAAACAAGTTGGAGACTATTCTGCCCAGGCGGCAGAAAATCCTTCTCAGAGTCTGAGGAAGAAGTGAGATGAGAACGTTTCTGGGATATCTGAGAAACAGAAGGGTTTACTGGATCGTCCAAGGGAGCTTCCTGCGGAATCTCAACGTTCTGCCCATCTGCAGTAATTTCCTCCTCATCCGAATTGGAGGACTCTGAGTCGTCCACAGGGGGAGGAGGCACACAGTGGTTCCAACTTTTAGACTTGGGCTTGCGCTTCAGATTCTTCTTTTTGTCGAGATACTGGGGACATGAACTTTGGAGGTGTCTTGTCTGATGACAATGGCGACAACGGAAGGCTGTATTCTCGTAGTCCAAGGTTTGAGTCCAATGGAAATCTCCATACTTGAGATTAATCTGATCCGGCAATCCTCTGCTAATATCTATTTCTGCACAGATTCTACCATAGGTGTAGAGCCCATTTTGCTTCCGAGAAGAATCTACAGCCAGGTAGTGTCCTAAAGTTTCTGCAATGGCTATGAAGACCGAGATGTGCCATAGATGCGCTGGAAGGTTCGGGAGCCTGACCCAAATGGGAATCTTGGTGATAACAGTTATAGAAGGGTCGAACTCTGGAAACCAAGGAGTAAGAAAAAGCCCAGCCGAGCCCCAGAACCATGGGCCTCCCGTTAAGGCCTTCTGGTAATCTTCATTTAGGTCAAAAACCACAATGAAGAATCCTTTTGAACATAAGTATATCTGGCTTTTTTTAGTCCAGTTGGTATGAATCCATTGGTATAGATCTGATGTGCGAGGCCATAGCCCATTAAATCTACATACAAGTGCGGATTCTGTAAAAAGTTGATATCGATCATCAATTCCAGGATGGGAGAGATTGATGGAAGGAATGTCCTCTGATTTGTCTACCAGAAAAGGCTTTGGAGCCTCAAATGGATGGCCTGCTGTTGAAGAGAGCTGTGTACGTGTAGCATCTTTGTGGACAGCCTCGTTATAAGAGAAAGAAGGGGCAGAGGAGGTCTGCCTGAAGGAACCCCCTCTCAAACGAAAAGTAGCTGCAATAGAGGCATCCCTCTGAATGCTATAATAAGAGAGAGGAAGGGTATTCAGAAGTTGCTTACCCTTGTATATTAGTCTGAGGCAAGATGAGGGGATCCCTAGCCGACCTTCAAGATTTTGCAAGAGGTCCTGCACAAGACCCGTTGCGCGTTCCCATTGCATTGTTGTCTTGCCCGAGAGGTTGACCTGGATCTGGAAACCATGTAACTCTTTATGCAGATCTGGTTCAGATCTGGCCCTTGCTACTCGGCTCCAACGGGTCCAGGACATCTTAGACCCATGGCAAGGATAGGGAGGGTTATTCACCAGCGATTTAGGTTCTGGTTCTCCTGCAGACTCCTTTCTGTTGTCCACAGAACTCCGAGGGTAAATGTCAATGTCGCAGTCATTGATGGCGAAATTTCTAGAAAACCTGACAATAGAACCCCGGACGCAGACCGAGGCTCCCTCCGGAAAGGGTCTCATATGCATCCCAAAATTCGCATTCATATTAGTTTTCTTTTCACAATAAAAAGACGGATCCGAGTTTATCTCTTCAGCTGCTGCGAGGATCTTCCCCTGTTGCACGCATGCAGGGAGACGCGTCAGATCCTGGTTCACATATGTTTTCCGAGGTGATTCCCCTGTTCCGGCCTCTAAGTCGGCACCAGATTTTGCTCCTTCTTCCTCAGTTTTATTCAAAACCTGCTTCCATATTACGGCCTTTACAACCTTCACCTGTACAGAATCCACGTTTGACAATGGCGGTTGCGTCTGTGCATCTTCAGGGATCTTCGTCGACGAGATAGGGTTTGCTGCAACGGCGGCCATTCTTCTCCCTCCGTTCAGTTCAATCGTTCGATGCTGATCCAAATTTTTTCCAGTGCCTAGGACATCTTAAATAGAGAAGTGCATGGAATATTATTAGTGAGGGGGTTTCTGCAGCACTCCAATTGAAAGTAGACTCAAAGCCAAGACATGGACTTGAATGTTCAGGGGGTAAATCAGGCCAACCCCAAAGAGAAATTCCTTGGTCTGGTGGCCAGCACTCATAAATCATGCAGCATAATATTACAGTTGTAGTAAAGGCGAAGAGGAAGAGAGAAAGTGGGGGATTCAATGCATAGGGCTGTAACACAATCCTAAGCTCCAATGTCTTGGTAGAGGTATGGAAGATTGAAGAGGTGGAATGGTAGAAATAGTGGAGTGCAAATGAAGGTTCTCAGGCCATATACCTCATGGGAACATTGGTATCCAAAATCTCAAGAAAATATGGGCATGTTACAGGCACTTAAGTAAATCTGTAACTAACACAGGTACTGTTGCTACTTGGTAACAAATATACAATCATGAATAAGGGGAGAAACCTACAGCTTGACTACACTATTTCAAAGGGAGAAAAACATACATGAAGTGATAAACATAAGAGGAAACATACTGCGCATTGATCTTCTTGGAATCATCAGAATAGTTTCATTAATACTTGAAGGGTCCCAATAACTAGTCCATTACATTCAACATGTGTATCATTCAAGTCCCTCATGAACAAGAAAGTAGAACAAAAAGTGGAATCACAGAATTTAGACCCTCCGACACAACATTCCAAAACATGTATTAAGTGTTTCTGTTAGGCCCCTATAATACTAGTGATTCCCCCATTACTATTGTCATTGTATCCCTTATTGTTATTTTTGTGCCCCTATTGTCCCCATATTGTTATTAGTATTCCCCATAGAAACCCACTATTGTTATTTTGTGCCCTTGTGTTATTATTGTTATGTCAGATTGATTATATTATGACCCCTTAGACTCCTATATATAGAAGGAAGGTTTAGTCATTTGAATCATCCATGAAATTGTTCATTTGTGTAATGTAAAGGAGGTTTCCCCCTTGAAGAGGCTTATTTATAAGGTGTTCATCTATCTTTTTTGTCTTTTGTGAGCTGGTTTCATAACATTTGGTATCAGAGCTTTGGATTCTAGGGTTTCGCTGCTCCAAACAGATCATCGTGGCATTTTTTCTATAATTTTTTTTCTACGACATTTCAGAAGCTACAAAAAAAATCCATTTGTGTCAAAATCGGTCTAAACTTTGGGTCCAAATTTCAGAGCTTTTCTCGCTATATTTACGGAGATATGATCTAAGGAATTAGGGTTTTTGCAGACTCCTGAATTACATTCCAAACAGGTGACCTAGGGAAAAATGTCATAACTTTAGTTTTGAGGATCAGATTGAAATTTCATGGGAAGGTTTAGAAAGAGAACAGCCTATAGTTTTCTGTATATCAGTTTCAGGTATTAAAGTCGAAACAGTGACACGTGGCACGTAGTACAAGTTCGCTCTACTGAACTAGTTTATAATCAGGTCACCGTGGGTGATTTAGCATAACTATTCCTTGGAGAATCCAATATTGATCAGACTTGCAAGGTTAGAAAGAGGACGTAAAGGGCTACGCAGGCTGAGATTTCAGATATTTGAGATCCATAGTTATAGAGATATGACAGATTCAATATTGAGCTCTTACAAAGTGAAAAAGAAAAGGTGTGTAGTTTTTTTTAAATTTTGCATAAGGTTGGTTTGAAAAATTAGTTTGAAGGAATTCAAAGGGAATAGTGAAGAATTATTAGTATTAATTATTTCCCCAAAGAAAGAAAATGGAAACACCTAGTAAACAACCTGAAAGCTCTAGCATGGCTCGTGAAGAAGAGGAAGAAATGCAACATGATATATCAAAATTACAAGACCAAGTACAACAAAGTTAATTCTCACTAAAGGTAAATGAAGCCAAGATGAATGGCGTGGAAGCTAATATGAATGGCATGCATGTTAAGATGGAAGCTAAGATGGATGGCATGAAAGCTAAGATGAATGGCATGGACAATAAGATGGAAGAATTGAAGATAAATTTGAATAAGTTGCTACAAGAAATGGTCACTAATGGTGAAAGGGAAATAAAGGAAACTCAGGATGAGAACAAAAGAAATGTTAATCATGATTTCATAGACTCTAATGTTGGATTGGAGACCCACCATATTCCAAAAATTGATATGAGGAAGTTTGATGGCAAGGATCTGGGAACATGCATACTACAGATGGAGCAATTTTTCGATCTCCATAATGTGAAAAACGCACAAAAGGTACGTACTGCAACTTTATATTTGGAACCAAATGAGTTTGTATGGTATCGATGGCTTTGCTCTCGTAAATAAATTGTCACTTGTGCAATTTTTAATGAAGAAATGTTAGCACATTATGAGGATACAAAACACAACACCTTCTTTAGCCAATTCATAAATCTCAAACAAAAGGGTTCAATGATGGAGCACATTAAGGATTTCCAAAAATTGAACATAAGGGTAAAAGATATTCTAGAGGAGCATAAGATTTATGTGTTCATAGGGACTTTAAAGGATAATATCCAACATGAAGTTCTCCTTTGGGAACCTGGTTCATTGGAGAAGGCATTTAGGTTAGAAAGAAAAATGGAAAGAAAAATTATGGCAACCATGAAGCCTACCACTCACAACTATAAAGATGGAAGTGTCGTTGCCCCAGCCTTCCACAACCTACAAGGTTGAAACCACAACAATTGGAAAAAAAAGAGCAAGAGGGCTTTGTTAAAGTTGTGATAGAAAATACACTAAAGGTCATAAGTGTGATGAGAAGAAACTATTCTACATAGATTGTGAAGAGGAGGAAGAAAAGGAACAAGAAATGTCAAAAGAAGAGGATATACTACAGGAACAAACACTAGATAAGGAAGAAATGAATCCAACCATATCTTGTAATGTATTGGCTGGAATTACCACTCCTCAAACTATCAAGATAGAAGGACATATCAAGAAAAAAAAGGTAATAGTGTTGATTGATTCGGGAAGTACCCATAATTTTATTCATTGTAAGATAGCAAAATAATTGAATTGCTTCCTATATCCAGCACTAGAGTGTCAAGTGATGGTTGCAAGTGGAAGAACCATAAATTTCTCTGGAAAGTGCCATAATATCAAGCTATCCATGGGGTAATATGTATTGAATAGCCCAATGCTTTCCATTCCAATGGGTGGTGCTGATGTTGTACTAGGAGTCCAATGGATACAATCCTTGGGTACAATAGCTTTTAATTTTCAAGAACTTTTCATGAAATTTTGTGCAGAAGGAAAGGAAGTTGAATTAAGGGGTATTACAGTGAAACCAGGAAATATAATCAGCTGTAACGGTATGACAAAGCTTCTAAAGAAGAAACAACGAGGTGTATTCGTACAATTATGTTCACTAGAGGTTCCCACATCGAAATCATCTATTTCTCCAGATCTCCAAAAAGTCTTGGACAATAATTCCAAGGTATTTGAGACTCCCAAAGGTTCCCCACCTATTCGTGATCATGATCATGTTATTCATTTGATTCCAGGAAGTGTTCCTCCAAACATTAGGCCGTACAGATATACCTATGCCAAAAAGAGTGAAATTGAACGTATGGTTGCAAAAATGCTAGTGGCTGGTATAATTCAACCTAGTCAAAGTTCTTTCTCTGCCCTAGTAGTATTGGTGCACAAGAAGGATGGATCATGGCGCATGTGTCCGGATTATAGGGCTCTCAACAAGCTCACCATTAAAGATAAATTTCCATTTCTGTCATTGATGAACTATTGGATGAATTGTGTGGATCAATTTACTTAACCAAGTTGGATCTTCATTTAGGATATCATCAAATCAGAATGAAGACTGAAGACATTCCGAAAACAAAATTTAGAACTCACGAGGGTCATTATGAATTTTTGGTCATGCCTTTTGGCCTTACCAATGCACCTTCTACATTTCAAGGTTTGATGAATTCTATTTTCAAACCCTTCCTTAGGAAATTTGTGTTAGTAGTTTTTGATGATATACTAATCTACAGCAAGTCTTGGAAGGATCATGTTGAACATGTTGACAGGGTGCTCAAACTATTGGAGGAGAAACAATTATATGCAAAAAGCTCCAAATGTTTCTTTGAAGTACAAGAGGTTTAATATTTGGGTCATATTGTATCTCATGAAGGTGTTAAGGTAGACCCTATAAAAATTAAATCCATTAAGGAATGGAAAATCCCCACATCCATAAAGCATCTGCGAGGATTTCTTGGGTTGATAGGGTATTATTGCAAGTTTGTTAAGAATTATGGGAGAATAGTAGCACCTCTAACAACATTATTGAAGAAAGATGAATTTTAATGGACTCTGGAAGCAATAAAGGCTTTCAAACATCTTAAAGAGGCAATGTTCCAAGCACCGGTCTTAGCTACACCATACTTCACAAAAACCTTTATTGTGGAATGTGATGCTTCAGGAAATGGAACTGGTGTTGTTTTAATGCAAGATGAAAGACCCATTGCTTCAAAAGTTGTCCAATCAAGGGAAAGTATTTACACAAAGCTATTTATGAGAAGGAAATGTTGGCAATACTACATGCACTTAAGAATGGTGACCCTACCTAATGGGAAGACACTTCAAGGTAGAAAAGGATCATGATAGTCTTAAATACTTTTTAGAAAAAAGATTATCCTCTGAAGAGCAACAAAAATGGGTCACAAAGATGTTGGGTTATGACTTTGAAATCATCTACAAAAAAGGGAAGCAAAATGTTGTGGCTAATGCACTCTCAAGAAAGGATGTGGATGTGGAAGCATTGTTGTGTGCCATTTCTATTACCCAACCAAATTGGATAAACGAAGAAAGGGAGGAATGGAAGAATGACGAAGAAGTGTGGGCACTCATTCGAAAGATACAACAAGATCTTAGTACATCTGATACATTCAGCTGGAAAAATGATTCGTTATGGTACAAAGATTGCTTATACCTATGTAAGAATTCCCAAATCAAACAAAATATTCTTATGGAACTACACACTTCTCCCTTAGGAGGGCACTTAGGATTTTTAAAAACTTACCACAGGGTTAAGAAGGAATTTTTTTGGGATGGCCTTAAATTGGATATTAAAAATTTTGTGGCGGAATGTTTGGTTTTCCAACAAAATAAAGTTGAAACAATTAAGACCCCGGGTTTATTAAAACCTTTATCCATTTTAAGCCAATGTTGGGAGGAGGTTTCAATGGATTTTATCATAGGTTTACCCAAGTCCAAGGGAAAGAGTGTCATCATGGTGGTAGTTGACAAACTTACCAAGTATGCAAACTTTCTTGCATTATCACATCCATTTAAAGTCAGTACAATTTCTACTGCATTTATGGAAACAATTCAAAAGCTACATGGAAACCCAAAGATTATTGTAAGCGAAAAAGATCCCATTTTCACTGGAAATTTTTGGATAGAATTATTTTCTTGTCTCAGTACTCAGTTAGCTCATAGCTCATCTTATCATCCTCAATCTGATGGGAAAACTAAGATAGTAAACAAATGTTTGGAAGGATATCTTTGTTGCTTTGTATCTGATAAACAGACACAATGGGTCAAATGGTTTCCTCTGGCTGAATGGTGGTATAACACTTCCTTCCATACTGCAGCAAAAATGACCCCATTTATGGCACTTTATGGATATCATCTACCATCCATCACATCATATTTAAGAGAAAATTCTAAGGTTCAAGCAGTGGAACATCACATCGAGCATCAACAACAGGTTCTCCAACTCTTAAAGGATAACCTCATGTTGGCGCAGAATAGAATGAAACAACAGACAGATCAACATCGTAGTGAAAGAAGTTTTGATGTAGGTGATTGGTATTCCTATGGCTACAACCATATAAACAAATGTCCCTCAAGCAAGCTAAGAAGGATAATAAATTAGCACCAAATTATTATGGTCCGTACAAGGTGTTACAAAAGATTGGTACTATGGCATACAAATTGGAGCTTCCTACAACTTCCCAAGTGCACCCAGTTTTCCATGTTTCATGTTTAAAGAAGGTTATAGGCGACAAGCTCCCATTTCAAACAATATTGCCATAATTTGATTAGGAAGGAAAAATCATATTGGAACCGGAAGCATTCACAGAAACAAGAACTTGACAACTACGAAATCAATCAATTTGGAGTATCTCATCAAGTGGAAGAACTTATCTACTGAAGATTCCACATGGGAGGATGATAATTTTATATAGAAGCATCTAGAACTACTCAAGCATTAAGGACAACGCTTTTCGGAAGGGAGGGGCATGTTAGACCCCTATAATACTAGTGATTCCCCCATTACTATTGTCATTGTATCCCTTATTGTTATTATTGTGCCCCTATTGTCCCCATATTGTTATAAGTATGCCCCATAGAAACCCACTATTGTTATTTTTGTGCCCTTACGTTATTATTGTTATGTCGGCTTGATTATATTATGACCCCTTAGACTCCTATATATAGAAGGCAGGTTTAGTCATTTGAATCATCCAAGAATTGTTCATTTGTGTAATGTAAAGGAGGTTGCCCCCTCAAAGAGGCTTATTTATAAGGCATTCATCTATCTTTTCTATCTTTTTGTGAGTTGGTTTCATAACAATTTCTTCCCCCTATTTATCAGAAGAGGGGGAGCTTTGGTTATAGTTACAAAAATATCTTTGCCAGAGTATCTAGCTGTCTGCTAGACTAGTTGCCTCAGTGTGCAAGGCTCTACTTCCTAAAAAGATTACAATCGATATTTTATCCCTTCTTGGAAATAAACAGAAATTACAGAATAATCAGAAATAAAGAAAACTGAAAGATGATTGAAGGAAATATCCCTTTGTTGTTTCTATGAGAACCCCTGGTTAGGCTACATCTCTATCATCATGTGTCCCTCTAGCGCTCAACTAGTCCTTATTGATTTCACCTTAACTTCCTAAATAACGCATTCTTCAGAGTTGGTAGTGGGTCGACTGTAAGTACCTATCATGGAGTAGAAATGGAGCATGTCCCAATAGTCCTTCAATGTGTATCAGAGTGAAGCCCCATGCCTCCATTTACTGTATGAAGTTGTTTGGAAAAGCAGTCGAATTTATTTCAGCAACCCGTGTAGTCCTTAGTTTCTTGTTGTAGGGGCTTATACATGATTAGCCCATATCCCTCTACCATTTTCCCATACCTTTATTCAACGTCTTAGCTGTCGACTTGTCTGCCTTTAAAGCTCTATGGCTCACTATAAGGGCATCACTGTATCAAGAATTTTGTGCTAAAAGGCGTCACAGAACAGTGGGTCTTGATCGCCTTTAGCCCCCTATGACTTAGCCCTCCTTATATGTTTCTGCATAATAGGACGGAGGGCTATGACCTAGGGCCCAGCCTTTATATCGAAGATCAGAATTCAGGGACTTTTCAATCTATGCCTCTGGTCGCATCCTCCTGAAACTTGTGTTTATTGATCACCTTCACATTCAGCCCTTAGTTCTTCGACACCTTACTTGACCATGGCCAACCCCTGCATCAGAGCCCCTTTATCGACAGTTTCCAATCGGCAAATTCCTTATGATTCCCAATGCACTGATACCTCCGATCGCTGCTTTGTAGGATTGATGACGACATCAGTGCCACGTGTCACTTTGTGAGTGGTGACATGTGTCACCCTGTTTAGGTCCCTTGTGACCCTTTAATACACTTGTTGAAAATAGCAACAAGAAATGCTAAAAATAGAAGTGCTAAAAATAACACTGATATAAATAACATTTCGGGATACATTCTAATTTTAGTTAGTCCCTAAACTAAAATTGAGAATAAAAATTTGAATTTGATCTTAGCAGCTGTTTGTAAATTAATTATTAATTCATCTTGAGTTAATTAGTTGTAGGAAATCAAACATGAAGTCTATGTGAAGACATGCAACAGTTTCTCCATTGATTGAGGAAGTTATCCCTTGATTAAAGGAGATTAGGATGAGTTGTACTTTGAGTTGTAATTAGTTAGCTCAGTTAAATGAGTTAAGTCTAGTTAGATTAGTTCAAGTAGTTTGTTGAACTAATTGTGAGTTCACTTAGTTAATTCATGCATGCATGTAACTGTTGCACTTCAGATAACTGAATATTCTCTCATAAATAACTCATGCATGTCAGTCCAGTTAGAGACCCAGTTGAGATCAGATGATGGGACAATGTACTATCAGTTGCAAGAATATTCCATGGAGGATATCTCTTGCATGCAGAAGGAATTCATTCCTTGGAGATTGTGTAGTTACTTTTGAGTTTGATGAGTGTGTGATGAGGCCAATTCATACAGGTGGTAGCATTGGACCCCAATGAAAACTACGCAAGGAAATAGGAGGCTTGGAGGGTTGAGGGATGGCATATATTGTGTTTATTCAGTCTGTGAGTTGTATTGTTGGATTGTACTGAGAGCAGGATATCTGGTGAGCTAAGACTTTGTGTAATTGGGACATATTTCCACTTGTATGATAATACAAAGATCAGGGTTTTTAGCTGAGGCTTTCCCCAGTGTATTCTTCTGTGTTCATGTGTGATTGCTTTCTCATTCTCATTTATATGTGTTCTATTTGATCTTACTCAAAATCGTTTAAGCTTCCGCAAGTTTGTTTTAGAAGTAGATCTTGTATTTTGCTTTAGTATATTGCATAATTTGTTGATCTACAGTGGGAATTTCTACATGGTATCAGAGCAAAGGTGATCAAAGCAAAGAAAAGTATACAAAGAAGGGAGAAGTTTGAAGGTTGAAGTTATTGATTATAGAATTCGAATTCTTATCACATCTCAAATTTCACCAATGGCATTCAACGGTTTAAGACTCGAGTATGCCCTTGATGGCAGCTTGAATTATGTAGCCTAAAAGGATCACATGGAAGCAGTATTAGAGGACAACAGTCTAAAGGACTTCATTGATCAAGAAGTCCCCAAGCTAGTAGCGGCTAATGCTACAGAATTGGAAAAATGGAAGAAATGTGTGGCTAGAGTGAGGAGAATCCTCCTGGAGGAAGTTCAAGACCACATTGTCTTGAGCCTCCATGGGAAGGAGACAACATTTTCAATGTGGAAAACATTGAAAGATCTATATAAAAACAGCAACAATCAGAGGAAACTAGCGCTGAAAGACAAGCTTAAAAAAATCAAGTGTGAAAAGGGCGACACGATCTCTACATATCTGAACAAGCTCACCACCTGTAGGGATGAGCTTAGAAGTGTAGGGATCATGACAGCTGATGATGACATAGTGAGTCTTGCTCTCCTCGGTCTTCCTAAGAGCTGGCATAGCTACCAAGACTCGGTTAATGGAAGAGAGAAACTACTAGATTAGGAATGACTTTGGTCGGAGCTGATGCAGGAGGAGATAAGAAGAAGCACCAAAGATGGATCTTCATGAAAGCAAGATGATGAAGAAGATATAGCCTTAGCGAGTAAGGAAAGGAAAGGGAAAGGGAAGGCGTCCCATTCCAAATCCAGTTCTTCCCATGGTGGGAATAATTTTGACAAATTGAAAGTCTGATGCTTTCATTGTCATGAGGTGGGCCATTATGCTACGAATTGTCCACAGAAGAAATCCAAGAAGGGATCCTCAAAGGGATCAAATGGTGAGGCACTGGCCTCACGATTCGAATTAGATTTCTCTCTCATTGCATGCATGGTTTCATCCATGGTGGGATGTGTTTGGTACCTAGACAGTGGAGCCTCTTTCCACATATCTGGAGACAAGAATCTTTTTAGTACCCTGGAGGAGAAGGATCTCCAGATGCAGATCAAGATGGGCGATGATGGAAAGTACCATGTTTCAGGTGAAGGTATAGTTGTGTTTCAGAGGGAGCATGGAGCTCCTCTCACCCTGACTGATTTAAAGTATGTACCAGGTTTGAAGAAGAATCTTGTGTCTGTTGCAATGCTAGAAGACAAAGGCTATGAAGTAGTCTTTAGTAAAGGAAAGGTATTCCTGAGGCATATCGGTACTGGACAGATCAAGAGGATTAGGATTCGAGTAAATAATATTTACAAGCTAGAGGTAGCTGATTGTGCTGCATTGAGTTCCAAAGCAGAGATGGTGCAGAGCCAAGATGTTGGCGAGCTATAGCATAGAATATTTGGCCACTTGCACCATGGGGCATTGAAAATCATGCAACAGATTTCTATCGGACTTCCCAAGGGAAAACTGGAGCAGACAGATACATGCAAAGGTTGTACCTTGTGTAAGTATGTGAAATATTCCTTTCAGGATCGCAATAGTAGAGCTGGAGAAATCCTGGAGTGAGTTCACACAGATGTGTGCGGACCATTCTCTACAGCCTCCACCATTAAACGAAGGTACTATGTTATTTTTATTGATGATTTTTCTCGTAGATGCTGGATCTACTTTATGAAAAAGAAGGATCAGACCTTCTTGAGGTTTTGCAAGTTTAAATTCTTGGCAGAGAAAGAATCTGGAAAAAAAATAAAAGCATTGCATAGTGACAATGGTGGAGAGTATGTCTCCTAATAGTTTAAGGACTTCTGAACAACAGAAGGAATTAAACGGGAGTTGACAGCACTCCATAACCCACAGTAGAATGGGGTGGTCGAAAGGAAGAACAGATTGATTGTGGGAGAAGCTTGAGCGATGTTGCACGACCAAAGCCTACCATTTCATTTGTGGTCTGAGGCATGCAATACAACAGTATACTTGTAGAACAGAAGCCCACACCGTATACTGGGAATGAAGACACCTATGGAGGCCTTTTCTAGGAAGCGACCAGATGTGTCACTTCAGGATCTTTGGATCATTAGTTTATTGCCATGTGACCAAAGATGCCCGGAAGAAGCTAGATCCAAATGTTGAGATGGGGATACTTGTGGGGTACACTGGTACACCCCACAACTATTGGGTGTTCCTGCCTACTAGTCAAAGGACAGTGGTATGCAAGGATCTGAAGTTCGACGAGCAGAAATCCATGCGAGTATCACTTGAGAGGGAGCTCAAACTGCATGCAGAGGAGGAACTTTCCATTCCTAAGGAGGAGAAGCCTCAGATTGATGCAAAGCAGCTGCATGTAGAGGATCCAGGGGTGGAGGCATCTACTCATGCTGAGTCTTCCAGAGATGGGTGGAAATACTCAAGGGAAGCTAACAGGTTGATGCTCGATGCGCAAGAGAATGTGGGACAACCGTCTTCTTAGCGCAGACAGAGGAGGTCACTTGAGCAGTACACTGGTTACATGGCCCTGGTTGGGGAGTGTGTAGAGTCTGAACTTCTTCATTTGAGGAGGCAGTGCAACAACCAGTCTGGATTGATGTAATGGTAGAGGAGTATGACTCTATCATTCAGAAAAATGTGTGGGATGTTGTCCCAAGACCTTAGGAAAAGTTAGTGGTGAGTTCCAGATGGTTTTACAAGGTAAAGCAGGTAGCCGATGGCAATGTTGAGAAACCTAAGGTAAGGTTTGTTGCCCGTGGTTTCTCACGGGTCAAGGAGATCGACTACGATGAGACCTTTGCTCCTGTAGTAAGGTACTCATCTATCAGATCGATGTTGGCACTATGTTATAGACATTTTTGTGCCCTACAACACCAAGCATGAAATTTCCATAAAACAAGGGCTCCTAAGTCCCTAAAAGTGTTGTTCTAACCCCTAAAGGAACAAGGTCAACAGATTGCAGCTTCTCCCAGAAGTTCTCCATGAAAAACTACTCAAAATTGGTCAAAACAGGATCATTGCAACTGCTCCACTGGATAGGTGCATTGCATCTCACCCAAATGCACTGTGAGGGTGCGTTGCATTTCAAAACTCCCTTCTGTGGGGTGCGATGGGCGAGAAATTACAAATGGCAGTGTCATTCCGCGAGGTGGAGAGGCAATGGAAGCTTCCAGAATCTTCTCTTGTGACACTTGCCTCACTGAATTCGACCAAGGATGAGTAAGAGGCCCTCAGTCTCCAAGCGGAAGCAAGAACTGACAGAGAGAAGACACTAATCAAATCACAAGCTGACTCATCCCCCTTATAGATATCTATATATGGATCCCTCATCCCAGAGATCCAGGGGCTGGAATTTGCATATTGTAAGGAATTGTTGTTGGTTTCTAGAGACAAAACATCAGATTGTTGGGTGATCTAAGCTTTGTTTGAGGTGAAGAGGGGCTTCTTTGCTGGGAGGTTGATGCTGGGTTGGAACAACTGGTTGTAACTCCTCCTGGATCTTTTCTTGTTTATCAATAAAAGCTATTTGAGTTCTCCTCCATGCTTTTGTATCATTGATGCTTGTTACATTTGTATGGTCAATTTAAATCTGATCCTAAGTTGTTTATGAATATAGATCCATGTCTTTGTATAGTGCTATGCCTCTGTGATCTTACAGGTACTTTGTGAAGCTGGGTGTGCAAGGGAGCGGGTAGCTGAGGACTATCAAAGAAGAGAGGGATCAAGTCGAAGGATTAGCGCAAGACAGAGGTTAGTCTTTCTATTCCTCTCTATCTATAATTCATAAAGGAAAAACAAGAGTAGCTTTTCTCTGTTTGTTTCTAAGGCAGTTGTCACACCTTAGTGGGATAGAGCAGTTCTATATAGACACTTTTCCCTGTAGCAAAATGGCGACTCCGCTAGGGAAGCTAATTAGTTTGTTTGTGTATCATTCTTTGTTGTTTGTTTCATAAACTTACAAGTAGCATTCGAACTGCATTTGCCATAACAAATGCAAAGTAGATAACTGCTGCTTCAATCCATCCACTGGATCTGTTTATGATTTAAACAACTGATTCATAGACTATCTGATTGCCCTTGTGATAGCTCTTAGATCCTCCTTAGATCTACCCCTGATTGTTGAATTACTGATTGCTTTTTACTCGGCCAAAAACCAAGAACTGAACTGTAAACTGTGACCCAGAACCCGAACAGAATCTTGTTTCTGGCCCAGCGCAGGTACTGTTCAGAGATTCTGAATTTCAGCGCACTTCCCGAGTGGACAACCTGCGCTGCATTTCAGATTCTCTGTGTTACAGGTGCGCTGATCAGACTAGCTCTGTGCATCTGTGGCTTCTGTGCTTCATTCTTTCCAGTTTTGTCCCTGAATTTTGCTGCCTGTGATCAATATATGTCTGTTTGAAACCCCTTTTCCTTGCTGTTATTCTGCCTCCTTTGTACAAAAGAAATATAGATGTTTTTGTGTGTTTGTTGAGTCATTTACAGTTTTCCTTTGCAAAAGTAGCATAATCGTACTGTCGTCCTTTGATTTGAATCTGTCGCAAGTGTCGATTTCGATCGTAGGGAAAAGTTTGATTGCTGTTGATGGTCGATTATCCTGTTACTATTGATTTTGGTCTGAATTTGTAATTTTCTAGTGTCAAAAACAATTATTCATTTCAAAATTGTAAGGTGTCGTAATCATCTCTATTTTTGATTTCGAAAAGAAGCTTTTTTATATTTGTCGCTTGAAAAGAAATTTAGATTTGTACATCAACTTTATTTTTAGCATCTGTTAGCTACCTATACCAATAGGTTTCATATTTCATGATTGGCTATAGAAGTTCCAAATATGCTCTGCTTTGATCATGCAAAGATCACATATTTCCAAAGAAGTACAAGGTGTGTAAATAGATTAATGCATCCCAATTTTGATGGATGGTCCAACAGCCTAATCTGGACCATGTCATGTTTTAAATTTTCAGTTGTAGATTAGAGAAAGAAGTCTGTCCAAAATGTTTAATCTTGGCAGACAAGTAGTTCAGGTAGAGAAGAAAAGGCTCCCAACAGCTTAATCTGGGACCTTGGAAGAAATAAGGGTAGAAGTAGATAGAAAAAACAAAAGAAAAAGCCAAAGAAAAGAAAAGGCAGGTAAGGGTCTGCAAGTCCATGTGCACCCTCCAAGAAGAACAAAAAATGCTAGGCAAGTAGTTGGGTAAGTAGTTGGGGTTGCAGAAAGGTTATTTTTACCATTGCAGCTGTGTTAGCTTTGTTTACCAAGGCAGAGTCAAAGAAATGAGAAGGTATTCTTCTTCATCAGGTTACAGCAAGCAAAGGAGCATGTCTAACCTCCCTTTTCCCTTTTCATATCATTTACTAACATTCCCTCATCACTTGAGATTCATGGAAGAATTATGGTTTCATGGTGGTTCTTAATCTTTTTAGAAGCCACATTTCTTGTCTAAACTCTTTTCATTTTGATCTACTCCCTAAACTAAGTAAATTTCAAATAAACTTAGTGTTTTCTCCCTTCATTCACTCCCCTCATCCATATTAACCCTAACTCTACTATGTAAATCCCTTACATTACCTTTCCCCTAATATTATTAACACCATGGTGTATAAACCCCAAATTTTGTATAAATATCCCTTCCCCTTGGCATTATAGCCAATAAGTCCTATGTTAGGGATCAAATGACACCTGGTCATCTTGATAAACCTAAGCCAAACCCTTTCCCCATTTCCAAATCCATTTTTTAACTCATTACCCCCATTTGCACATAAACCTTGCAAAAACCTTGTTCTACCCTTACCCGCTCCAAATTGCCAAATAATGCATCAAAACCTACCTTTCTCATTTATCCAAAGTCCAAGCATCGGGAGTGTTTTTACAAATAATTCGCAAAAAACCCACATTCTAATGTTTCTCCGCCGATGCACATATCCCGGTATACATCAAAATAACCCCGCCCCCACCATATCCGTCGATCACTTTGTTGATCCGACAGCCGTCCGATCGGAGCTTCAACATCCAACGGCTCTTATCACATCGGGGCTGCTCCGACGTCCGCTGTTTACCCGCCATATATGCCGATCACATCACTCCCCCGACAGCCGTTGGATCGGGCCCCTCACATCCGACGGTCATCGTTGATATCGGAGCGGGTCTCACATCCGACGGATATCTTCCGATGTCCGTAAAAGGGTTACGTCACTCGGCAGCCACGCGTCCCCACCACAGCTCATCGGAGGTACGCCTGACAGATACCCCCCCCGTACCATGAGCGGTGCGATATGAAACCGCTGGCTGTTTCCGGTTTCGGTTATCCCGCCTATACTACGTCACCTCCACATCATCCCACGTCACTGCCACCATACCGTCACGTCAACCGTTGCGCCCGACCGTCTGCCGATCTGTCCTGCCACTTCACCATCCCCGTGGACCAATCAGAGCCCGCCACCTCACCTATGACGTCAGCCGGCCCTGACCCCACCTATGACATCATGCTGACGTCAGCAGAAAAACGCGCCAAAAGTCCAAAAAACCAATATAATAGCCAAATGTCGCGTTTTTCTCACTTTTTTACAAAAACGCCCGTTGCTCCTGCATGCGATTTTTACGACCAAAAGTCTACCAACCTGCAGAACTTGACCTGGAGACCAGCGATGCACCATTTCCACAGTCATCCGCGACCATTGCCTACTCCTCACCAGGTATTTTCCACTGTAAATCCTTCACATACCTGCTTTGTCTGTTATTTCCCTCAAAAGAGCTTATAACAGAAAAAACTCTTGAATTCACCGGCAGAAGTCCTTGCACCTGGTCCTTTTACAGTTGTGAATTCGAACAACACTAGCTGAGCCTTGTTTACCTGCATTTTCATTAAAAAATCAAGCTCTGTTCGCGCAATCGCGGCAGACTCATTCAAACTGAATTTAACTACTGAGAGAGACAGAGTGAGGCCAAACATTTGTCCTATTTGCACTGCAAATAGTATTTCAATTGCTATTTACAAGAACTACTCCCTGTTCCTTACAAATTCACCTCCCTATTGAAGAGTCACTTCTTTATACAACTCTGCTCAATTGAAACCACTTCGCACTTAATTCAGAATCCTCTTTTGCAATGGAGACACCTGTAGTACTAAATGTTCAGCCTCTGAATGCCCCTCAAAGGAACTTGGAATGGCAAGCCTTGGCAGATATGGATTACCAAATTACAGAAGAAATGTTTATGAGCAGCAAATTCCACATTCATCTGTTGAATGAGTTGAAAGCCAAGCATGAAAATGGGACAGATATATTGGGCATATGGGACTCTTTCCTCCCTATTTTTAAGCTCCCTCAGGTCAACCAGTTCCCTGAACTAATCCACCTCTGTGCTGAAAATTATGATGCTTCTCAAAGGGCTGTTGTTGACCCATCTGGTTCAGTACTTTTCTATGTTACCCCTCAAGCCATCAGAGACATGCTTTGCTTCAACACTCAGAAGAAGTTGGTCCCTTTGTCACTAGTGAACCTGATAAAACAAGGGGCTAAACTGACAGATGCTCAAATTACCAAACTTAATCAATTATACATTAACTCTGACATTGTGATGTACCCTCCAATTGGTCATGTATATCTCAATGGGCTGGGAAGAGACCTTGCAGATATGATTAGTCCCATCTTGGGATATAATTCAATTGAGCATATTGATACAACTGTGCTGGTAATGATGTCTATGTTTGCTCCTGGCAAGTCACCAATCTGCTATGACTATGCCACCTACATATCAGACAAGATTCATGAGCAATTGATGAATTTGGCGAGAGAAAGGGTATTCAGATATACCTCCTACATCTATCATTTGATCTTATACCATCAACATGAAAAATTTCATTTTTCTATCAAAAGGGTGGATGCCCAGGGCAATCCTAGATCAATGGTCTATTGGTCCTCTGTCTTCCACACTACACCTGATTCTCCATACACTTACTGTGAATTTATTGATCAGTTCATCCATCCAGCTATGACAATGCTAATGAGCTCGCCTCCTCCAAGACTCACTGATGACATGCAGAGAATTCTTCAGCTGTCTAAATCTTACAGCATTGGGGATTGGTACTTCTACCAACACCACACCGTCATCAGGATATATGGGTGTGATTTGCCTCCATTCAGATTACCTAAGTATGTGCCTATGAGGCTATTTGCCCTAGAGTACTTTAGGCAATTTGGCCGAGTGGATGTGCTTCACTTTTCAGGAAAAGGTAAAAAAGCACAGTTGAAGGTGAAAAGCCAACTTGGCCATTTTATCTATAACGAGAGGGAGCAAGGATGGAAGGAAGCAGATAGAATGCTTGAGTCCCTTGGCCTTCAAACCAGTTTCCCATGGACTCCCTATGACCCTAATCATTTTGTAACAATGAGGAAGCTCAAATATAAGTTGTCTGCCTATGATCATCATAGCATCCCTCACATTGAAAAATATGCTAACCAAGACAAATGGAGGAGAGGGACCTTAGAAGAGCCTATATCACAAGAAGAGCTAAATCAGAGGGCAGTAAGGAATCTAAGGAAGATGGCTGACCTTGAACTTTGTTCACAGGTATTCACACTTCCAAGCACACAAGTGGGAGCAGCTCCATCCTCCTCAACTACCAAACAGCAAACTACTAAGGCCACTGAAAGTGCATCTGGCAAAGGCAAAGAAAAGGAAATGGAGACAGAACAATCCCTCCATGGCAAGGAGCAGCCACCTCCAGTGACTCAAGAGCAGGCAGATAAAGAAAGGCAGCAGCAGGCAGAGCAACAACAGCAACAAGAATTGCAGCAGGAAGAAGGACAGCATGACAGACAGCATCCCTTACAACAGGAAAGAGTAGTTGATACTCCAACTTCCACTGAGCAACAGGCTCAGAACATAGTGCCTCCTAGGCCAGAAGTCACCATTGACGCCTCGGTCCTCCAAACTCCACAGAAGGAGGACTTAAGCAGAAAAAGGGATAGAGAAACTCCTCTGACTTCATCTATCAACCAGGAAGAGAAAAGACAAAGATTGAATGACTTTTCGGAGGATGACATAGCAATAAGGCAAGCATTGGGCATGGGCCCACCCAGCAGAGAAGCCTCAGCCAGTTCCTTCCAGCAGGAACAGGACAGAACTATGGGAGGAGAGGTCAGCTCCTCCAGCCAGCAAAGAGAAGGAGAAGAGAGCATCAAGCAGCAATTTATAGACATCAAAAGGAGGAGTGACCTTGTCAAGATACAGCTGTACAACCATTTATTGAAAATGGCTCCCACCAACCAACAAAGATTGATGTCTGCATTTGATGTGCAAGAAGGCAAATTGACTATGAGCCATTTTTTGCCCACGACACTGCATCCCCAATCTGTCTCAGATTACCTCAGGACCAACCTGGAGGTCCTGGCCAAGGACATACACCCAATGGATAAAATTGAACTGCACAAACAGACTGGTGAGATGGTGTATGCTGCCTTGGCAGACAAAACATTAGAAAATTACAAACTAGAGAGCAGCCTTAATGCTACAGCCTCTCAGCTGGAATTGGAGAGGGCATCATCCCAGGCGAAGGACAACAGAATAAGGTCCTTGGAAGACATAATCATTGAAATTGGGCATGACCCCAAAGATATTAAAGGAATACAGGAAATCTTGAAGTTGAGGGATGCTGACATGGCTGCCTTGAGGAAGAAAATCAAACTCCCAGCTACCATTCACCCTCAAACAGATGAAGTAGCTCAGCAAAGACATGAGCAGGATGCCACAACCTTGATGATTTCCCTTTATAAGCAGCTTATACAGGCACAGGAGAAATTGGGAGAATCTGAGGCTACACAAGCGGCCCTGCAAGCAGCATTGAAACAAAGAGAAGAGGGTCAGACCTCTCAGCCTCCTCCTCAGATCATCAATCTTGAGGAAACTGCTCCTATCACTGCTCCTCCTCCTCAACAGACTGAACAAACAGCAACATCTACTTCAGCAGCACCGACGACCACAGAGCAGGCCCAAAGCCTGGATATGCAAAAGCTGAAGAATGAAATTCAGATCCTGGAAGCTCAAATGACCGAGTTAAATGAGACCAGGGAAAAATTAGCCAAAGTCAATGACAGACATGATAAATCAAAGAGATAAGTGGCAGAAAAGGGCAGGGAAATCAAAGCCCTTAAAGACAAGATCAAAAAGCTGGAAAATGAGCTCAAACTAGACAAAATTGTAGCTGAAATTAGAGCAATGCTATGGTCCAATATTGGCCAAACAATTACCAATCAATGGCAATATATTGAGACAATCCATGAGCAATTAGAGCTCATCCCAAAAGCACAGAAGGAGGTTCACAGATCAAGAGCTTTATTGAGCAATATGCCTGAAGTGGCCACCAGAATGATCAACGTACTTAACCATAAAACAAGTTCTCAGTTAGCTACCATGGGAATTAGAAACAGAACTGAGACTATCCAAATGATCAGGAGGGTTCTTACTCTGAGAAATCTGGTGCAGACATTGGAAAGAAGAACCCAGGATATGAAAACTGAGGTGAACAGGTTCATGGAGAGATTTCAGGGATTACAAAGCAGAGGACTCCCTAGCTTACTGAACAGCGGAGGGAAATTATTCACCCATGAACAGTATGCCAAAAGAGTGAACGTTTTTGCTTCAACCCAGATCAATGAGAAGGCCAGCACTTCAGATGATACAGGGCCTATTACAGGACAGATTTTCTATAGTAAGATAGAAAATCTATTTTTTATAATGAATGAAATCACGCACTTGTTTGATGTGGCCCCAAATTTTTATAAATATACAGAAGCAGAGGAGACAATGGATGCAATTCTCAGGCATCAACTCCCTACACAGGACTGGTGGACAAATGCGATACAGAAAATTTTATAAACAGTGAGGCATTCACCAAATTTTGTTTTTGAAGAAATATGAATTGTTATGTAAAGCACAGTTCAACAAAATCAGCATGCATTAAAGGTTAGAGCTGAGCCAACTCAGCAAAGCTGTTCGGTCACCACAGCAGCAAGCGCAGTCACAGGTGGCAGGGCCGAGAAAATACAGCGCAACAAAAATAAAGGCATATCTATCAGCATTAAAGCAAAGCGTTGCAACCGACTCAGTGACCTCCAAAGGTCAAAATATCCTCTGACAGACTTAAAGAGCATTTATGTTGCATTCAAAGCTGCAATAACTTCTTTTCTACTTTCTGAACGAAGTAATGAAGATATTTCTCCCTCAGATGACTCAATGCCTGAGATATTGTGTATAAGTTTTCCTATAAAGTCCCCTTCGCATGAGTTTGCAAGGGTTGTTGTTGATTTCTCCTGAAGAAGTTCTTATGCTGTAATCCTTTCAGAAGTTTAATAAAGAAAGTGATGGAATTTCTCGGATTTCTGAAGTGCTGAATGCGTTCTGGTGTCTGTTGAAAACTGCTGGATTCCTGTGTATTACACGATACAATAAGTCTCTGTAACTCTCTCTGTTATGTTTTTTATTTGTTAAAATCCATATATGTTTTCTAATTCTGAATATTTAGCAACAAGGAAAAAGACTAACTTCCAGGATTTATTCAAGAGATACCCTGGGTTCAATCCGTGTTGTTAATGAATGTTTTTTCTTCAGCTGTAATCTTGATAAGTGTAATTCTTAATTGCTGCACTTTCAGAATACATTCTTCACAGTGGCCTTTGTCTCAGGAATTCAAGTTTGCTCCTGTGCAACGTGTTTCACTTTCACCTCACCGGCTTAATAGAAAATTCTTAATTGCTTTCTGTTGGCTGACATGCTTCACCATTCAAGTTAATTTTGTTTGTCTGAAATACACAATAGGCCCTGCAGTTAGAACACCACCAATCCTGCGTTTCCAAGCATTTCACAACTCCAGACTCCATTGCCCAATGATGTATTACTCTCTAAACACTACATCTTAAGACCTGAAAGAAATCCTTCAACCAAAACATAAACCAAAACCTGAGCATAATATATAGCCTAAAACACCATCATAACAGAGACAAATCATAAAGAGAGAACCCTCTCTGATTACAGTTTGGCTAGAAACTGTGATCCAAAGATTGGTTAGTGGTTACCCCGGCCGTATTCCCTTGGGAGTCATAGGGAACAACCTGGGTGTTAACATAATTGGCGACTCCACTGGGGAGCTGCTTGAGATTTTGAACTACTATATATCTTCCGTAGCTACTATCAAGCCTGAAATCAGTCAAGAGGCCTTTAATCTGTTTCTGTATCACATTAACAGTTTTAGGGGAAGAGCTGTTTAGGGAATCTTCATCTTAGTTTTGAAATATATATAGCCATTCCAGAATCTTCATTCAGTCTTTTGCAGATATAAAAAACTTCCTATAAAAATCCTAAAAAATAGTTAGAAGCTGGCTCCTAAGAAAAATCCAGGGCACACTAGGGCAAATCCTGACCCTAATCCACCAATCATTGTTGATAATCTAAATATCATCCCTAGAAACATTAGGAGGCAGCAAAGGCAGGAGCAGCCTGCTGAATTGATTTCAGAGTCATATCATCCCAGCCTCATCCCCACTCCATTCAAGGTTCTTTTCCGGTCTACCCCTAATTCCCCTAGTTCATCATCCACATCTCAAACTCCTCCTCTCACATCCTCATCCACTGTTCATATCCCCTTGACCAACATTCTAGGTTCACCCCTACTTGTCACCCCTGTGGTACCCACTATTCCTATTATCCCAGCTGCCCCTGTTAATCCTCTAAATCCTGTAAATATGGCTAACAGGTATGCACCTCTGCAGATACCAGCTAATGCTGTAGCTCTACCCCAAGACTACCAAACCAAAATTTCATATTTTGACTCCAATGGCCCTTTGACAGTTGTCTAGCATGCTAAGAGGATGCAAGACCATTTTGAGACCTATGAAATAGATGATGACAGTGTCAGAATGAGGATGTTTGTTCAAAGCCTAACTGGGGATGTAAGAACTTGGTTTAGATCCCTGAATGCAAACTCCATTACAACTCCTGATGAACTGTATCAAGCATTTACTAGTAGATGGGAAAAGAAGAAAGATCCTCTGCACATACTTGGGGAATATGACACTATCAAAAGAGGTCCCCAAGAGACTGTTTTGGAATATTGCGCAAGATTTAACAATGTATATAACGCGATTCCACAAAATTTAAGACCTCCTCCTGATCTAGCTTTGTACAAATTCCCTGATGGTTTTGACCCTGACATGGCCTATCAGTTGAAAGAAAGAGATCCTCAATCCCTAACAGAGGCCCAAAGGGTTGCAGTTACAGTAGAAGCCAACCTCATTGCCAAAAGAAACAGGGCAAGGTTGGAAAAAAGGACTGTTTTCAAAGAGGAACCCACTGCCTTTGATCAAAAGCTAGATGCAATACTCAATGGAATGAAAAGATTGGGTGATAGAGTGGAATCGGTTGAGAGAAAATCATCATGGGAAGCACCGCAAAACAACCCTCCTAGGAATCCAAATTTTAGAAGAACTCAAAACCTGAATGTTGGCAAGGCCAGTGCTGACCAGGACATAAGACCCCCTTTTCAAGAAAATTATGCAGAAACTTCCACATCAACAGAACCCAATGAAGATCCTGAGATTAACTTGATGGGTCTAGATGGTGAGAGTCAAGTTTTCTTAACACAAGAAGATCATGAGGATGATGAAATCAAATTGTTCCAAACTAAATTAGGTGAATCCTTTGACTTTAAGCAAGGCTATGACACTGCTGTTTATGAGGTCCATAAACAATACAAGCTGAGGAGCAGAACTGTGAATGTTAACTAGCCTGAAAAGAAAAAGGGTAATCAGCAGCCTGAAAAAGTTATAGTCACAGCACCTAATGACAAAACAAAGTTACCTGCAGAAGAAGTAATTGTTGAGGAGATCACTGAACCACCCTCCTCAAAACAGAAGCCTATGGCCACCCCCCGTTCTCATCTTTATCCAACTATTTCTCCTCAAGAGATGAGTAAAAAGGATAAGTCCCAAAGTCAAGATAAAAATCAAGAAGAAGATTTAATGAACAAGGAAAGGACAGTTATCTATAACCCCAAGACCCAATCTGAAAAATCCTTTGACCTAGAGACTGAAATGGGTAAATTAAAGATAGTTGTTCCTCTCTTGGAACTAGCCAAGCATGACATCTATAAGCTACAGATCAAGAAATCCCTTCAACTCACTAACAGCAAAGATGATGTCAATGTGTTGGATGACACTCCAGAATTATTGTTTGGCCCAGAAGTGGATGGAAAAACAATAGTCACAGGGGTACTACCTTTTTATGTCAGTCTACATATTCATGACAAAATACTACACAATGCAATGTTTGATTCAGGTGCTTCTCACAACCTCATGCCAAAAGCAGTCATGGAAAGATTGAATTTGGACATAACAAGACCATACAAAGACCTGTTTTCTTTTGACTCCAGCCAAGTCAAGTGTCTAGGTCTCATAAAAGACTTATGTGTGTCCTTGGTTCAATACCCAAACAAGACAATCCTAATGGATGTTGTGGTTGCTGATATCCCACCTAAGTATGGAATGCTGTTATCAAGGTCATGGGGAGCTAAACTCCAAGGTTCCCTACAATTAGACATGTCATATGCCACCATCTCTGTCTTTGGGCAACCAAAAAGACTGTACAGAGAAACACTAATGAAATACATGGTCAGCAGTGAAGAAAAGCCTCAAAACTTTCCCATATATGCTATCCATTCAGACATAGACTCATACATTCTCTTCAATGACACCATCACTCCCTCAAAAGGTGAGGTTGAAACCAAGATATTCATACAAGAGGAAGATTCAAATGAAAGTATTATCACCCATGAAACAACAGTCAATCAAACACTAGATGTTGCTGCTGCCCTGGTTGTCAAGAATAGCCAATCAAACGACGAGACTGTTCTAGAAGACAAGCTAGAGAAAAAACCACAACTGCTACTCACATTGCCAGCTCATGAACAGATCAGTAAGTCTCCTTCCCAACAGGATATTCTATGGTTCCTTGAATTTGATGGCTCAGTCAACAAGTTAGGGGCAGGAGCTGGAGTTTGGATACACAATAAAGAAAATAGTCATGCAGAGGGCAGAGCTTATAGATTGAATTTCAGATGTACTAACAACATGGCAGAATATGAAGCCCTTTTACTAGGCCTCAAGTTAGTAAAATTCTTACAAGCTGCCAGGGTTTCAATCATGGGTGATTCAGATTTAGTTATTCAACAAGTGAAAGGAAACTTTGTCACCAATGACAAAAGACTAAGGACTTATAGGGCTGCTGTTGCTGAGGTACTAAACTTTTTCTCTGAATTCCAAATCACTAAGATTCCTAGAACGCACAATCTGCATGCTCACAGTTTAGCCACCTTTGCAAGTACCTGCAAGCTGCCTTTTGAGCCCCATCATTGTTTTACAGCTGAGGTAAAACACAGACCCTCCATTCCAAACAATGTTAATGATTGGCAAGTATTTGAGGATGACAAGCAAATAAACCATTTTCTAACTCTACAGCAAGAATTTGCAGGATTAAATATTGACACGGAGACAGCAAGTCAATCACAAATACTTGAGACAGCAAGTCAATCACAAATACTTGAAAGAGCAAGTCCATCACAAATACAGTTTCAAAAGATTACTCACCCAATATCACCCAGAACAGCAAAACAAATGCTAAATCCAACTATTTTCAACGAGGACAGCATTCAGCAAATTCAATCAATCAATTGTGAGGAGGTGGCCAATGCTGAAACTGAAATCATAGAGCTGAAAGACAATTTTCTACCAACAGGCCTAACTCCCCTAGAGGACATCTTTGATTCAAATGATATTCCCAGAAAACCAAAAATGCAGCCCTTAAACGCAGCCATTGAAGAATGCAACATAGGTACAATTGACAAACCCAAAATAATTAAATTGTCTGCATCTTTGCCTCCTGATCAAAAGCCTAAATACATTGACCTTTTTAAAGAGTTCCAGGATGTCTTTGCATGGAGTTATGAGGACCTAAAGTCCTATGATACCTCTGTTATCCAGCATACAATCCCTCTCAAACCTGATCAAAAGCCCTTTAAACAAAAATTGAGGAGAATCAATCCTATGCTTCTCCCAGCAATGGAACAAGAGGTACAGAAAATGTTTAAGGCAGGCATCATAGCACCAATCAGATTCTCTGAATGGATCTCCAACTTAGTCCCTACAAGGAAGAAGACTGGTGAAATTAGGCTGTGTGTGGACCTGAGGAATCTGAACCAAGTATCCCTCAAAGACAACTATCCCTTACCCAAAATGGATCATATTCTCCAAAGAGTGGTAGGGGCCTCAAGGATCTCATTACTGGATGGATTCTCAGGCTTTAATCAAATCTTGGTTCACCCTGATGACCAAGATAAAACTGCATTTACAACCCCATGGGGAACTTTCAAATATGTAAAAATGCCTTTTGGATTGAAAAATGCAGGGGCAACATTTCAAAGAGCAATGGATATTGCTTTTGCTAAGGAGATTCATGACTTCCTAGTCATTTACTTAGATGATCTCACACCTTTTTCAAAATCTGACCAAGAACATCTCAAACATTTAAGACAGATTTTCCTAACATGCAGGAAATATGGAATTTCCTTAAATCCCAAGAAGTCTCTATTTGGTTTGGAAGAAGGTAAACTGTTAGGACACATCATCTCAAAGGATGGCATAAGAATTGACCCAGATAGGATACAGGCTATCCTACAAATGCCCCACCCAAGAAATGTCAAAGAGTTGCAAGGATTCTTGGGAAAAATCAATTTCTTAAGAAGGTTTATCCCAAACTTGGCAGAACTAATCAGATTGTTAAATAACATGCTGAAAAAGGATTCAAAAGTGAAGTGGACTGTTGAAGCCAATCAAGCATTTGAAGGTATAAAATTGGCCCTTACCCAAACCCCAGTCTTGACCAATCCTCAGTTTGACAGAGAGTTTATTATTTTCTCTTTCGCCTCTCAGCATACTATTGCTGCTGTTTTATTACAAAAAGATGACCAAGGTAATGAGAAGCCTATTGCTTTCTTTAGCAGAGCTCTTAGGGATGCACCTCTAAAATATCAAATCATGGAGAAACAAGCCTATGCTTTGGTCAAAGCAATCAAGGACTTTAGAATTTATATCCTTTATTCCCATGTCATAGCATATGTGCCAAGTCCAATTGTCAAAGACATTCTCACTCAAGAAAACTTAGAGGGCAGAAGAGGAAAATGGATTGCCAACATCTTGGAATTTGACATTGAAATAAAACCCACAAAGCTAATAAAAGGGCAAGGTCTGGCCAAGTTAATGACAGAAGCAAATTTCCAAGCCCTAGATATCAATCAGCTGGACAGTGAAACAGAGCTGGCGACTCCAAAGATCAATGTAGCCTTTGAACAATCTCCTTGGTACTCTGATATCTGTTATGTCTTACAAAACCTGTGTGCTCCCCCAGGACTGTCCAAAACTAAGTGTAGGTTCTTAAAAATGAAAACATCAAGATTCTGTGTAATGGATGGCAATTTGCTTTGGAAAAACCATGAAGGTATATTGCTGCACTGTTTAATTGAAAATGAAACTAACAATATCATGCAAGAGTTTCATGCAGGAGACTGTGGTGGACATTTGTACTGGAAGTCCACTGTGGACAAAATACTGAGGGCTGGTTATTACTGGCCCACCATGTTCTCTGATGTCAAGAAATTCACAACCTCATGCCACAAATGCCAAGTGTTTGAGGGCAAAAGACAGTTGCTGCCACTCCCCTTAAGACCCATTGCAACAGAGAGACCTTTTCAACAATGGGGCTTGGATTTCATTGGGGAAATTCATCCCTCATCTTCAGGACAGCACAGATGGATTTTAACAGCAACAGACTATTTCACTAAGTGGATTGAAGCTGCCCCATGTAGACAAGCAAATGATTCAATAATCATTCAGTTCTTGGAGAACAACATACTGGCTAGATTTGGCTGTCCTGATAAAATAATCACAGACAATGCTGCAGCTTTCAGATCCAAGAAAATGGTGAACTTCTGCCATAAATTTCACATCACCTTGGGCCATTCTACTGCATACTATCCCCAAGGAAATGGCCTTGCTGAATCATCAAACAAAAGCCTGGTGAACATCATAAAGAAGGTGTTGGAAGAAAATAAAAAGAATTGGCATAAGAAACTAGTCAATGCCTTATGGGCAGATAGACTAACAACCAAAAGATCAATTGGGACCAGCCCATATGAGTTGGTTTATGGACTAGAAGCCAAATTTCCCTCATCACTAGGAGTGCCTGTTATGAAACTTCTTCAAGAAAGCCAAGCTGAACCAAATGATATGCAAAGAAGGATTAATCAAATCATATGTCTGCAGCAAACCAGAGATCAAGTTTTCAGCAGAGTTCAAGTATTACAAGAAAAACTAAAGAAGGCCTTTGACAGAAGAACCAAAGCAGAAGATTTTAATGTGGGAGACAAAGTCCTCAAGTGGGATGCAAGAAGAGAAGACAAAGGAAAACATGGAAAATTTGATTCTTTATGGAGAGGACCATTTGCTGTCCAAGCAGTGCAAGGTAACAACACTTACTTCCTAAAAAGTCTTAGTGAAACTGACTTGGATGAAGGTCCTGTGAATGGCAGGATGCTAAAACACTATTTTGACTATTTGCCATGAGTGCAGCCTGAGGTTCCCTTGTATATATGCAGATGTATATATTATTTTCTGTTTAGATTGTAAAAATGCAGTTTTTGAAGATTATTGACTATCAGCAGAAGGCACATAGAATCAGAGATAGACCAAGGAGGAAAAGCACAATTTTGGCATCTCAAAGCAGCAAACTTTAAAGATTGGCAAGAGCAGTCAAGAAGCAAGGCAATCTGACCTGCTGTTCTTGGTCTTTCAGATGAAACACCATCCCCATGTGGAGCCACTGTTAGCTACCTATACCAATAGGTTTCATATTTCATGATTGGCTATAGAAGTTCCAAATATGCTCTGCTTTGATCATGCAAAGATCACATATTTCCAAAGAAGTACAAGGTGTGTAAATAGATTAATGCATCCCAATTTTGATGGATGGTCCAACAGCCTAATCTGGACCATGTCATGTTTTAAATTTTCAGTTGTAGATTAGAGAAAGAAGTCTGTCCAAACTGTTTAATCTTGGCAGACAAGTAGTTCAGGTAGAGAAGAAAAGGCTCCCAACAGCTTAATCTGGGACCTTGGAAGAAATAAGGGTAGAAGTAGATAGAAAAAACAAAAGAAAAAGCCAAAGAAAAGAAAAGGCAGGTAAGGGTCTGCAAGTCCAAGTGCACCCTCCAAGAAGAACAAAAAATGCTAGGCAAGTAGTTGGGTAAGTAGTTGGGGTTGCAGAAAGGTTATTTTTACCATTGCAGCTGTGTTAGCTTTGTTTACCAAGGCAGAGTCAAAGAAATGAGAAGGTATTCTTCTTCATCAGGTTGCAGCAAGCAAAGGAGCATGTCTAACCTCCCTTTTCCCTTTTCATATCATTTACTAACATTCCCTCATCACTTGAGATTCATGGAAGAATTATGGTTTCATGGTGGTTCTTAATCTTTTTAGAAGCCACATTTCTTGTCTAAACTCTTTTCATTTTGATCTACTCCCTAAACTAAGTAAATTTCAAATAAACTTAGTGTTTTCTCCCTTCATTCACTCCCCTCATCCATATTAACCCTAACTCTACTATGTAAATCCCTTACATTACCTTTCCCCTAATATTATTAACACCATGGTGTATAAACCCCAAATTTTGTATAAATATCCCTTCCCCTTTGCATTATAGCCAATAAGTCCTATGATAGGGATCAAATGACACCTGGTCATCTTGATAAACCTAAGCCAAACCCTTTCCCCATTTCCAAATCCATTTTCTAACTCATTACCCCCATTTGCACATAAACCTTGCAAAAACCTTGTTCTACCCTTACCCGCTCCAAATTTCCAAATAATGCATCAAAACCTACCTTTCTCATTTATCCAAAGTCCAGGCATCGGGAGTGTTTTTACAAATAATTCGCAAAAAACCCACATTCTAATGTTTCTCCACCGTGTTGATGCCCCGAAATTCGTTGCAACAACATCGGGGAAACCACCCGGTCCGGAACTTAGTGCAGCTCCTTTTCCGTTTGGAATAGTGGCTCCGACTGGGGATAACGGGACCAGTTTCCCAAAAATTATAAGTGAACGAGATGGATGGATGATTTAAGATATGAAATGATAATAAACAAATAACTAAACTATAAAAGAAATACAAAAAACTATAAGCTAATCCCGGGACTTATCAATTCAGACAGTACAGCGTTTGATAAACTATGCTTAATGACAGGCATATAGATGACACTAAAAACAAGCATAGATGTTTAATCATTTGAGATTGCTCTGCGTAAGTAGTTACGCAGAGCTATAATAGCGAATTACTGCACTCAGTCATTTATATCATTGATACATACATGAGTGAAAGATAACAAATCACAAAACATTCAATAGTGATATGAAATGCAGACTTGTTGTTGTATTACATACATGTATTCAATAATAGCAAAGTAATAACACAGCAATTCATATAACTGAAAAGAGAACAGATACAGATAATAGTACCATGCAAGCTGTTTGATCAATCCAATATATTAATCGCTATGTCGCAGTCCTTCCTTCCAACCAGAAAGCATTCCAAGCAAACGACAATAGTGCACAATTTACTTAAACAGCATTCCAAGTAAAATTAAGGACCAGTGGTCGAGTTTCAAAAAGAATATAGACTGAAGCACAATAGTGCAAACTTCAGCCTTTTAGTCTTTTACAAAATTTTACGACCCTTTCCAAAACAATGAAAGGGTCTATAAATACTATGCTAATCTAACTACTAAATATCTAAAAACTGAAAACTAAGTAATCGGCATCAACAAATATCATTTTGCATTTGGGTGATTCGGCAGTCGGCGACGATGCTTCAGTCAGCTGTCTCTTTGCCTTTACTCTTTCGCTGACATATCGCCAGCATTGGCTCTACTTCTGGTGGAGTATTGAGGCGAGAAGTCAGCTGTGCATCATATGTGGCATCTTGGAAATCGGCGATCAGGTATCAGAGAGCGTCGGTTAGGCAGTTAAGAGCCGACCTTTGAGAATGCGGTTTAATCAGGAAAAGCCAGTATGCATCGGAGGTCAAGGTATTCACTCCAGCGATTAACCGCCCTTGTTCTTCCAGCTTAAGATAATTCTTGTGCTCCAGCATATTCACGGTTGTTATGTTTCCAGGTGTGCATTGTGAAATCATGTTAGCCAGATACAATGTATCATTGACTATATTGATCATGTTTTTGGAAATTGTTTTGCATCTGGATGCTGCCCTCTCTGCCTTCATTACCTGTGTTTCCCATTCCATGAAAAGTATGTTCTTGTATGTTTCACTAATTCGGGCTAAATTAGCAGCTTGCCCTTCTGGAGTATCTTGCCATTCAATATATTCTATTATTTCATCTTCGGCCTAATCCAAGTTAGTCCTGGCTTTCTCAATTTGCCCACATACTGCTGTAGATATATCACAAAGTGACTCAGCTTCAACTAGCTGTTGGCACAAAAGTCTGATCTGAGATATCAAAGCGCCATTTATCAGAGTTGCCTCTGCTCTGAAATCTTCAATACTCTTGGCACCTTTGATACCTTCAAGCTGTGCTGAGAGCTGAACTATTTGATCCTCTTTAGATTTCATTAACAGCTCATTTGATGCCTCCAACTGTGATAATGCCTCTGCCAATTCTCGTGCTTTAATGTCACTTTGGTCTATCCTTAGTTTTTCAATTTGCTGGGTTAACAAATGATTCTCTTGTTGTTGAGCCAGCAATTGTTCTTCTGCCTGTGTCGCCTTATTCTTTGCCTCTATCACTTCTGCTTGCAATGCATATACCTCATGCTCTTTAGTCTTCAAAAGAAGACTCACTTCGGATGCTTTGTCAATGGTTGCTGCTGAATAAGCTCCCGCAAATTGCGACAGCTTTGTTAAATCTTCAGAGGGACTTAATTCTCCCTTCCAGACGACATTGCCCGTGACTGTTTGCTCATTTGAAACAGAAGGTTGATCAAGCCTTCGCCTCTTCCTTGAGCGTCTTACAACGGCTTTATGCTTAGGGCTGTAGAAAATGTCTAGAGGAGGAATTTCCTCTACCTGAAGATCAACTTGATCAGATGGATTCTGAGTAACTTCTTCTACGTTCTGTAATGTGGGTGGGCCGCTGGTTCCTTCAAGAACCGGAGAAACAATAGTATCGGGAGTCTTTAAGGCATCTGAGTCTTTGGAGGCTTCTTTACCACTTATAATGGAATCAAATTGGTTCCATTCCTTAATCAATTCAGTATCAACAGAGATTTGCTTATTCTGTTCTTTTTCTTTTTCAATTCTCTGCTGTTCTTCGTTTGCCTCCCGCTGTTGCTCCTCTTGTACTCTCCGTTGCTGTTCTTCCAATTCCTTTTTCTGCCTATCTTCCAGTTCTTTCCTTATTTTTTCTTCTTCCTCTCGTTTCCTCTGTTCTTCTATTTCTCTTTGTCTCTGTTCTTCTATCTCCCTTTGTCTTCTTTGCTCTTCTTGCTCAATTTGTGCTTTTTGCTGCCTTTCTATTTGTTCTCTTCTATGACTTTCTGCCTGCAGCTTTCTTTGACTTTCCTCCTGTTCTCTAATTGTAACGGGAGGTGAATTTATTTCTGGTTGATCAGGCTCGCTTGAGGATGAAGTTGGGGTTGTAGATAATAACTTTAGAGGCAAAGTTTGCAAACTTTGCTTTCTAAGTTTATTAAATTCAGTTAATTCCATATCTTCATATCTCATCGCAGCAAGTTGTTTGACTTGGCTTATTGAATCAGCACCCATGAACAGGTCGTCAAACTGGTCTTCTTGGTGAACAACCTTTGTCAGCTTAGCCTGTTCCAAGGCAATGAAAGCAGTCTTTTTCGGGTCATAGAGTCTGTTGGGAATAGAAACTAGAGATAGCATTTGGAGTTTTGCTGCTTCCTTTTCTGCATGCTTATAATTTAGCAGCATATAAACTCCAATTCTTAAAGGAAAAGATGGCCATCCTCTCTTCTTCTCTTCTTTGAGAGTTTGGGTAACACCTTCAGACATTATCTGATAAGAGATTTCTCGGGCTAACAGTTTGTCTGGCATGTATAAGGGAAGAACATGCGGCCTGGCCTTGCTTCCAAAAACTCTGATATAAGAAAAACATTCTTCGCCGAACCAATGGGCTACGGCTGGTAGGTCAAAAGAGGCTTCATAGGAAATCCTAGGGATAGGTCTGTCAAAAATAGAATAGTGAACGGGAACCATAAAACCGTTGCAAATTTGGTACAAATGGTCTTTGTGAGAAGGTTTCCACAATTTACGATGATACAAATGAATAGGTGTTGGGTCATGGGTTGTCCATCTCCAACCAAGGACAGGAAACTCAGAATTAAAACAAAGGGCATCCATAATGTATGCAGAGTAATAAAAAGGTGGGATTTTTCTCTCAGTGACTCTGGTTTTGGCCCTAAACTCACGAATAGCTAAGACCAACTTATCAGACAGGATAGTGGCCCAATCCATAATTATACTATTAACGGCCGCTTCCATTAAGGGAACCATATCAACATGGATATTTGCAGAATCATGAAATCCCCACAATCTACACATCATAATTCCAGCATAGCAGTAAGGTGAAGCCAAAGAGGCATTGGAGTACTTACCCGACATATCCTGCTTGTGTTTTGCTGGATTTTGCCTCCAATCTCGGAGAGGTTCGGCTGGTGATTCATTCTCTCTGGCGAATTTCTCCACAAACGCTCTGTTATAGACTTGCTCGGGATTGGGCAAATGATACATTCGTCTCAAGTCGTCAGGCTTGAAGGAGCCGAAAATCCTTCCATCCTTAGAAACGAAGGTTCTATTAGTGAGAGGAATTTCTTCAATTGCCCAATGTACCACATCAGTATAAGGCAAGACTTGTTCCCTGGCTGCTATTTTGTGCAGAAAAGAATCAGCCAAATCTTTAAGAGTTGCCTCAGACTTTCTTAGTTCATCCGCACTTGCCTCCATTACTGTCGCTTCTGGTTGTTCTCCTTCTAGCAAAATGTATGTTCCTTGCCATGTAGTACCAGTAAGACCAGTGCATGTAGTATCTGAGATTAAGCCTTTCCTTGAAGCTGTAGCAGCTTGGCCTGAGGCAGGTGTCGCAGTAGAACCTGCCACCTTCTTGAACTTCTTTCCCATCATATTCAGACTTCTCTCGGTAGTCGAATTCTACACAAGTGCAAGAGAAATCGTAACAAAGAAATAACAATGACAATCCATAACGGGATAAATATATAATTTGAAGCGTGGCGAGATTATTCCTAAAAGAAGTTGCGGATCTAATGATTTGAGAAGGCATCGTAGATGCAATAATGGTGATTTTACGGCCTGCAGCTTCATAAATGACCATTACTTAAGTTATTAAACCGAATGACCCCTTAAAGCGTGTAATAGATTTTTCAAAGGTCTAATCGTAATTGCTCGTTAATTCGAAGGGGCAAAGCTTTAAATACGCATGCATTACCTTATCCCTTTACTTAACGGTATCTTGAGATCTGTGTTGTTGTCAAATCGGATTTAAATCTAACTTTAATGCTTTGAAATAATCACCTTTTGGAACTGAGGTCATCATTAAGCGTCATCATATCGCATCGGAAGTGTGTGTGTGGCGTTATCACTTGGGAAAGTTCTTTAGCGAACGCCGATTGCGATATCGCATTCGGCGCGCGAACATAACCCCTAAATGTGTATCAATTGCTTTTAGCGAATGCCGATAGCGATATCGCATCGGGGAAAGGATATAAACGTCTTATGAAAATGCGTAGGATTGTGCCGATTGCCGATATGCGATATCACATCGGGCCGGAGTGTTAAAACATTTTTCACAAGACATAGTGCCGTGCCGATAGCCGATTGCCGATATCACGTCGCATCGGGGAAAAGGTATGTGCCCTTTTGTGTGTGCATTGGCTATTGCCGATGGCCGATAGCGATATCGCATTGGGAAAAACCAAGATGGCAACCGAACTTGCGATTACTTTTTTGGACTTAACCAAAAATTGCTTATCATTTGTTCAACAAGGGTTTTTTGCATGAATTCGTTTAATTATCATACCTTATTTGAACAAGTTTATTAATGCCAATTAAAATTTTTAAAAGGGACCCATTTCATATGTAAATTGTTTATGATAAAAATGTTATGAAATGGGGGGGTGTTGTAGGGCACAACAATTGGCGATTTGCTGGCAGAACCAGCTATCTCTGAACTAACATTTATACTTACACTTTCTTAAATAGAATCTTTATAAAAGAAAGGAAATTTCTAATATAACTAGATATCTATTTGATTCTAAATAAAACAGGTTTCTTCATTTAACTTCCTCTTTTTATAAATGCACTTCGAGTATTAAAATAAGTCCTTATTGGTTTGTAAAAGTAAAAATAGAAAACTTTTCCATATCAGCTTTTTAAAATAAACTCCTCTGTCACAGGTAGAGCCTCTGCTGCCAGCAAACATTCATAGTCTCGGCAGGGTTACCTTTTAACCATGTTGTTGTCCATTGTTCCATTCACCTTAGAGTGTGACTAAACAGAATGAATTCAAAAGATATTCTCGTATTTTTTGAATTTCAATTTCTTTTTTCTTAAGATAAAAGCCATTGTCCTGGTTTGGTGGCCAGATAGGTGACAATGCCATTCATGGGTAGTAATTAAACTGAACAAGCTGGCTCGTGATGAGACCCCTTGTCTTGAAATTTCAAGCCATTACCCTGTTTGGTATGCAGTTTTGGTAATGTCAGTTAAATTATTTTCCTATGAACATGGTAAGCAGGCTTGTGATAAGACCTCTTATCTTTAATCTTTTATATTTTAGAATTACACTCTGAGTAATCAAAACTGTTGGTGAATGGGATGAACAATTATCTTATTAAGAATAAATGGATGACAGGTTTAAGAGTTGAAGATGCTGAAGATGAATTAGCTCCTATTTTCGTATAGATAACCTTTGGGGACTAATTTCAACCACTCAAGATGA
The DNA here is from genome assembly GCA_031772625.1 of Pinus tabuliformis. Lineage (NCBI taxonomy): Eukaryota > Viridiplantae > Streptophyta > Pinopsida > Pinales > Pinaceae > Pinus > Pinus tabuliformis. The sequence goes on along the minus strand of CM062814.1, from coordinate 444,645,594 downwards.
TTCAAAGAACTTCGTTCAGAGTGAAGTTTACAAAGGTGAGTCTGTAATGCTCAGAATAAAAAGATATCTAATTTCCTAGAAATGATCTCTCTCGGTTCAGGATGCTATTTTTAAAAAGTAAATATTAATATTACTATGGCGAGATAGCTTTTGTTTACAGCGAAAGGTCAATGGGAATGTCCCACATTCTTATTCCTATAAATCCTACAAACTAGGAAAAACTAATAAGCTACGAAGAGAAGGGGTTACCTCCTCAGTTAAAGAATTTCTTCAGAATTAGGCCATTGACAGGGAGAGAATCTCTCACCCCTGATAGATTTTGAAGTATGAATGTGGAATGGCCTACTTTTTCACAGATCTGAAATGGTCCTAGCCACATTTTTGGAATTTGGAATGTTTACCTTTGTCTTCATGGGCTTTGTCCCATTTCAGGACTAGATCTCCGACTTCAAATTGTCTAGGGCTGGATGAGGCTAGATCGAAAGCTGCTTTAATGACTTGCTGATGTCTTGCATGTGTAACCTTGGCTTTATCCATTTCTTCTTCAAGTTTGAGTATTTGATCATGTCTAAACTGTATAGAAGAAGAGGGAGTTTCGTCTATAAATTGCACTAGGGCTAAAGATGGGAGAAGAAGATTGGTTGGTACGACTGCTTCTTTTCCATAAACAAGATTAAACGGAGAAGTTCCTATGGAAGCTTTCTGTGTAATCCTATCGGCCCATAATGCAAATACCAAGGATTTATGCCAGTTCTTATGATTCTCTTCAATTGTTCGCTTAATGATTTTGATTAGATTTTTATTAGTTGATTCTGCTAGGCCGTTACCCTGGGGGTAATAGTTGGCAGAATACTTTAATTTGAATCCTCTTTTGATAGCGAAATCAATCATTGCATTGCCTGAGAAGTAAGAAGCATTATCAAAGACAAGAGCGTTTGGGACACCAAACCTGGTTACGATGAACTGATCTATAAATTCGATGATTGCTTCCGAGTTTGTTGTCTTTAATGGAACTGCTTCTACCCACTTTGTAAAGTAATCAGTTGCTGTAAGGATATACTTGTGTTGCTTGGAAGATGAAGGATTTATTTCTCCAATGATGTCCAATCCCCATTGTTCAAAAGGTTGTTCAATGTTGATTGGTTGTAAAGGGAAAGCTGGCTTTTGTTGTCTTCCACTGGCAGTTTGGCACTTAATGCATTTCCTTACATATTCATGAGCATCCTTAAACAAAGTAGGCCAGTAATATCCGGCATGAATTACTTTATGAGCTGTTGTATCAGCTCCAAAATGTCCTCCTGCCGGTCCATCGTGTAGCTCCTGCAAAACCTTTTGAGCTTCAGGTTTCTCAAGGCATCTTAGTAATACAGAATCATAGTTTCTCCTGAAGAGCACATCATTAATAAGAGAAAAACTCTTAGCTTTCAATCTAATGGCTCTTTTATTATTGTAGGACAAATTGGTAGGTGCATAACCATTCTTTAAATAAAAGATTAAATCTGAATATTGAGATTCGGAATCCGGTATACTTAGCTGATTGACTTCTTGGTTTTGCTCTGTATCACCTGATTCAGGAATGTTTGATGCTCCTGCTAAGATCCTGCAAAAACCTTGACCTTTAACAAATTTTGCTGGCTTTATTTCTAGATCATATTCTTGGAGGGCTGCGACCCAATTTGCCCTCTTTTCTCCCAATTCCTTTTGAATTAATAGTTGCCTGACTGCGGAGAAAGGAACTATTACTTTAGTATGGGTTTTAAGAAGAAAGGGTCGAAAATGTTTGACTGCTTTAAAGACAGCAAAAGCTTGTTTCTCAATTTCGGAATAATTCAATTCGGCGCCTTGAAAGTTAGAACTGAAGAACGAAATGGGTGCTTCCAAATTGTCATCATTCAACTGAGTTAGTACTGCTGCATAAGATAAGTCGGATGCAATAGTATATAATGTAAAATGATTAGCAAGTTTTGGAGTATTCAGGGCTGGGACATTGATTATGGATTGTTTAATATCATGAAAAGCTTGCTTTTCTTCTAGTCCCCATCTGAAGGTTGAATTCTTTTTAATCATCTTTTGCAGTGGTAGTACAATCTGTGAAAAATCTGGAACAAATCGCTTAACGAAATTAATTTGTCCTAAAAACGACTGCATCGATTTTTTATTGTGTGGAAAAGGAATTTCAGAAATTTCTTTAATTCGCTCAGGATCTACATAAATGCCATCCTTAGATACAATAAACCCTAAGAGCTTGCCTTGGTTGAGAGCGAAGAAAGACTTTTTCGGGTTAAGAGAGATACCATATGTTTTGCATCGTTGAAAAATCTGATTTAAATCATGCAAGTGATTATATCTCTTTTTAGAATATACAGTAATGTCATCGAGGTAGACAACTACTGTTCGGTTAATTAACCCTCTAAAGGCTGTATCCATAGCTCTTTGAAATGTCGCTCCTGCATTTATGAGTCCGAAAGGCATCTTTTGGTATGCGTAAGTTCCCCATTTTGTTCTGAATGTAGTTTTTAATTGGTCATCAGGGTGGACCAGCACTTGATTGTATCCTGAGAAACCATCAAGAAAAGACATCAATTCAGATCCTGCTACTGATTGAAGGATTTGCTCCATGGTAGGCAGAGGGAAGTTATCTTTTAAGCTTGCCTTATTTAAATTTCTGAAATCAATACAGATTCTGATGTCGCCGTTTTTCTTCCTGACGGGTACCATATTGGAGACCCAGTTTGAGTGTCGGACAGGGAAGATAATCTTAGCTTTTAAAAGCTTATTAAGTTCCGACTTTATCTGGCTCTCCAAATTTGGATGGATTTTTCTTAACTTCTGCTGGATTGGTTTTTGATCGGGAAGCATAGGAATAGTGTATTGTATGATAGATGTATCATATGTCTTAAGGTCATCATACTTCCAAGCAAAAACTTGTTTGTTTTTTCTTAAAAGTTTGATAAATGCTTCCTTTTCTATTGTAGAAAGTCCTAATCCTAAATTTATATTTTGAGGAGTTTGAGCCGTTCCTAAATTAATCAATTCAAACCTAAGAGTAGAGCTCTGGAGTTTAGCATTAATTACAGGTTTAAACCTATCTTTGATGTCATAAAGGTCTTCAAGCTTTACCACAGGTTTAGGAATAACGTTATCTTGAGATGTTTGCTTCATTTGAGAATCATGCTCATCCTCTTCAATGACTTGATTGTCATAGGACTTTTCAGAGGTCAAAAATTGCAAAATATCCTCGTCATGGTTGAAAACCCTCCAGTTAGTGATGTTATCAGGAACTGAAGGTCTAAAAATTAACTCTACAGAAAATCTATCAAGACTATAGTCTTCGGAAGGGAGGAGTTTGGAAGCTACGTTGGCTAGCAAATCAGCTGCTGAATTTTGCGATCTTGGGATTGAAAAAATATTGAATGCTGAGAAATGCGAAGTGAGATCTTGCACTAGTGTTTGATAATGCTTAAGGTGGCTTGAGAGGCAATGAATTGTATTCCTTACCTGTTTAACAATGATCTCACTATCGCCGAATACTTTTAAATATTGGACTTTAAGGTCAATTGCCTTATATAATCCCTGCAGTAGTGCTTCGTATTCGGCTGTATTGTTGGTGCATTCAAATTCTAATCTACAAGAAAGCATTGTCTTTTCGCCTTTTGGACTAACCAAAATGCAACCAGCTCCTGAGCCCTCGCTGGACTTAGAGCCATCAAAATACAAAGACCAAAATAAAGGAGAATCAGAAATATTTACATCCTTTTGATCTACATTAAAGCATTTGGATAAATTTGATTTTGAAAAATTTTCTACTTGAGATGTACAATGATTAACTTGAAAAGGGGAAGATTGGGCAACAAAATTGCCAAAGAATGACTGTGAAGAATAATTTCCCAAAATGTTATTGTTGAAAGCCACCGGCTGGTTTTCTTGTTCGAAATCTGTTACTGTATGAGTCATATGCTTCTCACGGTCGATCCTTATTTGATTTGGCTTACCCTTGTAGGGGAGCCACATATGTGACCAATCCGTGGAAATATATCCATGCAGTTTCTCAGACCAGTCTCTGCTCAAAATTAAACCGTAGAATTCAGGTATGTCGGCTATCAAAATGTCTATTCTCTGTACTATTCTGGGATCAGCAGACAACCTGATAGTCACGGAATTAATCTCTCCTATGACCTGTACTTTGGTTCTGTCTAACTGTACAATGTGGATGGCTGACTTCTGGGGTTCTATGTTCAGCTTAGAACAAACTGAAGCTGGCATAATATTGGATGAAGCCCCAGAATCAATTAAACAGTTATGCAGATTTCGATTATAGATTTCATAGGTGAGCAAGAAAGGTGGGGTATGAGAATTGGATCTATCTCCAATCAGAACTGAATCGGTAGCCTCGACCATATCTGGAGGGGGTTGTCCTGAATCATTAGCAGCTTTTGAACTGGGAAGAGGGGAAGAGGGAATAGCGTTAAATTCCCTTAGGAGAAATTTTTGCTGATGTTTTAATTTACCTAGTTCAAACATGGTTATGTTTGCCTTGGTCTTTTTCATGTCATCGACAATATTATACTCCATATGGTCAGATACCACTAGTGTTTTGGATGTTGAAGGAGAATTAGAAATTGGAGGCTGGTTTTGAGGGGCTGCTACCGGAGATTTCTTCGGGAGAACTTTTTCTTTTGGTGTGGCAGCACCTGCACTCCTCTTTTTTGTAGTTGTTTGAGTAGGTTCAGAAGCGATTTTACTTCTTGTAGTAACAGGAAAAGCTTCTTCTTGATTCTCAGTGTCAGAATTTGGGAGTATGAAATCCCACATACCATGGCACTCAACTACTCCTTCTTCATCATCTGTCTGTGAGGATAATTCCTCTTCTTCATCTTCCTGTTCAGAATCTGCATTAGATATAACATTGGGTGGCTTTGTTTCTGTTTTCTTGAAAGTTCTAAATGGTCTTTTGGTTGAAGTTTCAGCCACTTGTTTTTTAATTTCGACCATTTCATTAGACAATGTTTTAAGGACCTTTTGTAAACCCTCCATGTCATATGGGTCTTTTGGGGTTTTCTTCTTGGAATCTTCTTTAAATGAAACTTTTTTAGATTTTCTATCCTCCAAAACTGCTTTCTTTTCTAGGGCATTTATCCGTTTTTCGACGGCAAGTGCTTCTTTCATATTCTCGGCTAAGGTAGGTTTGCCAGCCCTGTCAACAAAAATAGCTATGTTGGAAGGGAGAGCAGTAATGTACCATTCGCTTCTGATTTGTTCACTTGGCTTAGAAGCAGTGGGGATTTTATTTAAGAGTTTATTGAATCGGGCATTAAACTCTTTTACTGGTTCTCTATGTTCTATTCTCAAATTGGAGAGGTCGTTTATTAGAGTCGCCAGAGACCTGTCATCTCCATATTTGACAAGAAATTGCTCTTGGCACATAGCCCAGCTGGTAATAGAACCAGAAGGTAATGAGAAGTACCAGGATCCTGCCGATCCTTGCAGAGTATAAGGAAAAAGTCTTACAACAACATCTTGTTCTGTCACTCCTTTCAAGTTAATTGCTAACATGAAATTGTTAATATGTTCTTCAGCTTGTGTTCCGTTATCTGGATTAAATTTAGGCAACCATTTTTCTGGAGCATCAGGTAGATCATGTAATGGTCCGGGCATATTGACTGCACCTGGCTGAGTCCATGGATCTACCATTATGCTGGTGATATTAGTTGTTACTACTATTGGTATTCCAGATGACTGAGGAGAAGAAGTTGTTAGAGAGAGAGTAGCTTGAGATGCTGTAGTACTTATTCCTTGATGGACAACAATGTGTAATGGGGGAGTGGATGATTGACTTCGCAGAGGAGGAGTTGAGATGGAAGATATGGAAGAAAGATCTTCACTATCAGATACTTCAGTGATCTTCTTAGCCCTTTTCTTTTTGGGTAAAGGGAACTCAGTAGGTTCAATACCAAGTTTTTCGCTCTGAAGTCTGGTAAGTGGATGAGATAAGTTTAACTGCGAGGTCGCACTGCTTTGTGATACTTCAGATTTCTGAGGCGAAATCGAGAAGCTCTGAAGTTTATGGATAAGAGACTGAACTTCAGGGGATTCAAGACTTAAATGTTCTGAAATATTATGGGTGTGAGCAGTGGTGATTGATTCTTCTTTTTCTTGATCATGTGCTGGAGAACCAGCATGTGATTGAGAAGGAGAAGATGGTTTGGAGGGGGAATTACTCTTAGAATGGTTTGCGGACCTGGACCTACTTGCCATTCACAGTTGATGGCCCTCCTTCTAGCACCAAAAATGTGGATGCCCCGAAATTCGTTGCAACAACATCGGGGAAACCACCCGGTCCGGAACTTAGTGCAGCTCCTTTTCCGTTTGGAATAGTGGCTCCGACTGGGGATAACGGGACCAGTTTCCCAAAAATTATAAGTGAACGGGATGGATGGATGATTTAAGATATGAAATGATAATAAACAAATAACTAAACTATAAAAGAAACACAAAAAACTATAAGCTAATCCCGGGACTTATCAATTCAGACAGTACAGCGTTTGATAAACTATGCTTAATGACAGGCATATAGATGACACTAACAACAAGCATAGATGTTTAATCATTTGAGATTGCTCTGCGTAAGTAGTTACGCAGAGCTATAATAGCGAATTACTGCACTCAGTCATTTATATCATTGATACATACATGAGTGAAAGATAACAAATCACAAAACATTCAATAGTGATATGAAATGCAGACTTGTTGTTGTATTACATACATGTATTCAATAATAGCAAAGTAATAACACAGCAATTCATATAACTGAAAAGAGAACAGATACAGATAATAGTACCATGCAAGCTGTTTGATCAATCCAATATATTAATCGCTATGTCGCAGTCCTTCCTTCCAACCAGAAAGCATTCCAAGCAAACGACAATAGTGCACAATTTACTTAAACAGCATTCCAAGTAAAATTAAGGACCAGTGGTCGAGTTTCAAAAAGAATATAGACTGAAGCACAATAGTGCAAACTTCAGCCTTTTAGTCTTTTACAAAATTTTACGACCCTTTCCAAAACAATGAAAGGGTCTATAAATACTATGCTAATCTAACTACTAAATATCTAAAAACTGAAAACTAAGTAATCGGCATCAACAAATATCATTTTGCATTTGGGTGATTCGGCAGTCGGCGACGATGCTTCAGTCAGCTGTCTCTTTGCCTTTACTCTTTCGCTGACATATCGCCAGCATTGGCTCTACTTCTGGTGGAGTATTGAGGCGAGAAGTCAGCTGTGCATCATATGTGGCATCTTGGAAATCGGCGATCAGGTATCGGAGAGCGTCGGTTAGGCAGTTAAGAGCCGACCTTTGAGAATGCGGTTTAATCAGGAAAAGCCAGTATGCATCGGAGGTCAAGGTATTCACTCCAGCGATTAACCGCCCTTGTTCTTCCAGCTTAAGATAATTCTTGTGCTCCAGCATATTCGCGGTTGTTATGTTTCCAGGTGTGCATTGTGAAATCATGTTAGCCAGATACAATGTATCATTGACTATATTGATCATGTTTTTGGAAATTGTTTTGCATCTGGATGCTGCCCTCTCTGCCTTCATTACCTGTGTTTCCCATTCCATGAAAAGTATGTTCTTGTATGTTTCACTAATTCGGGCTAAATTAGCAGCTTGCCCTTCTGGAGTATCTTGCCATTCAATATATTCTATTATTTCATCTTCGGCCTGATCCAAGTTAGTCCTGGCTTTCTCGATTTGCCCACATACTGCTGTAGATATATCACAAAGTGACTCAGCTTCAACTAGCTGTTGGCACAAAAGTCTGATCTGAGATATCAAAGCGCCATTTATCAGAGTTGCCTCTGCTCTGAAATCTTCAATACTCTTGGCACCTTTGATACCTTCAAGCTGTGCTGAGAGCTGAACTATTTGATCCTCTTTAGATTTCATTAACAGCTCATTTGATGCCTCCAACTGTGATAATGCCTCTGCCAATTCTCGTGCTTTAATGTCACTTTGGTCTATCCTTAGTTTTTCAATTTGCTGGGTTAACAAATGATTCTCTTGTTGTTGAGCCAGCAATTGTTCTTCTGCCTGTGTCGCCTTATTCTTTGCCTCTATCACTTCTGCTTGCAATGCATATACCTCATGCTCTTTAGTCTTCAAAAGAAGACTCACTTCGGATGCTTTGTCAATGGTTGCTGCTGAATAAGCTCCCGCAAATTGCGACAGCTTTGTTAAATCTTCAGAGGGACTTAATTCTCCCTTCCAGACGACATTGCCCGTGACTGTTTGCTCATTTGAAACAGAAGGTTGATCAAGCCTTCGCCTCTTCCTTGAGCGTCTTACAATGGCTTTATGCTTAGGGCTGTAGAAAATGTCTAGAGGAGGAATTTCCTCTACCTGAAGATCAACTTGATCAGATGGATTCTGAGTAACTTCTTCTACGTTCTGTAATGTGGGTGGGCCGCTGGTTCCTTCAAGAACCGGAGAAACAATAGTATCGGGAGTCTTTAAGGCATCTGAGTCTTTGGAGGCTTCTTTACCACTTATAATGGAATCAAATTGGTTCCATTCCTTAATCAATTCAGTATCAATAGAGATTTGCTTATTCTGTTCTTTTTCTTTTTCAATTCTCTGCTGTTCTTCGTTTGCCTCCCGCTGTTGCTCCTCTTGTACTCTCCGTTGCTGTTCTTCCAATTCCTTTTTCTGCCTATCTTCCAGTTCTTTCCTTATTTTTTCTTCTTCCTCTCGTTTCCTCTGTTCTTCTATTTCTCTTTGTCTCCTTTGCTCTTCTTGCTCAATTTGTGCTTTTTGCTGCCTTTCTATTTGTTCTCTTCTATGACTTTCTGCCTGCAGCTTTCTTTGACTTTCCTCCTGTTCTCTAATTGTAACGGGAGGTGAATTTATTTCTGGTTGATCAGGCTCGCTTGAGGATGAAGTTGGGGTTGTAGATAATAACTTTAGAGGCAAAGTTTGCAACCTTTGCTTTCTAAGTTTATTAAATTCAGTTAATTCCATATCTTCATATCTCATCGCAGCAAGTTGTTTGACTTGGCTTATTGAATCAGCACCCATGAACAGGTCGTCAAACTGGTCTTCTTGGTGAACAACCTTTGTCAGCTTAGCCTGTTCCAAGGCAATGAAAGCAGTCTTTTTCGGGTCATAGAGTCTGTTGGGAATAGAAACTAGAGAGAGCATTTGGAGTTTTGCTGCTTCCTTTTCTGCATGCTTATAATTTAGCAGCATATAAACTCCAATTCTTAAAGGAAAAGATGGCCATCCTCTCTTCTTCTCTTCTTTGAGAGTTTGGGTAACACCTTCAGACATTATCTGATAAGAGATTTCTCGGGCTAACAGTTTGTCTGGCATGTATAAGGGAAGAACATGCGGCCTGGCCTTGCTTCCAAAAACTCTGATATAAGAAAAACATTCTTCGCCGAACCAATGGGCTACGGCTGGTAGGTCAAAAGAGGCTTCATAGGAAATCCTAGGGATAGGTCTGTCAAAAATAGAATAGTGAACGGGAACCATAAAACCGTTGCAAATTTGGTACAAATGGTCTTTGTGAGAAGGTTTCCACAATTTACGATGATACAAATGAATAGGTGTTGGGTCATGGGTTGTCCATCTCCAACCAAGGACAGGAAACTCAGAATTAAAACAAAGGGCATCCATAATGTATGCAGAGTAATAAAAAGGTGGGATTTTTCTCTCAGTGACTCTGGTTTTGGCCCTAAACTCACGAATAGCTAAGACCAACTTATCAGACAGGATAGTGGCCCAATCCATAATTATACTATTAACGGCCGCTTCCATTAAGGGAACCATATCAACATGGATATTTGCAGAATCATGAAATCCCCACAATCTACACATCATAATTCCAGCATAGCAGTAAGGTGAAGCCAAAGAGGCATTGGAGTACTTACCCGACATATCCTGCTTGTGTTTTGCTGGATTTTGCCTCCAATCTCGGAGAGGTTCGGCTGGTGATTCATTCTCTCTGGCGAATTTCTCCACAAACGCTCTGTTATAGACTTGCTCGGGATTGGGCAAATGATACATTCGTCTCAAGTCGTCAGGCTTGAAGGAGCCGAAAATCCTTCCATCCTTAGAAACGAAGGTTCTATTAGTGAGAGGAATTTCTTCAATTGCCCAACGTACCACATCAGTATAAGGCAAGACTTGTTCCCTGGCTGCTATTCTGTGCAGAAAAGAATCAGCCAAATCTTTAAGAGTTGCCTCAGACTTTCTTAGTTCATCCGCACTTGCCTCCATTACTGTCGCTTCTGGTTGTTCTCCTTCTAGCAAATTGTATGTCCCTTACCATGTAGTACCAGTAAGACCAGTGCATGTAGTATCTGAGATTAAGCCTTTCCTTGAAGCTGTAGCAGCTTGGCCTGAGGCAGGTGTCGCAGTAGAACCTGCCACCTTCTTGAACTTCTTTCCCATCATATTCAGACTTCTCTCGGTAGTCGAATTCTACACAAGTGCAAGAGAAATCGTAACAAAGAAATAACAATGACAATCCATAACGGGATAAATATATAATTTGAAGCGTGGCGAGATTATTCCTAAAAGAAGCTGCGGATCTAATGATTTGAGAAGGCATCGTAGATGCAATAATGGTGATTTTACGGCCTGCAGCTTCATAAATGACCATTACTTAAGTTATTAAACCGAATGACCCCTTAAAGCGTGTAATAGATTTTTCAAAGGTCTAATCGTAATTGCTCGTTAATTCGAAGGGGCAAAGCTTTAAATACGCATGCATTACCTTATCCCTTTACTTAACGGTATCTTGAGATCTGTGTTGTTGTCAAATCGGATTTAAATCTAACTTTAATGCTTTGAAATAATCACCTTTTGGAACTGAGGTCATCATTAAGCGTCATCATATCGCATCGGAAGTGTGTGTGTGGCGTTATCACTTGGGAAAGTTCTTTAGCGAACGCCGATTGCGATATCGCATTCGGCGCGCGAACATAACCCCTAAATGTGTATCAATTGCTTTTAGCCAATGCCGATAGCGATATCGCATCGGGGAAAGGATATAAACGTCTTATGAAAATGCGTAGGATTGTGCCGATTGCCGATATGCGATATCGCATCGGGCCGGAGTGTTAAAACATTTTTCACAAGACATAGTGCCGTGCCGATAGCCGATTGCCGATATCGCGTCGCATCGGGGAAAAGGTATGTGCCCTTTTGTGTGTGCATTGGCTATTGCCGATGGCCGATAGCGATATCGCATCGGGAAAAACCAAGATGGCAACCGAACTTGCGATTACTTTTTTGGACTTAACCAAAAATTGCTTATCATTTGTTCAACAAGGGTTTTTTGCATGAATTCGTTTAATTATCATACCTTATTTGAACAAGTTTATTAATGCCAATTAAAATTTTTAAAAGGGACCCATTTCATATGTAAATTGTTTATGATAAAAATGTTATGAAATGGGGGGGTGTTGTAGGGCACAACACACCGATGCACATATCCCGGTATACATCAAAATAACCCCGCCCCCACCATATCCGTCGATCACTTTGTTGATCCGACAGCCGTCCGATCGGAGCTTTAACATCCAACGACTCTTATCACATCGGGGCTGCTCCGACGTCCGTTGTTTACCCGCCATATATGCCGATCACATCACTCCCCCGACAGCCGTTGGATCGGGCCCCTCATATCCGACGGTCATAGTTGATATCGGAGCGGGTCTCACATCCGACGGATATCTTCCGATGTCCGTAAAAGGGTTACGTCACTCGGCAGCCACGCGTCCCCACCACAGCTCATCGGAGGTACGCCTGACAGATACCCCCCCCGTACCATGAGCGGTGCGATATGAAACCGCTGGCTGTTTCCGGTTTCGGTTATCCCGCCTATACTACGTCACCTCCACATCATCCCACGTCACTGCCACCATACCGTCACGTCAACCGTTGCGCCCGACCGTCTGCCGATCTGTCCTGCCACTTCACCATCCCCGTGGACCAATCAGAGCCCGCCACCTCACCTATGACGTCAGCCGGCCCTGACCCCACCTATGACATCATGCTGACGTCAGCAGAAAAACGCGCCAAAAGTCCAAAAAACCAATATAATAGCCAAATGTCGCGTTTTTCTCACTTTTTTACAAAAACGCCCGTTGCTCCTGCATGCGATTTTTACGACCAAAAGTCTACCAACCTGCAGAACCTGACCAGGAGACCAGCGGCGCACCATTTCCACAGTCATCCGCGACCATTGCCTACTCCTCACCAGGTATTTTCCACTGTAAATCCTTCACGTACCTGCTTTGTCTGTTATTTCCCTCAAAAGAGCTTATAACAGAAAAAACTCTTGAATTCACCGGCAGAAATCCTTGCACCTGGCCCTTTTACAGTTGTGAACTCGAACAACACTAGCCGAGCCTTGTTTACCTGCATTTTCATTGAAAAATCAAGCTCTGTTCGCGCAATCGCGGCAGACTCATTCAAACTGAATTTAACTACTGAGAGAGACAGAGTGAGGCCAAACATTTGTCCTATTTGCACTGCAAATAGTATTTCAATTGCTATTTACAAGAACTACTCCCTGTTCCTTACAAATTCACCTCCCTGTTGAAGAGTCACTTCTTTATACAGCTCTGCTCAATTGAAACCACTTCGCACTTAATTCAGAATCCTCTTTTGCAATGGAGACACCTGTAGTACTAAATGTTCAGCCTCTGAATGCCCCTCAAAGGAACTTGGAATGGCAAGCCTTGGCAGATATGGATTACCAAATTACAGAAGAAATGTTTATGAGCAGCAAATTCCACATTCATCTATTGAATGAGTTGAAAGCCAAGCATGAAAATGGGACAGATATATTGGGCATATGGGACTCTTTCCTCCCTATTTTTAAGCTCCCTCAGGTCAACCAGTTCCCTGAACTAATCCACCTCTGTGCTGAAAATTATGATGCTTCTCAAAGGGTTGTTGTTGACCCATCTGGTTCAGTACTTTTCTATGTTACCCCTCAAGCCATCAGAGACATGCTTTGCTTCAACACTCAGAAGAAGTTGGTCCCTTTGTCACTAGTGAACCTGATAAAACAAGGGGCTAAACTGACAGATGCTCAAATTACCAAACTTAATCAATTATACATTAACTCTGACATTGTGATGTACCCTCCAATTGGTCATGTATATCTCAATGGGCTGGGCAGAGACCTTGCAGATATGATTAGTCCCATCTTGGGATATAATTCAATTGAGCATATTGATACAACTGTGCTGGTAATGATGTCTATGTTTGCTCCTGGCAAGTCACCAATCTGCTATGACTATGCCACCTACATATCAGACAAGATTCATGAGCAATTGATGAATTTGGCGAGAGAAAGGGTATTCAGATATACCTCCTACATCTATCATTTGATCTTATACCATCAACATGAAAAATTTCATTTTTCTATCAAAAGGGTGGAAGCCCAGGGCAATCCTAGATCAGTGGTCTATTGGTCCTCTGTCTTCCACACTACACCTGATTCTCCATACACTTACTGTGAATTTATTGATCAGTTCATCCATCCAACTATGACAATGCTAATGAGCTCGCCTCCTCCAAGACTCACTGATGACATGCAGAGAATTCTTCAGCTGTCTAAATCTTACAGCATTGGGGATTGGTACTTCTACCAACACCACACCGTCATCAGGATATATGGGTGTGATTTGCCTCCATTCAGATTACCTAAGTATGTGCCTATGAGGCTATTTGCCCTACAGTACTTTAGGCAATTTGGTCGAGTGGATGTGCTTCACTTTTCAGGAAAAGGTAAAAAAGCACAGTTGAAGGTGAAAAGCCAACTTGGCCATTTTATCTATAACGAGAGGGAGCAAGGATGGAAGGAAGCAGATAGAATGCTTGAGTCCCTTGGCCTTCAAACCAGTTTCCCATGGACACCCTATGACCCTAATCATTTTGTAACAATGAGGAAGCTCAAATATAAGTTGTCTGCCTATGATCATCATAGCATCCCTCACATTGAAAAATATGCTAACCAAGACAAATGGAGGAGAGGGACCTTAGAAGAGCCTGTATCACAAGAAGAGCTAAATCAGAGGGCAGTAAGGAATCTAAGGAAGATGGCTGACATTGAACTTTGTTCACAGGTATTCACACTTCCAAGCACACAGGTGGGAGCAACTGCATCCTCCTCAACTGCCAAACAGCAAACTACTAAGGCCATTGAAAGTGCATCTGGCAAAGGCAAAGAAAAGGAAATGGAGACAGAACAATCCCTCCATGGCAAGGAGCAGCCACCTCCAGTGACTCAAGAGCAGGCAGATAAAGAAAGGCAGTAGCAGGCAGAGCAACAACAGCAACAAGAATTGCAGCAGGAAGAAGGGCAGCATGACAGACAGTAGCCCTTACAGCAGGAAAGAGTAGTTGATACTCCAACTTCCACTGAGCAACAGGCTCAGAACATAGTGCCTCCTAGGCCAGAAGTCACCATTGACGCCTCGGTCCTCCAAACTCCACAGAAGGAGGACTTAAGCAGAAAAAGGGATAGAGAAACTCCTCTGACTTCATCTATCAAACAGGAAGAGAAAAGACAAAGATTGAATGACTTTTCGGAGGATGACATAGCAATAAGGCAAGCATTGGGCATGGGCCCACCCAGCAGAGAAGCCTCAGCCAGTTCCTTCCAGCAGGAACAGGACAGAACTATGGGAGGAGAGGTCAGCTCCTCCAGCCAGCAAAGAGAAGGAGAAAAGAGCATCAAGCAGCAATTTATAGACATCAAAAGGAGGAGTGACCCTGTCAAGATACAGCTGTACAACCATTTATTGAAAATGGCTCCCACCAACCAACAAAGATTGATGTCTGCATTTGATGTGCAAGAAGGCAAATTGACTATGAGCCATTTTTTGCCCACAACACTGCATCCCCAATCTGTCTCAGATTACCTCAGGACCAACCTGGAGGTCCTGGCCAAGGACATACACCCAATGGATAAAATTGAACTGCACAAACAGACTGGTGAGATGGTGTATGCTGCCTTGGCAGACAAAACATTAGAAAATTACAAACTAGAGAGCAGCCTTAATGCTACAGCCTCTCAGCTGGAATTGGATAGGGCATCATCCCAGGCGAAGGACAACAGAATAAGGTCCTTGGAAGACATAATCATTGAAATTGGGCATGACCCCAAAGATATTAAAGGAATACAGGAAATCTTGAAGTTGAGGGATGCTGACATGGCTGCCTTGAGGAAGAAAATCAAACTCCCAGCTACCATTCACCCTCAAACAGATGAAGTAGCTCAACAAAGACATGAGCAGAATGCCACAGCCCTGATGATTTCCCTTTATAAGCAGCTTATACAGGCACAGGAGAAATTGGGAGAATCTGAGGCTACACAAGTGGCCCTGCAAGCAGCATTGAAACAAAGAGAAGAGGGTCAAACCTCTCAGCCTGCTCCTCAGATCATCAATCTTGAGGAAACTGCTCCTATCACTGCTCCTCCTCCTCAACAGACTGAACAAACAGCAACATCTACTTCAGCAGCACCGACGACCACAGAGCAGGCCCAAAGCCTGGATATGCAAAAGCTGAAGAATGAAATTCAGATCCTGGAAGCTCAAATGACCGAGTTAAATGAGACCAGGGAAAAATTAGCCAAAGTCAATGATAGACATGATAAATCAAAGAGAGAAGTGGCAAAAAAGGGCAGGGAAATCAAAGCCCTTAAAGACAAGATCAAAGAGCTGGAAAATGAGCTCAAACTAGAAAAAATTGTAGCTTAAATTAGAGCAATGCTATGGTCCAATATTGGCCAAACAATTACCAATCAATGGCAATATATTGAGACAATCCATGAGCAATTAGAGCTCATCCCAAAAGCACAGAAGGAGGTTCACAGATCAAGAGCTTTATTGAGCAATATGCCTGAAGTGGCCACCAGAATGATCAACGTACTTAACCATAAAACAAGTTCTCAGTTAGCTACCATGGGAATTACAAACAGAACTGAGACTATCCAAATGATCAGGAGGGTTCTTACTCTGAGAAATCTGGTGCAGACATTGGAAAGAAGAACCTAGGATATGCAAACTGAGGTGAACAGGTTCATGGAGAGATTTCAGGGATTACAAAGCAGAGGACTCCCTAGCTTACTGAACAGCGGAGGGAAATTATTCACCCATGAACAGTATGCCAAAAGAGTGAACGTTTTTTCTTCAACCCAGATCAATGAGAAGGCCAACACTTCAGATGATACAGGGCCTATTACAGGACAGATTTTCTATAGTAAGATAGAAAATCTATTTTTTATAATGAATGAAATCACGCACTTGTTTGATGTGGCCCCAAATTTTTATAAATATACAGAAGCAGAGGAGACAATGGATGCAATTCTCAGGCATCAACTCCCTACACAGGACTGGTGGACAAATGCGATATAGAAAATTTTATAAACAGTGAGGCATTCACCAAATTTTGTTTTTGAAGAAATATGAATTGTTATGTAAAGCACAGTTCAACAAAATCAGTATGCATTAAAGGTTAGAGCTGAGCCAACTCAGCAAAGCTGTTCGGTCACCACAACAGCAAGCGCAACCACAGGTGGCAGGGCCGAGAAAATACAGCGCAACAAAAATAAAGGCATATCTATCAGCATTAAAGCAAAGCGTTGCAACCGACTCAGTGACCTCCAAAGGTCAAAATATCCTCTGACAGACTTAAAGAGCATTTATGTTGCATTCAAAGCTGCAATAACTTCTTTTCTACTTTCTGAACGAAGTAATGAAGATATTTCTCCCTCAGATGACTCAATGCCTGAGATATTGTGTATAAGCTTTCCTATAAAGTCCCCTTCGCATGAGTTTGCAAGGGTTGTTGTTGATTTCTCCTGAAGAAGTTCTTATGTTGTAATCCTTTCAGAAGTTTAATAAAGAAAGTGATGGAATTTATCGAATTTCTGAAGTGCTGAATGCGTTCTGGCGTCTGTTGAAAACTGTTGGATTCCTGTGTATTACACGATACAATAAGTCTCTGTAACTCTCTCTGTTATGTTTTTTATTTGTTAAAATCCATATATGTTTTCTAATTCTGAATATTTAGCAACAAGGAAAAAGACTAACTTCCAGGATTTATTCAAGAGATACCCTGGGTTCAATCCGTGTTGTTAATGAATGTTTTTTCTTCAGCTGTAATCTTGATAAGTGTAATTCTTAATTGCTGCACTTTCAGAATACATTCTTCACAGTGGCCTTTGTCTCAGGAATTCAAGTTTGCTCCTGTGCAACGTGTTTCACTTTCACCTCACCGGCTTAATAGAAAATTCTTAATTGCTTTCTGTTGGCTGACATGCTTCACCATTCAAGTTAATTTTGTTTGTCTGAAATACACAATAGGCCCTGCAGTTAGAACACCACCAATCCTGCGTTTCCAAGCATTTCACAACTCCAGACTCCATTGCCCAATGATGTATTACTCTCTAAACACTACATCTTAAGACCTGAAAGAAATCCTTCAACCAAAACATAAACCAAAACCTGAGCATAATATCTAGCCTAAAACACCATCATAACAGAGACAAATCATAAAGAGAGAGCCCTCTCTGATTACAGTTTGGCTAGAAACTGTGATCCAAAGATTGGTTAGTGGTTACCCCGGCCGTATTCCCTTGGGAGTCATAGGGAACAACCTGGGTGTTAACAGCATCTATATACTAAGAAAGTCGAAAACAAATACATGCATGTGCATTTGCATATAGACAGTCTATTTGGCTTGATTTAGGAAAGTGCATTTAGAGTGTGCTCTTTGCTCTTTGTGAAAAGATTTTGTCTTTCTTTTCCCTAGTAGCTAGGATTTTCATTGCACAAAAGAGATAAAAAGCTTGTTTATCATCTTTAGATTTCATTTTAGGAATTACATCTACATCTCGTGGTGAACCCGAAAGGCAAACTTCATAAACAAGATCAACTTAAAATAAATTCAATGAATCTAACAACGCTTTGGAACTTAACGCACAACATTTAGAAGTCTAGGCTAGAGACGTATTCTGGCGTCGTAAAGCCTGGTAACTGTTGTTCTCACTGATGGTTGGGTGATTCCTCCACTTTGAGACGATAAGTGCCAGTACGGACTTGTGCTCCCACGTACCGTCGAGTATATTTTGGGAGACCCCTATAGGCTTAAATCCTTTATCCATAGGAAGTTGTGTCTGCCGCCCTATCGATCATAATGCATTGAACACAGCATTCGGGAAGATTGACTGCCGTACCGTAAAAAGTATTCTGCAGTTTTGCGATTGGTTTGGTACTCGCTCTACCTAGATTTCCAGAGCAATCCCTTTCGTTCCTTTTCAGACTCCTTAACGGAAAAGGTCCATCTGAGCACTTGTCAATTCAGTCTCATTAAAAATCGAAGGCGACTAGAGTCATCTTTTGTTTTTTCTCGACTCTTAAAAACTGAAAAAACAAGTTGTGTCAAAGCGTCTAAAATTTATTTTAAACGGAATATTCATTACCCTTTCCTGCGTTGATCTTGAGTTGAGAAAATGGAGTCCACCAACCAAGGAATTCCCCTTGGAGGAAATCCTAGTCCCTTCCCCTCTTGGGGAGATGTTGGTGCACCCCATATGGCCACATTGTCGCTTCCAGGACTGACAATTGGTTTGCCTGTATGGCTCTTCTCAACCTCTATCGTTCAGAACACCACTATTCCTGAACAATCGAATCAGCAATTAGACAAGTCCAGAGTTACCCACCAACCTTCTACTTCCTCTAATTCTTCCTCTCCTCCTTCCTCTTCCCTTGATGGGGCTGGTAAAGCCAAAAGTCAAGTTACTAAGGAGAAGAAGGAAAAGAATAAGAAAGGGAAGAAGAAGAAGGAGCCAAAAGCGAATGGGGGCAAACGAGTGTCGTCTAACGAAAATCCACACACTGCACCGACCAGGCCTAAATCGCCATGTGTCATTTGCAAGGGAGACCACTATCACAGAGATTGTCCTTCCATCCCTCGGATCTTAAGGGACTGGTCTCCTCGTTTACACAACCCAGTGTCGTCAACCTCTGACAATCATGTTGAAAACACACCGTCAACTAGTGAAAGTGAAGCCCTAGGACAAAAAGGAAAATATAGATTTCCTTGTAAACTATGCGAAGGCGATCATGTCGTCCACCGTTGTCCCTTCTTAGACGAAGCTAAAAGAGTTTTGGATGATCGTCCGGTTTCACTGTTACGACTTCCTCCTGGATATAAAAAAACTCTTGCCGAGTCCGTCACTAGTTGAAAATCCGGCTGACCCGCTCAGGTGGTCAGCCGAAGCATCTGTCATTGAAGATGAACCATCTGAATCCATACCAGATGAATGTCAAAAGGTCGAGGCGGCAGTTGACCCAGTCTTGCCTTCAGAGGTTCCATCTTTAGATGATACAGTCACTGAAGAGAACAAGGATGACACAGTCCAAATTCGTTTCATAAGCACAAACTCCAACGAACAAGGGGGCAGTCTACCCGTTCCTTTACCGCAGGAAGGAAGTTCATCAGAGTCGTACCCGGCCGTCTATTCGGTCCCACCTCCAAGCAACCTAGTTGTCTCCTTCAACTGGAATCAACTAGGCAGACCCCGTTTACCAGCTAGTGTACCATTCCGAATTATTGTTCAAATATATAGAATGGTTATGGCTGGTACCATCATAGATGAGGGGGCTCCTGTGAGTATCCTTTCCTCAACTGCTTGGAAAGCGCTTGGTTCGCCATCGCTTTTGCCTGAGATGAGAAATCTGACAGGCTTTGATAAAGGAACCAGTTGACCATTAGGGATCCTTCCCAATGTGCCCATAACATTGAGAGGGAAAACCGTTAACATGAACGTGATGGTAGTTCAAGGACCCCTGGATTACAATCTACTCCTTGGACGAGACTATATTTATTGCATGAGAGCCATTGTCTCATCACTCTTTAGAGTGATGTGTTTTCCACACGAAGGAAGAGTGGTCAAGCTCGTAGACCAGCTTTCATTTCCCGGATCACGCATAGAAAATAGTCATATACCATCCCCAAATGGTCTTTTCACACAATAAATGTCTCAATCTCCAGTCCGTCCACCCAATGAGCACGAGTAATTCGGGGGGACAGGACTGAAACCCAGGGGGCATGCACCCTGGTCTGCTTTGGCAAGAAAACTTCGGGTATAGGGTAGGTTTCCGTGGGAGAATATGACTAGTCTGTACCCCCATCCGTGATTGGAAGAGGGGGTTATTCTAGAACAAGATTCTCTTGTCAAAGTTATGTGAGTTGGCGGGCATCACCACTCACCTTTGTTTATTTCGGTAGACATCGGCAGAGAAGTGTTTTGTTTACATCGTAAATAGAACTATCTTTGGTAACCTGTAAGAGGTAGGCCTCTCTCGGTAAAACAAATGTTTTAACGGACTAAAGAAGGGGTAACCCTGAAACTCTGTTTTATACCTGGGGGCATGCAAACCTTTTGGAATGCAAGCGAAGAGCGACTATTTATTTTTAAAATTTTTAGGACCTCTAACCCTTTAAACTCGTAGGATTGGTCGTTTCCTAACTTGCATAAAGAAAGGATGTGGGGCAAATCTCTAAAAGTTTCCGTTTTTATATGAGACATTCTTATCACACGACTGGATTAATCGAGCAGTGTTACTGCAAGGTTCAAGCTCGTTAAAAAATAAACCCGCATCGAGTAGTTTTAGCACATAGTTGAAGCTCGTTAAAAAATAAACATAAGACATGAGCAAATGTTTCCACCCGCGTTTAAGCTCATTAAAAAATGAACTATTCCGCGGTAAATAACCATCGTGAATGTAGTACTTCAGCCGTTAAAGCCTTGGTCATGTTTGCACCATCACCTCCACTTTTTCATTGGCCGATTATTCACCTCCATTTGATTGTTTACCCATTTTGAGGAACGGCTACGAAGAGTGATTTCACTAGCCATCCTTGTGACACTGCCGTGATTGGAAAATTCCAAACCTTACCTGGAATCAGCTGCTACCCGTTTTATCATTCGTTCCTCAAAATACGAGTCTCTTTTAAGCTCTTTTCAACTGACTCGTAAAATATGAAAAGATTTCCGAGCCATTGGCCTCTCCAGCTCGTTAAAGGGACAGAAAGTGCTATCCCTCTAGATTTTAATCTTTTTGGACATGAGGGATTATTAGGAAAAGATCGAGCGCTTGTTTTGTTCGGCTCGTTAAAACTATCGAAAATTCATCCCTTCTGTATTGTTTTATACTTTTTCGGACTTAAGGGATTAGATGACGAAAAAGGAATTTTGGAGTTACCTTTACGTTCCTTTTCAGACACTCTAAAATTGAAAAGGACCGAGTTATCTTTGTCGTTAAACTCGTTAAAAAGATTAATAGCGACAAACTTGTCTATAGACGAGAACGAGTTTCACTATCGCTAGGCTCGTTAAAACATAGCGATGGGTTTTCCCGAAGGGCAAATTATAGAACAAGTATATGTTATCCTCCTCAAGCTTGACAAAAATAAAGAGGTACTGGTCAGCAATGACTAGGGAAAAATTGGGAAGAAAACTCAAAGAAACTTTGTTGGTAGCAAGTCGCTCTTGAACATGACACTTCCACTCCATGTCCGAGGTGGGTTGGGTTGTTTCATTCACCGGTCACATCACCATCGTCACGCCATACCATCCACATTTGGGGTTAATGCTACCAATCCATCACATCAGTGTCGCCGATATGTTCAAGAGAAGTCATCCAGAGAAGTCACTTGTGTCTCACCCACTACCATACATTATACTCCATTCTTTCATGACCGCCACCCTGAACCTTATATCACCAGATCATTTTCACCTCCATTAAAATCATTTGCTCCGTTCCGTGTCATTGATGTGGGATTCATTAAGGCCCTCCTGTGATGGATCACTTCTTGTCGACATCAGCTCATTATCCAATAAGTTGATCTAGGAACACCCCATTCAGTACTTTGAAGCTTGCATGCCTCAATGGCAAGTTTCTCACTTCCGGCGACAGGTTTACATCAATGGCCTTCGACCGAAAGATTTTGCGTGGTGTTCGATGCCAAGTCCTTTATTCACACCACGTGAATTGTACTGCAGTACCTTGAGGGTCATTATCATTATCGGTGATTCCTCTCATGCTTGTTAACAGTTTACATCATTGACTGGTAATCAAGTGATGTCTTTCCATGTTCGACTTCAGAACATTTCTCACATGGATCGACTTGTACTTCGAGTGAAGATTAGATGAGACTGAAGGCCTTGATCTAGTTTCATCCATCCATGCTGCGATATATATTCAGGGAAATAAAAAAATTAAATGTACATCATTGCAACACAGATAATCATCCTACCAAAAGGATGATGGCTCTACCAGAATCATCAGTCTACACTCAGACGATTGTCTATCCTATGTACATGAAAATGAATTTATAAAGCTGAGCATGGGAATGCCCGCCTCAGCTAGATCATGAAAATATTATGAAGATAACGTATTCTATTGTATCTTATTACAGGTATCCTCCCAGCATTGAAAGAACTCCGGATCCTCATAATAAAGCATTTCACCCGACACCAAAAGGTTAACGGCCTCATACTTTAGGGGGCAACTGTTATAGACATTTTTGTGCCCTACAAAACCAAGCATGAAATGTCCATAAACCAAGGGCTTCTAAGTCCCTAAAAGTGTTGTTCTAACCCCTAAAGGAACAAGGTCAACAGATTACAGCTTCTCCCAGAAGTTCTCCATGAAAAACTACTCAAAATTGGTCAAAACAGGATCATTGCAGCTGCTCCACTGGCTAGGTGCATTGCATCTCACCCAAATGCACTGTGAGGGTGCGTTGCATTTCAAAACTCCCTTCTGTGGGGTGCGATGGGTGAGAAATGACAAATTGCAGTGTCATTCCGTGAGGTGGAGAGGCAATGGAAGCTTCCAGAATCTTCTCCTGTGACACTTGCCTCACTGAATTCGACCAAGGATGAGTAAGAGGCCCTCAGTCTCCAAGTGGAAGCAAGAACTGACAGAGAGAAGACACTAATCAAATCACAAGCTGACTCATCCCCCTTACAGATATCTATATATGGATCCCTCATCCCAGAGATCCAGGGGCTGGAATTTGCATATTGTAAGGAATTGTTGTTGGTTTCTAGAGACAAAAAATCAGATTGTTGGGTGATCTAAGCTTTGTTTGAGGTGAAGAGGGGCTTCTTTGCTGGGAGGTTGATGCTGGGTCGGAACAACTGGTTGTAACTCCTCCTGGATCTTTTCTTGTTTATCAATAAAACCTATTTGAGTTTTCCTCCATGCTTTTGTATCATTGATGCTTGTTACATTTGTATGGTCAATTTAAATCTGATCCTAAGTTGTTTATGAATATAGATCCATGTCTTTGTATAGTGCTATGCTTCTGTGATCTTACAGGTACTTTGTGAAGCTGGGCATGCAAGGGAGCGGGTAGCTGAGGACTATCAAAGAAGAGAGGGATCAAATCGAAGGATTAGCGCAAGACAGAGGTTAGTCTTTCTATTCCTCTCTATCTATAATTCATAAAGGAAAAACAAGAGTAGTTTTTCTCTGTTTGTTTCTAAGGCAGCTGTCACACCTTAGTGGGATAGAGCAGTTCTATATAGACACTTTTCCCTGTAACACACTATCAGCTCAGATGGGTTGGAAGATCCATCACATGGATGTGAAGACTACGTTCCTCAATGGGAAGATTGAGGAAGAGGTGTACATTGAGCAGCCGAAAGGTTTTGAGACCTTCGATCATGAGTCGCATGTGTGCTGACTCAAGAGGGATTTGTACGGGCTGAAGCAAGCACCTCATGCTTGGTACACTAGGATCGACAGCTATTTCACCGGGATGGGCTTCACCAAGAGTGAAGCAGATTCAAACCTTTACCACATCATGGTAGAAGGTAAGCCATTGATCATTGTTCTTTATGTGGATGATCTGATTTTGACAAGTGATGATTAGTTGATCAAGTCTTGCAAGGAGGACCTTGCAAGAGAGTTCGAGATGAAGGACATGGGTCTTATGCACTACTTTCTAGGCATGGAAGTATGGCAGAAGGATGCGAAAGTGTTTGTGTGTCAAGGCAAGTATGCCAATGAGATACTCAGGTGGTTGCACATGGAGAAGTGCAAGCCCATGTAGACTCCTTTAGCTGGTAACTAGAGGAAGGAAGATGCTACTTCATGTGAGGCAGTAGCTGCTACTATTTATCGGAAGCTTGTGGGTTCACTAATGTATCTAGTGAACACACGACCAGACTTATGCTTTGCGATGAACTGATAGAGTCAAGCTATGGTTCAACCTACCAAGCTGTTTTGGAAGGCAGCAAAGCATGTGTTGAGATACCTCAGAGGCACATCTTAGTATGGATTATGGTACAAAAGGATAGAGGGAGTGAAGCTTCAGGGCTTCACAGATGCAAATTGGGCAGGGAGTCCATCAGACTAGAAGAGCACTTCTAGAGGAATCTTAAACCTTGCTTCAGTTGCAGTTCCCTGGTAGAACATGAAAAAAAGGTCAGTTGCACTTAGCTTAGTAGAGGTTGAATACATGGCTGCTAGTCAGGCAACATGGAAGGCCATTTGGATGCAGTAGATTCTAGTGGGATTGTTTGGTTAGAGGATGGATCCAACTATGATCTACTGCAACAATCAGAGTTGTATAAAACTCTTTCAGAATCCAGTATTTCATGATAGGTCCAAGCACATTGATATACGGTACCATCATCTTCGAGACTGTGTGGTGAAGAGGATCATGTTGTTGTTGTATGTTTCCAACGAGGAATAAGATGCAGATATTTTGACTAAGGCATTGTCAAAATGCAAGTTCGAGTTCCACAGAGACAGGATTAGGGTGACTGATAATCCCTTTCTTATTGAGAGGGAATGTTGAAAATAACAACAAGAAATGCTAAAAATAGAACTACTATAAATAGCATTTCGGATACATTCCAATTTTAGTTAGTCCCTAAACTAAAATTGAGAATTAAAATTCGAATTTGATCTTAGCAGCTGTTTGTAAAATAATTAAATAATTCATCTTGAGTTAATTAGTTGCAGGAAATCAAACATGAAGACTTTGTGAAGACATGCAACAGTTTCTCCATTGATTGAGGAAGTTATCCCTTGATTAAAGGAGATTAGGATGAGTTTTACTTTGAGTTGTAATTAGTTAGCTCAGTTAACTAAGTCCAGTTAGATTAGTTAAAATAGTTTGTTGAACTAATTGTGAGTTCACTTAGTTAATGCATGCATGCATGTAACTGCTGCACTTTAGATAACTGAATATTCTCTCATAAATAGCTCATGCATGTCAGCTCAGTCAGAGACCCGGTTGAGATCAGATGATGGGATAGTGTACTATCAGTTTCAGGAATATTCCATGGATTATATCTCTTGCATGCAGAAGGAATTCATTCCTTTGAGATTGTGTAGTTGCTTTTGAGTTTGATAAGTGTGTGATGAGGCAAATTCACACAGGTGGCGGCATTGGACCCCAAGGAAAAATGTGCAAGGAAATAGGAGGCTTGAAGGGCTGAGGGAAGGCATATGTTGTGTTTATTCAGTCTATGAGCTATATTGTTGGATTGTACTGAGATCAGGATAGATAGTGAGCTAATGCTTTGTGTAATCTAGACATATTTCCACTTGTATGATAATATAGAGATCGAGGTTTTTAGCTAAGGCTTTCCCTAAAGTATTCTTCTATGTTCATGTGTGGTTTCTTTCTCATTCTCAGCTATATGTTTTCTATTTGATCTTGCTCAAAATCGATTAAGCTTCCACAAGTTTGTTGTAGAAGTAGATCCTGTATTTGCTTTAGTATATTGCATAATCTGTTGATCTACAGTGGGAATTTCGACAACGCTGAATCTACATGCCACGTGTGCTCTGTACCGCCACATCATCACCATAGTTCCACATCATTCTAACGTCAGCTTCCCCATTTCATTATCGGATCTAATGGTGCTCTGCCATGTGGCCCCCAAAGGAGAGAGAAAAGGACCCGCCTGCCCTTGGTTTTTTGGTGTAATCCTTTGCTAAATGGTGTTCGGCCCCTCGCAGTGCTTTAACACTATAGGCCCGAATTTCAGCTATGTAGCGCTATCGGCGTATTCCTCCCACAATTCCTTTAAGGGTTAGCTATTATAATCTCCAACTGCTGATTGCGATATGTGTGGGCTCCACTGATCACCAATTTGACTTTCCTTTGCACTGTACATTGACCCTCGACCGTCGATTTACAATATCTTTCCTGGCCCTCCGTTATGCGGGAATTCTGATATGCGAGACCTCCGATCGTCGATAGGCTGATATGCCATGCCTTAGACCCGCCGATAGACAATTTGCAATATCAACAATCAGATGATCGTAGATTTTTCTATCTTTCCCTTCTGCTACTTCAGAAAAGCCCCGATTGAGATTTTCAATGAGCCTGACCCTTAGTCATTTTCTCTTGTTTTTCCTGGTTTTCAAAGGGTCCCTTCAATCTCCTCTAATTTCTGATCTAAGAGTCCATTTTTGGACTTCCATATATTGTTGGAAAGCTTGTTTCGAGCACTATGCAATGGAGAGGGTATGATTAAGCTTAGAGAGATTATGTGGCTTGGAAGGTGGTTTCAAACTTCACTACTCTTTTTCACTTTGGAAAATTGAAAACTCATAATGTAGTGAGTGACAAAAGACCCCTCCCACTTGCAGGAACACTTCCCTCGATGTTCTTTTGCCCATATGTAACACTAGAAATAAAACAAAATACATATTGTTTCATGGAGATTTATATAAATAACTCTATACAATATTTACAATCATATACATATTTTCCTTAACCAACAAATAAAAAGGGATAATTAGCTTTCATTGCATCAACCATTTCGCAAGTTTCCTCCTCTTTCCTAAAGTACTACGCTTTGAATTGTTCTATGGCTTGATTTCAGAGCATGTGACTCTTTTTGTCTAGAATTAAAATGGATCTAGAAGGAACTCTCCCTCTAGTTCCACCTATAGCACAAAGAAATCAGTCAACTGATTAAAATACTACACGTATATTTTAAGCAAAGAGACTTGGAAAATATCATGAACTGTAATCAATGGAGGTAAACCCAGCCTATATGCCACTAGTCCAATCCTCTCAAGGATCTCAAAAGGCCCACAATACTGTGGTGCCAATTTGGCATATGTCCTAGCCTTTAGGGAAATCTTCTTGGGTTTAATTCTCATATAAAGATGCCCCTCAACTTGGAATTTTTTTTGCACCCTAGATTGATTTGCATAGCTCTTCTGCCTATCATTTTCCACTTTCAAATTTTGATTTATGATCTGAATTTTTTGCTCCATTTCCTTTGGCATGTTAGGTCTAACCAGAACCCTTTTCACCAAATCACTCCAGCTAATAATAGTGTTGCATCTTCTTCCATACAACACCTCAAATGGTATCATTCTTATGGACTCTTGGTATCCATTATTGAATGAAAATTCCACAAGTGGAAGATATTCTTCCCACTACTTGGGTTCGTGCATCACATAGATCCTTAAAATACCCTCAAGGATTATTTTAGTCCTCTCTATTTTCCTGTCGATTTTTGGATGCTATGTTGTACTAAATGTCATTTTTTTCCCAAACCTACAAATAGTTCATTCAAAAACATTGAAGTGAACCTAGAGTCTCCGTGTAACACAATTTTCTTGGGGATACCGTGTAGCCTCACAATCTCCTTTATGAATATTTGCACCACGTCACTTACAAAGTTAGTGGACTGGACTGCTACAAAATGAGCTATCTTGCTCTACCTATCAACCACTACAATGGTTTCATCATGCTACTTAGATGTTCTGGGAAATCCTGTGATGAAATCCATAGAAATTACCTCCCTCTTCCACTTCATAATGGGAGTAGGCTACAACAATCCTACTGGATTCTTTCACTAAACCTTTACCTACTAACATTCTATGCATTTTTCCACAAAATCAACCACTTCCTTCTTTAAATTTGGCCAAAATAGTATTTTTTAATGGTTGTAAAGGTTTTTTGATACCATGGATGGCCTGAATAAGGTTTAACATGTAATTCCTTCATTATCATCATTTTTATTTCATCACAGTTTGTCACATAAATTCCAATTTTAAACTTGATTAGGTTATCCTCTGTGAGGTGATATTCTTCATCCTCACCACTTTGCAAATTTTTTCTTTCACTTGTTGATATTTTCCATCTTGTTGTCCAACAGTTTTGACCCTTTCTACCAGTTATGGTTTCTAAGAACTTACAGTTTCCAAGTGATTCACTTGAATTCTTCTACTCAAAACATCGAAAACCTTATTTTCCTCTCCCTTTATGTACTTGATTTCAAATTCAAATTAAATATGCATGGATAGCCATCTTGCTTGCCTAGCATTCAACCTGGGTTGCCCAAAACAATACTTCAGTCCACTATGGTCTATCATAAATTTAAATTTTCTTCCAAGGAGGTAATGCCTTCACATTTTCAAAGCCTGAATCATGGCAGCCAAATCTAAATTATGAGTTACATAATTCACCTCATGTTCATTTAACTTCCTAGACTCATATCATACTACCTTCCCTTCCTGCATTAGGACTCCATTGAGCCCTTCCTTGTAGGCATATTTACACACCACAAAATCCTTGTTAGTATCTACAATTCTCAACATTGGTGTGTTAGTGAGTAACCACTTTAACTTCTCAAAGCTTTCTGCACATTGAACTGTCAACTCAATTTTATTTCCTTTTCTATGCAAAGTTGTGATGGGATGCATATCTTAGAGAAATTATTGTTAAATCTCTATTATTATCCTACAAATACCATGAATGATCTAACCTCATCCATATTTTTTTGAGGGTGCCACTCCAATATGGCCTTGATATTTTCAGGATCAACTGAGATCCCTTCCTTGGAGACAATATGCCCCAAATAATGTATCTATGATTAGAAGAAATCACACTTTCTTAGGTTTTCATAAAGCTTGTGCCCCTTCAACAATTGTAGCACTAAAACCAAATGTTTTTCATGCTCTTCCTTTGTCCTTGAATACTCTAATATGTCATCAAAAAACACAATGACAAACTTGTATAGATATGGACAAAGCACATTGTTCATCAGACACATGAATGTGGTAGGGGAATTAGTGTTATAGACATTTTTGTGCCTTACAGCATGGAGCATGAAATGTCAATAATCTAAGGGATCCAAAGTCCCTAAACATGTTGTTCTTACCCTTAGAGGAACAAGGTCAGCAAACCACAGCTCTGCAAATCAGTTCTCCACTGAAAAACACTCAAAAACAGGTCAATTTTGGATCAAAGCAGCTGCTCCAAAGGCTACCTGCGTTGCATAGCAAGTGCAACAAAGGCTACCTGCGCTGCATTGCAAGTGCAACAAAGGCTACTTGCGCTGGGCGTACTTTGACACGTGGAGGAATCTTTTTCTCAATGTGCCAGTGCCTAGGAAGCTTCCAGAAAGACACTTGATCATAAGATTCGCCTGATGATGAGTTAAGAGCTTCTAAAACTCCGAGTGGAAGGCAGGAACTCCAAGTGAAGAACTGAAGAACAACTGGAGTTGAAGAGGACAACAAGTCACACATCAAGCTGACTTATCTTCACTCCAAAACTCTATATAAGGATATCATCCCATGGGATCTGGAGGCGGGAATTTTGTGCAAAGAATTGCTGTTGGTTTATAGTTGTGAGTATTGGGTGATTGCTTGAGGGAGGTGAAGAAGAGATTTCTCTCCGTCGGGAAGGTGATGCTGGATTAGACCTCTCATGGTTGTATCACCGCCTGAACCTTACTTCCATATATTAATAAAGCATTTGAGGTTCTTCTATTCGCATGTGTTTCAATGGTGTATTGTCTTACTTGCGTCTTTGATTTATGCTAATCCTTGAATCGATTATGAATGCATGCCTCTTGTAGTTTCCTTTTCTTGTCTTATTTGCAGGATCTCGTGTAGCTGGGCCCGTGAAAAGACTTGGATCTGGGAGCAAGCGGCAAACGAAGGAGATTGGATCGACCATTTGTGCGAGACATCGGTAAGTGGATCTCTTCCTTCTATCTCTTGCATGTCATAAAGAAGAAACTTTAGATAGCTTTGCTTTCAGCTGTTGCTAAGGAACTGTCACCCTTAGAGTGGGTTAGGGTCATTCCGAGTTGGATACTTTCCCCCACAACAGACTGGCGACTCCGCTGGGGATCGTGTCTTGTTGGTAGCTTGTGTTTCTTGCTATTCATTTCTTAAACAAAGAGAGTACCGAATCGAACTGCATTCGAGTCCTTCGAATGCAAAGTAGAGGGCAGCTACTCTAGCCCAGTGCTGGGCATGTTTATGATCTAAAGAGCTGATCCACAAGGACTCTTTGTAGCTCTTTGTGATAGTGTTCATCTTCCTTTAATCACCCTCTAGTGTATACTTGACTGATAGCCTCTGATTTGGCCAAAAACCATTGATTTTTGAGCAAACTGTGACCCGGAATCTGAGAGAGACGAGATTTGTCTCATCAGTGCAGCTGCAACAAAGGCTACCTACACTGCAACGCAGGTCCCGAAGGGGCTACCTGCGCTGCATCTCAGATTGACAGTGCAGCACCTGCGCTGATCCAGTTTTGCCTTGTGCAACTGGGGTTCCCCACTGTCTGTTGCCCAGTTTTCAGTATTGTTTTGCAGCCTGTTGTCAACCTGTATACCCAGCTGAAACCACTTCTCTTTGCCTTCATTCCGCCTCAGTTGTATGAAGAAACCGTGATTGTTCTTATTGTATTTCTTGCTGTCATTCACAGTTTCCCATAGCGAAAGTGAACTAGTCTTGCTATGACCTCTTGGATCTAGACCTATGAGAAAGTGTCGTTGTGATTCTAAGAGCTAGTTTATTGTTGTTCATAGCTGCTTGAGCATTTGCTTTCGTTATATGGTTCGAATTTCAGTATTTCTTGTGTTGAAACGAGTGAATCTTAAGGTGTTCTTTTGATTATTGGACAAACACTTGTTGCTTTCGCTTGAAATTGAATTCGAAATTATACAACAGCTTTCTTTTTGTAATACACCAACATTAAGGAAGAAGAAAAGAAATACTTGCATTGTGCATGTGCATTTTGACAGTTTGCATGTCGATTTAGGAAAAGTGCATCAGTGTGTTCTCTATGATCTGTTTGAAAAGATGATGTCTTTCTTTTCCTTCAGTAGTTAAGGTTTTCATAAGTTGAAAGAATTGAAAAAGCTTGCTTATCATTCTTAGACTGCATTTAGGAGTTGTATCATACATCACGTGGTGATCCATAAAGGAAAACTGCTAAGCAAGATCAACCTAAAAAGAACTGAATTTATCTAACAACGCTTTGAAACATAACGAAACACAGTAGAGGTCTAGGTAGAGACGTGAACCGGCGTCGTTAAACATAGTGACTGTCAATCTCTACGAAGGTGGGTGATTCCTCCTGAGGGACGATAGCACTAATACGGATTTGTGCCCCCGCGTACCGTCGCGTATATTGGGGGACCCCTATAGGAACAAAGCCTTTATCCATAGGAAGCCGTGTCGGCCGCCCTACTGATCGCGATGCAGTGAACACAGCATTCACGAAGATCGACCACTCGTACCGTAAAACGTATTCTGTGGTTTCGCGAAAGGTTTGGCACACCCTCTGCCTAGAACTCCAGAGTAGTTTCTTTTGGCCTTTTTCAAACTCTATAACTGAAAAAGTCCATCCGAGCATTTTTCACTTCGGGCTCGTTAATACATCGAAGGAGACTAGAGTCATCTTTAGCTTTTTCTCGACTCTTAAAAAGTGAAAAAGCAAGTTGTGTCTAAAAGCGTCGTCATATAAAATTCATTCTAAGCGGAACATAATCACCCCTTATTCCTACGTTGATCTTTAGGTTGAGAACATGGAACGCACCAACCAAGGGATTCCACATGATGGGACCCCTAGCCCTTTCTCCTCTTGGGGAGAAGTTGGTGCGCCCCACATGGCCACATTGTCGCTTCCACGACTGACAATTGGCCTGCTAGTTTGGCTATTCTCAACCGCTGTAGTTCAGACCACCACGGTTCCTGAACAGTCGAGTCAGCAGTTAGACCAGTCAAGAGCTACCCTCCAGCCTTCCACTTCTTATAAACCTTCCTCCGATCCTTCTTCTTCGAAAGGTCAAGCTGCCGAAAGCGGAGCTCCCATGGAAAAGAAGAAGGAGAAGAAGAAGAAAGAAAAGAAGCAGAAGGAGCCAAAGGCACCTGGGGGCAAGCAAAAGGTATCTAACGAAAACCCACACACAGCACGGACCGGGCCCAAATCGCCATGTGTCATATGTAGAGGAGACCACCTTCACCGTGATTGTCCCAGTATTCCCCGGATACTAAGGGACTGGTCCCCTTGTTTTCACAGTTCGGAAGCGTCAACCTCTGACAACCAGGTTGAATGCTTACCGTCGACCAGCGAAAGTGAAGGTTCTAGACAACGAAGGGGAAAGAGATTCCCCTGCGAACTGTGTGAAGGCAATCACACTCTTCGCCGTTGTCCCTTTTTAGACGAAGCAAAGAGAGTTTTGGAAGATCAACCGATTGCACCGTTGCTACTTCCTCCTGGATACCAAAAACTCGCGCCAAGTCCTTCGTTGGTCGAAAATACAGTTGCCCCGCTCACAGGGCCAGCTGAAGTGTCAGTCGCTGAAAGTGAACCTACTGAATCCGGACCGGACGAAAGTCCAAAGGTCGAAACGGCAGTTGACCCGGTTCTCCCTTCAGAAGTTTCATCTTCAAATACCATAGTCACTGAGGATTCATCTTCAGTTGACACCCTCACCGAAGAGAGTAAGGATGACACCGTCCAGATTCTCTTCATCAACACCGATTCTGATGAACATCAGGGCAATGTGCCCACTCCTTTATCGCAGGAAGGAGCATCGTCAGGGTCATATCCGGCCGTATATTCGGTCCCACCACCAAGCAACCTAGTTGTGTCCTTTGATTGGAACCAACTAGGCAGACCCCGGTTACCAGCCAGTATACCATTTAGAATTATAGTCCAAATATACAAAATGGTGATGGCCGGAACTATCATTGATGAAGGGGCATCTGTGAGTATCCTGTCCTCTATTGCTTGGAAAGCACTGGGTTGCCCGGCGCTTTTGCCTGAGACAAGAACTCTCTCGGGTTTTGACAAAGGAACCAGTCGACCATTAGGGATTCTACCTAATGTGCCTATTACCTTGAAAGAGAAGGCCGTCAAGATGAACTTGATGGTCGTCCAAGGACCCTTGGATTATAACCTACTCCTTGGACGAGACTACATATATTGCATGGAAGCAATAGTCTCCTCACTCTTTTGAATAATGTGTTTTCCATACGAAGGAAGAATGGTCAAGCTCGTAGACCAACTTTCACTTCCGGGATCACGCATCGCAAGTAGTCACATACCTATCCTGAATGGTCTATTTGATCAAGAAAGGTCTCTACCTCCGGTTCTTCTTCCTGATGAGTGCGAGTGATTCGGGAAAGTAAGGCCGGAACCCAGGGGGCATGCATCCTGGTCTGCTCTGGAGGCAGAAGAAACCTTGGGTGTAAAGTAGAATTTCCGCGGGAGAATATGACTAGTCCGTACCCCGTCCCCTCCTTCATCTTTGTGAATCTTCCTCTGAGCCATCTTCAATAGAGAAGAAGGACAAGAAGACAAAGAGAGAGTTGGAATCTCAGAAGGGGTAATTGGGAGTGGGGTTGTTCTGGAAAAAGATTCTTTTGTCAAAGTTAAGTGTGTGGCGGAGAAACGTCATTCACCGTCGCCTAGTCGGCGTCGCCGAAGAAAGTTCTGTTTGAAAGGATTAGCAGAACGATCTTTGGGTAACCAGAAAGAGGTAAGCCTCACCTGTTTAAAACAAAGGTTTTAACGGAAAAGTAGGGGCAGCCTTGAAATTAGACTTACACCTGGGGGCATGCAAACCTCTTGGAATGCAAGCGCGGGCGGCTTTTTAATTTTAGGTAGGACTAACCCCGCTAACCCGTAGATAAGTCGATACCCGGCTTGCACAAAGAGAGGATATGGAGCAATACGTAGGGAGATGAAGCTCTTTAAAAAATAGCGATCTCCCATGAGACCTTCCTACTTTATGACTGGTAAAAACGAGCAGTTTTGGCAAAGTTCATGCTCGTTAAAAAATAAACGCAAGATCCGAGCAGTTTTAATGCGAAAATTCATGCTCGTTAAAAAATAAACATAAGCTTGTGAGCAGGCTTTCCCCAGAGTTCAAGCTCATTCAGAAAAAATGAACCGGTAAACAACCATTTGAGACCATAAATTCATCAGCCATAAAAGCCTTGGTCGTGTTTGTGTACCGTCACCACCACTTGTCATTTGGCCGATCATTCACATCCACTTGATTGTTTACCCATTTTGAGGAACAGCTGCGAAGAGTGATCCCACCTAGCCATCCTTGTAATACTGCCGTGATTGGAAAATTCCAACCTGTACCTGGAATCTGCTGCTATCCCTGTTTATCACTCGTTCCTCAAAAGACGAGTCTTCTTTGAGCTCTTTTCACTGACTCGTAAAAAAAATGAAAAGTTTGCCGAGTTTTGGCCTTCCAACTCGTTAAAAGGACCGGAAGAGCTATCCCTCCTCTAGATTTTAATCTTTTTGGACCTGAGGGATTATTGCACAAAAAGATCGAGCGCTTGTCTAGTTCGGCTTGATAAAGATATCGAACATTCATCCCTTCTGTATTGTTTTATACTTTTTCGGACTTAAGGGATTAAATGACGAAAAAGGACCCCTGGAGTCCACTTTATGTACCCTTTTCAGACTCTCTAAAAATGAAAAGGACCGAGTTGTCTTTGTCGCTGGGCTCGTTAAAAATATTAGATAGCGACAAACTTGTCTTTAGACGAGAACGAGTTTCCCTATCGCTAGGCTCGTTAAAACATAGCGATGGGCTTGCCCGAAGGGCAGGTTATAGAACAAGCATATGTTATCCTCCTCAAGCTTGACAAAAATAAAGAGGTACTGGTCAGAAATGACTGGGGAAAAATTGGGAAGAACCTCAAAGCTTAATGGTAGCAAGTCGCTCTTGAACATGACACTTTTGCCTCTGTAAATATCGGGTTGGGTTATTATCATTCACCGGTCCCTTCACCATGGTCTCGCCATACCATCCATACATGGGGTAATGCTACCGATCCATCACATCAGTGTCGTTATATGTTCGAGAGATGTCATTCAGAAAGTTTCAACCGGGTCCCATCCACTACCGTACATCATCTTTCATCCTTCCATGACCGCCACCCTGAATCATATTTCACGGAACGTTTTCACGATCATCACTAGCTCCGTTCCGTGTCACTGATGTGGGATTCATTAAGGCCCTCCTTTGACGGATCACTTCTTGTCGACATCAGCTCATTATCCAAGAAGTTGATCTAGGAACACCGCCCTCAGTACTTTGAAGCTTGCATGCCTCAATGGCAAGTTTCTCACTCCCGGCGATAGGTATACATTAATGACCTTCGACCAGGAGACTTTGCGTGGTGTTCGACGTCAGATCCTATATTCGCACCACGTGAATTGTGCTGCAGTACCTTGAGGGTCATCATCATTATTGGTGATTCCTCTCGCGCTTGTTAACAGTTTACATTATTGACTGGTAATCAAGCGATGTCTTTCCATGTTCGACTTCAAGAAATTCTCACATGGATCGACTTGTACTAGAGTGAAGATCGGGCAAGTTTGAAGACCCCGGATCTAGTTTCATCCATCCGGTCTGCGATATATATTCAGGAGATAAAAACATAGACATGTGCAGCAGATGATCATCCTACTGAAAGGATGATAATTGAAAGCAGAGAATTATCAGTCTATTATCAGAGGATCGTCTGTTTATGTACAACAAATGTATTTATAAAGCTGAGCATGGGAAATGCCCGCCTCAGCTAGATCATGAAAAGAAAGTATGAAAAGATAATGTATTGTATGGTATTTTGTTACAGGTCACCTCTCGACGATTGAATGAACTTCGGATCCTCCTAATAAAGCATTTCACCCGATAAACGACCTCATACTTTAGGGGGCAACTGTTATAGACATTTTTGTGCCTTACAGCATGGAGCATGAAATGTCAATAATCTAAGGGATCCAAAGTCCCTAAACATGTTGTTCTTACCCTTAGAGGAACAAGGTCAGCAAACCACAGCTCTGCAAATCAGTTCTCCACTGAAAAACACTCAAAAACAGGTCAATTTTGGATCAAAGCAGCTGCTCCAAAGGCTACCTGCGTTGCATAGCAAGTGCAACAAAGGCTACCTGCGCTGCATTGTAAGTGCAACAAAGGCTACTTGCGCTGGGCGTACTTTGACATGTGGAGGAATCTTTTTCTCAATGTGCCAGTGCCCAGGAAGCTTCCAGAAAGACACTTGATCATAAGATTCGCCTGATGATGAGTTAAGAGCTTCTAAAACTCCGAGTGGAAGGCAGGAACTCCAAGTGAAGAACTGAAGAACAACTGGAGTTGAAGAGGACAACAAGTCACACATCAAGCTGACTTATCTTCACTCCAAAACTCTATATAAGGATCTCATCCCATGGGATCTGGAGGCGGGAATTTTGTGCAAAGAATTGCTATTGGTTTACAGTTGTGAGTATTGGGTGATTGCTTGAGGGAGGTGAAGAAGAGATTTCTCTCCGTCGGGAAGGTGATGCTGGATTGGACCTCTCATGGTTGTATCACCGCCTGAACCTTACTTCCATATATTAATAAAGCATTTGAGGTTCTTCTATTCGCATGTGTTTCAATGGTGTATTGTCTTACTTGTGTCTTTGATTTATGCTAATCCTTGAATCGATTATGAATGCATGCCTCTTGTAGTTTCCTTTTCTTGTCTTATTTTCAGGATCTCGTGTAGCTGGGCCCGTGAAAAGACTTGGATCTGGGAGCAAGCGGCAAACGAAGGAGATTGGATCGACCATTTGCGCGAGACATCGGTAAGTGGATCTCTTCCTTCTATCTCTTGCATGTCATAAAGAAGAAACTTTAGATAGCTTTGCTTTCAGCTGTTGCTAAGGAACTGTCACCCTTAGAGTGGGTTAGGGTCATTCCGAGTTGGATACTTTCCCCCACAACAATTAGGAAGCCCAAAAGTTACCACTACAAATTCATAATGCCCATATCTTGTCTTGAAACCAATTTTATGAATATTCTTGTCCTTGATTGTTACTCAATAGAAGCCTGACCTCAAGTCAATATTGGAGAAAAATGTTTCTCCCCTCAATTGATTAAAGATATCACCAATCCTTTGAAATGGGTACCTCTTCTTGATGATCACATTATTTAACTACTTGTAATCAATGCATAGCCTAAGGTTTCCATATTTCTTCTTTACAAACAATACATGTGCTACCCTTGGAGAAAATCTTGGCCTTATGTAGCTCTTGTCAAGCATTTATTTTAGCTGCAATTTTAGCTCGACCAACTGCAAGGTAATCATCCTATACGGTGCCTTGGATGCTGGTTCTGCTTTAAGTACTAGCTCAATCTAGAAATCTCTCTCTCTGTGATGAGGTAATATTGAAACCTCCACTAGGAATACATTTGCATACAAATGCAAAACAATGCACCTCTTTAACAACTTAGCTTCGTCCTCTTTAATTTCACTATCAACTTTCTCATTCTTAGAAGCTTGCACTACAAACAACATGTATCCTTTTACGATACTATATTTGTATTTCATAGTAGTGATCAGCCATATTGAAATGGGATTTTTCCTGCCCTGCAACACTCTTCTTGATCCTTGCTCATCTAAGCATTCAATTTATTTTCCATAACAATTTACCTTGGTACGATGTAAATACAACCAATCCATGCCCAAAATTATGCCATACATAGCCAATGGAAATACATTCAAGTGGGATTTTATAGGCATGCCACTGAGTTCAAATGCACAAGACCTTACTCAATGGTTGATCTTCCTTTTTGTCCTAGTTCCTAGGTGAAATAGGTAGGGTTCTTCATGCAATTCCCTGACTATATTGCATTTGTCAACCAACTCTGGGCTGAAATAACTATAATGAGAACTTGTATCGATTAAAATGGAAACAATTTGATCATACAACTTACCTTCCATCTCAATGATGGATGCCCATTGATCTTCCTCGTAGTTATCAACTATGTTAGTAATTCGTAATTCCTCTAGGCCGAGGAGAGAAACCCAAAGGTAACCACAAACCACTTTAAAACTAGAATCTAGCCCTTCCATTTTCAGAGAGGGCTCTCTCTATATCGATCTTAAATCACTTAGGTCTTAGGCTAGGTATTAAGATCATATAGGAATAGATTTAACAGTTTGATGGTAGAGAAGTGGGAAAATCAATTGGGCATGGAGTCATATGGAGTTAATCATTTTCAGTGATATGATGGGGAAATGAGGAATACTTAGAAAACAAAAAGGCAGGGAATCATTATGGTGTCTTTGTAAAATTTCGTTGTGGATAGGTGAGCAGAGGAGTAGTGGAATTGATAACATCTAAGGCATCTAGCTGAGGATAAATTTCAGATGTCACAATGGGATAAAAACATCAAATGTTCAGTAATTTATAACAACGCACTTATCAGTGAATTATGAAATAAATTCTTGCTTAACTAAACATGAAGAAATAGCAACTCAAGAATGATTATAAGAAGAGAGAAATCCACATAAATGGGAGAAAACATCACCATAAGAAATTAAC
This sequence comes from Pinus tabuliformis, assembly GCA_031772625.1. Classification (NCBI taxonomy): domain Eukaryota; kingdom Viridiplantae; phylum Streptophyta; class Pinopsida; order Pinales; family Pinaceae; genus Pinus; species Pinus tabuliformis. The sequence continues at coordinate 444,606,862 of CM062814.1, read as the reverse complement.
ACATGAATCCTTGTAAAAGCAGCCTTCAACCTTCATCATTCACTGAAACTTAGGGAAAATGTAAATTCACATTGTCTTCACTATCAAACCCTGAGTGTTATACGGAATGTATACCTACGGATAAGTACATCTTCGCTAAGTGGGTAGTTACACTTAGAAAAACAAAATTAAAGATGTTTAACCTTTTCCTATAATAGATAGATAAGATGAAGGAAGCTACTTGTGATCCTTTGATTCCTTTGAATTGCTCCTGTCACTCTCGCTCAAACTGAATTCACTGAATTGATACCTGCCAACATAAACAAAAGACAACAAAAATCAAAGCATATGATATATCTACTATAAAAAAATGGAATCGAAAACATTTGAACATACATTCATCATAGATATAGACAAGAATACGGGAAAAGAAACAAACAACTTTATTGATTGATAGATGGAGTTACACCCAATTTGGTTCGATCCCGTGTCACTCATCCAGCTTAGTCCAAACCCTCATCACACCAATAGCACATCAATCCAGCAACATAAAATTACTTGACAATGATTTCAAGTCTCAAACCAATAGTGTTTCACTACAATATCCAAATTCCAGCCCCTTGATCATTATGATGAGTGGTCAATTATAGGGAAATACAAGTAGTTTTGTCATAAATTGGGCATTGAATGGTTTCCCATAATTGGAGTTAGCTTCCATGGAGAAAGGGATGAGAGGATAGAGGTTTAATTGATCCATAGCCTATCGAAAAATGAGCTCATAGTATGAGATTAGAGCTGGGCATCCTTCTAGAATGCTCTAGAATCAAGGAATATTCCCAAAATCTTATGTCAGTTTCACTCATTCTTGCCCAGCGCAGGTATAAGTGGGCCTAAGTGCACTATAGTGCGAGTCTAAATGGACCTACCTTCTCTACAGTGCTATTGTCCCTGACTAAGGCTGCGCTGGTGTCCCAAGGAGGCATTTCAACAGGGTTTCAAGCTAGGAAACTTTCATGGATGAAAGCATTCAATTTAATGACTTGTCTAGGGCATGTAGCAACTAAATTAGTGTTTGATGAGCCCTAATTGTATTGAGATGATCATCAGGAGTGATGTGCCCAAATAGACCTGTACCAGCAGCCCCCTAAAGCATGAAGTCGAAAATGATAATGTTGAGTGATATGCTTTATGATGTGATGAGGAGGATTTGAAGTGGATGGTGACCTGCATCAATTACAATACATAATATCATGATATCGTTGAATTTTTCATGAATTTCTGAGGGAAGGCATACCCATAGTCAACATATAAAATTTTCATTACATATACATAAATCAGATAGTCATCTACAGATATAGACCCATTATAGGATGACCATCTGTGTAAAGCCATCATATAGATGATTTAGTACTCTCCTAAAATCGTAGCCCGAATGGATGAAACTAGATCCGGGGTCTTCTATCTCGTCCAATCGTTCACTCAAGTATGATTCTAATCATGTGAAAATGTGATCTGAAGTTGAACATGGGAAGACACCATCTGATTACCAGCCAATGATGTAAGCTGTTAATAGATGCGAGAGAAATCACCGATAATGATAATGATTCTCAAGGTACTACAGTACATTCTGCATGGTGTGAATAGATGTTTTGATGTCGAACACCATACAAATTCTTTCGGTCGAAGGCCTATGATGTCAACCTGTCACTGGAAGCAAGAAACTTGCCATTGATGTAAGCAAGCCTCAAGGTACTGGAAGGGTGTTTCTAAGTCAACTTCTTCGATAATGTGCTGATGTTGACAAGAAGCGACTCATTGCAGGAGGGCCTTGATGTATCCCCAACCAATGAAATGAAATGTGTGTAATTATTTTTAAGATAGAATGTGACTGACGACATAATGTTTAGGAATGAAGGTCATCGAAATGAAGGTTTATGAGTATTGAAAAGGATGAAGGTTACTGAGTGACTTCTCTTGAACATGTCGTTGACACTGAATGAATTGGCAACATTGACCCAAAAACAAAGTGATGGATGGTGTGATAGACTATAGGTATGATAACAATCAAGCAGATAACCCAACCCAAGTAGTCACAGAGATGAAGTGAAAGTGTCATGTTCAAGAGCGACTTGCTACCATAAAGTGTTTTATCTATTTTCCCATTTTACCGAGTCGTTGCTGACCAATACCTCTTTATTTTTTAACAAGCTTGAGGAGGATAACATATGATTGTAGTATAATTCCACACTTCGGGTTATGTGATGTTTTAACGAGTCTAGTGAAGAAGAAACTCGGTCTTGTCATGATGGACAAGTTTGTCACTATTTGATGTTTTAACAAGTTTAACGACAATGAGAACTCGGTCCTTTTCATGTTTAGAGAGTTTGAAAAGAGACAAAAAGAAAAATCCACAAGTTATTTTTCATAAATTTATCTCTCATGTCCAAAAAAGCATAAAATAATACAAGAGAGAACCTATTGACCATGTTCGATCAAAGTATTCTTTTTTCGTAAGTAATCTATCTCAGTTCAGAAAAGGGTTAAACTTATACTGAGTAGATGTCGTTTCCAATCCATTTACAAGCTGAAAAGGACAAGCGCTCAGCAATCTTTTCATATTTTGAGAGTCTGAAAAGAGCTTAAAGAGGACTCCAGGGAAGTTCCTTTTTTGATGTTTACTAGAGCTCGAGAAAGAGATAAAAGTATGCTCTGTGGTCAAAAGTACAATTTACGATCATGCACGTCAAATTCACTATGTCAGCTGTAAACCTGCTCAAAGAACCACCAACTGGAACATACCTGTTTCATTGGTAAAAATAGGTAAAAACTATAGTTTATTCATTTAATGAACATGAAATAACCATAAAACAGGAATTTACCAAGTCATTTTTACCATTTAATATTTACCATTCAGTTTTGTGCTCTGAACCAGTTTTTACCTCAAACTTTAGTAGCTGATTGCAGGAGATTTTGTGGATCATTCTTCGTGTTGTTAGGACCAAGTAGGAGATATACCTCTTCTCTTTCATTTAAGGTAATTATTTTTCAATTTCAAGGATTTTTTTAGGGTTTTGGGGTCCTTACGGAAAATATACCACGCCTTGGGATCAATGCAACCTAATGCATTGAACACTGCAGTTCAGTCAAGCAGAAGGGTAACTACTCTGTAGCACACTATCTCAAGACTAGGGCTACGCTGGGTGCATTTTTGAAATTTGTTTAATCAATTTTACCGAAAATCTCTTCACTACATGAAATGGATCCTAACTAAGCCTATGGTGTGATTTCAGACTTTGATCGGATCAGAATGGATATCACTTGGCATGAAAGAGAACATGAAGAACAGGTTATGGTTGCCCTAAATGATCCTAGTACTATTGAGGCCCTCAGATATTGTGGGTTACTCAAATATTTCAGGTTATTCAGGATGAGGCAACAATTAGAGCTATTGCAGTTCTTGGTTCATTCATGGGATCCAGCGGAACAAGCTTTTCACGTAGGGGACAAAGTGTTGCCTATATTGATTGATGATATTTACTCTCATAGGATTGTTGAGATGTGGTGCCCCCATTTCTATTTCAAGTTCTTTCCGTGGGGCTGAATCAATGAGGGACTACATTCGACAATTCTTCCAGTCAGGTACATAGCCTAGCAAATATGGGAAAATAAACATCAGGGATGTTTGTTATTTTCGCAAAGTTGGCGGGTAGTGGGACACTTCATCTGGTGAATAGATCATACATGCAGTATGCGCTCGAGCGTCTTGAGCCAACTATATTCAACTATTGTGAGACGGTACTTTCTTCAATGAAAGAGAAATTGACTAAAGTAAAGAGCAGTAAGATGAAATTTTTTGGCTATGGTTCGATCTTGATTGCTTTTACTTTGGAGAGAATTCCATTGATGCAGCCTCAGCATGTGTCACTAAGTTTAACTTGTCCTAGAGATCCACCGATGCAAAGATGGGTAGTGTTGATAGATAGACATGCTGGTCAGTCATCAATCTCATTTTCTACTGCATTCTTTAGTTGGCTCCATCAACAACATATTGTCATTGAGGAGCATCCATATGCAGGGATGGATTTTCATGGAGACCTAGATTTGAGATTACTAGTGGGTGCTCAATGGGGTGCTATAGGTAGATTGTTTTGACCATGTGTTTTTGATTTTTTGAGTTTTTACATGTTTTTGTGTTTTTATGTTTCCAAGACTAAAATAAAAATGTTCTCATGAGTGCCAATGAGTCATCAACAGGAGGCAGGTGAACCATTGAGGAGAAATGTAGGAAGAGAAGTTCTTGAGGATTTGGATCTAACCGAGACACTGACGGAGTTGTAGGATCATATAGAGGGGTTAACCCTTAGTATACCAGATGTTTGGATCGAGGAGTTACTGATGAGACTGCAACACCATACTATTGGTGTACCTAGCCATTGGATGAGGCTATTGCGCATGATAGCTCAGGTAGTGGCTTGTTATCATGAGAATAATTAGATCTACTTAGGATGATTTACCGTATGCATTTTGAAGTTTTGAGTTCAGATGACCAACATGTCTTGGACACAAATTTTTGTAAAAACTTTGAACATATATCTATTTTACTTTCAGTGTTTTTATTGGGGTTGAGGGGTATACAAGTGCACAAGCAATATAGTCGTCAAAGTCTTAGGTTCATCTTTGGTGTTTCTCCACTACCAGTGGGCTTGGAAAGTACCCCAGTGCAGTCACATAGGAACATAAGCATGGATTCTCTGCGAGTGAGCCTGGTCAGTACCCCAGTGGAGTTACTTGCATCACCTCCCTGCGCAGGAAGCCTTTCTCTTATTTCGCCTTATTTATTTTTCATTTTGAATTTTTTGACTTTTCATTTGTTCATTTTCATTTCACTATGCATAGCACTTATTCATTTCACAGGTGGAAGAGGGATCCTGACCTATTGAGAGCAGAAGAGGTTGTTCCAGTAGAAAGGTGGTTTATTGTATCTCTGACGTGCCTATTAAGGTTTTCCCCCTCACCCTACTCTACTTGATTGAGCTGACAAGGGTCAACCCAAAAACAACCGACTAGAGAAGATGACACTAGTTAGCGCGCAAGTGTTGTGTTATGACCCAGGTTCACTTCGAATAGTACATATTTCCTTCAACGTATCATGGACTACGAGTAACAAGTTCATCATACAGAGGCAAGATGACAGATAACCAAGTAGTGGTAGATGTACAAGCCCTCTTGTACTTTACCCAACTCGCTTCAAGAGTCATACAAGGCTTCGTGCAAGACTAACCTACGAATGAAAAAAACAAGCTAACAAATGTCAAAGCAAAGCAAAAGTAGAAGTGAAAGTGAAAGCGAAGAAAGTAAGAAAACAAGTAAGAAAACAAACAAGCAAACAAAGCATATAAGCAAACAAGCATGAAAGCAAACAAATAAAAGAAAACAGTACTCCTACTCCTACACTAACGGTGCATGGGCCTGATCACGTGGAGTGATACTTCTAATGCAGACATCGGCATGTTGGTAGACCCATGTTGGTGAAGGCTTGGTTTGCGAGCAACCTAGTTGTGTGCACGAGCAAACAAGAAAGATATAACAATGAAGAAAACCACACTTCATGCTTCGAAGTTCCCATGGGACATAAGTGAGTGCATGTTCATGATGGGCAATCCATGGAATTATCATGGTACTGGGTGACACTATGTGCAACTTTGAAAAACAAGCACATTCTTAACTGTGACATGAAATCAAATAAAAAAAACAAAGATAACTTGCGTTGCGAATGAGTGCTTGCAATGTAAGACTCCTCTAATGCATGAGAAATGGGATCGTGTATTTCGAGTGGTGGAAGTGTGATCTTTGAGTGAGATGTATCTTCAATTCATACAAATGAGTGATGAGGAGCCTTGGGTGATTGAACAATTTCATGAGCAGAAGTGAGACTAACCCTAAGAGAGAGAGGACCTGACATATGTTGGCATTATGATTCTGGTTTGGCTCTATGGCTCACGTGTTGTACTTGATGGAAAATCACTCAAGTGGAAAAACTCTATTCAAGCTCTCAAAATGATGGAAAATAAAGGGTTCACTCGTGCATCATTCAAAAGGTGCGGACCCGCAGGTTCGCCGTTTAGGAAGTGCGGACATACCTGCAGGTTCTTCGTTCAGGAAGTGCGGACATACCCGCAGGTCCTCCGTTCATAAGGTGCGGTCCCCCAGTTCACGCACTCCAATGCAGAGAAGCGCACTCCCGTGGGGTTTCTTATGTTTGGCCCTTGGTATTTAGCCCGTCGATTCATGATCTTATGGTTTTGGCCCGTGGTATAGGATCTAATTTATTGAACCTCGGTTTGGATCCCTTGTATTGGTTTTTGATGGTTTTGTCCCATGGTGTGGATAAGGGTTTGACTATAAAAAGGGGAAGGAGATCACTTGGCTAGTCACTTGTGAAATTTGAATATCTTAAGATCTGAAATTTTGGGTGATTGGTTTTACAAAGCTAGATCTAAATCAAGGAGAAAACTTAAGACGAATCTATTGATAAGTTGTGATCTCTCGATCTGACTATCTGTGACACATTGGAGGACTGTTAATTTGGCCCTAATCAGAGGTTCGCAGGTGATCGACGGCGTAAGTGCGGGGGTATGCAATGTAGGAGAAGACGTAGTGCGGGGGTACGCAGCGCAGTAGAAGGCGCAGTGCGTGGTACGTAGTGTAGAAGAAAGCACATTGCGGAGGTACGCAGAGGCACAGAAGGACCAGTGCGGAGGTACGCTGTCAGACGGACAGTGAAGGTGCGGATCTGAGCTGAGGTACGTAGTTCAGCAGAAGGAGTAAGTGTGGTGGTACGCAGAGCAGCAGAAGGATCCAGTGCGGATCTATGTAGTTCAAGCATAGAAAGGCTGCGGATATCCGCATGTTTATATTGGTGAAGCTGCGGACCTGTCTTGAAACATTTATTGGCTGTCTTTTATCTCTTGCTGCAGAGTTCTGGGTTTAGATTTCTGGTATTACTTTTCTGTTTATAGCATTCTAAGAAGAGTGATGATTTATGGGTTGATTGTATAAGGAGATTGGGTGATTTGCATGTACTTGATGATTATTTGATCTTCTTGGATCCAGTCTGAAAATTTTTGAAATGTGGTCCTTAAAGAAGTAGAAGAGCAAAGGGGGTTGTAGCTCCCTTCCAGGAGAGACTGGAAAACAAGAGAGAGTTGTAGCTCTCTGCAGGTTGTAGCCTGCGTACTGGTAAAGGACTGCACCAGTACAAAATCCTTGTAAAAGAAGTTTCTAATTGAAAGAAGATTGAGACATATTGCAGCAGGTGGTTTTCACCCACATTGGGTTTCCACCTTATATCTGGTGTTCTTTGGTGTGCTTATCTATTTTTCTTGTTATTGTTCATTATTATATGGCACTGACATACAAATTAATGATCTATATCTGAAGAATAATTTAAAGTATAAATTTGGAAGGCATATTGAAAAGAATTTGATAATATTGATTCACACCCCCCTCTCAGTATTATTTCCAAATATTGGTATCAGAGCAGGTTCTTCAGAAGAAGCTTGATCGCTTGAAGAAAGATCTTTCATCATGAGCAACTACGAGAGGGAAGCATCAATCAGGCCACTGATTTTTGATGGGACAAACTTCGTTTATTGGAAGGTAAGAGTTACTGCCTATCTTCAATCTCTTGGTACAAAAGTCTGGGATATCATAGATACAGGGTATACTTTTCCATCAACAACTCATATAGATCCGGCTGAGAAGAAGAAATATGAAACAAATGCAAAGGCGGTTAATACTCTATTAGGATGCCTATCTCAATCAGAATTTGTTAAGGTAATGCAGTTTAAATCCGCAAAAGAGATATGGGACAAAATTGTTCTGAGATATGAAGGAGATGATCAGGTAAAATGAGCAAAACTTCAAACCCTCAGAATTCAGTATGAAAATCTCAGGATGTATAATGATGAAAGTGTGGCTAACTATTTTCTTCGTGTAGATGAGATTGTTAATTGTATGAAAAATTTGGGTGAAGAAATAAAAGAGGCTGTTGTGGTTGAAAAGGTTCTAAGATCTTTGTCCCCTAGGCTTGAATCTAAAGTTTCCGCAATAGAAGAAAAAGAGAATCTACAAAGCCTTAAAATGTCACAGCTGCATGGAATTCTAACTGCTTATGAAATGAGGAAAGGAGGTCCATCAGACAGGAGAGAAGCTGCCTTCAAGGCTTCAGGCAAAGGGGAGTACTATGAGTCATGACACGTGTCAGAAGAAGAAGAAGAATCAAATTTTGTCAGAAATATTCAACGGGGTACTGGTCATTTCTGAGGTAAGTTACCTTTCAAATGCTTTGCTTGTGGAAGAGTCGGTCACTATGCTGCCAAATGTCCTCACAAGGATAAGATTGACAAAGGAAAGGAACTTGTTAGATGGAATAAGAAACAGAATGCAACTAAGAAAAGTTACTACACTCATGAAGACAGTGATAGCCTATCAAATAGTGACGAAGATGAACGAGGTAATGATTATAAACTTTTAATGGCCTTTGAAGATGATGATTACATGGATGCTATAGATGTGGATGACTTTTATGAAGAGATTTCTAGACTCAAGACATGTTTAGAAGAAAATAATGTGATCATTGATACTTTGCAATTTCAACTTGATGAGAAAGAAAAATCTCTTGAGAAGTTAGAATGTGAAATTGGTTGCCTTAGAAAAGAAATTGAGAAAACAAAGGTTCTTAATCTTAAGTTTGTTAAAGGATCTGAAACTCTGGATGAAATTATCAATGTACAATGTTCTCCACTAATCAAGATAGGTCTAGGTTATAATGGAGAAACATCTCAAGCATCCACCTCAAAGATTTATCTTGATGTAGCAAGGAGGAATGATCAAAAGCCCAATGGAGATCATCAGGAAAAGCAGGGACGAATTACATCAAGAACAAACAAAGACTACCAGGTAAACCAAGGGCAATCCATCTTAAGGGTGAACAAAAGCTACAACCAGCCACAGGTAAAAAATTCTCAATTTGCTTCAAGAATGGATGACAATAGAAATCACAATCATTTGGCTGGTAGATTTGATAATCGCAGAAGTTACTTCAATGTCCAATGTTTCTCTTGCCATAACTTTGGTCACAAAGCAGCTCAATGTGTTGCCTATAAGACAATCATGACTAGAGAAGCTCAAAAACAAAGAAGTATGACCGGGATTACGAAAAGAACCTATAACAATTTTTCTGCCCTTGAAAATGAAATTGAATGTTCTATTTGTAATAACTTCGGTCATGAAGATTCTGAATGTAGGAGCAGGTTTCGGCAGACAAAGGAACAAGCCTCAAGCACCCAAACATGGAGAATAAAGGAACCACAACCAGAAAGATGTGGGATAGCTTTTTATGCAGAAGGACAGGAAAATATATGGTACATCGACAGCAGATGTTCGAAGCATATGACAGGTGATAAAGAAAAACTTGAATCATATACTGCTTTAGAAAAGGGTAAGAAAGTTTCTTTTGGAAGTGCTACCCCTGCAGCCATAAAAGGAAAAGGCACTGCTCATTTGAAAGAAAAGGTCAAAGCTGGAAATGTTTTGTATGTTGATGGCTTGAAGCATAATCTACTGAGTGTCAGTCAGATGTGTGATCAAGGAATCGAGGTAATATTTCGATCAAATGGATGTAGCATTCGTGATCTTGATATAGGAAAAACAGTGATCAAAGGCAGAAGAACTCCAAATAATCTATACATATTTGAAGAAGGACAACAACAATGCTATTTGAGCAAAGATGATGAATATTGGTTATGGCACCGGAGGTTGGGGCATCTAAGCTTTTCAAAAATAAGGAAAGCATGCAAATACCAGGTAGTTTGTGGTCTTCTAGATATCAAAATTCCAGACAACACCATATGCAAATCATGTCAGTTTGGTAAGCAAACCAGAACTAACTTCCCTGAGAAGGAAGGATCAGCCAGCAAGCCTCTTGAACTAGTCCATACAGATGTATGTGGTCCATTTAGGACAAGGTCACCTCGAGGAGAAGAATACTTTATATTATTCATTGACGACTTCTCCGGGATGGTTTGGTTGGGTCTTATTAAACACAAGGACGAAGCATTCGAAAAATTCAAATCTTTCAAAGCCTTGGAAGAAAACGAATCAGATCACAAAATTAAGTGCCTCAAGTCCGATAGAGGTGGGGAGTTTACCTCAAATGAATTTTTCATTTTCTGTGAAGAACATAGAATAAGAAGAGAATTCTCTACAGCTAAGACTCCTCAGCAAAATGGAGTGGTTGAAAGGATGAATAGAATGGTCCAACAAATGGCTCGTGCTATGCTTGATGAGTCTAGGACTCCCGCAACCTTCTGGGGTGAAGCTGCTTTTGCTGCGGTTGTTATTCTCAACAAAACAAATGTCTGAGTGAACAACACTCAAACTCCTCATGAACTGTGGTATGGTGAGACTCCTTCGGTAAAGCATTTCAAAATTTTCGGGAACAAATGATATATTAAGAATATTGATGAACAACTTGGCAAACTTGAACCGAGAGCAGATGAAGGCATTCTCCTTGGTTATTCTCCCCACAACAAAGCGTATAAGTGTTACAATAAAAGGCTTGGAAGAATTGTTGATAGAATTGATGTAGTGGTTGATGAAAAAGGATACATCCCTAGGCAAGTAAATCATGAAAATATCGAAGAGATTGCAGACTACTCTCCAAATCGGACTGATGATGAAGAAGAACCTCAAGAGGCACCAGAGGAATAGATAAGGATAGAAGAGAAGACTCCATCCAGGTACGTTCAGAAGAATCATCTAGAATCTTAGATTTTGGGGCAGAAAGAAGCAGGTGTACAAATAAGAAGAACAATTGCAGAAGCCTCAAGCTATTTGGCATTGTTATCCTCCACTGAACCAAAAAATGTAAGAGAGGCATGCAAAGATGAATGCTGGGTCAAGGCAATGGATGAAGAAATTGAGAAGATCAAAAAGAACAACACTTGGGAGTTGGTTCCTAGACCAAAAGATAAGAATGTCATAGGGACAAAATGGATCTTCAAAAATAAGTTGAATGAAAATGGGGAAGTAATTAGAAACAAGGCCAGACTTGTGTGTAAAGGGTATGCTCAACAAGAAGGAATAGACTTTGAAGAAACATTTGCTCCCATTGCTAGACTTGAGGCCATTCGAATGTTCCTTGCTCTCTCAAGCTTTCAGAAGTTCAAAGTATTTCAAATGGACGTAAAATCAGCTTTTCTGAATGGAGACTTAGAAGAAGAAGTGTACATTGAGCAACTAGATGGTTTCATCCTTGGGAATGATCCAAATCTTGTATGCAGACTAAAAAAGGATCTCTATGGTCTTAAACAGGCTCCAAGGGCTTGGTACTACCGTTTGGACAAATATCTTCATCAACAAGGTTTCTCAAAGGGATCAACAAATAACAATCTTTATATAAAAATTGAAAATGACAAATTACTAATACTTGTTGTGTATGTAGATGATATTATCTTTGGCAGCAATGAAGAAGCTATGAGTCAAATCTTTGCCTTGGTAATGCAGAAAGAATTCGAAATGTCTTTGCTTGGAGAACTGACATATTTTCTTGGACTGCAAATCCAACAAAATGAAGACGAGATCTTCTTGTCTGAAACCAAGTATCTCAAGCATATTTTGAAGAAATATGGCATGGAAGCTGCAAAACCAGTATGTACCCCCATGGTCACAGGATGTAGCCTCAATGCAAATGATGAATCAGCAGCAGTGCATCAACCAACCTACAGATCTATGATTGGAAATCTACTTTATTTGACAGGTACCCGACCAAACATCATGCATGCAATGGGAATAGTTGGAATATTTCAGGAAAATCCAAAGGAAACTCATATTCAGGCAGTGAAGAGAATTTTCAAGTACCTTCAAGGAACTCAAAACTATGGCTTATGGTATCCTAGAGATACAGATCTCACACTTCATGCTTATACAGATGCAGATTGGGCCAGAAGCATGGATGACAGGAAGAGCAGAAGTGGTGGTGCATTCTTTATGGGTTCCAGATTAGTATCTTGGTTCAGCAAGAAACAAAGTTCGATTGCTTTATCTACAGCTGAAGCAGAATATGTGGCTGCTACATCTTGTTGCACTCAACTCCTTTGGATGATGCAGACCTTGCAGGATTTTCAGATCACTTGTACTCCACCTATCTCCATCTTATGTGATAATACAAGTGCAATTAGCATTTCAAAGAACCCAGTCATGCATTCAAAGACCAAGCACATACCGATCAAGTATCACTTTCTCAGGGAAAAAGTGCTTGAAGAAAAGGTCAAGTTGGAGTATGTTCCTTCTAAGGAACAAGTTGCTGATATACTCACCAAACCATTGCCCGGGGAGACCTTTGAATACCTCAGGCAAAAGCTGGGGGTTGTTGATGCATCATCCTGTTGTTGAATCTCATCTGTTTCAGAGATTGTTGGTTATACACAAGTTTCATTTGCTGGGTTGCGGATTGGTCGAAGATCGAATGGCACAGGTTCAGGGGGAGCATATATTCTTCTAATAATACATTGTTGGCATTATGGTAGAAGATCTTGGAGGAAGTACAGAAGGAGAACAAGGATGCTGATCTGAATATTGCTGCACTATGTCTCTATCTCTTTCACGGTCATGTATGGTGTATGGTGGATTATGTTTCTTCTTAAAGAAATTTTTCATTTTCCGATCTGATCTTTAGTCAGGGGGAGCATGATCAGCAAAGAAAAGGCCTAAGCATGTTCTTAGGGGGAGCATAACCCTTTGCCCTTGATGTCAAAGGGGGAGAATGACGTTGAGGATCTTGAGGTTGCCATCAAGTCCAAAGGGGGAGATTGTTGGCATTATGATTCTGGTTTGGCTCTATGGCTCAGGTGTTGTACTTGATGGCAACTCAGTCAAGTGGCAAAACTCTGTTCAGGCTCTCAAAATGATGGAAAATAAGGGGTTCACTGGTGCATCATTCAAAAGGTGTGGACCCGCAGGTTCAGCGTTCAGGAAATGCGGACATACCTACAGGTTCTCCGTTCATAAGGTGCAGGCCCCCAGTTCACTCACTCCAATGCAGAGAAGCGCACTCCCGTGGAGTTTCTTATGTTTGGCCCTTGGTATTTAGCCCGTCGATTCATGATCCTATGGTTTTGGCCCGTGGTATAGGATCTAATTTATTGAACCCCAGTGTGGATCCCTTGTATTGGTTTTTTATGGTTTTGTCCCATGGTGTGGATAAGGGTTTTACTATAAAAATGGGAAGGAGATCACTTGGCTAGTCACTTGTGAAATTTGAATATCTTAAGATCTGAAATTTTGGGTGATTGGTTTTACAAAGCTAGATCTAAATCAAGGAGAAAAGTTAAGGTGAATCTATTGATAAGTTGTGATCTCTCGATCCGACTATCTGTGACACATTGGAGGACTATTAATTTGGCCCTAATCAGAGGCTCGCATGCGATCCACGGTGTAAGTGCGGGGGTACGCAGCGTAGGAGAAGATGCAGTGCGGGGGTACGTAGCGCAGCAGAAGGCGTAGTGCGGGGTACACAGTGTAGAGGAAAGCACATTGCGGAGGTACGCAGAGGCACAGAAGGACCAGTGCGGAGGTACGCTGTCAGACAGACAGTGAAGGTGCAGATCTGAGATGAGGTACGCAGTTCAGCAGAAGGAGTAAGTGCGGTGGTACGCAGAGCAGCAGAAAGATCTAGTGTGGATCTGCACAGTTCAGTCACAGAAAGGCTGTGGATATCCGCATGTTTATATTAGTGAAGTTGCGGACGTGTCTTGAAACATTTATTGGCTGTCTTTTATCTATTGCTGCAGAGTTCTCGGTTTAGATTTCTGGTTTACTTTTTTGTTTATAGCATTCTGAGAAGTTGGGTGATTTATTGGTTGATTGTATAAGGAGATTGGGTGATTTGCATGTACTTGATGATTATTTGATCTTCTTGGATCTAGTCTAAAAATTTATGAAACGTGGTCCTTAAAGAAGTAGAAGAGCAAAGGGGGTTGTAGCTCCCTTCTAGGAGAGACTGGAAAACAAGAAAGAGTTGTAGCTCTATGTAGGTTGCAACCTGCATACTGGTAAAGGACTGTACCAGTACAAAATCCTTGTAAAAGAAGTTTCTAATTGAAAGAAGATAGAGACATATTACATCAGGTGGTTTTCACCCACATTGGGTTTCCACCTTATATCTGGTGTTCTTTGGTGTGCTTATCTATTTTTCTTGTTCTTGTTCATTATTATATGGCACTGACATACAAATTAATGATCTATATCTGAAGAATAATTTAAAGTATTAATCTGGAAGGCATATTGAAAAGAATTTGATAATACTAATTCACCCTCCCCCCTCAGTATTATTTCCAACAACATAACCATCAGATCGGCATGAAGTGCCTCGACAATCTTGTGTGTTTCAAATTCATCATCATATAGATCATCATAAATGGGTGGCTTCAAAAAATCATCTGCGATAGAGTCATGATCATGATAAAAAATGGAAGTAAATGGATCACGACCGCCACGATCAAAAAAATCAATGAATTATCCAACATCCTCATGATCAAACGAATCAAACAATGGGGTAGATGGAAAGCAAAAAAACTCATCCTATGTATCCCTGGAAAATACAGATGAAGGATCAAGTGGATCTTCAAAGAGTAACTTATCCTCTTCATTGTTGAATGATGGGCTAACATCCAGTGAATCCTGTGAGTGATCAACAATGGGTGCATCCATGGATGAAGACACATATGCAAAATCATGGATGGCAGGTTCACCAAAGAGGTTAGGAAAGAATGGAGGGGGTGTTAGCGCTCGAATCTGCCTCAGGCTGAATGAAGGCGAAGTTCAAGGCAACATCAAACCAAGCTCAGTCTGGTAGCTAGCCCTACCATAGCAGGAGAGGGCTCTCTCCGAGTCACACTCAGCGAATGGATAGGAAAAATGGTTTGAGATGACTTACAATGCGATGTTTACCTTAGGCTAGTAAGTGAAAAGTGATTTTGGAAAATATTTTTGAAAGTGGCCGAGCTTCTAGGATGTACATGGGACTGGCGCTTAGCAAAGAACAGAGAATTGAGAATGAAGGCACAGATTATTCCGTGAGGCAAGGTAGGCGGGAAGCACAACAATTTCAACTTAAGGTGACGCAGAATGGAAAGATTGCTGAAGATAGTGAAAAGGGCATGGTCACATGAATCGTTTTCAACAGAAGAATAACACTGCACATGAAATTTTCCCATAGGTAGAGCAATATAAATTGAATTCTACCTAATCTCACTTAGAAAATTTCACTGAAATGAAACATGAAATGAATTATGAAACATAACAATATACATATGGAACATTAGAACACAATTTCCACACTCACAACCACAAGAATCTCATGAAATAGAGCCACTGCCTTTCATTAACTCTCTGTCAAAAATACACAGTGCAGAAATAAAGTTTCTTTCCCACAGTCTCCCAGAAGTTACAAGACAGCCAACCCTTTGCAAATAACTTGCTTACAATATATAGAAAGTGTATAGAAGAGATGGAATGCCCAGGGGTTGGGAAGTTACTCAAATCATTTCAAAAAGGAGATGGAGAGCCAACCATCAGCTATAGGTGCAGCGCTCTCAAGCATGATATTTGGCTGTGGTGACCCTTTGCATTCTTTTGCCATTTGGATAGATGCCCACTTGGAGAGAAAATTCTTTAAAAGGTGCCCTTGGTGCCAAAAAACCAAAGACTAGATGACCGGACCCACTTGGAGAAGTCACGACCTGAAATTTCGCGAAACGGGAGCAATTTGGTTGTTTTTTCCCCTGTGTGCCGCGCTAAATTCCCTGTGCGTTGCGCCACTTTGGCGCCTATTTTGGGGCACTTTCTGGTGTCCAAAATATGCCCAAGTGGGCTTGTTGGAAATCATGTCCTGTCTACTTTCCAACCCAACTGGAATTTCTGAATTTGAAGCTCATTTTCCCCTCCAAAACTTCATTCTCCCAAGACTGCTTTCTGTGTGTCCAAAAAGTTGCAGAGAGGCCATTTTTGGGTGTTTTTTGACCTTTAGGAGACCGAAAACTTGTCAAAATTTCTAGCCCAGACACCAGTAGATGTATTTTTCGATGCTGAATCCAAATATGCAAGCCGTTCCTCGATTTGAGTTCTATATTTTTAGCGTCGCGCCAGTGGTATGGCGCACAGGGAGAAATTTCCTGTTTTGTGCCCAAAAAATTTGCCAGTGACCAACATTTGCCCAAATTCCTTGAAATTTGGGCAGGAGGTTCCCTATGAAGTGCTTTTCTAGGCCAAGGAATCCTTAGCCAAGATTCGAAGCCAATCTTTCTCCTTTGCTTCCTTTGCCTCTTTTGTCGCTTTGCTCAATTTTGCCTTTAGGCTCCTGATTCTTGCTTTTTAACTCATGTTTCGGGCCTGGTAGTGATGAGTCATGCGCCTCAGCATGTCTTTCTCCCTGTTTGCTTTGTCCAACCGCTGCTCCAAATGCATGTTGACCCTCTCAAGGTAGGACTCCTGGTCTTCATTGATTTCTTGCTCCAAAGATGTGAGCAGAACCCTTATTCTTTGAGCATCTTGGCGCTGCTCACGGATGCTCTGCAGCTCCATGATCGTCTGCTAGTCTTCAAGCTATTTGTTTCTCCACTCTAGGTAGGCCATATTCCACTTGGCCCTTTCTAGATCAATGGTCAAGTCTTCAATCTCTGATTGCTGCTCCTTGATGATCTCTATAGCTCCTCATTGGTGGGTTCTGCATCTGTCTCATCATCTTGGAGGAGAACAAACTCAGTCTCTTGCTCCCTGATGGCACACCTGAAGGCCCCTCCTCATACTTGGGCCTCTTGCCCTTGTCATGTACCTGTGTTGTCGATGTAGGAAGCGAGGCCCCTTCCACCCCGGGTGGAGATAACGCTCGCTTTGTTGCGGCAAACAAAGGTCTGGTGCCTTTCAGATAGCCTCTCTGATATGTGATGTATACTGGCATGGTGGCAGTCTCATGGCTATCAAACTGATGTGAAGGGCTTCCCATCTCAGCTCAAACTGATGTGAAGGACCTCCCTCCTCATGCTCAAACTGATGTGAAGGACCTCCCATCTCATGTTCGGCCTCTGATATCACGGTGGAGTGCTGAAGAAATCACGGGAGATTAAATTAAAATAAAATTATAATTAAAATAAATTAAATCTTCTAGTCCATGTAAAATATATATATATATATTAAATTATATTAAATTAAATAAAAATACATTACATTATATCAAAATTAAATTAGATTAAAACCAAATAAATATAAACTGAATTAAATCATAATAAAAATTTTATTTAAATTAAAATTAAAATAAATTAAGTTAAATTAAATTAAATTAAATTATTAGAAAATTATATTAAATCCAAATTAAATAAAAACAGATTAAATTAAAAAAAAGATCATAATTAAATTTAAATGTAAATTTAAACTAAAATTAAATTAATTATAAATTAATTAAAAAAAAAAAACCTCACCTTCATCAAAACTTCTCGGCTCCTTATACTACCCACCTTAACCTTTATTTATTTATCTTCATCTATCTCTGACTTCTTCACAAATCTAAATCCTGATGATGAACCACAGAGGATGGTTCGAAACGTCGATGCATAAAATAACAAAATGCGATGGATCCGGAAGATATAACCACACATAATGCAAATCGCAGAAGTCTCAAATCCATTAGATGAATTCTTCCCAAGAAATACCTTGTAATCCCAGCTGATGGTCCACCAAAATTCGGATGAGAGAAAAATGATAGACACTGTTTAGCTGCTGTCGTGGGGTCTTGCGCTGCATGAAGTTTTTCATCTTCTCGATGTTGTTGCAGATAATGGGAGGCTCATCATCTTCACCCTGGTGAAGTGCATGAGAAAGCGGATGTGATAGGAATAAAGGTGAGAAAACCTCCCCTCGCAACTAAAATACTTCATGATCAATCTCATGAGTGGGGCATACTCCTCCCTCAAAAATCTGAATGGAAAAACTCTTGTGAGCTGGCTCAAGTAGTTGCTGTTGATGTAGGGCTCATAGTGATGCCTCTCCATTTTCTTCTTCTTATGCCACCGCTCCCCAACGTTAGGTATCCCTGTTGCGATTGATATAGCCTCCGGTGTCAAGGTGAAAGTGACCCCAGCCAGGACAGATTGGCCTCCCTGTAGATGAAGTGCAAAAAGGCGGGCCAACTCATGATGTACTCTGACATTTGCCACCCTTTGGCAAAATTCATAACATGCCAAGTGCTGGAAACAAGGCATGGCAAGTGGGCATGCCTGTAGCTCTGTGAGGGTGTTGGGCTCATCTCTGAGATGTCTGCCACTCCGGAGATGTCTCCTATGGGCCCTCTCTCCTGAAGATGTGTCACTGTGTGTATCCCCCTCATAATCTGATGAATTTTCTGATGCCATCACTGCTGCTTGTACCCTGAGTTTAATGCTTCCCTCTAAATCCAATGACACTGATGAATGCTCTGAAAATATGTTACCAAGGGGACAATAAAACATGGGAGTGTTAGGAGGGGAATGATGAAAAGGGGAATAGGGGTTTAAAGGGGAAATTTATCAGGGGTTTGGGAGTGTTTGGGGTATGGTTTTGATGGGGTAGGGTTTGGGATATTCTGAGTTTTAGGAATAAAGGGGACAAAAGGGATATGATTGCAATATAGCTAGGGTGATGGTAAGGGGAAAATGCTACACGGAAATCAACTGATCAAGGTAGGGTAGGAGCTTATTTAGCAATTGTGTTACTGTAGCAAAACCCTAGCTATTTTTCCATTCTTTGTGCCATTTTGTGTTTGCTTAAAAAATTTGCCTTTCGATTTCATGGTCACCAAAACATGTTTTTCTTTGAGTTTAGGATCAGTGGTGAAAATATTTATGGGCATTTTTGCAACGTTGAGAGCCAATTTACAAAAATTTGGGAGATTTGGTGCTTTTTTAGGCTCACAGGCTTGTGCTCCACATTGTGTGCGCTGCGCGCGATAAAATGACACAATTTTTGTTTGACAAACAGGGGAGGGAGTTTTAGGGGGATTTTCTAGGGGGTTTGCTTGAGAGACAAGGAGGAATGGGGGTGAAAATGATGAGGAGTGAGTGGACAAGGGGAGGAAAGTGACCTTGGTGCTAATCATTACCATCTGGCAACCCCATCAACCATTTTTCTTGTTGCTTTTTCCATGGAAGGCCATTTTTCTTTTGGATACCTTTCAAACATCTTACAAACGGCTAAAAATTGACCAAATTGATGGAGAAGAGGTGTCATAAGGCCTACCTTGTGTTTTGATAGCTTTCACAAAGATTTGAAACAGTTTGGCACTGTTTTTATCCCCCTGGCTGTGTGCGTCGTGCACCAAACCCAGTGTCGTGTGCCCTGAGTGCGTCACGCCCTTGTGGATTTTGCACTATGGGTTGGCTACCGATGTGTCGCGCCCTCCATGTGCGTCGCGCGCCCTGGTGTGTGCGCCACGCCACCTAGCAATCTGCCCTCCTTGCTCGAATTCCTCCTCCTTAGCCCTCTTTTCTTCAACAATGCCTCTCTCAAGCTTTTTCATAACACAATGACTTAGTCTTGGGCCAAAACAAATATATATAGGCTTTGAGAGAGTTGGGTTTAATTTTTTCCTCTTTGAAGACCCACTTTCTAATGTTTGAGTTTTGCACTTTTCATTGACTTTTAAAACACTTTGTTTTTCCTTTTTTCTTTGAAATTTTGGCTCTCATGATAAAATTTTCAGCATTTCTTTGCGGGCACTGTGTGACTGGGCCTCTGGCTTTAAAATCCATGACTGCATCTGAAAATGTCAACTGTCGATTTTTTGGAAAATTTTGTCATAGTTGACCTTGTTTGACTTTTCTTCAAAACAGAGTTTTGAAGAAGAGTTGCTGTCTTTTTAGGTGATGATGAAGTTTTCGGAATTGTAGCTGTATAAGGTCTCCCTATGGCCTGCATGACATTGTTCTGGACATGTTTTTTTTTTTTCAAAAACCACATTGATGATTTCCTAGACCCAGCAATAAAAAGGACTTTGACATGTAATATGACCAGACCTTGGCTATCATAAATTTCAGTGATTGTGGATCAAGACTTGAACCAGTGGGGGCCAGACATGAGGGAAAATGAGTAGCATGACTTCCTCTGTCAGGTCATGACATGTCCCTAGCGAAATGCAGCTGAGTGGATGGAGCGGGACACCTAAAATTGAAATGTTGAAAGAGCTTTGATCTCGGACAGAGGGCTGGCCAGACCAACTCTAACAGGGGGCTTGGATGGAAGGGAGTCATCCTTCGCCCAGTGTTGATGTTCAAGATCCCACTCATACTCTTCATGAATGACAGCGCATGTTGGTTGTGCAACACCAACTTCGTCAATGGGTTGTTCCTCGTTCACAACAAGAGAAGAGTGCAGAATGGACGAACACAAGACAACATCATTCAAAGGAACACCCAAGTGTGAAGACAGAGGTTGTAGACAAGAATGAATATGAGAACTCAAAGGACTCACAACCAAATCTGTGCGAAAATTGAGTGAAGTGATGTTGGTAGAGTGTCAAGGATGAACAGGTGTGTGAGCATGCTCTTCAACATCACTTGGTAGTGGTGGAGGTGTTGAATGAGAGGAAGACATATAGTCAGTTGAGACGATGTCCGCATCCACATGAGATTGCAGAGCTCCATCAATGAAGAATGTTGAGTGAGGCTTGATTTCAGCCTTTCTCTTGGGACGAGTAGATTTCTTAAGGCAATTCTCAGACCATTCCCACAGATAAGAAAATTCATCTGGCTCCTCGGAGCTTGAAACTGCAAGTCACGAAAGCACTGCCAAAAATCAATAACTGATTCATGCGGAGCCCTCCATTGTTGTAACTATTTTTGGTCAAGATGGTCTGGATCAAAGTGATAGAACATGTCTTCAATGAGATCACAGAAGTGCTCAAATGAGTGCATGGTGTCAGTCGGTAGGCTGAGCACCCAACGAAATGGATATTCACGAAGTGTGTATGCAAGCAGCAAACCAGCTTGTTCATCAAAAAACTCATCTTCCTCATGAAGCATGGAAAGAAAGTTATGTAAGTGCTCAAGCTAGGCCACTTCGCCTTCGCAATCATACGTGTGAGTGGACAAGAGATTGAAAAGCTTCCCCGTGATGGAGACATCTTCACGATTTCAAAAACATTGCAGGGGAAGAAGAGTGAAAGACTCCATGAAAGATGTGAAAAGGTTCAAAATTGGATGAGAGGACACAAGTTTTCAACAGGATGTCCTTGTAGTGCCAAAAATGTTGACGGTGATGGAACCTCCAACATGTCAAGGGGATCTCCTAGGTAAGAAGTCCCAATTAGACCTCAGACCATTTGGTGTAGGAGTCCTAGCAGTGGGTCATAAGGTAATGCCTTGACTGCGATGTCGAACAGAGGCAAGTAGTATGACTCTGTGAGTAGCAAGGGTGTGACCGCTGCAGTGAGTCAAGGAAGATGTATGAGAGGTTCTAACACACAAGGGGGGAGATAAAGGTGAAGGTGAATTTCAGGTTGAAAGGGATCAGTCCCAACTCAGCAAGGAACACACAACACAAAAGGACATACATAGATTCTAGCGAAGAAGTCCACTCGGATGTGGTAGTCACAACATACAAGGTAAGATAACACGTACAACGCTCACAGATCAGTCTGAATGAGTGAAATGGTTGTTACAACAAGGTTCATGTGAAATATATGTCTGGTGTCCGGCAGAGCAGTCGATGCGGACGGGATAACATTAATAGCATATACAACACATTTGCAACAAGACTCATATAATTTTAAGTGAATCTGTTCATACACAAATATGTAAGTTAAACAACATATATCATTAAGGCATCGAGAGCAGTCGAACTACAATAAAAACATATGCATGAAAAGGTGATGGCTCTTATTATATAAAAGTGTATGTTCCAATCATACAATACATCCATGTAAACCTGCTAGCCCCATCAGTGAAATGTTACAGCCACATCTGCCTTCTCCTCCAAAGAGATGTACTAGATCCGTGCAGTGGAGAAGCCAAGGTGCATTACAATACTGTCCAAACTTTCTTCAAGATAGTCTTAATAGAGGCTTGGTTGACCAAAAGACTATACAATGAGTTATGAGGGACTACTTATAGCAAAGGGTGGGGTGACCCTTGACATTCTCCTTTGTGACCATTCAACTACCCTCATGACTCTTCACCTACTCTATGAGTGTTACATCCACTGTTAATACTTGAATTACACTTGACATGACTCAACATTACAATGCACATATACCCATGTGAGATATGGCTTGAAAAAGCCAAACCAGACATCATTCTGACTTAGACAACCATTGAAGTCCAACTGCTCGACATCCTCATGCTAATCAATAGTAACATATTGATGCCAAGATTGGTAGTACTTGATAGTGTCCGTGTGTTCCGTTGTGACATCTATCTGAAACCTAAACCTTGCCTCCATAGCATTAGGGTACACTGCTTAGGCTCCTCTATCCAACTCATCTGAGAGCATGCACATCATTGTCTTCAATGTGGGCAGACAAACAACGTACTTTTGCATGATGTCTGCACTGATAGGCAAGTCTGGGCTAGTGACGGTGCATGTATGTTCTTGAATATGCGTTCTCTTCTAGCACATCGTTGCTACCATCCGTGGAGATGGACGACTACTTGGTGCACGGTACCAAACTTGGAGTACAATGCTCGCATAACTGTATCAAGAGACAATACTTCATCTAGTATGTCCTTCATCAGTTCAGCTTAGGTGGACAATGTCACCAAGTCCCCTCCTTGCTTGGGCACGTGTAGTTCCATCACCATTCACTCATTCTCAGCTATGAGGAAAGGAACACTTGAGCTAGAGTCTTCGACATACACTCTAGTTGCATCAGCCAAAGCAGATGAATGATTGCACACTTATGTCACAATCACTTGTTCTTCAACTTGCGTAGGGGATGTTTGGTCCTCTGGATTTTGTACTCTCTAAGACTGCACACCTCTATGATGATATTTGTGAAAGGAGAGATGTTGTTCATCTCTGCTTCCGACTGACCACCAAGGATCTCAGTGCCTCCTTGGTCATTTGAGACTTTCTCATCATCTGGATGCAATGAAGTTGGTGAGTCAACCGCTTTGTGGTGAGGCATAAGGTCGGTGTCCTATTCCAACTCCTGCTGCTTCATGTCTACATCCAACTATTCAAGCGCATGTTCTATCTCATGAGCAAAGTCTTGCCCCTGGGATGGTTCACCCTGTTCGCCTAATGCCAACTATTCAGATGAATCAACTACTTCTATGGGCACTTCTTCATATGCTTGCACATGATTCACCCCCTGATGTATCTGTTGCTTCTGTGCTTCCTTCTCCTGTTGGCATAGCTCTTTTTATTTCCAAAGTTTCTCCCTCAGCTCATGCAACTCCTTCTCTGCTTCTTCCATTCTCTTCTTATCCCTCTACCTTCACGTGATTCGCTTGTCGCACTGTTGCCTCTTTGCCTGAATAGCCATAGTTGCTTCTTCTACAAATGGATATGCTCTAAACTTGCTGCTTTGCTCCTCCTCCATGCAGTTGACAATATTCCTCTTCCCTTTGTCGTGCACAGATATGCTTGGCTCTGCTACCTCTATTGCTACTATTGCTATTACTATTGGTGCTCTTCGTGATGCTTCTTCATGCTACTTTTCTAACCACTCTACGGTGAAGCCGACTTGTTCATTGGGTCCAGAAGAATTGTAGCAATACCTCCATGGGTGTTCCTCTGCCCAATGAAATGCCCTATGGATCCAGTTGAACTGAACTCTCATGCAATGATCCTTCACAATGCAATGTGGGTCATATGGGTTGAAGCTTTGGAGGTTGAATGGGTACTTCTTCTTTTTTTCTTCTTCGACATCTGCTTGCTTGCTACTCCAGATCTCATATAACCCAATCCGCAATGTAAGCGTGGGCCAAGGTGCCTTCTTCTTCCGCTTCAGTCTAGCTGTCAATCCTGCTGAGATGTGATATGTTACTTCCTGCATGACAAGTATGTCCAAAGAAAACTTTGGTAGAACATGCAGAGGCTTCTCCACACTGAACATTCGGATGAAAGTGACGGACGGTGAGGCATACCAATCTACAATGCGTAATAACACCTCCATTTCTTTCTTTGACATGTAGGGTGGATCCTGTTCGAATATCAACTTGTACACTGGGGTGAAAAAATGGTCAGACAACCGTATGATTACTCCCCTGAAGATGCATTTAGACAACAACTTGAAATATGTGTTCACAACAGTCTCCACCAATGACCATGCCCACTCCAACCCCGGGAACTCATGTCATGCACAGACTACATCTAGGATGTAGTCAGACATATAAATCTCTGCATGCATATCCTTGGGTGACTGTCGAGCCTTCGTGACTTGTTCTTTCAGCTAATGAGCCAGTATGCTAGACCAGTTGCATCGTCTTCCTTCTCTAGCCAGTTGGTCCAATGCGATCACCCAACTCTGAGGAAGGGTTTCAGTGCTTGCTTGGCCACTTAGTTGACATACAAATATGACCAAGTATTGGTATGCCTTCTTCAATATCTTCATCTTGTATATCTAGTTGGATGTCATCTTGAAACGAGTTGGCTCCTTTACCCAATCCTTCAATATGTCCCTGGAATTACGTCTGCTATTGGGAAAGATGAATGGAGGAATCATGACAGTTGTGGGCTCTAACATCTGATACATCTCATCATAATATTGTGCCCAGAAGGTTGCAAGCTTCGTCCCACTGACACTGCTCAAGGTCATTATCTTGGGGTCAGTGTGATAAACGATCCTGTGAATCATGTCAGCCCATGGGAACACAGGGTATCTCCATGAAATCTGGTAAAAGCTAGACTTGTGAATGTTCATGTACACATGGAGGTCTTCGAGTTCTTCTGCAAAAGTTCCTGCGAATGTTTCATTAACCTCTTTCCACTGCAGTTTGATGTCCTTGTCTAGATACAACTTCGTATCTTCATAGATTGGTAGACTAGAGGACAACTACTCAACTGTTGTTCCAACTGCAACTCCATAAGTGTCTTGTGATCCTGTTCTCTTGGAAGCCATTGGGATAGATGAACACCCGAAATATTTGGAAACAAAAAGCATGCATGGCAAGAAATATGTCAGTGGAAACAAAGCAAATCAGGGAAGGACACAACACATACCTGGGAAACTGATGAGCAATATTGTGCAAATTTTACTAGGAGGCTAGGTAACTCACTTCTAGAACTATGCAAAATCCATTCTACGCTGTCTAGGAAGTAGGATTGGCTACTGGATCTAAGAAATGCGCAATCCAATTAGGCAACTAGCTGCTAGGATTGCGCAATGTGCAATTCCAAAAGGACTACTGGCCCACGGATAGATTTGTTCAATTTCTTGGGCCAAGCAGCCACTGTCCTCCAGAAATGTGCAAAACAGTCTTGGAGGCTAGTGCTGGGAAAGAATGCACATTTCTGGGGAGGAAGGTGAGCCTTCCTTCCCCAAATTATGCAATGCATCCTTGGTGAAGGTAGAGCCTGGGCCAAGTTTGGCTCGACTCACCGACAGGGAACTGAAAGCAACTAGGACAGTAAATGCATGGCAAAACAAAGTGATAGAAGAAGTGATTAACAGTGCATGCAAAACATGAATGAAAGATTCAGTAAACAGATTAACATGCATGTGGGTGAGGCAGTTCGTCGGTTGGGCAAACGTCCATGCAAAAGAGTTTCATGCATGCGATAGTAGTGAGATAGCAATAAAAGCTGAAACAGATCTAGGAAAAGCTAGTGCACATGTAAACGATGACAAGCATTGAAAGAAATCAAGCAAACAACACTCACACAAGCCAATACACAAAAAGCAATAGAAATGCTGAAAAAGACAAGTTGAGGCCACTTACTCATGAATAGTTGAGTTGGATGTGTCAAAGAGTCCTAGATGTGTTGTGGGATGTCAAAGCTCCAAGATCAATGTGAATTAATGAGCTCTGGTGCGTCGAATAAATAGGTTTTCTCTCATGAAGCACATGCCACAAATCTAGGAAAAAGCAACACTTGGAGGGAAACTCCTAAAACAAATTTGCATGTAACCCTCGACTGCTAAAAATAGCTCCCTGAATCATGGGATGCCTTTTTAATGTTGTCTCTTGCTATTCTGGGAAAAGAAAGTCATGCATGCATGCAAGTCAAGTTTCCTTGGTCCCGGGTGGAATTGGTCAACCAGATAGTTCATGCATGCAGTTCCTCAACTGCTTGAGAAAAATGCACATTCCTGGATAGGAGTTGGGCTGAATGCCCAGGAGGATTGTGCAATTTCTGGGCAAAGCAGCTGACTACTGCCCAAATTTGTGCAAATCCTGGGCTAAGCATCCCTGGTGGGGAAGTTTGATTAAATCTTGCTAGGAGTGTTGGCTGGCATGATTGCGCAATTCTGGAGCCCAACAGGTTGCCAGAGAGGATTGCACAATTTTTGGAGGGAAGGCTAGCTGCTCTCTAGAAATGCACAATTTTCAAGGGGAAGCTGCTCAGCCTGTAGCTAGAGCAAGTTTGAGTGAACAACCTATGAGGGTAATGGATCAACTGTGATCAACAGACTACCTTTGTGCGAAGAAAATATTGAAGCTTGAGTACTTGATGAAGAAAAACAAAGTGCTATGAAAGGTTGGTAGGGAGGCTCCAAAACAGGCTAAGGAAAAATTTTGGAGGGTGGTTGTAGCCGCTACAATAGTTTGCTAACCAATATCTTCTTGGTCAAGGCAATCACAAACACTGTTTAGCTCCTCAGCTTTGGATTTTTCTAGAAAATCTTGTTGCTGATCATTAGCTACCCATTTTTTAATGGGCCAACCCTCTTGGAAATCTTCAATGGAATCTACATTTTTTGAGCTGTAAGAGTCATAGACTGGAGGGCCTACTAAGAATTCCTGGCTGGGACCTTTCTGCAATAAGTAATCATAGACACAGCTCGGTCCTTCAACTTTGGGATCTTGGAAATTTTGCTGCTGGGATACTTCTCCCCACTTGTTTGTAAGTAGATCCCATTGACAATTTGTAACCACCTCGTCCTCCTCTGAATCATATGAATCATAAATAGG
Source organism: Pinus tabuliformis (assembly GCA_031772625.1). Lineage (NCBI taxonomy): Eukaryota > Viridiplantae > Streptophyta > Pinopsida > Pinales > Pinaceae > Pinus > Pinus tabuliformis. The sequence continues at coordinate 444,579,719 of CM062814.1, read as the reverse complement.
AGGAGGTAGAAATTCAAATAGTGGAGTCACCAATATGTTTTCCATAATATTGAAACAATGGATTTTCCAAGGTGAGAGATCTTCAACCCACACTTCCCTTGCTCACCTACCCAGGGAAAATTATTCTAATCCATTCCTTAGAAACATTTCTAGACAGATGTTTTCGCTTTAAATTGCACTAACAGCACGAGTGCTATGGGAGATATAGAAAGCTTACTAGAGACAGTCTCTTGGTTGATTGTAGACTAGTGCCTAGGACATCTTAAATAGAGGAGTGCATGGAATATTACCAGTGACGGGGTTTCTACAGCACTCCAATCGTCATGTAGAAGAGAATAAGATAAAAAGGGGGTGGTTCAATCGGCCTTGCTAAAAGTAGACTCAAAGCCAAGACATGGACCTGAATGTTTAGGGGTTAAATCATGCCAACCCCAAAGAGAAATGCCTTGTTCTGGTGGCCGAGACACAACAATCACGTAGCTTAATATTGTAGTTGTAGTAAAGGTGAAGAGGAAGAGAGAGGGGGAGATTTGATGTATAGGGTTGTGTTACACTAAAAAATGTCACCTTGACTACTTACAGTTAGTATGGCTCAAATCAACAGTCATGCTACCCTCTTAGGCAAGTCTCATGCCTCTGTTATCCATCTCAAACTCAAAGAAGAGAGAAAGTCTTGTAAAAACTATGTTTATCTCTGGGGTCGCAGGTTCTCTCTAGCCTTACCTGCGGGGACGCTGACCTTGTTCACAAAATATGCGTCCATGGACGCTCTGTATGTTAAGGGACAGGTGCGTCCCTCTGTAAAAGGCAAAATGCGCGAGTTTTATCTTGAAAAAGTTACTTGTGGTTACTTCTAGAACATTCTAGAGGTCGGTTTGATGAAATGGATGCGCCTCCAGTTGGTTCATGTATCTCTATTAAGGGGGAACTTATCCCATCAATAAGGGAGCTATCCCACCCAAAGAGGGGGATTATCCCATTGATGGTGGACCTGAATAACCTCTTTACAGCACTATAAATAAAGACATTGAGCCAGAGGGAGGAGAGGTTGGAGCTATACATTTTCTTTGGGTAAATGCTGCAGGATTTAGGTCTTCCATTAGAGCCTTTGTGAGGAGAGATTGTCTTTACTTGATTCTACTTGGAAGAGGGTGAGCTTTGTCAAAGTAGAGGAAAACCCTTGATGGACCCTGGGAGGAACTTGCACAACACCAAGGCCAGGTTGTAAGAGTTTCTTTGTTTCGTTATTAATACAAACTGGTTTATTTTTCTCAATAGCTTGTGTTAATGAGTTATTTCATGTGTTCCTTGGTCTGCATGTTGAATATATGTTTTATTATATGAAATGCAAGTGCTTGGTAATTGTTTGATTGTTTGTGGTTGCAGGAATTGACTTGAAGGAGGAGCTCATCCGGATCGTCAAGAACGGACCTCAACAACAGCGTTTTGGAATAAGGTAAGCCTAAACACTTGTAGTTTTCATGTTGTAAAAGGTGTATTTAGAGAAAGATCACTCCATTTTGTCTTGTTTGTCATTAGAATGTCTTAGACTTCTAGGAAGGTCAGTCGTGTCCGCACCCTTGACCAATTCCGTGTGACAAATTGGCGACTCCGCTGGGGAATCCATTAATGAGAAAGTCTTTTCCTTTGTGTGAACTTTGCTCTGAGAAAATCATTTTTATTTTCTGGTTTTTGACTGTGAGAATTAGTATTTGGGTGGCTTAGCTTTAGATTTAGTTAGATTTGGTTTTTCTTAACTTTTCCAGAAGGACGCACCCTCTGAGTACTGCACAGTGCGTCTTTGGACGCGCTGTTGCCGTTTGCACAGAGCGGGCCCGCGCCTGTTCTAACGGGTTGCCTGCGTCTTCCTGTAAAAACTTAGGAAAACTCCATTTTTGCTTTAATTGCTTTTAGATTTTGGTTTTTCTTAGTGTTTTCTGCCCAGATCCTTTAGTACCCTGTCAAAAATTTTCACCTGAACTTGTTTCATTAGCATTCCTGCTTTTAGCTTTCATCAATTGGGTGTTTTGAGTCTCTTTTTTGAGAAATTCTTAATTTGATTTCCTTTGGTCATTACTTGGAGGTTTCTCTCAGTCTTTTCACAATTTTGCATCTTTTTGCTTTTGTTTTTGCAAAAAAATTTCCCCCTCATTCGCCTTTGAGTGTTTTTATGTTTTGATCTTTGGAACTCTCACCCAATTTTCTCGACTTGCACTTGATTGGTTCTTAGATTACATTAGAATCATCTTGTGTTTGAGAATTCTCTTGCATAGATCACATTTGCATAATTAGAGTTCTCAGTTTCAGAATATGAATGAAAAATGTGCATAGATTATATTTGCATACTTTTCATGTGAATTGTACATAGATTACAATTGCATAGTTTACATTCTGAAAAATCAATCGTAAATTTAGATCAGCTTTCTTTGATTTGAATTTACACAAAAATAAAAATAAAAAAATGGTTTGGAATTGATTTGCATTAGTTTTTCTTGATGAAATTAGTGCATTAGAGAATTTGTTAAATTTTCTCTTAATGATCAATTTTTTGCATTGTTGGAAGTGAATGGAAACTCTCTCCTTACTCTAGTTAGGATTCATCGAATTGAAAGGATTGCATTATCATATTCGATTGCATTCAGTTGAGTCGGGTCATAACACCATTGGTTTCATCTCCATTTACCCATTTGAGTAATAACAGCCTTAATAACACAGCGCTTAATTAAAATTCATCTAGTAATTTTTACATTTCTAGGGCTCTGAAACACCAACATAGCTTAGGCTAGGGTCTTGGAGTAGGTGAGTACTTAACTCTCCAAGACTACAAAACCAAACAGATAGTTTATCTTGAGTAGAATAAATCCAATTGTTTCAATTGCACTCTGGGAAAGCTCCTCTTAAAGGAGAAGCACGAGCTCGTGTCTGAACCAGTGAGGGGATCATTCCCCCCTCGTTGGGAACGACGCCAGACAGTACGTATTACAAACGGTAAACCTCGGATTAACCATTGTCGAGGAGCCAGGGGTCACTTATCGGTAAACCTTGGATTGTTGTCAAGGAGCCGGTAAGGGGATTGAGCTTGCTACTCTGCCCTTGCGTGCTGTCGGAGTTTAGACTGTTCCCCCAAGTGTATTTGTTACTGTTGGTGACCTTAGTGACCATAATCTTTAGGGTTCTACCGAGGTGACGGTGGAGGGAAGGTCCCACTGTACCTGGAGCAGACGTCGGTTATACTCACTTGGATTTTCCGGGGGGTTCACTTCACTTCGAGACGGTTAAAGTGGAGGAACTTGTGCCGGTCTATTCATTAAGCAGGTTGCCGGGGTAACTGTTCCACCCGCCATTTCTGTACTGAATTCTGCGAGGTTGGGCTTCATCACCAACTAGTGTTTTCGGTCCGGAGAGCTTACTGTTTGTGTGTGGTTTGACTCCTAGATTTGATAGCGCGTGTTAATTTGTTTGTTTTTACTTTTAGAGACCATAGGTGTGAATTGTGAATTTTAGTTGTTAAGTGTGAATTGTGAATTGTTAATTTTAGTTTTAAATTGTTAATAAAATTCACTGAAGTTGAATATAATGGCAAATGTTCCGGAATTTATCAACCTAGGAACCCCTCCTAACGAGAATCCTAGTACTTTTCCTTACTTTGGAAATGTTGGTCCTCCTTATATGGCTACTTTGTCATTACCTGGATTTACAATAGGTTTACCGATATGGTTATTTTCAACTTCGTTGGCCCAAAATACTCCAATTGTTCCATCTCAACCGGATGCTTCACCTCAACAGAGTTCACCATCTCAACATCACCAACCTTCTGTTGACCCTTTACCTTCTTCGCCTAATTTTTCTTCCTCCATTTCTTCCTCTTCGCCTGGTAAAAGCCTTGATGCTAGTAACCAGGAGGCTAAGAAGAAGAAGAAAGGGAAGAAGAAGAAGAAGAAGAAGAAGCAAGATAAGAAAGAAGTCAACCAACCAACCACGACTGTAAGTGTTAGTGGTGTTGAGGAAAACTCCAACATGCATCGTAAACCCAAATACCCTTGCAGGCTTTGTAAGGGTGACCACTTCCTTGTCAATTGTCCTGGTATTCCAAAGGTCTTGGAAGTATGGTCAGAAAAATCTCATCAACTTTCCATTGATCCATCAACCAGTGATAGTCAGGTTCCTGGGAAAAAGGGTAAAGTTAGGTTTCCTTGTAAGTTATGCAAAGGGAGTCATCAAACTCACATTTGCCCTCACATGGATGAAGCCTCAACATTGTTGGAAAACCTTACTGTTCCACAGCAAGAATTTCCAACTGGTTACCGTAAACTTTCTCCCAACCTACCGTCAACTGACGGAGTGATTGATCTAAATTCAAGTACAGTCGATCACACTCTCCCATTGGAGAGTGAAACTCATGTCACTCAGGTTGATGATCCGTTAGTTGATCAAGTGGTCGATTCAATTTCACATTCGGTCGATCACACTCTCCTTTTCGAGAGTAAATTGCATACCGCTGATGTTCTTCTTGTTACATCGGATTCTTCTATGCCGGGGGGCATTTCACCTGTTTCTACAGAACCCCCTCCAAGTACTGAGGTCTTTTCCTTTGATTGGAATAGACTGACAGAACCTCGTCTTCCTTCCTCCATCCCTTTCCAAATCATTGTCAAGGCGGGTGGTAGGGACATACATCGTACTCAGGTAGATGAAGGTGCTTCTGTTAGTATTTTATCCTCAGCTGTTTGGAAAGCTTTGGGTTCCCCTCAGCTTGCGCCTATTACGCAGAATCTGAAAGCTTTTAACAGAACAATTAGTGAACCTTTAGGGATCCTTCCTAAGTTTTCTATTACCTTGGAAGGTAAAACTGTTTGTGTTGATCTTATGGTAGTTCGAGGTCCCTTGGATTTCAATTTACTCCTTGGGCGAGACTATGTTTATGCAATGAAAGCCGTCGTATCGACACTCTTTCGCGTGATGTCTTTCCCTCACAATGGCAGTATTGTGACTGTAGACCAGCTTTCGTTCCCTAGTCTTTTTTCCACTACCAATAATATGACACCCCTAAATGTTCCTGATTCTAAAGTGGTATCTACCCTGCCACGGGTTAATTATGTGGCAACCGGTCCCATGATTTCAGTTACCGATGTAAGTGAGCCTCTCACCGTTGATTTAGATCCGGTAATTGACATGGAAAACTCTATGGGATTACTTCAACACGATGTTCTTATCCCTTTTGAGTCCCTTGACATGTGTTCCTTCCAGAGAACTATTCTTCCTTCTGATGAAGATCTCTTGGAAGCCATGATCAAGGTGTGTCCATTGACATGATCAATGGGTACGAGGATAGTTTGTTCCTCTCTCAACCTCGTTAAAAAATGAAATTGGATGTTATGAGGAAAGTTCCTGTTACTGAGTCAACCTCATTAAAAAATGAATCAGGTAGTTTTTAGGTCATATAGATAGTTAGAAATTAGGATGTAATGAGGAAAATTCCTTTTACTGTGTCAACCTCGTTAAAAAATGAATCAGTGTGTACGAGGAGAGTTTTTTCCTGTATCAACCTCGTTAAAAAATGAAACAGGCTAGTGTGAGGAAAGTTCCTTTTACTGTGTCAACCTCGTTAAAAAATGAATCAGTGTGTATGAGGAAAGTTCCTTTTCCTGTGCCAACCTCGTTAAAAAATGAAACAGGCTAGTACGAGGAAAGTTCCTTTTACTGTGTCGACCTCGTTAAAAAATGAATCAGTGTGTCCGAGGAAAGTTCCTTTTACTGTGTCAACCTCGTTAAAAAATGAATCAGGTGTGAGGATAGTTTCTTCTAGTCTCAACCTCGTTAAAAAATGAAACTGGAAGTCATGAGCATAGTTCCTTGTCTTGTGTCAAGCTCATTTAAAAAATGAAACAAGGAGTGGTGAGGAAAGTTCCTTTTACTGTGTCAACCTCATTAAAAAATGAATCAGTGAGTGCGAGGATAGTTTTTCTTGTATCAACCTCGTTAAAAAATGAAACAAGAGGTCCGAGGAAAGTTCCTTTTACTGTGTCAACCTCGTTAAAAAATGAATCAGTTGGCGAGGATAGTTTTGTTCCTGTGTCAACCTCGTTAAAAAATGAAATAGGGTGTTATGAGGATAGTTCTTTTACTGAGTCAACCTCATTAAAAAATGAATCAGCTAGATTTTAGAATATTTAGGTAGATTGTAGAAAGTAGGATTTTGAGGACAGTTCCTATTACTGAGTCAACCTCGCTAAAAAATGAATTAGGTTTGAGGACAGTTCCTATTACTGAGTCAACCTCGCTTAAAAATGAATCAGGTTTGAGGATAGTTCTTTTCTTGTGTCAACCTCCTTAAAAATGAAACAACTCCCTTTTCAAGTTAAATATTGAAAGTAAAACTTCATTTCATCCAGCCGGTTGAATGCAATGAAGCCTGGGGGGCATGTACCTCGCTTTGCATCATTATGCTGGGGGCATGCGAACTTTTTGAGCATAGTTCCTTGTCTTGTGTCAAGCTCGTTAAAAAATGAAACAATGGTAGATTAAGTAGGTAGATTGTAGATAGTAGTCATGAGCATAGTTCCTTGTCTTGTGTCAAGCTCATTAAAAAATGAATCAAGGATTTTAGAGCATAGTTCCTTGTCTTGTGTCAAGCTCGTTAAAAAATGAATCAAGGTTTTTAGAGTAGAGTTTTTGTTAGGTAGATTGTAGAGAATAGTTATGAGCATAGTTCCTTGTCTTGTGTCAAGCTCGTTAAAAAATGAAACAAGGGTTTTGAGGATAGTTCTTTTCCTGTGTCAACCTCACTAAAAAATGAAACAACTCCCACGAGTCTTTCCAAGATTTTGAAAGTAAAGCTTCATTCCATCCACCTCATTGAATGCAATGAAGCTTGGGGGACATGTACCTTGATTTGCATCATTATGCTGGGGGCATGTGAACTTATAACAAGCATAGTTTTTCCTTTCAAGCTTGCATAAACATGAAACCGAATTCGAGCATAGTTCTTTTCCTGTGTCAAGCTCGTTAAAAAATGAAACAAATCCTCCGCTACTTGAGTCGAGAGATTGACTAGATCTCATAGATGTTAAGTTTAGGTTAGTTATTTCAGTGTTTTGCATAATTTTCTTATAGTTTTAGGTCGAGTCTTTCAAATGATCTCGTACTCAACCTTCATTTCATCCAACTGGTTGAATGAAATGAAGCTGGGGGGCATGCGCTCTAGCACTTATGCTTAGGGGGCATCAAGCACAGTTTTATCTCTGTTTCAAGCTTGTAAAACAATGAAACTACTTTGAAGCATAGTTTTTCTCTGTTTCAAGCTTTTGTAAAAATGAAACCTATCTCGAGTCAATTTCAGTTATTTTCAAGACTCGTTAAACTCATGAAAATACCGAGGTTATTTTGCTATCTTTCATTCTCGTAAAACAAATGAAAATGTCGAGTTCTTTCCGTCTTTTCCTGCTCGTAAATTAAATTGAAAGTCGGCCATATGAGTACATTTTTATCCCTTTTTCGAACTCATTAAAACTTACGAAAAGGTGAAAACCATGAGTACATTTTTATCCCTTTTTCGAACTCGTTAAAACTTACGAAAAAGTGAAACCTCAGAGTCATCTTTTAAGCCCTTTTCTGACTCCTAAAACATGAAAAGATCGCCGAGTGTTTCTTTTACACTCGTTAAAACGGATTTAAAAGACGGTCCCCTTTTAGCTCTTTTCTGACCGTAAAATCAGGAAAAGATTGCCGGGTTTTTGTCGTTTCAAACTCGATAAGGAAATAAAACGACGTGTCCTTGATCGCTTTTTACTTTTCAGGTCGACGACACTATTATGAAAGTACTCCTTGGTCGCAAGATCAAGCGGTTCCCCCAGGTATTATTTTATACTTTTTCGGGCTTGAGGGACACAAATTTACGAAAAAGTTCAACGTGGAGTTTCCTTAAGTTTTTCAGACTCTCTAAAATTGAAAAACGCCGAGTTTCTCCTATACTGGGCTCGTTAAACTTTTACAGTAAAGGACCTGTTCAATTACAAATAGGAACGAACCACTCCTTCCTAGGGTTCGAATTTAAACTAGGTTGGACTCGTCCGAAGGATGAGCTTATAATCAAGCATATGTTATCCTCCTCAAGCTTGTTAAAAATAAAGAGGTACTTGCCAGAAATGGTGGGGGAAAAGAGAGAAAAATGAGCCTATTTGTTACCTTTATCTCAAAAGAAACTTTATTACCACTCTTGAACACGACACTTTTCATTCACCTGGGTTGGGAAATCTTTTACCTCACAGTTGACCAAACCACTTTGAAAATCTTTAACCGGGTTCAGGGATTAACTTTGAGTTATTCGTCACCAAACCATCTGTTGTGTCATTATGTGTTCAAGAGGTCTGCAAGCAAAACTTTCATCTGCAAAATACTTATCATCCATTTGACCATCCCTGAGTCAGTCCTTACAACAACATTTCTTCAACTTGAACAATGATTTCGTGTTGCAGGCTTGCCTGCAACGAGTCGCTTTCTATCGACATCGACACATTATCTAGAAAGATGACTTAGGAATCGACAGTACCTTGAAGTCTGCATGCATCAATGGCAGGTTTCTCGCCTTTGACGACAGTTTACATCATTGACTTTCGATCAAAGGATTCCGTGAAGTGTTCGACATCAGAACATCTATTCACATTTCACGGGTTGTGCTTGGTACTTTGAGAACCATTGACATTACTGGTGGTCTCTCTCACGCTTGTTAACAGTTCACATCATCGACTGGTAATCAAGTGGTTTCTAACATGTTCGACATCAAATCATTTAATCACATGCTTAGAATCGTACCAATTCGGGAAGTAGAAGTGAAGACCCTGGATCTAGTTTCTACCATCCAGGCTGCAAGGAGTTTTGTATTCATTATCTATGTAGACTAATCATAAACAGATGGCTACGTCCATACTGTGTCTACAAAAGTCTATAAAAATGATGTACTGCAAGATCATTCCTGTATCAGAATAGTTAGTCCATTAGTTAAAGTTTTGAATCTGAGTATGGGAATGCCTACCTCAGTGATGATATAATCTTATACATGTATTTTGTGTTGAAAATTGCAGGTTCCAACCAGGACATCCACAAGTCAATCCTTGAAATGATAAAGCGCTTCACCCTTCCTAGAATTACAAAACACCAATCTATTCCAGGCTTCGCACTTTAGGGGGCAATCTGTTACACTAAAAAATGTCACCTTGACTACTTACAGTTAGTATGGCTCAAATCAACAGTCATGCTACCCTCTTAGGCAAGTCTTATGCCTCTATTATCCATCTCAAACTCAAAGAAGAGAGAAAGTCTTGTAAAAACTATGTTTATCTCTGGGGTCGCAGGTTCTCTCTAGCCTTACCTGCGGGGACGCAGGCCATGTTCACAAAAAATGCGTCCATGGACGCTCTGTATGTTAAAGGACAGGTGCGTCCTTCTGTAAAAGGCAAAATGCGCAAGTTTTATCTTGAAAAAGTTACTTGTGGTTACTTCTAGAACATTCTAGAGGTCGGTTTGATGAAATGGATGCGCCTCCAGTTGGTTCATGTATCTCTATTAAGAGGGGACTTATCCCATCAATAAGGGAGCTATCCCACCCATAAAGGGGGATGATCCCATTGATAGTGGACCTGAATAACCTCTTTACAGCACTATAAATAAAGGCATTGAGCCAGAAGGAGAAGAGGTTGGAGCTATACATTTTCTTTGGGTAAATGCTGCAGGATTTAGGTCTTCCATTAGAGCCTTTGTGAGGAGAGATTGTCTTTACTTGATTCTACTTGGAAGAGGGTGAGCTTTGTCAAAGTAGAGGAAAACCCTTGATGGACCTTGGGAGGAACTTGCACAACACCAAGGCCAGGTTGTAAGAGTTTCTTTGTTTCGTTATTAATACAAACTGGTTTATTTTTCTCAATAGCTTATGTTAATGAGTTATTTCATGTGTTCCTTGGTCTACATGTTGAATATATGTTTTATTATATGAAATGCAAGTGCTTGGTAATTGTTTGATTGTTTGTGGTTGCAGGAATTGACTTGAAGGAGGAGCTCATCCGGATCGTCAAGAACGGACCTCAACAACAGCGTTTTGGAATAAGGTAAGCCTAAACACTTGTAGTTTTCATGTTGTAAAAGGTGTATTTAGAGAAAGATCACTCCATTTTGTCTTGTTTGTCATTAGAATGTCTTAGAATTCTAGGAAGGTCAGCCGTGTCCACACCCTTGACCAATTCCGTGTGACAAATTGGCGACTCCACAGGTGCGTCCTTCTGTAAAAGGCAAAATGCGCAAGTTTTATCTTGAAAAAGTTACTTGTGGTTACTTCTAGAACATTCTAGAGGTCGGTTTGATGAAATGGATGCGCCTCCAGTTGGTTCATGTATCTCTATTAAGAGGGGACTTATCCCATCAATAAGGGAGCTATCCCACCCATAAAGGGGGATGATCCCATTGATAGTGGACCTGAATAACCTCTTTACAACACTATAGTTTTTTGTTAGGTAGATTGTAGAAAGTAGTTATGAGCATAGTTCCTCGTCTTGTGTCAAGCTCACTAAAAAATGAAACAACTCCCACGAGTCTTTCCAAGATTTTGAAAGTAAAGCTTCATTCCATCCACCTCATTGAATGCAATGAAGCTTGGGGGGCATGTACCTTGATTTACATCATTATGCCGGGGGCATGTGAACTTGTAACAAGCATAGTTTTTCGTTTCAAGCTTGTGTAAACATGAAACCGAATCCGAGCATAGTTCTTTTCCTGTGTCAAGCTCGTTAAAAAATGAAACAAATCCTCCTCTACTTGAGTCGAGAGATTGACTAGATCTCGTAAATGTTAAGTTGTATATTTGGGTTAGTTGTTTCGGTGTTTTGCATAATTTTCTTACAGTTTTAGGTCAAAGTCTTTTAAATGATCTCGTCACTAAACCTTCATTTCATCCAAATGGTTGAATGAAATGAAGCTAGGGGGGCATGCACTCTAGCAGTTATGCTTAGGGGGTATCAAGCACAGTTTTATCTCTGTTTCAAGCTTGTGTAAAAATGAAACTACTCTGAAGCATAGTTTTTCTCTGTTTCAAGCTTTTGTAAAAATGAAACCTATCTCGAGTCAATTTCAGTTATTTTCAAGACTCGTTAAACTCATGAAAATACCGAGATTATTTTGCTATCTTTCATTCTCGTAAAACAAATGAAAATGCCGAGATCTTTCCGTCTTTTCCTACTCGTAAATTAAATTGAAAGTCGGCCATATGAGTACATTTTTATCATTTTTTCGAACTCGTTAAAACTTACGAAAAAGTGAAAACCATGAGTACATTTTTATCCCTTTTTCGAACTCGTTAAAACTTACGAAAAAGTGAAACCTCAGAGTCATCTTTTAAGCCCTTTTCTGACTCCTAAAACATGAAAAGATCGCCGAGCGTTTCTTTTACACTCGTTAAAACGAAATTAAAAGACGGTCCCCTTTTAGCTCTTTTCTGACCGCAAAATCAAGAAAAGATTGCCGGGTTTTTGTCGTTTCAAACTCGATAAGGAAATAAAACGACGTGTCCTTGATCGCTTTTTACTTTTCAGGTCAACGACACTATTATGAAAGTACTCCTTGGTCGCAAGATCAAGCGGTTCCCCCAGGTATTATTTTATACTTTTTCGGTCTTGAGGGACACAAATTTACGAAAAAGTTCAACGTGGAGTTTCCTTAAGTTTTTCAGACTCTCTAAAATTGAAAAACGCCGAGTTTCTCCTATACTGGGCTCGTTAAACTTTTACAGTAGAGGACCTGTTCAATTACAAACAGGAACGAACCACTCCTTCCTAGGGTTCAAATTTAAACTAGGTTGGACTCGTCCGAAGGATGAGCTTATAATCAAGCATATGTTATCCTCCTCAAGCTTGTTAAAAATAAAGAGGTACTTGCCAGAAATGGTGGGGGAAAAGAGAGAAGAATGAACCTGTTTGTTACCTTTTGTCTCAAAAGAAACTTTATTACCACTCTTGAACACGACACTTTTCATTCACCTGGGTTGGGAAATCTTTTACCTCACAGTTGACCAAACCACTTTGAAAGTCTTTAACTGGGTTCCGGGGATTAACTTTGAGTTATTCGTCACCAAGCCATCTGTCGTGTCGTTATGTGTTCAAGAGGTCTGCGAGCAAAACTTTCATCTGCAAAATACTTGTCATCCATTTGACCATCCCTGAGTCAGTCCTTACAGCAACATTTCTTCAACTTGAACAATGATTTCGTGTTGCGGGCTTGCCTGCAACGAGTCGCTTTCTATCGACATCGACACATTATCTAGAAAGATGACTTAGGAATCGACAGTACCTTGAAGTCTGCATGCATCAATGGCAGGTTTCTTGCCTTTGACGTCAGTTTACATCATTGACTTTCGATCAAAGGATTCCGTGAAGTGTTCGACATCAAAACATCTATTCACATTTCACGGGTTGTGCTTGGTACTTTGAGAACCATTGACATTACTGGTGGTCTCTCTCACGCTTGTTAACAGTTTACATCATCGACTGGTAATCAAGTGGTTTCTAACATGTTCGACATCAAATCATTTAATCACATGGCTGGAATCGTACCAATTCGGGAAGTAGAAGTGAAGACCCTAGATCTAGTTTTTACCATCCAGGCTGCGAGGAGTTTTGTATTCATTATCTATGTAGACTAATCATAAACAGATGGCTGCGTCCATACTGTGTCTACAAAAGTCTATAAAAAATGATGTACTGCAAGATCATTCCTGTATCAGAATAGTTAGTCCATTAGTTAAAGTTTTGAATCTGAGTATGGGAATGCCTACCTCAGTAATGATATAAGCTTATCCATGTATTTTGTGTTGAAAATTGCAGGTTCCAACCAGGCCATCCACAAGGCAATCCTTGAAATGATAAAGCGCTTCACCCTTCCTAGAATTACAAAACCCTATTCTATTCCAGGCTTCGCACTTTAGGGGGCAATCTGTTACACTAAAAAATGTCACCTTGACTACTTACAGTTAGTATGGCTCAAATCAACAGTCATGCTACCCTCTTAGGCAAGTCTCATGCCTCTGTTATCCATCTCAAACTCAAAGAAGAGAGAAAGTCTTGTAAAAACTATGTTTATCTCTGGGGTCGCAGGTTCTCTCTAGCCTTACCTGCGGGGACGCTGACCTTGTTCACAAAATATGCATCCATGGACGCTCTGTATGTTAAGGGACAGGTGCATCCCTCTGTAAAAGGCAAAATGCGCGAGTTTTATCTTGAAAAAGTTACTTGTGGTTACTTCTAGAACATTCTAGAGGTCGGTTTGATGAAATGGATGCGCCTCCAGTTGGTTCATGTATCTCTATTAAGGGGGAACTTATCCCATCAATAAGGGAGCTATCCCACCCAAAGAGGGGGATTATCCCATTGATGGTGGACCTGAATAACCTCTTTACAGCACTATAAATAAAGACATTGAGCCAGAGGGAGGAGAGGTTGGAGCTATACATTTTCTTTGGGTAAATGCTGCAGGATTTAGGTCTTCCATTAGAGCCTTTGTGAGGAGAGATTGTCTTTACTTGATTCTACTTGGAAGATGGTGAGCTTTGTCAAAGTAGAGGAAAACCCTTGATGGACCCTGGGAGGAACTTGCACAACACCAAGGCCAGGTTGTAAGAGTTTCTTTGTTTCGTTATTAATACAAACTGGTTTATTTTTCTCAATAGCTTGTGTTAATGAGTTATTTCATGTGTTCCTTGGTCTGCATGTTGAATATATGTTTTATTATATGAAATGCAAGTGCTTGGTAATTGTTTGATTGTTTGTGGTTGCAGGAATTGACTTGAAGGAGGAGCTCATCCGGATCGTCAAGAACGGACCTCAACAATAGCGTTTTGGAATAAGGTAAGCCTAAACACTTGTAGTTTTCATGTTGTAAAAGGTGTATTTAGAGAAAGATCACTCCATTTTTTCTTGTTTGTCATTAGAATGTCTTAGACTTCTAGGAAGGTCAGCCGTGTCCGCACCCTTGACCAATTTCGTGTGACAGGTTGTAATAGAATCCTAAGCTCCAATGTCTTGATAGAGGTATGGAAGATTGAAGAGGTGGAATTGTAGAAACAGTGGAGTGAAAATGAAGGATTTCAGGCCATATATCTCATGGGTACATTTTTTTTTGTAAGCTATGGTAGTACCTTCCTTTTCTATTTATAAAAACAAGTTGTTCCATATACAACAGTTTGGTGGCCTCAACTTGCCCATATGGGAAACCAAGTCTGTTGGCCACCTGAGTCTGTTATATGTCATCCAATAACAAAATTTAATCAGTCTATTAATCCATGCCCAGTAAAATGCACATCTAAAAACACTAATCATGTTCCAAACTAACATAAAACACCTGAAAATAAAATGCAAGCCACAAAATGATCAAATTGGAAACTCCAAAAAAAAACTTGTCCTTTTGGTTATCTTTGTCAGATTCCACATTAGCTGGTGTTGCCATTGAGTCACCTGGTGCTGGAGACAGCTTCATCAACCATTGCTGGATCTCATCCATCTTACTGTCTTGCATAATCATGATAATTTGCAGGTTTTTCATGTCCTTTTTGATATTGGGCATGCCTTGGGATATTTCTGCCATTTCTCCCACCACCTACTCCAGAGCGTTGGCTAGTAAACACTTCAAAACCCAGTGCGCATGCAGGGCTTTCCTGTATAGCATCATCCTACCTCTGGTGTGCCCTGGGTCAGGGATAATATCCCCCCATTCCTCCATCTCTGGCTCAGAATCTTCTTCCATGATGTTTTCTTACATCTCCTGTATTAGCTGACAAATGTCAGTGTCCCTCCCTTCTCTATATGCACGAGCGGCTTCTTGGACAACCATCCTAATAGATTTCCTGCCTCGCCTCTGACTTGCTGGTGTCGAGGTTGTCGGATTGCTTCTACCCGGCTAGCTCTAATTCCCTCTGCCTCCACGACCACTGCCTCTACCTAGGTGAGCTATCTTTTCCTTTACTGACTCCTACTTACAATTATCAACAACAAACATTAGCTTTCTAGGAGCTACAATCTTCCCATAAGCTAGCATGTCCTTGTCGCTTAGCCTTCCTTCCCCACTCCAGCCTTCCCCGTTATTCTGGAGAATCGATGGTCTCTCCCCCCCTGGACTAAGGTAGATGGGCAAGCCCTCTGTCATCCTGTCCTCCACATGGATTGCATTCTTAGTTTTCTCGGGCTGACCCTCTGCCCTGCTAATACATTCCCCCGGCATGCCTATGCTCTGATCCTCTCGCTTCCTCACCATGCAGACCTCTGCTCCATTCGGACATAGCCCTTCCCCTACAGTTCCCAGCTTTCCCCCCTCCTCCAACTTACTATGCATGGCAAAGTGAATTGCAGACCCGCTCAGACGTGGCCCCTCCCTTGCAATTCCCAACTTTCCCCCCTCCTCCAACATACTAAATATGACAGAGTGAAATGCAGGAGGTGAGCCAAAGGAAACATACCCGGAATTAAGCTTGACCGCAGAAGATCCTGACGCCCGCGCTGCTCTGTTCTCCTCCTTCCTTCACTGCACCCTGGGCTCTCTTCCTACCCTTGCCACCCTCATGTACCCCTTCCCATCTGCCCTACGTCCCATCCCACTACCGCCACCGTTTCTTCCCTCCTCTCCCCCCACTCTCCTGCCACTTCGCTGCCTCGAAACTCCCGCAGGCATGCAGGATGCCACCACGTCCATTTGATCTATGATGAGGGCAGTAGGTGGCCATCCTAGCCGTCCTCTCCCCTGCGTTGTCCTCCTGTTCGTACTCTCCCCTTTCATCACCCTAATTGGGAGCCATCTGTAACTGCTATCTTGAGGTCATGTCTTCATGGTAATCTTGGGCAAGGATTGCTTTGAGGGGCTCTAATCTGGTCCCCTCAAGTTGGGGCGGCCATATACTATCAAGCTTGCCACCTTGTTCATTACTTCCCCAATTAGCTAGGAAATCAGCTGCTCTGTTGCCTTCCCTTCTTACATGATTTACGATAATATATTCAAATCACTTGATAATGGATTCCAAAACTTGGACCAGGCTAGCCGTCCTCTAGCTTTTCACAACTTTGTCCCAAGTCTTACCGTTATTGAGTTTCCTTATCATGTCAATAACCAATCGGGAGTCACCTTCTACTTCCAAGTTGTTGTATCCATTTCTTATTGTTGTTCTTAGTCCCTGATAAACTACCATAAGCTCAACTTCATTATTGCTCATGATACCACCATGGTCTGACTATACCCATCTTGTTCTACCTTGGTCATCCCGGAAGATGCCTCCGAGCCTGCCTGCCCTAGGTTGCCTTTGGAGGCTCCATCAAAATTCAGTTTGATGAAACCATTAGAAGGTCGAGAGAAATGGGTAGGGCTAATGCTGCTTGTGTCAGGGGGTTTCTGCATCTGAGGAGCTACCATTCCTTGATCTAGATTTAGCTTGTTCATAATCTATTCTTCCTCAGGTGTCATTTTCCAATCCTCTTGATTCCAAGCTTCTGCTAGAATAGTTTCTCTTATATGACTCAGGGTTCTTTTCCAGACTTGCTCTAGAGGCAGCTCTTTGTTTTGAAAGATTCTCTGGTTTCTTTCTTTCCATATCATCCACATATTCATGCCTACCGCTAGACTCCAGGCCCTTCTAACCACTAGGCTCGTGAATTAACTGTGCCCCCATTGTTTGATTGTTTCTTTGATGTTATGAGGATCTCTATTTGTCCTTCCAAAGAGTCTCCTGATTTCTTCCCATTGATGCTAGGCAAAAAGATAGGAATTCAAAATGTGTTCCTGCGTTTCTTGATCCTGTTTACAAAGACAACATCTGGGGGGGACCCTGAATTCCACACTTTTGAAGTTGATCTCATGTCAGAATAAGACCTTTACAAACAAGCCATAGGAAGTGTGTCACTTTTGGCCACCAATTTCCTTGCCATATTTGTTTCCATAGGGGTGTCAGGGGATCTTGTTCCTACTGCGTGATGAGATTGTAGGCTTCTTTGATCATGAAGGTTCCCTTCATTGAATGACCCCATCTCAGTATGTATGGACCTGTTCTGATAGCTATTTTCCTTATCTTCATTTATTTTATATACAGCTCTCTTTGTTCTGTATCAATATTCCTATTCCATTCATCCATATTTTTCCAAGTTCTCCAAGAATCCTCTTTGCGATCTTCATTCCAAAACTCTCTAACATAGTTCAAACCTTCCTCTTTTGCCTTCTGGAATGTGTTTCTTAGTCCCTGAACATCATTCATTTTCTCCCTTTGTTGCCAAGCTTCTTCCCAGAATTTGGCTGAATTTCCATTCTGAATTTCCCAGAAGGCATGCTTGGATATTATGTCTCTGTTTTGACTAGCCAGGTTCCATATTGTAGAGCCTTTTGGGATTTCCTCAAGTCTTAATATTTCTTCTGTTGTTGCTGGCATGTTATATTTTTTCGTCCATATTCTTTTCCATAGGTCTCCTCCTCCCATCATCCATCTCCACCAGAGCTTAGCCCCCATTACTTGGTTCAAAGTATATGGATCTCTCAAGCCCAATCCCCCTTCATCTTTACTCTTAACCAGGCCCTTCCAGGATATCAATGCCCATTTCTTTTGTTGCTTCGGTCCTCCCCATAGGAATTTTTTGAAGATCTCCACCATTTTGGTGCATGCACCTTTGGGGGCAGCCGTTGTCGAGAGTTGGTAAATTGGAATCGCTTGTAAGACCACTTTGACCAGTACTACTCTTCCTGCTATATTCAGGGTTCTGAAGGACCAATTAGCCAATATGCTAGTAAGTTTCTCAATGGTTTGTTGCCAATTTGCCATCTTTAGAGGATTCAAGGCTAACGGGGTGCCAAGATATTTTGTGGGAAAATCACCCGAATGAAAACCCAATAATCTTGTCAAATATGTTTTGACATTTCCGGTAGTGTTGAAGAAGTATGTGCATGATTTCTCCTTGTTGATTTGAGTACCAGATGCTTCCATGAAGAGGTATAGGATCCCTTTTATTCTTTTTACTTCTCTGAGAGACACTGCACAAAACAACATGATATCATCCACAAATTGCTGATGTGTGATCGGAAGGTTATTACCCCATATCCGGAGCCCTTTGATTTTCCTTTCCCACAATTCTTTTTTGATATATCTTCCCAGCCCTTCCGCCGCAATGATGAACAAGAAGGGGGATAGAGGGTCCCCCTGCCTCAGTCCTCTAGAGGCGTTGAAGGTTGTAGATGGCATCCCGTTCAGAAGAATGGAGAAATTCAGGGTGGAGATCATATCGGAGACCCAGTCTATCCATCTATTGCAAAAACCAAAGGCCACTAGTACCGATTCAAGGTATTCCCAATTCAGACAATCATAAGCCTTAGAGAGGTCCAATTTGATCATCATTCTAGCTTCTTTTTTGGATTTCAAAGAATACACTACTTCTTGAGATGCTACCAAGCCATCCAAAATTTGGCGACATTTCACGAAACCGGTTTGTTCTGGAGAGATAATGCTAGAAAGGATTGGCTTAAGTCTTTTGTCCATAAGATTTGCAATAATTTTATATATTACATTACAAAGAGCAATGGGTCTAAAACCTTGGGGATCTTCAGACTCAGGATTTTTATGAATAAGAGACAAGAGAGTCAAGTTTAGGCCTAGACATACCTTCTGGTTTCTTCGAGATTCTTCCACCATGTCCAGAATGTCTTGCCCTAAGAATTTCCATCCCGCTTGGTAGAATTCCACTATGAATCCATCTAGTCCTGGAGCTTTATTCTTCTTCATCCCTTTCACTATCTCTTCCACTTCCTCCAGTGTTGCTGCTCTCATAAGAGCTAGATTTTGATCTTTGGTAATCATACTCGGTATCTCATTGCAGATTCTCCCAATAGCTTCTCTTCTATCTTCTTGGGGTTCTATAAGGAGGTCTTTGAAATGACTTACGAGAGTCTATTCTATTTCCTCATGCTGAGTTAAGCGAAGTCCTTCTTCGTTTTTTATAGAGAAGATTTTATTTCTCTGTCTCTGCTGCATCATTTCCTGATGGAAGAACTTCATGTTCTTCTCCCCCTCTCTTAACCAATTCACTCTTGATTTTTGTTTCCAAAGAATCTCCTCTTGTTTCCTTCTTACTTTAGTTTGGCTTATTAGAATCCTTTCCTCTCTAGCAAGTTCCTCACTTCTGCCTGCTATTATGATTTCTTGCTAAAGTTTCTTCATTTTCTGGTCTAGAAGCTGCTGGTCCTTGAAGATATTCCCAAATTCCTCTTTATTCCATTTTTTATTTTCTCTTTTAGTTCATTTAATTTTAATTGGAAAGTTTGCATTCTGCTTCTTCCCCTTTGTTGGCTTTGTTTCCACCATTCTTTCACTTTAGTCATGAACTTCTAGTCTCCGAGCCAGAAGGCCTCAAACCTGAAAGGGCGCTTCTTGGGGCTAGCTTTGATGTCAATTTCTAGTTTGATTGGCTAGTGGTCAGAACCCATTCCCGAAAGGATTATTGCTTCAATGAAGATGTCCCAGTTTATTATCTGTTTTTATATTAGGAATCTGTCTAGCCTCGAGGAAATTTGGTGTATGCCTCCTCTTCTGTTGTTCCATGTGTGAATCCAATTTATCGTTGGTATGTCGACCAGTCTTTGTTCCGTAATCATATCTCCAAAGGCTTCCATATCCGAATCTGATCTTCTGAGGCCTCCTCTTTTTTCCCCTAGAGATGTGATCATGTTGAAGTCTCCTCCTACAATCCATGGAGTTTCTGGGAGGAGGCTTCAGATTTTTCCCAAGTTTTGAAGGAAGATCCTGCGCTCTCCCGGTATATGTGGACCATATACTCTGGTGAGAAGGACCCATTCTTGTGATCCAATATTCTTGAATTTTCCCGAGATAATTCGAGGAACACTTACCCAATTTTCAAATTGAATCTCCTCTGGGTTCCAGAGAATTGCTAGGCCCCCTGCATTGCCTATGGCATCCTGACCTATTATCTCATAATGCGGCTTAAATTTGCTCATAATATCTTTCAATTTATGTTCACTAATCTTTGTTTCTTGGACTATCATTATATTGGGCTTATCTCTCTTAAGTCTCTCTTTCAGATATCTTTGTTTCCCCTTACTATTCAGCCCTCTAATATTCCATGTTGTAATTATCATTTTAACAGTTTGAGGGGTTGTTGGAATACCTCTGACAGAGGTATGACTCTTCCTAAGTTTACCAGCATTTCTCCAACCATTTGGATGGTCTCACTCATAGGTCTTCTTCCTCGTTTTCTTCCTCCCTTCCCTGCAGTACCTGTATCTGTGCTTTGTCCTCCTTGTGATCCTAACTGTTCTAGTTGATTTATTATGACTACCCCTCTTTTCTCCTTGTATCCTTGGAACATGTCTTTGTATAATTTCTTTTGTTCTTCTTGGTTGAATCTTTCATCCAGATGCCTCCATTCATGTGGAAGTCTCTTCATGACCTGTTCCTCTTCACTTCCTTGATCCTTCTGGGAGTCTAACTCCATTTGGGTCTGGTCTTGAGGGTTTTATGTTCTCTCCCCTTCCTTCTCAAGTTCCATACTTGTTTGCGTTTTATTTTTCCCTTTGTCTACCTTTATAGGTTCTGTTGTTTCTTCATCACTATCTTCACCTTCCACTTCCATTTCCTCTTCTTGTAATACCCCAAACTTGTTCTGATTTTCCTGAGTTATTTCCTTGGAAGGTGGTTTCTGATTAGTCAGTCCTTTTTGAGGTTTTCTCTGATGAGGCACTTCTGTAAAACCTTCATCATCCTCCCTGCTCGCCGCTTCCTCCTTCCTCGCTTCTTCCTTCTTCCCAAGATCTACTGATGCTCTAGTTGCATTCAAAGGGCATGATTTGAAGAGATGACCATATTCATGGCATCTTTTGCAGCGGAATGGAATATGCTCATAGTCCACTAGTTGTTGCCACACCTCATCATGGTATTCCACTTCAATATAGTCCAGAAGCGGTTTCGTGATATTCATGTATACACAGATCCTAGCATAGGATATATATCTGCCCCTCCTGGTGGTTTCGGCCACTTTGAAAAATGTCACAATTGAGTTCCCAATACCCTCTAGGGTCTCTAGATCCCAAAACTCGATTGGGATTCGAAACATCCTGACC
Source organism: Pinus tabuliformis (assembly GCA_031772625.1). Classification (NCBI taxonomy): domain Eukaryota; kingdom Viridiplantae; phylum Streptophyta; class Pinopsida; order Pinales; family Pinaceae; genus Pinus; species Pinus tabuliformis. The sequence goes on along the minus strand of CM062814.1, from coordinate 444,558,590 downwards.
CATATTGGTGTCGCTAACGTTTTCTCCTTGTCTGGGTTGTAACATTCATCCCAGTGCCTCATAAAGAGGCATGCGTTGTTAAAGAAGTAGGGCCCCTCCTAAAATACTCTCTCCTTATCTTCCAAGTTGGCAAAAATGATCGTGAAGAAGCCCTTAGCACCTAATTTTAGGTCAATATGTCCCTTGGGTTTCCATCTCTGTTGTATCCATTTGGCCAGTTCTTTTTCAGATGACCATGACCCCACAAACTTACAGATCAAGGCATGATCTTTCATATATCCTATGTATTCTTCGAGTTTGTTGTTTGGGATTAAAAGCCTGGGTTTTTCCATCGCTCTGGGCAAGCATATGTTTCCCAACCCTACTTGCCACCGAGCCCCCATGACTAGCGCGTCCTTACCTCGTTTCCCTGTGCTTCCGTTCAATCCATTCCTGCTTGTCTCACCTACTGCTACATTTTTATAGGAGGGGATCTCTCCCCCCCACCCAAATTTGTCATTTCATTGTCAGCTCGGCCTGTATTTTGTTTACCTTCCTCCAAGTGACCTTTAACTCTCCCTTGTCCTAATCTAGTGTAGGTGGCTGCAGGCTATCCCTGCACCCTGTCCAAGTCTCAGGTCTGCCTGAGACAAACATTTCCTAAACCCTAACCCTAAACGCTTACCTTCGTCGCTCTCCCTTGTTCGCTCTCCACTATCACTATCAGTTATATCTCATGGGCACATTGGTATCCAAAAGCTCAAGAAAATATGGTCATATCATAGGTACTTAAGTAAATCTATAACTAACATAGGTACTGTTGCTACTTGGTAACAAATATACAATCATGAATAAGGGGAGAAACCGACAGCTTGACTACACTATTTCAAAGGGAGAAAAACATGCATGAAGTGATAAACACAAGGGGAAACATACTGCACATTGATATGCTTAGAATCACCAGAATAGTTTCATTAATGCTTGAAGGGTCCTAATAACTAGTCCATTACATTCAACACGTGTATCATGCAAGTCCCTCATGAACAAGCAAGTAGAACCAAAAGTGGAATCATAGAATCCAGACCCTCCGGTGCAGAATTCTGGAACCTGTATTAAGTGTTTCTTCCCCCTATTTATCACAAGAGGGGGAGCTTGGATTACAGTTAAAAGAAAATATTTGTTAGAGTATCTAGCCATCTGCTAGACTAGCTATCTCAGCATGTAAGGCTCTGCTACCCAAAATGATTACAATCGAGATTTTAGCCCTTCTTGGAAATAAACAGAAATTACAAAATAATCAGAAATAAAGAAAATTGAAAGATGATCGGAAGAAGTATCCCTCTGTTGTTCCTATGAGAACCCTCAGTCAGGCTACATCTCTGTCATCGTGTGTCCCTCTAGCTACTCAGCTAGTCCCTATTTATTTCGCCTTAATTGCCTGAATAACTCATTCTCCAGAGTTGGGATGGGTTGACTCTGAGTGCCTATCGCAGAGTAGAAATGGAGCATGTCCCGACAGTCCTTCACTGTGTATTGAAGTGAAGCCCCATGCCTCCATTTACTATCTGAAGTCGTGTGGCGAAGCATCAAATTTATTTTAGCAACCCATGTAGTCCTTAGTTTCTTGTTGTAGGGTCCTATACAGGATTAGCCCATATCGCTCTGCCATTGCCCCATACCTTTATTCAAAGTCTCAGCTATCGACCTGTCTACCTTTAAAGCTCTATGCATCACTATGGGGGCATCATTGTATCAAGACTTTTGTGGTAAAAGGCATCATATAACAGTCGGTCCCGATTTCCTTTAGCCCCCTGTGGCTTATCCCTCCTTATATTTTTTTGCATAATAGGACAGAGGGCAATGACTTGGGGCCCAACCTTTATATCAGAGATCGGAAATCGGGGGCCTTTTCAATTTGTGCCTCTGATAGCATCCTCTTGAAACTTGCGTTTATCAATCACCTTCATATTCAGCCCTTGGTTCTTTGACACCTTATGTATCATGGCCAATCCCTGCATCAGAGCCCCTTTATTGATGGTTTCCAATCGGCGAATTCCTTATGATGCCCAATGCACTGATACCTCCGATCGCTGATTTATGGGATTGATGACATCATTAGTGTCATGTGTCACTTTGTGAGTGGTGACACGTGTCACCCATTTTTGGCCCCTTTTGACCCCTTAAAACGCTGAATCTACATGCCATGTCTCATCCATACTGCCATGTCATCAACATACTTCCACATCTTGCTGACATCAGTTGCCTGTGACATTATTAGATCCAATGGTGCTCTGCCATGTGGATTCCCGAGGAGAGAGAAAAGGGCTCGCCTGCCCTTGGTTTTTTGCTGCAATCCTTTGTTAAATGGTGTTTGGCCCCTCCCGGTGCTTTAACACTATAGGCCTTAATTTCAGCTATTTAGTGCTATCGACGTATTCCTCTCGCAATTCCTTTAAGGGTTACCTGTTGTAAACATTGACTACTAATTGCGATCTGTGTGGGCTCCACTGATCACCGCTTTGACTTTCCTTTGCATTGTACGTTGACCCTTGACCGTCGATTTATGATATCGCTCCAGGACCTTCGTTATGCAGGAAGTCTACTATGCGGGACCTCCGATCATCGATAAGCCAATATGCCATGCCTTGGACCTGCCGATAGATGATTTGCAATATCAAAAATTGGCTGATCAAAGATTTCACTATCTTCCCCTTATGTTGCTTCAGAAAAGCCCTGATTTTGATTTGCAATGAGCCTGGCCCTTAGTCATTTTCTCTTTTCTTTTTTCTTTTTCTAGTTTTCAAAGGGTCCCTTCAATCTGCTCTAACTTCTGATCTAGGAGTCCATTTTTAGACTTCCATATATCGTTCGAAATCTTGTTCTGAGCACTATGAAATTGAGAGGTTTTGATTAAGCTTAGAGATATTATGTGGCTTGGAAGGTGGATTCAAAATTCACTGCTCTTTTGCACTTTGGACAGCTAAAAACTCATAATGTAGTGAGTGACAACAGACCCCTCCCACTTGCGGGAACACTTCCCTCGATGTTCTTTTGCCCATATGTAACACTAGAAATAAAACAAAATACATATTGTTTCATGGAGATTTATATAAATAACTTTACACAATATTTACAATCATATACATATTTTCCTTAACCCACAAACAAAAAGCGATAATTAGCTTTCATGGCATCAACAATTTCGCAAGTTTCCTCCTCTATCCCAAAGTACCATGCTTTGACTTGCTCTATGGCTCGATTTCAAAGCATGAGACTCTTGTTGTATAGAATTAAAGATGGATCAGGAAGGAACTCTCCCTTTGGTTCCACCTATAGCACAGACCAATCAGTCAACTGATTAAAATACTGCACATATCTTTTAAGCAAGGAGACTTGGAAAACATCATGAACTGTAATCGATGGAGGTAAACCCAACCTATATGCCACTAGTCCAGTCCTCTCAAGGATCTCAAAAGGCCCATAATACTGTGGTGCCAACTTGGCATATGTCCCAATCTTTAGGGAGATATTCTTGGGTTTAATTCTCATATAAAGATGCTCCTCGACTTGGAACATTTTGTGCACCCTATGCTAACTTGCATAGCTCTTCTGCCTATCATGTGCCACTTTAAAATTATGATTTATGATCTGAATTTGTTGCTCCATTTCCTTGGGCATATTAGGTCCAACAAGAACCCTTTTCAAAAAATCACTCCAGCTAATAGGAGCGTTGAAACTTCTTCCATACAATGCCTCAAATGTGATCATTCTTATGGACTCTTGGGATCCGTTATTGTATGCAAACTCCACAAGTGGAAGATATTCTTCCCACTCCTTAGGTTGGTGCATCACATAGATCCTTAACATACCCTCAAGGATTCTTTTAGTCCTCTCTATTTTCCTGTCTATTTGGGGATGTTATGTTGTACTAAATGCCATTTTTTCCCCAATCCTACAAATAGTTCATTAAAAAAACGTTGAAGTGAACCTAGAATCTCTATGTGACACAATTTTCTTGGGGATACCATGTAGCCTCACAATCTCCTTTATGAATATTTACACCACATCACTTACAAAGTTAGTGGACTTGACTGCTACAAAATTAGCTAGCTTGCTCTACCTATCAACCACTACAATGGTTGCATCATACTGCTTAGATGTTATAGGAAATCCTATGATGAAATCCATAGAAATTAACTCCCTCTTCCATTTCAGAATGGGAGTAGGCTACAACAATCCTATTGGATTATTTCACTGAACCTTTACCTACTAACATTCTATGCATTTTTCCACAAAATCAACCACTTCCTTCTTTAAATTTGGCCAAAATAGTATTTTTTAATGGTTGTAAGGGTTTTTTGATACCATGGATGGCTTGAATAAAGTTTATCATGTAACTCCTTCATTATCATAATTTTTTTTTCATCACTATTTGTCACATAAATTCCATTTTTAAACTTGATTAGGTTGTCCTCAGTGAGGTGATATTCTCATCCTCACCACTTTGCAGATTTTTTTCTTTCACTTATTAATATTTTCCATCCTACTGTCCAACACTTTTGACCCTTTCTACCAGGTATGTTTTATAAGAACTTATAGTTTCCAAGTGATTCAATTGAATTATTCTACTCAAAACATCGACAACCTTATTTTCCTCTCCCTTTTTGTACTTGATTTCAAAGTCAAATTAACTGTGCATGGCTAGCCATCTTGCTTACCTAGCATTCAACCTGGGTTGCCCAAAAAAAATACTTGAGTCCACTATGGTCTGTCATAAATGTAAATTTTCTGCCAAGGAGGTAATGCCTTCACATTATCAAAGCCTGAATCATGGCAGCCAACCCTAAATTATGAGTTACATAATTCACCTTATGTTCATTTAACTTCCTAGACTCATAGCATACTACCTTCCCTTCATGCATTAGAACTTCATTGAGCCCTTCCTTGTAGGCATATTTATGCACCACAAAATATTTGTCAGTATCTACAATTATCAACATTTGTGTGTTAGTGAATAACCTCTTTAACTTCTCAAAGCTTTCTGCACATTGAACCATCCACTCAAATTTCTTTCCTTTTCTCTGCAAAGTTGTGATGGGATGGCATATCTTAGAGAAATTACTGTTAAATCTCTAGTATTATCCTCCCAATCCCATGAATGATCTAACCTCATCCATATTTTTTGGAGGGTGCCACTCCAATATGGCCTTCATATTTTGAGGATAAACTAAGATCCCTTCCTTAGAGACAATACACCCCAAATAATGTATCTATGACTAAAAGAAATCACACTTTATTAGGTTTACATAAAGCTTGTGCCCCTTCAAAAATTGTAGCACTACAACCAAATGTTTTTCATGCTCTTCCTCTATCCTTGAATACTCTATATGTCATCAACAAACACAATGAAAAACTTGTATAGATATGGACAAAGCACATTGTTCATCAGACACATGAATGTGGCAGGGGAATTAGGAAGAGCATAAGGTACTACTACAAACTCATAATGCCCATATCTTGTCTTGAAATCAATTTTATGAATATTTTCCTCCTTGATTCTTACTCAATAGTAGCCTGACCTCAAGTCAATATTGGAGAAAAATGTTTCTCCCCTCAACTGATCAAAGAAATCATCAATCCTTAGAAATGGGTACCTCTTCTTGATGATCACATTATTTAACTGCTTGTAATCAATGCATAGTCTAAGGGTTCCATATTTATTCTTTACAAATAATACAGGTGCTCCCATTGGAGAAAATTTTGGCCTTATGTGGCTCTTGTCAAGCATTTATTTTAGCTGCAATTTCAGCTCGACCAACTGTAGGGTAATCATCCTATACGGTGCCTTAGATGCTGGTTCTGCTTTAAGTACTAGCTTAATAGAGAAATCTATCTCTCTATGATAAGGTAATCTCAAAACCTCCACTAGGAAGACATCTACATACAAATGAAAAACAATGCACCTCTTTAACAAATTAGCTTCGTCATCTTTAATTTCACTATCAGCTTTCTCATTCTTAGAAACTTGCACTGCAAACAATGTGTATCCTTTTACGATACTATATTTGTATTTCATAGTAGTGATCAACCTTATTGAAATGGGATTTTTCCTGCCCTGCAACACTCTTCTTGATCCTTGCTCATCTAAGCATTCAATTTCTTTTTCATAACAATTTACCTTGGTACGATGTAAATACAACCAATTCATGCCCAAAAGTATGCCATACACAACCAATGGAAATACATTCAAGTGGATTATATATGCATGCCACTGAGTTCAAATGCACAATACCTTACTCAATGGTTGATCTTCCTTTGTGTCCCAGTTGCTAGGTGAAATAGGTAGGGTTCTTCATGCAATTCCTTGATTATATTGCATTTGTCAACCAACTCTGGGCTGAAATAACTATAATGAGAACTTGTATCGATTAAAATGGAAACAATTTGATCATACAACTTACCTTCCATCTCAATGATGGATGCCCAGTGATCTTCCTGGTAGTTGTCCAGTATGATAGCAATTCGTAATTCCTCTAGGCTCAAGAGAGGAACCCAAAGGTAACCACAAACCACTTTAAAACTAGAATCTAGCCCTTCCATTTCCAGAGAGTGCTCTCTCTATATGGATCTTCAGTCACTTAGTTCTTAGGCTAGGTATTAAGATCATATAGGAATATATTTAACAATTTGATGGTAGGGAAGTGGGAAAATCCATTGGGTATGGATTCATATGGAGTTAATGATTTTTAGTGATATGAAGGGGAAAATGAGGAATCCTTAGACAACAAAAAGGTAGAAAATCATTATGGTATCTTTGTAAAATTTTGTTGTAGAGAGGTGAGTAGAGGATTAGTGGAATTTATAACATCTAAAGCATCTAGCTGAGGATGAAATTTAGATGTCACAATGGGAAGAAAACATCAAATGTTCAATAAGTTATAACAAAGCACTTAACAGTGAATTCTGAAATAAATTCTTTCTTAACTAAACATGAAGACATAACAACTCAAGCATGATTATAACAAGAGAGAAATCGACATAAACAGGAGAAACAATCACCATAGGAAATTAACACATGGATCCCTGTAAAAGCAGCCTTTAACCTATATCATTCACTGAAACTTAAGGAAAACGTACAATGCACAATGTCTTCATTATCAAACCCTGACTGTTATATGGAATTTATACCTATGGATAAGTACATCTTACCTAAGTGGGTAGTTACACTTAGAACAAGAGAAGTAATGAGGTTTAACCTTTTCCTATCACAGATAGATAAGATGAAGGAAACTACTTGTGATCCTTCACTTCCTTTGATCTCCTTTGAATTGCTCCCCTTGCTCCCGCTCAAACTGAATTCGCTCAATTGGTACCTACCAACATAAAAAAAAAGAGGAAAACAATCAAAGCATATGATCTATCTACTATAAACAAATGGAATTGACAAAATTTGAACATACATTCATCATAGATATAGACAAGAATATGGGAAAAGGAACAAACAACTTTATTGATTGATAGAAGGAGGAGTTACACCCAATGTGGTTCAATCTCATGCCACTCATCCAGCTTAGCGCAAACCATCATCACACCAATAGCATGTCAATACAATAGCATAACATTAGTTGACAATGATTTCAAGTCTCAAACCAACAATGTTTCATTACAATATCCAAATTCCAGCCGCTTGATCACTATGATGAGTGGTCAATTTATAGGGAAATGCAAGTGGTTTTGTCGTAAATTGGGCATTGAATGGTTTCCCATAATTGGAGTTAGTTTCCATGGAGAAAGGGATGAGAGGATAGAGGGTTAGTTGATCCATAGCCTATCCAAAAACGAGCTCATAGGATGAGATAAGAGATGGGTACTCTTCTAGAATGCTCTAGAATCAAGGAATATTCCTAGAATCTTATGTCAATTTTGCTCATTCTCGCCCAGCACAGGTATAAGTGGGCCTAAGTGCACTACAGTGTAGGTCTGAATGGACCTACCTGCTCTGCAGTGTAGTTTCTCCTGACCAAGGTCACGCTGGTGTCCTAAGGAGGCATTTTAGTAGGTTTTCAAGCTAGGAAACTTTCATGGATGAAAGCATTCAATTTGATGACTTGTCTAGGGCATGTAGCAACTAAATTAGGGTTTTATGAGCCCTAATTGTATTGATCTGATCATCGGGAGTGATGTGCCCAAATAGGCTTGTAAAAGCTTCCCCCTAAAGCATGAAGTCGAAAATGATAATGTTGAGTGATATGCTTTATGATGTGATGAGGATCTGAAGCGAATGGTGACCTGCATCAATTACAATACATAATATCATGATATATTTGATTTTTTCATGAATTTCTGAGGGAAGGCATACCCAGACTCAACATATAAGCTTTTCATTACATGTACATAAATCAGGTAGTCGTCTACAAATATAGACCCATGATAGGATGACCATCTGTGTAAAGCCATTGTACAGATGATTTAGTACTCTCCTGAAATCATAGCCTGGATGGATGAAACTAGATCTAGGGTCTTCTATCTTGTCCAATTGTTCAATCAAGTACGAGTATAATCATGTGAAAATTTGATCTAAAGTCGAACATGGGAAGACACCATCTGATTACTAGCCAATGATGTAAGATGTTAACATATGTGAGAGAAATCATCGATAATGATAATGATTCTCAAGGTACTACAGTACATTCTACATGGTGTGAATAGATGTTTTGATGTCGAACACCATACAAAGTCTTTTGGTCGAAGGCCTGTGATGTCAACCTATCGCTGGAAGCGAGAAAATTTCCATTGATGTATGCAAGCCTCAAGGTAGTGGAAGGGTGTTTCTAAGTCAACTTCTTAGATAATGTGCTGATGTTGACAAGAAGCGACTCATCACAGGAAGGCCTTGATGTATCCCCCATCAACAACACAAAACGAGTGTAATGATTTTGAAGACAGAATGTGACTGACGACACAATGTTCAGGAATGGTGATCATGAAAATGAAGGTTTATGATTACTGTAAAGGATGAAGGTTACTGAGTGACTTCTTTTGAACATGTCAGCGACACTGGATGAATTGGAAGAATTGACCCAAAACTAAAGTGATGGATAGTGTGATAGACTATAGGTATGATAACCATTAAGTAGATAACCCAACCCAAGTAGTCACAGAGATGAAGTGAAAGTGTCATTTTCAAGAGCGACTTGCTACCATAAAGTGTTTTATCCATTTTCCCATTTTCCCCAGTCATTGCTGACCAATACCTCTTTATTTTTTAACAAGATTGAGGAGTCTAACATATGCTCATAGTACAATTCCACCCTTCGAGTGAATCCATCGCTATGTGATGTTATAACCATAAAACAAGAATTTACCAAGTCATTTTTACAATTTGATATTTACCATTTAGTTTTGTGCTTTGAACCAGTTTTTACCTCGAACTTCAGCAGCTGATTATGGGAGATTATGTGGATCATTCTTCGTGCTGTCAGAACAGGTAGAAGATCTACCTCTTCTCTTTCATTTAAGGTCATTCTTTTTCAATTTCAAGAATATTGTTTTAGGGTTTCGGGGTCCCTAGGGAAAACATAATATTCCCTAGGATTAGAGCAACCTAATGCATCGAAAATTGCGGTGCAGTGTAGTCAAGCAGAAGGGTAATTACTCTGCAGCACACTATCTCAAGACTAGGGCTACACTGGGCGCAATTTCAAAATTTGTTTCATCATTTTTATCCAAAATATCTTCAGTTTTTTACATGAAATGGATCCTAACTAAGCCTATGGTGTGATTTTAGACTTTGATCGGATCAGAATGGCTATCACTTGGTGTGAAAGAGAACATGAAGAATAGGATATGGTTGCCCTAAATGATCCTGGTACTGTTGATGCCCTCAAAGATTGTGGGTTACTCAATATTTCATGTTATCCAAGATGAGGCAACAGTTAGAACTATTGCAGTTCTTGGTTCATTCATGGGATCCAGCAGAACGTGATTTTCACATAGGGGACAACATGCTCCCTATATTGATTGATGATATTTACTTTCTCACAAGATTGACGATATGTGGTGCCCCCATTTCTCTTTCAGGTTCTTCCCATGGGGGTGAATCAGTGATGGACTACATTCAATAATTTTTCCGGCCAGGTACATAGCCTAGCAAAGATGGGAAGATAAACATCAAGGATGTTCATGATTTGCCCTTGCGAACAAACCTCTTTAATATCCCAAAGTTGGCAAGTAGTGTGACACTTCATATGGTGAATAGATCATACATGCAGTATGCGCTCGAGTGTCTTGAGCCAACTATATTCAACTAGTGTGAAGAAATACTTTCTTCAATGAAAGAGTAGCTGACTAAAGTAAAAAGCGGTAAGACGAAAATTTTTGGCTATGGTTCAATCTTGATTGCTTTTACTTTGGAGAGAATTCCATTGATGCAACCTCAGCATGTGTCACTGAGTTTAACTAGTTCTAGAGATCCAAGGATGTAGATATGGGTAGATTTAATGGATAGACATGATGGTCAGTCATCAATCTTATTTTCTACTGCATTCTTTAGTTGGCTCCATCGACAACATCTTGTCATCGAAGAGCATCCATATGCAGGGATGGCTTTTCGTGGAGATCCAGATTTGAGATTATCAGTGGGTGCTCAATGGGGTGTTATAGGTAAACTATTTTGACCATGTGTTTTTTATTTTTTGAGTTTTTACATGTTTTTTTGTTTTTTTATGTTTCCAAGACTAAACTGAAAATGTTCTCATGCATACAGATGTTGGCACTATTCGACCAATGGGTCATCAACAGGAGGCGAGTGAACCAGTGAGGAGAAATGTTGGAAGAGTAGTTCTCCAGGATTTGGATCTGAACAGAGACACTGGTGGAGTTTCAGTATCGTATTGAGGGGCTAATCCTCAGTATATCTGATGTTCAAATCGAGGAGTTACCGATGACACTACAGAGTGATACTATTGGTGTACCTAGCCATTGGATGAGGTTATTGCGCATGATAGCTCAGGCATGACCTGTTATCATGAGCATCATTAGATCTTCTTAGGATGATTTACTGTATCCATTTTGAGATTTTGAGGTCAGATGACCAACATGTCTTGGACCAAATTTTTGTAAAAACTTTGAACATCTATCTATTTTACTTTCATTGTTTATATATGGTTATGTAATCCTATTCAACTATTGATGTGAATTCAAATTTTACTTTTTACAAATGTCGTAAATGTCTGTTTAACACATAGTTTGCTAAAGAATCATTCAATGTGTTAAAGTTTCTAGAAATGTGTTGATATTGAATGTAATCAAAATTTCTTTCTAAGAGATGAACTCTAAGGAACATATGATAAATAGTTGGATTTCGGATGGTATAAACATTCGTAAGTTGTAGTACGATAAGTTGCGAGTCGAGCCTAATGATGATTCGGTGAAATCCAAGTGAAATGGCATCAGAGAGGAGTTGGATCAATGTGCTATACTCAATCATATTGTTTGTAGAACGACCGACACAAATCTCTTGAAAACTCATTAACTCGCCACTTGGAGCGAATATGGCCCATGTTACAGAAGATAGGTTATGCGTACTATGACATTTGCAACAAATGCAAAGTGGATTACATAACCACATAAAAACTCTAAAAGTCACACTGTGACACACACACACAATTAAAGCATATATACAGTGTTTTTACTACGCACAATCAAGCATAGTAACGTTTAAGGTACAACCCATATTAGGGTTGCGACAATGGTATTCCATCGTAATCAACCAACTCGTAAGTACCTTTTGCCAAAGCATGCTTGAAAATGTAGGGGCCCATCCATAGTGGTTCAAATTTCCCTGCTCCTAATTTATCGGCTTCTTGATCATAAAGCAAGAGAAGGTCTCCTTCTAAGAATATGCAAGGCTTGACATTCCGGTCATATTGCACCTTAATTCATTTCTTATGTGCTTTGTTGGCGAATGCAACTTCATGACATGTTTCATCTAGATGGATGAGTTCTAAGAAACATGCTTCCTCATCATAAGTGTCAGGTAACAAGTCAATTGCAAGTTTTAGTTATGAAATTTCACATTGTATTGGCAAGATTGCCCCCAGACCATACACCAATTAAAAAGGTGTGAATCCAGTTGCATTTCTTACCAAGATTTGGTAAGCCCAAAAAGCTGAGTACAGGATCAAATGCCAGTTTCGTTTGTGAACTCCTATCATTCGTTGAAGCATTCGCTTAAGGATTTTGTTGATGGCTTCAACTTGTCCATTATCTTGTGGATAATAAGGAGTAGAACTATCATGTGAAAGTCCTAACTTGGAAATTTTAATTCAACCATCATGTGGCTACGAAAATGCCAACCATGATCTATAACTATAGCTTGTGGTACACCATACCGTGCAACGACATGGTTGAAGAAAAAAAGTGCAGTTGTCTCACCATTGTTGTTTAATGTAGGCATCGCTTCAGCCCATTTCATAAAATAGTCAACAACAACAATAATATACCCATGCACCCCAGCCGAGGGAGGGTTACATGTCATGAAATCAATGCCCCATTTTTTAAATGGTCCAATAGCAACAACAAGATGCAATGGTGCAGGTGGTAATTGAGTTTTATGGTAAAAAATCTGGCATGCATGAAAACTTCTAACAATAGTAATGCAATTGTTAAATATTGTTGGCCAGAAGTAACCAACATGGAGAATCTTCTGTGTGGTAGCATAACCAAATAAATGTCCACCACAAGCACTAGAATGGCAATCATTAAAAACTTTCATGATTTCCTCATGTGTGAGGCACCTCCTTAAAATCGTATTGATACCACGACGGTAAAGGGTGTTGCTAATGATTAGATAATCTTTAGCTTGATATCGAGTACGTCCTATCGTGAGCGAGAGATATTGTGCCGAAAAGTTTGGGTTTGTAGATAGATAAGTATATCTCCATACCAAGGGTCAGATGATGAGATCAGAAATAGAGACTCATCCAGAATTGATGGTTCCATTGTTGAGTCGATGGCGCTAGAGGGAAGGTCGCAAAGAAGCTCAACAAAAACTAGATATTTCTTTGACTTGGACTTGATGAATTCTAAATCAAATTCCTACAAAATGATGATCCATTTTGAATATTTTCCCCCGAGCAATTGACGTGACAAGATGTATGTCATAGGGTTGCAATTCGAAATTACAGTGATCTTTCGAAGCAGGATATAAAGGCGAAATCTCTGTACATCTTGAACGAAAGCCAAAGCTAACTTCTCAATGTAAGAATACTTAACTTCCATATCATTGAGATTACGGCTCAAATAATAGCTTGGACGTTCAATCCCATCTTCTTCTTGGACAAAAACCATAGAAATGGTTGTATCTATAGCAGCGAGATACAGGAAATAGTCCTTTTGATAATTAGGGGCATACATTAATGATGCTCGGATCAGGGCATCTTTGAGAGCATCAAAGGAAGCTTGAGCAACCTGGTCCCAATGGAAGGGAGTTCCCTTTTTCAAAAGATGAGTAAATACTTTAGCCATTTTGGCATAGATGGGAATGAATATCCTTAGAAAGTTAACCTTCCCTTGGAGTCTTTGTAACTAGTCGAGTTGAATTCCTTCTTTGGACACTACGAAACCAATCAAATGACTAGAACCAACACAAAACACACATTTATGTGGATTGAATCAAATTTTGTAGTGTAGACTCCGTAAAAATATGGCTCTTAAATGTTGCGGGTGATCAGCCTGTTTCCGTGAATGAGCAGGTAAGTCATCTAGATAGGGTTCAACAATGTGTTTGATGTCGTGGAAGGCATAATTCATTGCCCTCTAAAAGGTTCCCCAACGTTATTGAAACCAAAAGGGAGTTTCCTATATGTGAATGTTCCCCAGGGACAAATAAAGGTAGTTTTATATTGGTCTTCTGGGCGGATATCGATCTGATTATAGCCGGAAAAGCCATCCATAAATGAAAATATTTCACATTAGGCACAGTCATCAATTATTTGGTTGATAAAGGGAGTGGGATAGTTGTCCTTTGGACAAGCATTCTTAACATCCCTATAATCAACACACACTCATATTGTTCCTTGTTTCTTCATGACAAGAACAAGATTAGTAACCCAATCAGTAAGAGGAATGGGGTATATGAAACCATCATGAAAAAAAAATTCAACTTCTACTTTTATGGTAGCAGTCTTCTTCAGATGAATAGGATGGAAGCACTATCGTACCATCTTGACATTAGGATACATTTTAATATCGTGTTCATATATACTAGAATCAATACCTGGCATTTCCTCATATGACCAAGTAAATATATTGTGGAATTCACAAAAAAGAGCATGGTAAGTTTCAGGTTCTGATGGAGAACAAGATTTGCTAACATGGATGTTTTCTACAATTTCAGGTTTGGTTGAAATATCGATAGAAATGGTTTCTTTGATATTCAATAAGTTTCGCTCGGAATTGACTATGTCTATAAATACAAAATTTGAAAGGAAATCAACGATTGAAGGGTGATATAGTTCATTTGGAATATATTCTATGTGATATGGAAGATGGGATCGACGATGATAATCTGCCCATGGTTCTTCTTTTGTCATCATTGATTGGATGATTCCTTCATTAGTAGAAAATGTACGTGAAAAAGGATCAGAGGAAGTACAATATTCTAACGAACGATCAACCCATACAATTGGTGATGATGGATTTGGATTTGTTACACAATCCAAAAAGATTGATTGCTATGCAAGCTCAATGGGGCTTAGTGGCATGGTTTCATTATGCATGTCAACTTTAGAATTATTGGAAATATTCCATGAGTCAAATGAAGTGGAATATATCATGTTACAAGTCTCAACTTTTGCAACTTCTGCCATTTGTGATGGTGACAGTAGCAAAAAAGTGCCCATTAGGGAAGAATCTTTGAAGAGACCTACTCCAATGTTATGAAGAGATAGCGGGCGTCTATGAACTAATGGAACACTTCCAGTTGCCTATGAACTAGAGGCGAAGAAGGCAATTTGATAAATTACTGTGATTCTGCCTTATTACTGTGATTTTTCCTTTATGAGGGAAAGCGATCATACGAAAGTATGTTGAAACCATAGCAGCCAGAGTGTAAACCCACAGTCTTCCTAGTAAAATGTTATAGTCAAGGGGTCTGTCAATGACCTCAACTTCAACAGTTACAGTTTTGTCCCCTAGTTCTATCTATAGGTTACTTATAATTCCACAAGGTGTATAAGTGTGACCATCAAAAGCTTTTAATGTTGTAGGTGATCGTGACAAAGGTGATGAGCCAAGTGTTTTCCAGCAATTCATTAACATGATACAAGTAGATGCACCTTTGTCAACAATGGTTCGGTGAATAAGTTTATTCAAAGCATTTACTTGGATCAAGAATGCTAACTGTGATGGTAATTGTGGCGTATAACCTGCATGGTTAAAAACCACAAGATTGGAATCTGTTGGATCAATTCCACCAATTGCTGACAATAAAGCCTTCTTTCAGGAGGGACGATTTTGAGGCACCTCAAGTGTCAACATAGCAGAAGGTGATTGAGCCAAATCTTCTACTATGTTATAATTTTGCATTCCTCTAGCTCGAGGGTTGAATGTAGATTTATGAACAACTTCCTTAGGTGTTTTTATTGTTAACTCTGGTGCAATGGGTGGTGGAATGGAATTGTATTAAGTCAAAGTCAAAGTATTAGGCTGATCTATAGCCTAGTTGTTCAACGACAACGATGTATTACCGTAATCTTTACTTCGAGTAGTCACCAAAACATCAGCCTTAGGCTTAGTGGTGGATAGCATAAGAACTTGTGAAGTGGAAGCATGATTTGTGGCAACCAAATGAGTCTCTAGGTTTGGAAAAGCATCTGTCAACGTAGTGGATGTACTAGAAGTCTTAAGAAATTTTGAGACTTCAGAGCAGTGAGGACAGTCTCGCGTAAATCTCCCATCATTACAAATTAAACATGCGTAACTAGGTTTCCTAATCGGAGAAGAGGAATCAGATGATTTCTCTTGAGGGGGAGAATTTTGTTTCTTTTTCGTTTTCACCTTTTTCTTGCTTCTAGGTTGCTTTTCATTTTTACCTTTGTCAGATGACACAACATTTATTTCGGAAGCAAGTGTATTATTAGGTGTATTAGAAGTTTGATTTGAAATAGAAAGTGTTTGAATAGATGGTATAATTGATGTTTGAGTGCTTGAAGAACCTATCACACCATCATTGGCATGAGAGTCCTTACTGGATGGAGGTGGTGGAATAGTAAAATCTGGTCTAGGTGCATTTGAAATCTTATCATAGAGCATGCCATACTAGGTGTAAATCAAGTCTAAGTATTGGGCATGAGCAATTACTTGCTCTTCGGTAACAACTTCTCCTTTAGCCACATCCTTGGTGATAGATAGAAACAAGGATTTAATAAACTACTTAGCTAAAAGATGATAAGGAACAAAAGTCTTGACCATTCGACGATGATGGCGCCACTCATGAATATGATCATAAATGTGAGTAGCAGTGGTCTGTTTAGAGTTGGTAAACAGTTTCGTTCTAGTTTCATATCTGATAGGTAATTGGAAGTGGGTTAGAAATGTAGTGGCTAAGGATGTGAAGTTGTCAAATGAAGCTCGTGGTAATTCAATATACCACTTTGCAGACGGACCATTAAGCGTTCGCTAGAAAAGACATAGTCTTACTGAATTATCATTTAGGGATTTGGATGAACACCATAAATGGAAAGTCAAAACGTGATTGGATGGATCTTCTCCAGGGTTGCCATTGAAATTAGGAATATCAGAAGGCAATTTGTTTGGAATCACCAGCCACTAAGGTACATAAAGAATGGGATCTTTGGTAAGCCGATTTATATCCAGTAATTCAAGTGTTGCGACAAAAGGCAATTGTCGATTTAGGTCGCGTTGAGTGTAACCAGGGTAAGATGGAATTGCCTAGGCAAAAGGCCTTTTCATACCAGCATAAGGAATCTGTTGATGGTAACCTTGATAGGGGTAGGTTTGTTGAGCATATCCATTATAAGGTGGTTGTTGGGCACCAGGATAAATTTGTTGTTTTCCAAACCCAACATAGGTTGTTTGATCGGGACGTGGGTAAGCTTGTTGTTGACCAAACCTAGCATAGGCTTGTTGACCAAGTCTAGGATAAGTTTGGTCCTATTGGAATTGAAGTTGTTGACATTGTGGCTACCACGATTGTTGATGTAACGGTTTTTGCCCACCAATGTAAGTTTGACCAGGTTGTGAATAAATAGACCAGTATAAGTCTGATTCATCCCAGTTAATGGTAAACTGGCCTAAGGTTGTTGGATTTCAGACACAAACAGTTGTTGTAAAATGGCCTGAGAAGATTGAGTCTGTGGACCTGACACTTGAGGGTTAGAGGTTGAAGGACCAGCTTTCAAAGGTTTAGATTCAATCAACTGAGATTGCGGCTGTGGTAAAGTCATAACGATGGGCATAGTAGGTATAGATGAAACAGATTGCATTGGTTGTGATGGATACACAAGCCTTGGTTGAACGGGAATTGTAGGCTGCCATTGACAAACAATCATTCCAGAATAAGTTAGACCTAAGATGATGGTATACTGCCATATGATGCCCTCCCAGAAAATGGAGGATAAGAAGATTGGGAATATTTTTCTCCATATGGAGGTAATCCAGTGTAAAGTGGATGCATTGGACGGTAACTAGATGGACTAGCTTGATATTGACTTGATGGATCAAACTATTCAGTATCCATAAGTAAAGAACTAGGTAAAATTCCTATGGAGGACATGGGTGAAGACCATGGACTAGAAGAAACACTGTAGTGAGTTCCATATAATGATTGGTAGCCTGGTGAGACAGACATGCCACCATATAGATGTGACTTAGGTGTTGTGGTAAACATCGAAGAAGTAGCAATAGTAGATGTTGTTGCAATTGTAACAGATGATGCAGTTTGGGATGTTGTTTCAGCCATAGTCAAATGACCCAATAAATGTCCTAATGAATCTATGGGAGTTTGAAAGTAAACAAGATCAAAAGGAGCAGTTAACTAAGGATAGGAAGGATAAAGATAAAGCCCTCGTCAAAATAGAGTTGGAGTTCTGGGGTGAAGTTTCTTGTTCAGATTCCTCTTCAATAGCAATCAAACTAGGTGGAAGGATTTCAATGTCAGGTCTGTAATAGATTTCCGGTGTTTGACTTTGTGGTAAAGGAGAAGTTTCAACATTTATATATGTCCGAGGATAAACCGATCGATCGTCTTCTAGTACGGGAACAACTTCTGATTGTTCAACTTCGAGATCCAAGTGTTCTAGTAAAAGAACAAAGGGTCCAGGATGAATTTATTGAACAACTTCTGGTTGAACTATGATAGGTTTGGGATCAACTTCAAGTTGAATAGATTCAAGTTCAGAAGTAATTTCTTGTTGAACAACTTTTGGTTGAGTATCAACTTCTTGTTGGACAACTTCAGTTACCGTTTCACTAAGTTCACTTTTAGTGTCCTCAGGTAATTGTAAAGGTTCCACTTTAGTAGTAGATAAATCAATAATAGTAGGAGTAACTGGGATCATGATACTTACCAGTATAGGTGACTTTGGTAAATGAGATGAAGAACCAATATTTTGTGATGTACTAGACTCAGTTAAACAAGACCTATTTTGTCGACTAGGTGTAGCTTCAGGCGGCAAAGGTGGTGTTAGGATATTCCGACACATAGGATATAGTTAAGTTCAACTTGGTCTAGTATAGAGTTAGGTTAGAGTTAGGTAAAGTGTGTTTCTTTACCGTTGTACATTTTGTAACTTACAATCCGACGGTCACGATATGTAGTGATCCGACGGTTCACTCTCACCTCGGTATTACCGACACTTGATCCGTGGCTTGACACCCGATTGGTCCATGAGTTCTATTTAAAGCGCATGGAGGGTCATTGTTCGGGTAATCCGTGCATGAGAGAAGCTTATGTAAATTTTCATTCTTTGATTAATAAATTGCCTGTAGTACCCACGTTGGGACAGGCCGTGGACTGTTTCCCTCCTTGCACTCTGAGGGTTTTAACCACGTCAAAAATACTGGTGTATTGATTTGAGATCTGGTTGTGAGCGGTGTCCTTTTGGTATTCTTTCTGTGGAACTTACCCTGTAAATTCCTACATGGTATCAGAGCTATTTGAGGGCCGTGTCCGTTGGTGATCCAAATCTGAAGCCGGTAGAACTGCATGCGGCTGTCGTTTCCTAGATCTGCTGTTTTGACTGCTTTCGGGCCGAGAGGACTGCTCTGTTGCGTTCGGAGCATCTGTTCCAGTGAGGAACCCCTTTCGTTTCACGCGAAAAGGTTTCCGGTAGCCCTAGCTGCGTCATTTTTTCAGATCGGGAGGTATACAGTGTTTTTTTTTTGCAGTTTACTGTTATTTTCTCTCTGCTTATTTCGGTCTCAGTTTATTTAGCCTTTTTTTAACCGGATCTATACCTTTCATTTCTGCGTATGCTCTTTGCCCTGCGACTCTGTGCGATCTGGGCAAATCAGAAACAGAAAGGAAGGATTTTTCTCATGCGTATGCTCTTTTCCCTGCACCTTAGTGTGATCTCGGAAAATCAGAAACATTGAGAAAAATATTTAGTTTTTCGGCTAAAGCTAACTTTGAGATTTTTTTTAAATTTCTAGTTTTTTGGCTAAAGCTAACTTCGAGCCGCAAGGTTCGTTTTTCTTTGCATATTCGTGTTGGGTTTTGTGTTTTGTGTTTTGTAGGGAAAAAGAGCTTTCTCAAGGCAAGCACGCAAACCGAGCCCCCCCCCCCCCCCTCTCTCTCTCTCTCTCTCTCAAATTTTTTGTATAGATCAATTGGTTCAAAGCTATTTTAAGAGAGTAGAGGTCTTGGGTTCAAGTCTCCATTTTGTGGGGGCGGATTTTTTCATTCCCGCACATTCGCGCACTTTGCCGGCTACTTCAACAATTATTTTTCAAAAAGCCATAACTTCTTCATCCGGAAGCCTTTTTCAGAGCCGTTTTTTTTAAAACCGCCTATTTTTTCGAGATCTATCCATTGGAACACCTACTTTCAGCATCTTCAGCTTCAGTTTTTTTAAAAAATGGAAAGCCCATGCCAAGTCATTCTTGACAGCACTAACTACTTCCAATGGGTAGCCTACATTGAAGATTTACTTAGAAGTAAAGGTCTCTTCAGAATAGCCACAGACCAAGAGAAGAAACCAAAAGATGAAGACAAGGCGGAAAAATGGGAAAATAGACAAGATCAAGCACGTGGTTTGATAGGGATGTCTATTTCTCCTGATCTTAGATTCCACATTGCGGAACTTGAGACTCCTCATGAAGCATTAGAAAAACTTGCTAAAGTTTTTGGGATTAAAAATGAAATTAGAGCCCATCAACTTGAAAATGAGCTGCATACTTTGGATCCTAATAATTTTTCTTGCATTGAAGATTTCTTGTCCAAATTCAAGAACCTTAGATATCTCCTGGAAGGTGTTAAAGTTAAGAAAGACGATGGTAACCTTATTTATTCCATCCTTACTAAGTTGGGACCAGCCTACTCTGTATTTGTTTCCACTTTCCATTCTACAAGAGAAGCTTTCATTTGTCAAGGACAAGACTACAAGCCCCCTTCCTTTGACTCCTTTTGTGATTCCTTAATAAGAGAACAAGAAAAACTCTTACACCTTGGTCTTCTTAATCTTGGAAACTCTTCCACGAAAGCGTTAGCCGCCCAGCAGCAACCAAATTCAAAAAATCCTAAGAAGTCATATCCTCAAAAGAATGGTCCTAAACCATTTCAGCCTCAAAATGAAAGATCATTTCAGCAAAATGATAAGACCAATAAAAACAAATGGAAGAAGACTGATAGACATTGTAACTTTTGTAATCGAGATGGCCACTTAGAATCTAAATGCTTTAAGAAGATGGAAGCCTTGGAAGCCGCAATGAAGAAACATAACATCCATGTGGAGCCTACTTCAACTTCAACTTCCGGAATGGCACTTTCTGCATCTCATTGTCAATCATCTCAGTCTGGTTATGCATTAAATGTATCTTCTTCTTCTTCTCATTCTCATGAGTGGCTCATTGACTCTGGAGCCTCTTGTCACATGGCCAAAAACCAAGCCATGTTTTCTTCTTTAAATGATTGTAACACCAAAAATATATATATTGGTGATGATAGATCTCTTAATGTTGTAGGGACTGGAACTGTTCATCTAGACAATGGTCAGTTTAATGATGTATTATGTGTTCCAACCTTATCCTGCAACCTTCTATCTGTCTATCAGATAACTCATTCAGGTGAAGGTAAAATTGTTGAATTTTCACCTCATGATGTTGTAATCAAGGATCTAAAAGATCCTAAACAGATTCTAGCTACTGGTCTTGCTGATGATTCCAAAAGGTTGTATAAGTTTCACAACTTTGGGTCATCCAATCTTCCCTCAGTATTTGTTGCTCATAATGATGAAGTGAGCAAACTTTGGCATGAGCGATTTGGTCACTTAAACTATCGCTCCCTTCAGCATCTATGTAAATAAAATATGGTGACAGGTCTTCCTATGGTATCTTGCAGAGATGGTGTTTGTTCCGGATGTGTACTCGGAAAACATCATCGGGACAGTTTTGACAAACGTGCCTCTTGGCACGCCTCAGCCCCTTTACAGCTTGTGCACAGTGATTTATGTGGTCCTCTTCCTGTTGCTTCATTCTCTGGCTGCAAGTACTTCTTAACTTTCATTGATGATTTCTCCAGACGCACTTGGGTATACTTCTTAAAACTCAAGAGCGAAGTATTTACCACTTTTTTGGCCTTCAAAGCATTTGTTGAAAAACAATCTGGACATCAAATTCTTAAGCTAAGAACTGATAATGGTGGAGAATATGTTAAAAACACATTCATCAACTTTTGCACCGAAAATGGAATTCAAATGCAACATACTGTTCCATACACTCCACAACAAAATGGTGTAGCTGAAAGGAAAATCGCACCTTAAAGGAAATGGCTAATTGTATGCTGCAATCTAAAGGACTCAGTCTTAGTTTTTGGGCCGAAGCAATTAATTGTGCAAATTATATAATCAATCGCACTCCTACTAAGGTTCTAGAGAATATCACTCCAGAAGAAGCTTGGAGTTCCATTAAACCAGATGTAAGTCACTTTCGTGTGTTTGGAAGTGAAGCATGGGCCCATATTCCAGATGAAAAGCATAAAGCTTTAGAACCTAAAAGTGAGAAATGTACTTTTGTTGGATATTCTGAAGATGTAAAAGGCTATAGACTTATTCCATTTAAGTCCAAAAATGTTATCATTAGAAGAGATGTAAAATTTGATGAAAATAAATCGGCCTGCGAGCCTAGTCCGGCGGATGTGCCACCTCTTCCTATCTCTTCTATCTTTGAAAACATTTCTTCTTCAGATGATGAAAGCGAGGATGATAATCCTCCCCCACCTTCTCAGGATCCTCAACTTCCACGATGGGTCCGTGCCACTCGGGATGCAGCAGGTGATCTTGCCGGTGATCCTACAGATCAGCGACGTACACGTTCTCAGTTTGAAAGAGCCTCTTCTTTACTGGCTCAAGCTCCAGTAAATCATGATCCTGACACTTTTGCAGAAGCTTCAGGCCATCCACATTGGGAAGCAGCTATGAATGAAGAATATCATTCATTGATGACAAATGATACATGGGATCTTGTTCCTCTACCAAAGGGACGCAAACTTGTTAGATGTAAATGGGTTTACAGAACCAAGTATGGACCAGATGGGAAAGTTGATAAACATAAAGCTCGTCTCGTTGCTAAGGGCTTTTCACAGGTTGAAGGCATTGACTACACTGAAACCTTTTCTCCTGTTGCCAAAATGAACTCCATCCGCCTTGTTCTTTCCCTTGCTGCCTCTTTAAAATGGGAAGTCCATCAGATGGATGTTAAATCTGCCTTCTTGCATGGGGACTTGCAGGAAGAAATCTATATGGAACAACCCATTGGCTTCATACAAACAGACTCCAGCCTTGTTTGTCGACTTAAGAAATCCCTTTATGGCCTCAAGCAAGCTCCTCGGGCTTGGTATGCCAAAATGGATAGCTTTCTTTTAGAATCTGGCTTTTCTAGGTGTCATTCTGACAATACTGTCTACACCAAGAAAGAGGGCAACTCTCTTATCATCCTTGTTCTTTATGTTGATGATCTTATTCTTACTGGTAGTGATCCCAACCTTATAAACCATGTGAAGTCCAGCCTTAAAAAGAAATTTGAAATGACAGACTTAGGACATTTACACTATTTTCTCGGTCTTCAAGTCTTGCAATCCCAAGAGGGTATTTTCCTTTCCCAGTCCAAGTATGCTTGTGATATTCTTCGTCATTTTCACATGGAAGACTGTAAGCCAGCCCTTCTCCCTTTCAGTCTGGAGTCAAACTTTCAGTCTCTTGTACCTCTCCTGAAGTTGATGCTACCTTATACCGTCAACTTGTCGGAAAACTCCTGTATTTAACCCATACTCGTCCTGATCTTTCCTTTGCTGTTGGCCTTGTTGCGCGTTTTATGCAAAACCCCCGTGAAAGTCATTGGAAAGCAGCTAAAAGAATACTTCGTTATGTTCGAGGTACAGTACAGTTTGGGATTCATTACAGTGCCAAAGCAGCTCCTCTGTTAGTTGGTTTCACTGATTCTGATTGGGCTGGTGACCCTGATGATCGGAAGTCTACTGCCGGTTATGTCTTCACTCTTGGTTCAGGACCTATTACATGGGCTTGTAAGAAACAGGCTGCCATTTCTCTTTCGTCAGCAGAAGCAGAGTATCGTGGTGCCGTGGAAGCTAGTAAGGAAGCCTTGTGGCTTCGTCAGATCCTATCAGAGTTTGGCTTTGAGCAGCAGCATTCAACCACACTTTGGTGTGATAATCAAAGTGCCATTCAGCTATGCAAAGATCCAGTCCAGCATCAGCGCAGCAAACACATTGAACTACACATGCACTTCATCAGAAAGCTCATTCATGACCATGTTCTTGAAGTGCAATATTGTCCAACAGATGATCAGGTTGCAGACATCTTCACAAAGGCTCTCACAGAGGCGAAGTTCACTAAACTTCGATATATGCTTGGAGTTCAGGAAGTTGTCACTAAGGGGGGATAGGCTCTAGTGCCTCCTTCCTTCTCCTATTGTGTCATATTTGTAAATCCTTCAATCCTATCCCAAGTTGTTCTTAAGGGGGGATGTTAGGATATTCCGACACATAGGATATAGTTAAGTTCAACTTGGTCTAGTATAGAGTTAGGTTAGAGTTAGGTAAAGTGTGTTTCTTTACCGTTGTACATTTTGTAACTTACAATCCGACGGTCACGATATGTAGTGATCCGACGGTTCACTCTCACCTCGGTATTACCGACACTTGATCCGTGGCTTGACACCCGATTGGTCCATGAGTTCTATTTAAAGCGCATGGAGGGTCATTGTTCGGGTAATCCGTGCATGAGAGAAGCTTATGTAAATTTTCATTCTTTGATTAATAAATTGCCTGTAGTACCCACGTTGGGACAGGCCGTGGACTGTTTCCCTCCTTGCACTCTGAGGGTTTTAACCACGTCAAAAATACTGGTGTATTGATTTGAGATCTGGTTGTGAGCGGTGTCCTTTTGGTATTCTTTCTGTGGAACTTACCCTGTAAATTCCTACAGGTGGTTTACTCGCTGTCCTCCGCGAACGATGGGGTAAAGGTTGATTTTCCTCCATGATTGCTGATTGATTTTATTACAAAAAGAAATAAACAAAAAGAGGGAAATCTAGGCAAAAGGATTACCAAGTAACTGTGAACTGCAATATACAGCCTCAGTAAACCAAGGACTTAACATACGTGTAGGCAATCTCTCCGGATGTTGTTTTTGGTGTATCACAGTATACAAGGCGGTTGACGTAGTTACCTATGGATGGATAGCAACCTAATGTAGTTGTCCCATATATACTCGAAAGTACGTGGAGGCCCAATCCGTGTTAGCACTGTCTAATGTGAAACCGCATAGTGAGATATTTCCTTTATACTTTTCGTACTATAACATCACCCTATATACCCGAAAGTATGTGGAAAAGCTATGATATACTTACGTACATGGAATGAAGTATCACAATCGGAATGTATCACAGACCATTAGCGACAGCTGCTATGTTTAACAATGTCGGAACATGTCTCTAGCCTAGAACTCTAAATGTTATGCATTAAGTTACAATGCTCCATTAGGTTAATTGAGATAAATTTTAGTTGATCTTGTTTAAACGTTTTTCTTTCAGGTTTACCGCATGATGTTTCTGAAACTCCTAGAATGAAACTATGATGAGAAACATTCTTTTCATTTGATTTAAACAATGACAACCGTAACTAAAAGGGATAGATCAATCCGAATCTTTAAACAAAGAGCATAGAGCACATCTAATGTAACTTTCCCTATACCATTCTTACAAGCACACACAAACTTCTAAATGCATTATGCATGTTTTCCTTTTCATTCTTTTAATGTTTAGATGAACATACGGAAACTAAATGCACAAATGATCAATCAATGCTTTTCACAAGAAATGAAGACTTTACGATAGTTTTTTTTCAAAGAAATGAAGACTTTATGACAATTACTTTTTAGAAAATACTAATCGATCTTTCAACAAACAACATCAGAAGGAAATTTGGAGAAAATCAAGCAAAATATGGGTTTTTTAGCTTGATAGGGATCAACACAACCCTGTGTGAGAGATAGTGCACTGCAGAGCATTGTTTCAAGACCAACACTGCACTGATTCTAGAGAGCCCAATCAGGAGACATTTAAGCACACTTTTTGACCAAAAAACACTTCAATATTACTGAAAAGAGATCAATGAAGTCAAGTAAGGTCTACTAGGATATAATATGACAAGGGTAAACTATTAGGAATGACAGTCGCTCCCCAGTATGGTTGCCAATTTGTTATATGGAATTTATACCTACAGATAAGTACATCTTCCCTAAGTGGGTAGTTACACTTAGAACAACAGAAGTAAAGAGGTTTAACCTTTTCCTATAATAGACAGATAAGATAAAATAACCTACTTATGATCCTTTGCTTCCTTTGATCTCCTTTGAATTGCTCTCATCGCTCCCGCTCAAACTGAATTCACTCAATTGGTACCTACCAACATAAACAGAAGACGACAACAATCAAAGCATATGATATATCTACTATAAACAAATGGAATCAACAACATTTGAACATACATTCATCATAGATATAGACAAGAATATGGGAAAAGGAACAAACAACTTTATTGATTGATAGAAGGAGGAGTTACACCCAATGTGGTTCGATCCCGTGTCACTCATCCAGCTTAGTCCAAACCCTCATCACACCAATAGCACATAAATCTAGCAACATAACATTACTTGACAATGATTTCAAGTCTCAAACCAATAATATTTCACTACAATATCCAAATTCCAACCCCTTGATCACTATGATGAGTGGTCAATTTATAGGGAAATGCAAGTGGTTTTGTCATAAATTGGGCATTGAATGGTTTTGCATAATTGGAGTTAGCTTCCATGGAGAAATGGATGAGAGGATAGAGGGTTAATTGATCCATATCATATCCAAAAATGAGCTCATAGGATGAGATAAGAGCTGGGCATCCTTCTAGAATGCTCTAGAATCAAGGAATATTCCCAGATCCTATGTCAATTTCACTCATTCTTGTTGGGTGTGGAGCGTGATTATCTTTTGTATTCAAAGGTTTCAGCCATATGTATACCCTAGGAAGACTATACACCTCTCCACGCGGGGGGGTGTGGGGGGGACTTGTCCCCCCCGCGAGGGTCCGGGGGCTAGCGGTCCCTCGGCAGGGTTCGGGGTTAGCACCCCTAAAGCTAAAAATAGATGTAAAATTACCTTGTAAAAGTCTAGTAATTTCTAGTCAATCTGGGCCGTTCATTAGGTGTATGATCTAACGGTAGAAGTTATGTTTAATTTAGGGTTTTTTTCCCTAGAAGGCAACCCCTCACTATATATGAGAGAATTGTATTGCATCTATCTATATCTGTATTCTGAGTGAGGAAGAGAGAGGAGATTGAGAGTGAAGAGGGTGTTACAGCGGATCTGCTATAGGTTGTATCTCTTCAGTGTACTGGATAATATAATAAAAAAAGGACTGGTTGTTTCTCCATGGATGTAGCCCAAACTGGGTGAGCCACGTATATCTGTGTCTCTCTTGTTTTATTCATTTTTTGTGTTTAAATTTCTGCAATATTTTATGTGTTCCATTGCTCCGTAATATATAATTTTCTAACAATTCTCACCCAGCGTAGGTATAAGTGGGCCTAAGTGCAGGTCTAAATGGACCTACCTTCTCTGCAGCACAGTTGCCCTTGACGAAGGTTGCGCTGGTGTCCCAAGGAGGCATTTCAATAGGGTTTCAAGCTAGGAAACTTTCTTGGATGAAATCATTCAATCTGATGACTTGTCTAGGGCATGTAGCAACTGAATTAGAGTTTGATAAGCCCTAATTGTACTGACCTGATCATCGGGAGTGATGTGCCCAAATAGACCTGTAACACTGACCAACCCTTTATTAATCAAAACTACATAATATATATATATATATATATATATATATATATATATATATATATATATATATATATATATATATATATATATATAGTTCCTCCCTTTAGGAATGAAATTCCTCAAAAATATTAATTTTTTTCCTTGTAGCAGTGAATATAGAACTACTTTATAGAAATAAGGAAGCTATTTTAACCAAAGGAATCTTCAACAAATCACATTGAATGCTTGCAAAAATATGAAGCTCGAACCTCCAAAGAACTTCAAGACATTTTTCATGACCACAAAAATTGATTTGATGAGGTTTGGATTTGAATTGCAAATTCAAACCGTTGACTGTGTGGAAGCAGAGCAACTTCGCTGCACTACTCCTTCTTCAGCAGTAACGCAACAATAAAAGCACAATGACTTTATGATATTCCTACTTCTGGTCACTTTCTAGGCTTTTAAACAAGTGATACATGTGAAAGATAACCTGGAAATCATCAACTACCATTTGAATAACCTACAACAAAAATGCAATGAAATTTCACCTTCATAGTTCTGACTAAGTGTTGAGGTCTCTGACCGAGGAAAAAAGCTAGATGATGATGTTGATGGTATTTTAAACCTTATTTAAGTTCCCACGCACAACAAGGATGCCAAAACTTTGAATTTATATAAAACCCTAATTCTTTTAAACATAATGCAACATTACTGTGTAAATTGCTTCCTTTGCAAAAAGTTTCATAAGCTTAAGATATCTGATCGATTTTTCTCTCAAAAGAACTCCATGTAGAATATAAACCATATCAAATTCCTTACCATATTCTTTTAACTAGTGTACTTGGGCAAAAGGAAAAATACAAAAGTGTTTTGATTATGTTTCAAGATTCAAACTTTAGTTGCCTCAACCAACAAGTCTAGGTTTCCTCTTTCTTCCATTTGTTTTTCCTGCAATGCCTCCTGCAAATTTTGTTTAGTAGCCCTCAGATCCTTCTTCAAAGTGAGGGTTTTCCTGAAAATGTTCTTGAGTTGTCTATGTAGGGGATGATTTCTCTTCAACATATGCTTAGCTTCAAACAATGCCGGCTGACATGTGTTCAAGTGATCATGCATATTTTGTTTGGCCCTGTGATCTTGTTTTCTAACATGTGTTCAAGTGATCATGTATCTTCTGTTTTTCCCTCTCATTTTGTTTTCTAAGCCTAATAGCTTAATCTTGAGCTTTCTTCAACTGCTTCCACAACCTATGGAAAATGTGATTCCCTTCATCTGACTCAACCTTCTTATTTTATTGCATTGACTCTTCTTCATCATACTTTATTTTTGTAGATGCAACTTCCTAGCTGAAGACTTAGTTACAAGAATCATTGCTGATGAGATTTTTTGCTATTGAATGTTCTTTGTTTCTACCTTTTATTTACCTTCATATTTAGTGGTGGATGAAGTTTCCTTCATCGCTAATTCTACTTTATTAGTCTTAGGTGTCTTCTCCAAAACATTCTTCTTCAATTATCTATTATCATGTTGAAGTTGGGCAATGACTAAATGAACCTTTTTCAACTATTCTTGTAGTTCTAAAATATCCTTATCCTTGTAATTTGGATCAACATTCTCTGGTATGGTATCTAGAACTTGAGTTTTCTTTTCAAGTGGTTTCTCAATGGGAAATTCCTTCACAAGATCTCTTTTGAGTGGTTTCTTGGGAACCTCCACAACTTTAGGATAAAAATGAATTTTTTTACCCTTTTTCTTGTCTGATGGGTCAACTAAAGTTGATGGCCTTTTTAATGAGCTCCCCACTGCTGATTGAACATCCTTTGACACTAATGAAGGTGTATCCCTTTTACTCTAGGGGCTAGTTAGAAACTCAATTGTCAACTTGGATGAATCCAAGAATGCCTGCCATGTCTAATTTTTCCTTTTCAACTCCTCCATTATTAGAAAGTTGGTTAAAGAAAAATGAAAGAAACTAGGATCTACCTGACTTTACTTACCTTGGAAATTACTTTCCATCTTACCAATGCTCCTAAACAAGTATAAAGGTAGACTCAAAGGGATTTTACCTGTGAAATGCATCAACAACATGAAATGATACTGATAAACTCTCCCAAATTTGCCTTCATAAGTGAAATACCTCTGGATGACCTTGAGTACTTTTCTATAGGGTTCAAGCAAATATTCCCTTGGCACAATTTCTCCATATTCCTTGTTTTTGTACTTTGGCTTTAAGAAATCCTTGTAGTTTACTATGTATAGAGGCATGCCCTTGAACCACTGTTCTCCATGTAGAGGGATACCTGTAGCAGTTGAAATGGTAACATATGACTTTGGAAAACTAAACTCGCCAACATTAACATCTACCCCAGTTAATTTGAAAACTCTTTGGTCAAATAAACACTATAACCATGTATCTTCTCACAAATCCTGATTCAACTAGTTTGTTCAAATGCAACCCTAATTGTTGGATATGATTTTATCAAGGAAACACCTTGAGGCTCAAACCTGACTATGTGTCCTCCTTTATGCTTATTCTTGTTTGGAGTTGTCATGGCTTATAATGAAAAGGGAATTCTAGGGTTTCTAAATGTAAAGACAATGCTTCAACAATTTTGCACAACAAGAGTGCAAAAATTTTGGAGTTTGGGTCTAGATGAGGGTCTCTGGTAGGGTTTTGAATGGAAGCCCTCCTATATTGCAAATATCACACTACAAGAATTTAATTTTTAGACCAAAATGTATCGATATTATGATCCTATATATAGTGAATTTTCCAATGCACAGGCGCCACAACGAAAAAGTGTAGTGACTAAGGGGAATAGGTTTCGTGATATTCTAGGGCAGCCAAAACAAGGTTCTAAGACTCTAGATCAATTATATTGAATTTTTAGGCTCTGGGATATAGGTGGCAAGAGAAAATTGAGTGTTTAACACGAGTGAAACACAAAACATAGTGATTGTGTGAAAGAGCAACGAATTCTATAGGTGCAGTAGGGAAAACACAACTAACTAAGAATCCAAGGTTTGCAAGGAAATATGGGTGGTTTCCTCGATAGGTAAAGGTGAATTAAAAAAAATATGAGATAAATAATTCAAGAAAATGAGAATTTTAAACTTGTAGGTGGCGATAAACTGTTGACTTGTAGAAGTGCAACGACTATCCCTGAGCAAAACAACTCCCCTGCAGAATTAGCGCAATGAATTCCAACTGATGTCCAGAAGGCTTTTAATAGAAAAAAGTGTAGATCACCATTTTATTGGATGCCAAAACAAGATGTTGAACTCCCAATATAACTAAAACCCATCTTCAGGAACAATCATTTCAATTTGAAGCTCAAATCATGAAAGCATAACAAAGGAATGATGCATAACAACTTTCATACCCGTTGTACTAAAGGGTGATGTCATAGCTCAAGCTTGATTTGATAACCTAACTAACTGAAATGACACCACTAATTTATCCCAATGATGAGAAAATAGGACTGACTATGACCTCACTCATGATTTTGACGACACATTAACCCTAGACTATCTTGACTTAATCTTTTAGGGAATTGATGATTGTCTTTAGATTATCACTCACACAATTATAACATAATTAAACCAACGATATAATATCACATTCTTCACAAAGACTAATAGATTGATCTCTAAGAGATCCCATACTTTTTTTTTTACAAATTAACTAGAATGATGAAAATATTAAGCCTGACTTTGATTACTATAACATAAGACACTAACACACTGCTACATAAATTCTTGGCATACTTCAAGCTATCTCACACACTATGCAAGCCTCTTGAGCAATGTAAATATTTGGTCCAACATTATGTTGATGTGGATAGTCCCTTATGTGGTTTTCACCACAAGCCCAACATCTAAGTGGCTCTTAGCCTTCAAAATTGGGTTGTCTTGACACTAGTTGTTGCACATTTTTCTTAACAATAACATTAGCTTTCTACTAAGATTGTCTTGTATGAGTTGAATGCTTTCATTCTCTCTTTTCTGAGCTTTTCTTTGGCCAACTCTTCTTATGCCTAGTGTCGTTCTTGGCCTACCAATTACTCTTAATTTTAGGCCTGAATTTTTCTTGCTCATAGTAGTTTTTTAGCTTTTCAATAACATCCTTTAGAGTTGGACCTTGGTGGTTCCAACAACTCGATTTTATCTCTGAATTCCATAGGAAATCCATATATAAACCTTTGAATCTTAGATTTCTAATTATTGAGATATGGAACATACCTCAATAGTCCTCGGAATTTGGTGACATATTCCTCATCTAATAATTAACGCACCTTGAGTTCATAGAACTCCTTTGCCTTTCTATCATAATAATGCTCAGATAGGTATTGTTCTATAGACATATTCTCAAATTTATCTCAGGTCAATTCTTTCTCAACAATGCCTCCAATTTTCTTCAAATATTCCCACCATATATACTTTTCCCTTCAGGCTATAGGTGGCGATTCTAGCTTTCATATTTTCAGAATAGTCATATATTATGAAAAACTTCTACATACCCAAAAACCAAGCTCCTACATCCTTTGATTTCTTTATATCCTTATCAAATGTGGGTGGCTTAGATTTCTTAAATTATTCAAGAATGTAATCCTTTCCCTTGCTTTGGGAATTATGGTGATGATAATGGTGGGAATGGTAGT
Source organism: Pinus tabuliformis (assembly GCA_031772625.1). Classification (NCBI taxonomy): domain Eukaryota; kingdom Viridiplantae; phylum Streptophyta; class Pinopsida; order Pinales; family Pinaceae; genus Pinus; species Pinus tabuliformis. The sequence continues at coordinate 444,526,380 of CM062814.1, read as the reverse complement.
TGTTCCTTTTGGTAGAAAAACTAGATAGTCTGCTAGATTGATCCACCTGTGTGCTAGTTCCCCTTGTTGGGGTGCTCAAAGATACATATCCTGACATAGTATCCTCACTTCCCCACCTATTCCTCTTCCTGGACTTGTCACCATATTCTCCATTGGTGTTATCTTCTAAGTCATGTTAGCTCTTCCTGTCTTTATGATTAGCTCTCATCTCAGATTGCTTCTCCATCTACCAATTCGAGGGTCTTTGTAGGATAACTGCATTGATATCAACTTGCCTCTCCCAATCTCTTACCAACCTCTCATTATTGGCCTTGAAGCTTTTCACTTCAGCCCTCAGGCTTCTCAAAGTGTCCATCCAATTTGGGGAGTGATTCCCTCCGCCTTGGTCCATTGATCTTTATTATTCATTAACTCTGACCTAGTCACTTCCATTATGTGATTTATCAGAAATGTGCTCCACCATTTTGGTCCTCATTGATGTATTTCTTATTTCTTATGCTACTTGTGATATGATATCAATCACACAAAGTGTTAAATTTTCACATAGAAATCAAATAAAACACCATAATAATCATGAAGCTTTCATTCATGGAGCTTTCATGGAGAATTCTACTATGATAGAATGATTATGTTAGCATGCTAGCCATATTTAATAATTCATATGCATAAATTAAAATTCTAGCCATCCAAATTATTAGTGCATCATCAATAGAACAAAAAACCAATTAAACATAGGGTCATGCCCTTATAGTTCTGCCATAACAATCCACCTGCAACACAATGACCATGTTAGCACATAATTACCACAAAATAATAATTTACCTATTGTAACCTACAACCTACAAAAACCATAATCTATCATAGTTGATATCACTTGTTCCCAACAAATAATTTGAGTCTCAGTTCCTATCATATTTTTAGTGAAGCTAATAAAGTATTTGCCAACCACCATCAGAACCAATAGTCAGGATTTTATAGGTAAGATCTATGACTTGTGCAAGGGTTCAAGCTAGTGCTGACATCACTAAGGTGGGGGAACGATGCCATATATACCATTGATCTCAATAAGATGATTAATATCATGCACGGGGGATCCCTTCCCTGCTGACATCACCCCAGGGGGGGTTGCTAACACTGTTAAATCATCATCAGTGATCTAACAGTTTAAATTTTTGTCACTCCAACATGTCACCGGTTGAATTGATGCCTAACTAGTTTTTTTTATTAATTATTTAGACTGGCTTTTAACACCTAACAATTCATTTAGATAATTCAAAAAATCATCACTTGCTCATGATAGAGCCCATACAATATAAGTGTTGAACTTTGATGCTCTGATACCACTCTATAACAACACCCCTTGCCCAATACATAAAGTAGGAGGTGGTTATTATACATACCAAATCATCAAGGTACTGTGTTGGGCACGGGATCCCCCAAGGGCAGTTTTGGGGCGAAAAGTCCATATTTTGGTCCAATTTTGTAATCCAAATGTAAAGACTCATTTTGTGGTCGCGGAGCACGTAGATGTTAAAGAGTCATAGGGTTGTCTACCCTTATTTTGGAAATGTAATGTTGGTTGTAGAAGATCTACCCATGGTTCGCGGACCATGGGATTGTCTAAATAGAGCTAAGCTCTAAGTAGTTTGAAGACAAGGAATCGAATCATGAAGGATTGAGTCATAGCTTTAGAGAATAAGTCTAAGTTTGGGTCGTATTGTAGGTAGAGGCTCTGCAGCTGAGTGCGTATAGGCCTAGAAGTCCATAACTAAGTGCGTAGGGGGGGTTGGGTCTGTCATTTTCCGGAATTATCAATAAAGAGAAGTATTCTATAATTTTTGCATCTTTATTTCGTGTTTACGCATCTGTTATATTTCGTATGAATTTCACTTATAATGCTTATATGATGTGTGAATGTATGTAAATATATTGGTTAAGTGAACCCAAGTAAGAACATATGTTTACACGAAGCTAACTAAGATATGTTAATAAGATAAGAAAGACACTTAGCCTAGTTTGGGAGATATCACAGTTCACTGCCCTAGCAGTGTGAAAGTATATCAGCCCCTGGTTAGGGCTGTGCAGAAGCTGATTGTACCCTTTAACGAAGGTACTAAAGGGTGGAACATAGGCCTAAGAAACCTGCATGAAGGCAAGTATAGCTGAGATAAACCGACATCACAACCATCTCAAGGGTGCAAAAACTTGGTTCCATCATCCCCCCATACTGCTTCGGGTGAGACTTAAGTCCGCGCTCTATGGGCTGATGCCGAAAGGGCTAGTAGTGTATGGATTTGTCTGGCTAATTAATGTTGAACCTGGGTCAGGCCCCCACAAGCCAACAAATGGTTCCATTGTTGGGACCAGAATCTGCATAAGAGATGTGTGATGTCGTATCACTGGAATCCAACTAAGAAAGAAATCGAAGGCTGGTTGGACAGAAGGATCCACGAGTTTGCGGCACAAGAAAACAAAAACTCACGACTGTCGAAATAATAGTGGTTGGACCGATACCTGTATAAGGAGATCCATGAAATCTTTTTCACCTCCTTTCCTACTGAGCTATACGAGTGGTTCGCAAAGCTAGCAGATAGCCAAGGAAGGTGGAAACTTGACGATCCTATTGTGTGGACCCCAAAGCTAGTGTGAATGTTGGAAGCAACAGAGGATAAGATCACCTGCACCATCAATCATTGGCTCAATCACATCATAGGAGGATTTGTGACTGAATTCGCGGTTGACACCTCAGTCAACTATAGCGAGGCAAAATGATGCTTTTTCAAAGGACCGCGACGTAAGTACGTAAAATCTTTGAATACTTGGATTAAAATGTTGTTGTGTGAAAAATGGGTTATGTAGCTACCTTGATGTTCAGGACTACGCAAAGCAGAAGATTTTACAAAAACAAAGGAAATAAGGGCCCAGAGCATAGCCCCTTGATTTCACCTCCACGAGGGGATGAAGAAGGGATCGTAAAGGTCTACCCGCGAAGTGTTATTCAGTTGAGAAGACAAGGATTTTTGCAAATACCACCTCCGTCCACATCACCTCCATATTTACCACCATCACCTCCAACTTCACCCGTACCACCTCCACCTCCACCACGATTCAGTATGGCAAACACAGTGAATTTGCCTTTGTTCAAAGGCTTCAGAAATGAGGACTCGGACCAATTCTGTTTCGTTGTGAGGGCTGTATCGGAAGCTCAAGGTGTTAGAGATGATAACATAAAGAAGGCAACACTGGTTAGTGCTCTGCAAGATCATGCGCTAACCTGGTATATTAAGTACTTCAACGATAATCTGAAAGCTAGAGTAGCGGACATCCAAGCAGCAATGAATAGGGAATTTAACAGGCCTAAATCTGAAGCGCAGTCGATTGTGGGATTCAAAGAGATCACGATGCTACTAGATGAGATGCCTTGGAACTAGATCAGAGGCTGAAATGTATAATTCGCGAAGCCAACATGAATTTAACAGATGGAAAACATTGCAAGTGGTTTGTGGCTTCGCTACAACCACACTTAAGAAGTGCTTTGTCGTAGCAGAAGATAGCAACTCAGGAAGAGGCCTTGGAGATTTCCATGAGACTACATGAGACTTTGATGCAGGATCCTAATCTAAGAGTCCAATGGATCCATGTGCAGTTGAAGAATTTGTGCCTTGAGATGCAAATTATGAAGCAAGACAAGATGGTTTGGCTAGAGGTTTGCGAAGAGGTATGGAGTTTGAAATGCAAGAGTCAGGGTCATGACAAAGACCACTACCCAGTCTTCACAAATTACCTTGCAGGCGGAGGACCGATGCCTTTAAGGCCAGAAGCGCAAGCAGGACCTAGCGCGGCGCCTACTTTATGGCGCGCTATCTGTGAGGTAGGCAGAAAACATGCCACGAACAACTGTCACTTGCTACAGAAGTATGTGCAAGCATTGCAACAATTGTTCTACAACTTTTGTAGGTCAATAGGACATGATGAGCGTACTTGTAGGAGATATGAATTGATGATGGGCAGATCTCCTGCCTAAAGGGTTTAGGCCAAAATGCAGCCCCTTGACTAGAATACAAGGATGGCGCGGATAGGGTTTCAGGGGAACAAACGAGCCCGAGGCAGAGGAGGACCTAATAGAGGTCGAGGAAAATTGATCTGCTATAATTGCGAGGGGATAGGACACTATGCCCACGATTGCACTAATCCAACATGCCTGTCGTGCAAGTATCACATGCTATTTGATCATGAAACATAAGATTGTCCTATGTTGATAGCTAGGATACATGAAAAGGGGCACTACCGCCTCCCTTGACCTAGAACCTGTAGATGATGAGGTCTAAGCCATGTGAGGAATATCCGAACGTAAATATAGTGCTCCAGAGTGGAATCATGACAGGGGATAACAAAGGGAAACAACCAGAAGACAGTGCATGGGTTCGAAAGGCTCGAGTGAAAGAGGTTGAGTTTGACTTGGAGTGTGCTTGGGAAGCATTCATGGAAGCTAAGAAGAGCTTCGCTGAGGCCTCCACTTCAGGAAGCAAGGAAAAGCCTGAGCCAGAGATGGACCCCTCTATGGTCACAACTTTCTTGTAAACCTGTATGAAGTGACTGCGTGATAGCCAAGTTGTGAAAGGGTTACAAGAACTTATCAATAGATGTGTTGGGACCGCTCCAGGTGAACCATGAGTAGTCTGCAAGATTAGAAAGCATAAGAAAAGGATGGGGCATGAAATGAGACTCACCGCATAAATCAGAGAATACGAAATGGATGAAGTCATTCTGGATTTGGGATCAAATGCGAATATACTACCAATGCCAACTTGGGAGTGAATGGGGCGACCTATGTTGCAATGGACTCTGATTCAGCTAAGGATGGCGAATCAGCAGAAAATCATACCCATGGGGCGGCTACAGGGAGTGATCGTGGATATTGAGGGAGCAAGCGTGCTGGAAAATTTTGAAGTAATATAGATTGTTGATGACAACAATCCCTACCCTATGCTCCTCGCAATTGACTGGGCTACTAATATGAATGGGGTAATCAATCTGAAGAAGTGAAAGATGATATTTAGAAGAAATCACTACACGTAATAATACCCCTGGATCCTGCTGAAGGATATTGCTATACAGAACCAGTCCGCGACTATGAAAGTGATGATGATCTGGATTGCATCTATAAGATAACAGCACGAGACCAAGACTGGGTGAATCCCACCGCGGATGGATGGATTACGTGGGATCGCCAGAGTTCCTACACTTTGGATTCTGACGAAGAAAAAGAATGTTTGCATAATAGGTTACACGAAGTAACTATGCTGAATTGCAACATGATGACCCGGTTGCTATGCTGTGTGTCATCAGAGGTAAGAACTCTGCCTACTTATGATGGACTGAATGAGGTAGATATCTTTTTGGATGCATTTGAAAGGGAGGTTCCAGAAAAGCAATGCTTCTAGGCCTTGGACAGGGCACTACGTGCTACACCTGCAAGATGGTGGGGTGCGCACAAGGGAAGCTTTGATGATTGGAGCGAATATAGGAGGATGATGCGAGCACACTTTGGGAAGCCTAAGATGTGACTGACAGACAAGTACAATGGGCAAGATGATTTGCGCATGCATCTGGCCAAATGGATGCATGCTTATGGAGAAAAGCCTCAACCTAAGTGGGTGCACCTGTTCTGTCATACCCTGGATGTTATCCCAATGAATTGGTATATAGAAACAGAGCTTTGCCATGGGACAGGTGAATGAGATATCCTGCGTGAAGGATTCGTGATGACATTCAGTTTTGAGGATGGATTTGAGAGTATTGGTGAGTCACTACAAGAGGTGAAAGTAGCCATCTTGAGGATACCGCAGGATCCTTTAGATCTAGTTCAACCTGAATGGGCTACTCACTTGAGTCATGCGCTAGAATGTTATAATGTAACTACTGAAGAGGAGGATGAGGATCCGTGGAAGATTAACATACCAGAAATAGAAGGCCACCGCAAGGTTCAAGGGCCACAAATTGAGAACCCTGATATAACCGTGCCAGTGAAAACTAAACAAGTGAACATTGGTACGGAGGTAGAACGCGAATTCACAATGATTGGAGACTACTAGGACGACGCGACAGTGGATAAGGTCGCTGAATTACTCTGCGAATATCAAGACATATTCCCGACCAAGTTTACGAATTTGAAAGGAATAATCATAGATATAGGAGTGATGAATATCACGTTAAATCCTGATGCGAAGCCAGTCAAGTAGAGGCCTTATCGCCTAAACCCGAAATAAAAGGAGGAGGTCCACTTAGAGCTAGACAAAATGCTAGCAATGGGAATCATTGAGCCCATGGAGGAATCCGATTGGGTAAGCCCAATCGTGGTGCAAGAGAAGAAGAAGAAGGATGAGATAAGGATATGTGTGGATCTTAAAAACTGAATGACTCTTGTGTCCATGATCCTTTCCCAACTCCATTCACGGATGAGGTGCTGGACAATGTAGGTGGTCAGGAAGCATATTCTTTCACTGATGGGTTCTCTGGTTACCACCAAATCAAAATTGTACTGGAGGATAGGAGTAAGAAAACCTTCGTGACTAAGTGGGGTTGCTTTCAATATACTGTAATGCTGTTTGGATTGAAGAATGCGCCTACTATATTTTGCGCATGGTTGTTGCGGTGTTCAAGGAATTTATTCATAAGTTCCTATAAGTTTATTTTGATGACTGGACTGTATTTGGGTTGGTTAAGCGCCATGTAGTGAGTTGCGCTTGATGTTGGATACTTGTCAAAGATGCCAAATCGTGCTCAACCTCAAGAAGTGTCTGTTTTGCGTTCCTTTCTGCAACCTATTGGGGCATCTAGTTTGCAAATAAGGGCTGATGGTAGAACTTGCGAAGATTGTGGTGATTCTAAACTTGGAAGCACTGAGGAGTGTGAAAGAGCTGCACGCTACTTTGGGACATACGGGATATTATAGGAAATTTATCAAGGGCTATGCCTAGATTACCACGCTAATGGAAAAATTGTTGAAGAAGGATGTCACATTCTGCTAGAACGATGACTGTAAGAAAAGCTTGGATATATTGAAAGAAAAGATGTTTACCACGTCAATTCTACTCTTCCCAAACTGGAAGAAAGAGTTTCTTGTACATGTTGATGCGTCATGTATAATGTTGGGGGCAGTACTAACATAAGATGGTGGAGAAGGCTTGGACCACCCTATCGCGTATGCACTCCAGAAGTACCGACACTACTTGCTAGGAGGCCACTTTAATTTGTATACAGATCACTCCACGCTGAAGTAGTTGGTCAATAAGCCTGTGTTGGGGGGGTGTATTTGCAGATGGCTCTTATTGTTCCAAGAGTACAATTTTGAAGTTGTTTTGAAGCCTGGACAATTGAACGTGGGACCAGACCATCTGTCGTGCATCGAAATAGGGGAGGAACCTACTAATTTGGAGGAAGGATTACCTGACACACAACTCTTTGTTGTGCGCATCACGAATAGACATTTTGATGATATAATACACTTCCTAACAATAGGAATAGCGCTAGAAGGATACTCTGTCCAGTAAAAGAAGGAATTAGTGGTGCGTATGGCAGACTTATCTGTCATTGCTGGGCATCTATACAAGATGGGGAATGATGAAATACTATGGAGGTATGTACCTGAGTTTGAATGAAGCAACATCCTTGCGGACGCTCATGGGGTGTTACGGGAGGACATTATGCAAGGAGAGCAACCCCGCAAAAGATTCTATGCGCAGGGTTGTGGTGGCCAACCCTTGATCAGGATTCAAAAGCATATTACAAGGCATGTGATGTCTGTCAAAGAAAAGGCAGGCCATTGTGGAGGGATGAAATTCCTTTGAATCCACAAATGACATTGTAACCTTTTGAAAAATGGGCAATAGATTTTGTAGGACCCATTTAGCCTTAACGAAAGACACACGCGAGGTACATTATCATTGTGACGAAGTATTTGACTCGTTGGGTAGAAATGCAACCGGTGAAGGATTGCATGGTCACAACTGCTGCAAAGTTCCTATTTGAGCATGTACTGATGTGATTTGGATGTCCAAGGATCTTGATGAGCAATCGTGGTATGCAATTTCTAAACGAGATGATCAGCGCACTAATGGAGGAATTTCAAGTGTATCAAGAAAAGAGCACACCTTATCACGTACAAGATAACGGGAAAGTGGAGGGATTCAACAAAGTGCTTGAAACTGCGCTGACCAAGGTTTGCAATGCTCATCGAAGTGATTGGGACTTGCGCATACCTGCATTTTTATGGGCTTATCGGACGACATGCAAGATACTGATGGGACAGACACCCTTTAAGCTGGTATACAGGGTTGAAGCAATGATGCCTATGGAATACATCGTGCCTAGCCTATGCATAGCAGCACTCATGGGTATGACAGATTGTGGAGCCCTGGAAGAGAGGCTCGCACAATTGGATGAGCTTGAAGAAGAGTGATTTTTGGCTAGATTTCACCAACAAGTCCAAAAGCAGCGTGAAAAAGCGTGGCACGATTGACACATCAAGCTGTGCACATTCAAGGTAAATGATCTGGTTTTGTTGTACGATAGTAAGTTTGATAAATTTCCCAGAAAATTCAGGATGCACTGGTTGGGGCTGTATGTTATTAAGGAGATTATCGACGATGGCGCAGTCCAGTTGGTTAAGTTAAATGGAGAACCCTTCTTAGGAAAAGTGAATGGCAGTCGCTTGAAGCCATACACCAATGATAAGACCATGTTACTATATGAAAGTAGCATATTCTTAGCGCTCCAGGTAGTTGAAAGGAGGCGTGGGACTATAAACTACACTGCCTAAGGTGGGGAGTTACGCGATTTCACGACTGTGTGAAGCAGCGAAGTGTCATAGGGTCTGCAACAGTGTGAAGATAGTTGCGCTAGTGTGCAGGTCTGGTGGAAAGTGATTGTTAAAGTCACTATTCATGATTTGATGGTCGGTTTGAGGACAAATGGAGCGGGTGGTAGGCATTTAAGGTGAAATTTATGGGTTAGATTCTTGAAAATCTATTGCCAATCTAGTATTAATGGGCCGAATGCGGGGGAACAATCGAATTGGAATTCAAAAAGCCCTATAAATTACAAGTGGTTGTCCAGCAAAAAAAACTTGGCATTTTGAAAATTCAGTTGTTGCGCTATCAAGTGTGTATGGACCTTACGAATTTTGAGGCTTTGAGAGAAAGTTCAGTGTTTTAAACATTGGTGAAGGAGATGCAGGACCTCTCGACTAGAATGATGTCGACACTAGAGGAAGCCACATAGGAAATTGTAGTAGTAGAAGCCCTAAAGAGCATTGGAGACTGGAGTGATAGTTGAGGTCCCTAAATCACACAGAACACCAAAACCTATGAAGGATAAGCAGGCTATGATCCCGGTGTGCATCTCACCAAGAAACCCACAGAGGACAAAGCTCATCTTCCAGGAAAAGGGGAAGGCCATTAATCTAGAGGCCAACGAGGAAGAATCTGAAGAAATCCTAGTGGATGAGGAGGACGTGGAAATGGAAGTTGAAACCTAGGGTGCGGACCTGATGTGCTCTACAATAACCCCCCATTTCATATCATTCTATTCCCAAAACTATCATATGAAATGGGTCCCTCTAGAGTTTGATTGGTATCAGTATTGCATTGTTTAAAAGGGTCCGAAAACCAAATGAAAACATTATAAAACCCTTTTTGAAAAATCCCATTTTCATCAAATAAATCAATCTTTATCATTGCGATAAAGTGATCGCAAGATCGCATATCGCAATGACATAAGGTACATAAGTAAGTGGCACATTGGTTTCCGCCGATGCGATATCGCTATCGGCTATCGGCAATACTTTATGCACATTTTTAAAGTGCCCCCATGCCATTCGCCCCGATGCGATGCGATATCGGCGATCGGCGATCGGCGATATACTATACATGTCTCATATAATGCCAATACTCTCGATGCGATGCGATATCGCTATCGGCGATCAGGGTTTTCAAAAGGTGTCAATATAAGAGGTTAAGCTTTCCCCAATGGCCGATTGTGATAAAGCGCAGATTTCAAAAAACTGTTAAAATAAAGGGATATCACGATTAATTCATATTAAAAGCTTGATCCGTCCAACAACAATTCACCTGCGCTCAACCGCCAAAACATCTACAACACGCTTAAATGAATCATTCGGCCGATTAATGATATAATGGGCATTTAAGGATTGGCAGGTTTTAAACGGCCATTTAATGTAATTGTAAGTCCTAAAATCTTCCCATGGATTGTATCTGCGCCCATTTTAAAAGTTAATCTCTTATCACGCATCGGTCAATATATCTCATCATATTGAAGTTTTCATTGCCAATTCTCTGTGTTACGTTTATTTTCGCTTCTGTGCAGAATTCATCCAAAGGCGAAAGCACAAGCAAAATGGGGAAGAAATCCAAGAAGACCACAGGCGCTTCTATTGCGCCAGCCGCAGGACAAGTTGTCGCTGATCCCTCAAACAAAAAGAAAGGATTGATTGCGGATACCACATGTTCTGGTCTCGGCAGAACTACTTGGCAAAGCACCTACAACTTGATTGAAGTTGAAGAACCCAAAGTGACAACAGTAGAAGCTACTGCAGATTCTACTCGTAAATCTGATGCCACTCTAAAGGACTTAGCTGACTCCTTCCTTCATCGGATAGCAGCCAGGGAACAAATTCTCCCATACACAGATGTAGTGCAGTGGGCAATTGAGGAAATCCCAATCCTAGATAGAACCTTCAGCACCAGAGACGGGAGAATTTTCGGGTCGTTCAAAGCTAATGATCTAAGGCAAATGTATCATTTGCCTGAGCCAGAGAAGACATACAATAAGGCGTTCCTGGAAAAATTCCGAAACGAGAACGAAGTTGAATCCGAACCCATCCAGGATTGGAGACAAAATCCAGCTAAGCACAAACATGAATCTTCTGGTAAGTACTCGGTTGATTCCTTGGCTTATCCTTATTGCTACGCTGGAATAATGATGTGTAGATTGTGGGGATTGCATGACTCTTCTAATTTCACTATAGAAATGGTTCCCTTAATGGAAGCTGCATGCAGCAGTATAATAATGGATTGGGCCACTATTCTCTCAGATAAACTAGCCAAATCTGTTCTTGAGTTTAGGAATAAGACTCGCATCTCTGAAAGGATAATTCCCCCATTTTATTACAGTGCATATATTTTAGATACCTTGTGTTTTAATTCTGAATTTCCTGTGCTCGACTGGAGGTGGATGCCACAAGAATCCATGCCTATTCACATTTACCACCAGAAATTATGGAAATCCTCTTACAAGCACCATCTGTACCAAGTCTGCAATGGCTTTATGTTGCCTATTTATTATTCTATTTTTGATAAACCCATTCCCAAGATTTCCTACCAAGCTGGGATTGATTTAACAGTAGTAGGGAGATGGTTTGGAGAGGAGAAATTCACTTATATAAGAGTTTTCGGTAGCCAAGCCGAACCTCATGTTCTCCCTTTATACATACCAGATAAACTGTTGGCAAGGGAAATCTCTTACCAGATTATTGCTGAGAGTGTTACACAGACTCTCAAGAAAAATAAGAAGCAGGGCTGGCCCTCTTTTCCTTTGAGATGCGGTGTCTATACTCTGCATGATCTCAAACATGCAGAAAAGGAAGCTACGAAGATTAAATCATTAACTCTGGCGACTCTCCCAAATAGGCAATTTGATCCAAACAAAGTTGCCTATAATGCACTAGAACAGGCCAAATTGTCAAAATTTGGTCATAAAGAAGATATGTTTGACGACCTGTTCTCTTCAACTGAGTCAATAATGCAGGTTAAATCATTGGCCAAAATGAAATATCATGATGAAGGGTTGACTGAATTTAACAGACTTAGAGAACAGAGGTTGCAAACCCTGCCTCTAGATCTACTAGCGACAACCCCAGCGACATCGTCAAGCGAGCCTGATCGACAACAGTCAAAGGAACCTCCAGTTACAACAAAAGAACAAGAGAAGCCACAGGAGGAAGATCAGAAGAAAGAACAGGAGGAAAATCAGAAGAGAGAACAGGAAAAAGTGTGGGAGGAGACCCAAACTGAAAAGGAAAAACAAACCACTATTGATGTCAATGTGGATACTCATATCAACCCTAAATTGCTCCAGGAATGGAAGCAATTTGATTCCATTATCAGTGGTCTGGAATGTTCAAAGGACACAGACACTTCAAAGGCAACAGACACACAGGAAATCACTTCACCATAGGTTCTAAGTGGAACCAGCGGCCCACCCATTTCTAAAGAGGTAGAGATAATACCGAAGGACCCCTCCGATCAAATCATTTTACAGGTAGAAGAGATTCCTCCCCTGGATGTCTTCTACAGCCCAAGGCATAAAGCTGTAGTTAAACGACAAAGGAAAAGAAGAGGGACTGATCAACCTTCCCTTTTCCCAGAGCAAACTGTCACGGGCAATGTGGTTTGGAAGGAGGAATTTGACCCCTCCGATGACCCGACAAAACTGTCACAATATGCTGGAGCTTATTCGGTAGCGACAATAGATAAGGCATTGGAGGTAAGCCTTTTACTGAAAACAAAGGATAAGGAGATTTTATCGTTACAGGCACAGTTAACTGAAACAAAGTAGAAGGCGGAGCAGGCATAGCAGCAATTGTTGACGCAACAGCAATTAAATAGTCAACTAACTCAACAATTGCAGGCAGAAAAACAAAGGATTGACCAAAGCGCAATCCAAAAGTAGAAAGAATTATCAGAGGCATTGGCAGAATTGAAGGCAGCAAATGAGCAAATGGTGAAAACAAAAGTTGAGCAAATTGCTCAATTATCATCACAGCTCGAGAAAACAAAGGGCGTTCCACAAGTGGCTGAATTTAGAGTAGAAGCACTAGAAATAAATACTGCATTAATATCCCAAATTAAGCTTCTATGTCAACAAATCGCCCAGGCAGAGCCACTATGTGAATTAACGGCATCCATAAGTAAGCAAGTAGACAAGGTCAGGACTGAATTGGATCAAGCTGAGGAAACGATAGCTGCATTTCTCGACTGGAAAGATTCTGATCAAGGACAAGCGGCAAATTTACCAAGAATCTTAGAGTCACATAAAGATATACTCTTTACAGAATGGCAGTCCCAGTTAATGAAAGCAGAGAGGGTAGTTTCAAGATGCAAATCAACTTCAAGCAATTTAGTTGAATTAGTCAATAACACTCTCTACTTATCAAACATGATTTCCCAATGCACACCAGGAAAATTGACAACGATGAAAACATTGGAGTAGTCATGTTATCCAGATCTAGAGGAAAAGGGGAGATTAATCGCTGGGATTAACAGTTTAACCTGGGACACCTATTGGTTCTTCTTGGTAAATCCGCACACACAGAGAGCCGCCCTCAAGTGCCTTACGGATGCAATCGGGTATATTATCCCTGATATTCAAGATGCCACCTATGTCGCCCAGCTCAGCTCGCGCCTCAATAGACCACCTGAAGTGGAGCCTATGCTTGCGATAAGTTAGCTCAGATTTAAAGGCAAGCAACCTACTTGATGATTCATGTCACCGACTACCAGATTACTGTAGAAAATAGGATCAAAATTTATTGATACCAATTAAGTAGGATTTCTGTTTTATAGATAGTTAGATTAATTAAGTATTTATAGACCCTTTCATTGTTTTGGAAAGGGTCGTAAAGTTTTGTACCTGACTTAAAGACTGAAGTTGCACTATTGTGCTTCAGTCATATTATTTTATGAAACTGGACCAGTTGTTCTAAATTTGACATGGAAGCTTTTTATGCAATTGTGCACTATTGTCTTTGTTTGAAAGTCTTTCTGCGTTGAAGGAAGAATCACAAGTAGCGATTGATATTGAGAGTGTCAAACAACTCATATGGTATTTCTATCTATGTCTGAATTCATTCCTTTCATATGAATTGTTATTTGATTATCTTTGCTATTATCGATTATATGTATGTGTTTTAACAACAGTTCTATATTCTTTCCACTATTGGATGTTTATGGTGTGCTTTTCTTTTAATCATGTATGTGTCGATGATATAAATGATAAGTGTAGTAATATTGCTTTAATCGCTTTGCTTAACTATTTAAGCACAGTAATCCTGAATGAAATAATGTCCATGTCTGTTAGATGGAGTCATCTATATGCCTGTCTATAGACACAGACCATCAAGCGCTACACTTCAAAGCTCAATAAGTTCCCGGGATAAGTCATAGTTCTTATATTTTTATTGATAGATTTAGTTATTCGCCCATCATTAGATTAATCAATCAATTATCCATTCATCCCGTTTATTCATTGCTGGGAAACTGGTCCCATTATCCCCAGTCGGAACCACCATTCCAAATGGAAAAGGAGCTGTACTAAGGTCCAGACCGGGTGGTTATCCCCAATGTTGTTGCAGCGATTTTCGAGGCTTCAACAGGACCCTATTACCCGGTTACTAGAATATGTTCCTCCGCAAAAGGGTAAAGCTAGGGTGTTGAAGGACATAGATAAGAGCAAGAGATCTCTGCCAACTCCGTTTCTCCCAGATGATATTGTTTTTTAGGGGCTGCAATTAAGGTGGGTTCTTTTCCTAAAGTTTGAAGATTGGGACCTCATAGATCATGATAAATTCTCGCATTTAGCGATACAGCAACTAATGCCCCAACGGATTGACACGATGGCTGGAACGATTGAATTGGAGCCACATGCCTGGCTCAAGGGTGTAGAAAACACCGAGTTGCTAAACCTGCTCTGGGTGTTGCATTACCACTGTGCCCCAGTGACCATCTTCGTCATCAAGAAGCTGCTCTGCTTGGTGCATAATTGGTGTTTGTGGCTGGAGGAGCCCATTCCCATCACACACTGCTTGATTCATCGGATCACATGGCTGCCTTACTCAAGGGATGATCCAGCCAATATATCAAAAGGAAAAGGTGGCAAGTTGGCCCTCATGGAAGCAATGAAGAAGAAGTTCAAGTTGGAGAAGAAGAAGTGAGGATATGCCATCTCTAGCATTAACAACCGTGCAGTCAAGGTTGCAACTCGCAGGAAAAGTGATGTGGAAGTGTTGCGTGGATGGGGTACCCATGCCCGTGATTGTACTAGTGGCTAAATGTGTAGAAGGAGTCCAATTAAACTAGGTGAATTATCTATGTGACGAGTTCCTTTCGAACTGTCGCGAGGCACAAGAGTAGGGCAAGACATTTCACTACACGTGGCTCCTGCTGCCGATCATACTAGTGGCATGGGAGCTACTAGAAGATATCCAATTCCCTTCGGTCGCATCAGACCTTCCAGAGGTAGCGAAGTATGCTTTGTTGTGGGTGACCAAGGATGCGCAGCGTATCAAAGAAAGTAAGATATTTTGGGTCTTAATGGAGATGAGTATTTGGATGGGGATCAATAGCAAGCCATGGTTGTCACCCACAGTATATGCCAGTTTGCAGAGCTTTGCAGAGTTCAAAGCGGATTTCCACCATGTCTTTATTAGGGCGCGGAAGGAGCCTATGAAGACATGGCATAACCTACCATATCTGGCGACTGATGATGTAATTTTCGCGGTCCTTGAGTCTTGGCTGCCGGAGTGGCGTGCTCCAGCTGACTCCACAGTGGAAACAAACAAGTCTGCCACACAGTGCAAGAAGGATGAAACAAAGCTCTGAATGGTGAAGTTGGTGGAGAAGCGCAGAAAAGAGGAAGAATAGGCTAAGGCCCAGGCAGCGCATGATGCCGCGAAATTGGTGGCACAACAGAAAAAAAGAGGAGAAGAGCGCGAAGGACAGAAGTCACCTTCACCCAGAACTGAGGCAGAAACAGAGACAGAACAAGGTGGTGCGGACCTGCAGATGACATCCATCCAACTCAAGCATCCGCGACAGCAAGAGCAGGCAATGCCATGAAATAAAACCAAGGCATCAAAGACATCCTTTGACCCAATCACTCTCACTGAGGGGAATTTGCATGATATTGGAGATACGGTGAGGGATGTCACTATGGAGGCCTTCTAATAGTTCGAAGAGAAGCAGCAGTTGGTATTGGGGGCTCTTTGGACAGAGTTGCAGGAGTTGCAAGTTCACACTCCACAAGCTGGCATAGTGTCCACCAGCCTCGCGGTCGGAAATTCAGCTGCCAAGGAGATGTTGCGCATAAGGGTGATGAACATGATAGTGCTACCAGATGGGGCACTTACTATAGAGAATGAGGTCGACAGGCCCACAGTTAGCAACTTGAATGGGGTAGGATTAAATATGGCCTCACTCCCTCGAGAGATGCTCTACCTCTTGCAGTATGGAGTCACCGCGGAACTCAGGGCCTAGAAGAGTCGCGCTCTACAGGTGATGAGTGAGCAGCACATCAACATCGAGTAGTTGGGCCTGCAGCACAACGAGGAACTAGAACAGAACAAGAAGCTTATGCAAGTAGTGGAGGAAGCCTACCGGATGGTCCCGGAGTTGGACATTTAGGCAGAAGAACCGGTGGAGGCGCTCATCCATAAGTTAGCCACAGGGGTGCGTGATGCCCAAGCAGAGATGGCCAGGGTTCAACTCGAGCTGAACCTGTAGATCGTAGAATTTTAGTTGAGGGCTCAACCTTCGACTCCACTAGAAGTTAGGGAACAACGTACCACCGGGGTTATGATAGTGATAGCAACGAGTGACAGTGCAGTGGCAGACTACATGTAGCTTTTTAAATAGTCATTTGAGGTCCTAACCACCCTACAGGAGGACCCGAATTTAGAGCACTTGGAGACAGAGGGGCGTGGGCTACAACAAAAATATGACGAGGTAAAAGGGACTACGCAGACAGTTTCACTTACACAGAGGCTCGAATGGATGTAGGAGGCAAAGGTGCTCAAGGAATAGGTGGATGTTGATCAGCATAAAGAAGTAGTATTAAAAGCATGCCTATAGCCATGGATAGATGAGGCTTATGTGATCACAACCTCCATTGAAGGAAAGCTCGCGCAACTGCAAGCAGCTCAGCAGAAGATTTAGGGCAGTAGTTCAACAGCAGTCACCCAGCAACGAGTGGAAGAAGTCCAGGAGGCAGTCGATCAGTGCACTGCCAAGGTTGCGGTGATCCAAACGAAGATGGGATGTCTTCGTGCTAAGATTTCCACACCTGCAGAGTGACTCGAGGGACTGTTGGGGACAGGATCCCCCAAGGGAATTTTTGGGGCTAAAAGCCCATATTTTGGTCCAATTTTGTAATCCAAATGTAAAGACTCTGCATTTTGTGGTCACAGAGCGTGTAGATGTTAAAGAGTCATAGGGTTGTTTGCCCTTTATTTTGGAAATGTAATGTCGGCTATAGAAAATCTACCCATGGTCCATGGACCATGGGATTGTATAAATAGAGCTAAGCTCTAAGCAGTTTGAAGACAAGGAATTGATATTCATGAAGGATTGAGTCATAGCTTTAGAGCAGAAGTCTAAGTTTCGGTCGTAGCATAGGTAGAGGCTCTGTAGCTGAGTGCGCAGAGGCCTAGAAGTTTGCAACTAAGTGTGCGGACCCTTGCAACTGAGTGCACAGGGAAAGTCAAGTCTGTAATTGTCTGGAATTATGAATAAAGAGAAGTATTCTACAATTTCTGCATCTTTATTTCCTATTTACCCATCTGTTATATTAGGTATGAATTTCACTTATAATTCTTATATGATGCACGAATGTATGTAATTTATTGGTTAAGTGAACACAAGTAGGAACATTTGTTTACATGAAGCTAACTAAGATCTGTTAATAAGATAAGAAAGACAATTAGCCTAGTTTGGGAGATATCACAGTTCGCTGCCCTAGCAGCGCGAAAGTATATCAACCCCTAGTTAGGGCTGTGCAGAAGTAGATTGTACCCTTTAGCGAAGGTACTAAAGGGTGGCACAAAGGCCTAAGAAACTTGAGCGAAGGTAGGTATAGTCAGGATAAACTGACATCACAACCATCTCAAGGGTGCAGAAAATTGGTTCCAACATCCCCCCATATTGCTTCGGATGAGACATCAGTCCGCGCTCTATGGGCTGATGTAGAAAGGGCCAGTAGTGTAGGGATTTGTTTGGCTAACTAATGCTAAACTTGGGTCAAGCCCTCACAAGACAACATACTGTTATGAAAATGGGGTATAAAAATTTTGAATTTTCCAACTCCACTATACTCAGAATAACCATCATCATTGCATTCATCTTGTCAAGATTAATCCAATGTTATAAATTTTACTTCAATCTGACCTCCAAATTGCAAGATATTTCCTCCCAAATATTAGGCTCCACCACACCATCTAGATACCACATGACAGTTCTCCATTGGCCTGTGTGGCAGTCAGGCTCTTGGACGAGTCAGGGTCAGTATTCTTCGCTTACCTGCTCAATGTTCTTCCTTATCACACCAACCTATGCTCCCAAGATCTCTATGGCGAGTTGACTTGTCAGGTGGGACCACCTTCCCACCTATGGTCATCCACATCAATATGTGGCTTACCAAGTGATCAGGAGCTCAAGTCCAAGCCATGGAAAAGGCTCAAAAATTGAATGTTTTAGAAAACACATGCAACCTGAATGACCGGATAGGCCTTGTCGATGCGATCCCTATGCCATGAATGGTTCAAAAATCCGACACCATATGTGAAACTTATTCAAGTTTGAAGTTTACAAAAATCAGTTTGACTTGGGTTGACTTTGATTTAAAAAAAAAGAATATTCCATAAAATATTCTCCAGAATATTCACGGGAATATTTTGTTTTGAGGTCCAATCAATGAGCGCCATGTGGCCTACCCAGAGGCTACCACATGGCCCCAAGTTTGAAGGTTTATATGGCAAAAATTTAATGGAGCTCGCGGGATTTGACCCCAGTCGGGTGGCTGCCAACCAATAGGCCCGACCAGCCCGACTGCACATCGGAACTTAACCTCTTCTGATCACATCACGTATTTAAGTTTCATTAAAGTTTCATTTGGGTGGAAAAGGGACCAGCCCCTTATCCATATGACCATGGCACGAAAACCAGAGGCCAATCCTCATCGGTTAAACTTATCTGACAGTTAAAGTTTCCGAAGATTGTGGTCACATGCCTGACATTCCCATTGGTGGTCATGGTCAACTCACCGTTCAACTTGCAATATTTTTAGCGGTGCACCTTTTTTGGCAGTTCCTCCATTTTTGCCAGGCTAATTGGTGGGCTTCCAGTTTTAACTGGAGTTTTTCTAGGGCAAACTGACAGAAAATTGAATGAGCCATAACTTTGGCTAGGAGAGCCCTTTTTGGACGATTTTTTTTATTTTTATTTTGGGTATTTAGAGCATTCTGGAGCCATTGGCAGAGGTTTCAGAGCCAACAGAGGTGATCTTCAGGTACTTTTTCAGCGAAGAAGTTTGGGGAGCCACTAGGGCCTAGACAGTGTTGGAGCTGCATTGGGCTATGTTCATCCATTGGAGGTGGAAAAAATGTCTATATTGAGTATTTACTGTGCTCTAAATTCATTTACACAGTTTATTTTTCTTGTTTAGGCTTTCTTTTCACTGTTTAGCTTCAGGGAAGCTTGAAGGGCCACCAGGGCCATTTCAGTGTTGGAGCTGTGTTGGGCTATGTTCACCTATTTGAGGTGAAACAAAAGCCATTTTCTGCTATTTTCAACCTTCTGAATCTAATGGAAGAGGTTTTAGAACCATTTTAGGACTTCTACACCCTAAAAAGTTTCAGATAAGTTCCAAGAGCCACTAGGGCCTATTGAAGAAGGCACTGTATTAGGTAATTTTTCACTGTTTAGTGATTATGGAAAGGTATTTTTAGCTTTTTCATGTCTTTTGAATCTGTATTTGCATTTAGATTTGCCTATTGAGGCACATTTACACTTGTATTAGCCTTTGAAGTAGTTTTAGTACAAGAGGACAAGCTTATTTTGGGAGGTTTGATCCAGCAGACGTAGCCCAGGAGGGGTGAACTGCTCATCAAACATCTGTGTCATGTTTTGCTGAAGTTATCTTGCTGAACATTTCCGATTTAATATGTAAATAGAAAATTATATTAACTTTCCTGCACACAAAAACTCATAAACAGTTGTCAAAAACACTTTGTTTAATTAGCAAGACTTGGAGTACAGTTTGCACATTTAATTTAATGGAAATGGATACCTTGCACACATTTTCAAGTACTTCCATTTTCAGATCAAATGGTATCAGAGTTGGTTGTTGATGTTTTTGTGGTCTATGAGCAGTAATATAAACTATAGACAGAGTCTGAAGCAAGCTAGGAAGCCTTCGAAACACTTTTGTTATACAATTGCGAAGTAGATAAAAGCTCCTTCAGTCAATCTCTGGTTTAGTTTATATTTTGAGTATTAGTTTTGTGCAAAAGGTGTTAAAACAATGTAAGAGATTGACTGTTTTATGGGTTGCAATATGGTTGATTTTATGAGTTTGCTTGAGTTGAAAGGATAGCTGATGTTAGCTAAGTCTTGGAAAGGGTTGAAGACAATTTTCCTTACCCCATATTATCTCCAGATTATGTTTGGAAAAACAAACCCATTTGATTAGTGTTTGCTACAACAGCTATTGGAGTTTGTGTTTTATGGCTGCTTGAATAAGAGTGTAGCTATAAATACATTTGATTAAAGCTTCTCATTTGTTTGAAAGCTTTGAGAACTTTGCTTTGAATTTCCTTTTGATAATTTGAACATTTACATAATGTCAACTTCTTCCACAAGTGAAGTTTCCTCCTTCACGAATTTCTTCAATGAGGACATGAAGAATGAGTTCATTAAGGTGAAGGACATGGTGTAGATTCTCATTGAAGATCAAAGAGAAAGTGTTAAGCTTCATGCATGATTTTTGGCTATGAAGGATGAGAAGGAAACAATTCTCCAAATATTGCATGACATGGAGAAACAAATCCTTCAAGCTCAAGAAGCTTTGTACAAGAAAATTCCTAAGGATGAGGTAAATCATTCAAACTTGTCTTCAATTTCCTCAATTGAAAAGTGTGTTGGTTCTTTTGAAAAACATACAAGAGGTATAGGGTCCAAATTAATGTTTAAGATGGAATATCAAGAAGGAAAAGGTTTGGGCAAGCATGCACGAGGCATGGTTGATCCTATTTTAGTTGTGGTGCGACCCAAGAATGTTGGTCTTGGAAATGAGCAGTTTTATGGCGAAGAAGCCAAATCCTTGAATGGATGTGATGAAAATTCAAAGAGAACCTTTATCCCAAGTTCTCAATTGCATAAATGTCATAATGGCAGTCATCCTTACCATTGTTTGAAGCCATCATTGCAGCAAGTAGAGGGTAAACATGTCGCTTATGGCGACCATGCAAATGTAAACAGTTTTCAAGACAAGCACAGTGATGAAAGTCTGAAAAGGAAAGTTGTCTCCTCTATTAGTTCATCATCTCTCGAAGACAAAAAGGATGGACATTCCATGAAGCAAAAGAGGTATAATTGTTCACATGATCAATTCGATTATGCTTCAACAAAGAATGATTATTTTGCTTGTTCAAATGAAAGAAATTTTTGTTGCACATTTTGTGGTGGATTTAACCATGTTGCTTCAAGATGCTGGTTGAAAAAGAAAGCCCACAGGAAGCAGAAGCAACAAAGAGAACTTTCTCAGAAAGTGCTTAAGAGTTGCATATTTTGCCAAAACAAGGGACATGAAGTTTCTCATTATTGGACCTTGCATCCAACAAGTCGTCCAAAGCACATGCAACTTGAGGACAAAAAGATTGGCGCAAGTGGATCTATGGATTCCATTATCAATGTGAAAGATGCACATGAAGAACTGCTGCTGCAACAAAATATGCCATGGGGTTTGATTTTCATACTCATTTTATACATGCATACCAATAATGTATTTTAGTTGAGTTGATGCAAGATTGCATGTAAAAGCAGTTTCAGTTTGAAGGAATTTTTATGTTGTCACAAAATTTTGCCATGGAGGTGTAAAAGATGAGTATGATACTCACTTATATTGCAGCAATGTCTTTTTAGTTCAGCTCTTTGTCACCCACATGTTTTTTGGGATGATGTACTTGTTGGTATTTGAAAAGAAGAGTTGAAGTTGCACATGTACATAGAGGTTGTATGTGTAATTAGCGAACTGTATATAGTTCATTGTACATGATACATACACATGTGTTTGTAAAGATGTATCTTGTTGTTTATCGACTGGTGTTGATTGCGTCACACATTTTTGTTGACTTGTGTCGATTGTGTGCACACTTTTTACATTGATGGTTGTGTCAATTGTATAGCACATTTCAGGTCAACTTGTTGTTTATGTTGCATGTTGCATAAGCTACCTTTGGTGTCGATTGGTGCAGAGAATGAAGTGTTGATGAAAAGCGGTGCAAGATTCCATGAGATGGAAAAGCATGCAAGCAAAGAGGGCACAAATTTCAGCAAGGGTCACTGCTAGTTTCAGAATGGAAAATTGGTATTGTGAGAAAACTTGGTCGGGATTCGACACAAATATATGGCTCATTTAGCAAAAATTCGCCATGAGGACAGTTGGCAAGTCAGGAAAATTTTTGGAGGCTACACAGAAGAGGATGATGTTTTTATTCTCTCATTTACTGTTCAGTTCAGTTTCATCACTTCAGTGAGCTTTTGGGGTCCAAAAGCTTCTCATTTGGGTGGTGTAATTAGGAGCTCAAGTCCAAGCCATGGAAAAGGCTCAAAAATTGAAAATGTTCAAAAACACTTGCAGCCTAAATGACCAAATAGGCCTCATCGATGCGATCCCAGCACTGCAAATGGTTCGAAATGTCGACACCGTATGTGAAAGTTATTCAAGTTTGAAGTTTACAAAAATCAGTTTGACTTGGGTTGACTTTGATTTTTAAAAAAAATTAAAAAAAATTATTTCGAGGAATATTCCATAAGATATTCCCCAGAATATTTGTGGGAATATTTTGTTTTGAGGTCCAATCAATGAGCGCCACGGGGCCTCCCCGAAGGCCGCCACGTGGCCCCAAGTCTGAAGGTTTGTATGGCAAAACTTTAATGGAGCTCGTGGGATTTGACCCCAGGTCAGGTGGTCACCAACCAACAGGACCGACTGGTTCGCCTGCACATTGGAACTTAACCTCTTATGATCACATCATGTATTTAAGTTTCATTAAAGTTTCATTTGGGCGGAAAAGGGGCCAACCGCTTATCCACATGACCATGGCGCGAAAACTAGAGGCCAATCCTCGACGGTTAAACTTATCCGACGGTTAAAGTTTCTGAAGATTGTGGTCACATGCCCGACATTCCCACTAGCTATCACGGTCAACTGATTGTTCAACTGGTAGTATTTTTAGTGGCACACCATTTTGGAGGTCCCCCCATTTTTTTTGGGATAACTGGAAGACTTCTAGTTTTAATTGGAGTTTTTCTAGGGAAAACTGGCAGAAAATTAAATGAGCCATAACTTTGGCTAGGAGAGGCCTTCTTGGATGAATTGTTTTTTGATTTTGGGTATTCAGAGAATTCTGGAGCCATTGGCAGAGGTTTCAGAGCCAACAGAGGTTATCTTTAGGTACCTTTTCAACGAAGAAGTTTAGGGAGCCACTAGGGCCTAAACAATGTTGGAGCTGCATTGCACTGTGTTCATCCATTGGAGGTGAAACAAAAGTCTATCATGATTGTTTACTATGCTTTGAATTCATTGACACAATTTATTTTTCCTGTTAGGCTTTCTTTTCACTGTTTAGCTTTAGCGAAGCTTGAAGGGCCACCAGGGCCATTTCAATGTTGGAGCTGTGTTGGGTAGTGTTCACCTATTTGAGGTGAAACAAAAGCCATTTTCTGCTATTTTCGACCTCTTGAATCTAATGGTAGAGGTTTTAGAACCATTTGAGGACTTCTACACCCTGAAAAGTTTAAAAGAAGTTGTAAGAGCCACTAGGGCCTATTGAAGAAGGCACTGTATTGGGTAATTTTTCACTGTTTATTGATTGTGGAAAGGCATTTTTAGCTTTTTCATGTCTTCTAAATCTATATTTTCGTTTAGATTTGCCTATTGAGGCACCTTTACACTTGTATTATCCTTTGCAGTAGTTTTAATACAAGAGGACAAGCTCATTTTGGGAGGCTTGATCTAGCAAACGTAGCCCGAGAGGGGTGAACTGCTCATCAAACATGTGTGTCATGTTATGTTGAAGTTATCTTGCTGAACATTTTTGATTTAATATGTAAACAACAAATTATATTAACTTTCCTGCACACAAAAACTCATAAACAACTGTCAAAAACACTTTGTTTAATCAACAAGACATGGAGTACAGTTTGCATATTTAATTTAATGGAAATGGATACCTTGCACACATTTTCAGGTACTTCCATTTTCAAATCACCAAGCACCCACCTTACATCAACCAGATCAAAATTTCCCAACAATTTCCTAAGAGTGCACCTTTTCTAACCACTGGGGCCTCATTCTCGAGCATACGTGTGAAGTGTGGTCAAACAACATCCTTCCATTGGTCCGTTGCACCACGCATCGGGATGACACCATAGCCCATGCTACATCATCTCGATGTTCCTCCTCTTTCTCCTTCATTTACTACTTTGGGCTAGGACTTGCGAGCTAACTTGGCCGTGGGTCCACCTTAGACCAACAGAAATGTAGTCGGGCTTATGTTTCTTGCCACCATAGTCGACTTATGTCATTCTATTGGGACCTTCTTGGTGCATTCATTTCCTCCACCTAGAATTTCTCCTGGGTGAGAGTTTTGGGGTGACATCATCCCACACTTATGTCCTTCATGCTTCCTTTTGCACATCCTTATTTTCTTCTAGGATAAAGCCTTCGCGCTACATTATTAGTGAGCCACCCTTCCAGAAAATGGTATGACTATTGGGCACACGTGCTCTTGCCAACCCTTTTTATGACGCAAAATAATTCTTTCGGGCAAGAGGCTCAAGTCCTACATGGCCTGTGGGTGTCACTTTTGATCAATGGTAGGATTTTTTGGCTTGCACATTAACCAACTCATCCCTACTAACGTCATCTTAGTCGATCCCATGGTTGTACAAAGCAAACCTCCAGGGTCAACTTTTCAAATTTTCACCTCTAGGCCATGTCATCAGAAATTGATCCAATCTCATTAGAGAAAAATTAGGCACACCAACCTGTGATTTCCATTGTTAAGGTTCTGCCTAGTTAACAAATAAGGTTACTTAAGTTTATCTTATAAGTTTAGATCTCGGTCCTTCTTGCGCCGCATCAGAGCGTGCACTCAAACTCTTCCATGGACCGATTAGGGAAACCTTTTCAATCCTTGTGCAATGAGAATGATTTGAATTTCACTAAGTATTGAGAGAGCTCACTTCAACCCCTCATTGACTGATTCTCACTTGTTATTCCAATGATGGCTTTCCCATAGACATTTTGTAAAGATAAAGAATGACATCGACACTCGACGAAGGTGATTGAAAAAGTGGTTTGTTGACACACCCTACAATGCTACTCCACCTAAGATTGGGAGAAATCCTATCCAATGAGTTCCTGGCCATTGGGAATTCCTTGCATCAGAACATGGAATTCCATGTATACTAGCGTAGGCGCTCCTGCATCCTCTTCCTATCAGAGGTTCATAGTGAACTTCTAAAACGATGCCATGTCTCCTACCACACTCTAAGGGTTCCTAGCTCTAAATCAAACTTGTAAGTAGCTCTATGGTGCTATCTGGGGGCTTCCAGGGCCTAACCAACTACGTGGTGGTGCTAGTCGAAGAACTCCAGAGAATTTGGCTACTAGTGGTGACATTCACCCATCAACAATGGTGCCTCTAGGGAAAGAATGCGGGTTGCTGATAATACATGGTTGAGAGGCCACTTAAATAAGGAGCATAGAGCTCGCATGGGCTCAAAAGAGGAACAAATCCCTTAGTGTTGGCACAATTCCCATTGTGTAGCTTGATAGGCTTGTAATTAGGTGAATAAGTATAGGTGTGAAAACATAAACTCTGCTACGCATGCAATATCTTATTTAATATTTTCATATTAATGGAAGGGGTCTTCTACCTAATATTTCCAGGATTAATCCAGCTCCTTATGGATCCTTCCACAGTCTATAGCATTTCATATTGTCATGTGTTATTTTATTATGTACCATTAAACAACATAGTTAATTTTTTTTACAGAACAAGATTCTAGATCAGGGATATAGCATAACACTTATTATCATGTAATGAATTACACATTCTCTCACACATGTATATATATATAATCTGAATAACACCAATAAGCATTCCACACAAAAACTCATTCCCAGTCCAGGTCACATACTTTCTTGACTTATTTAACAACATCATTTTCTTCAAATGTGCAACATTTATATACATGATTTCATCACACAATAAGTGCCATTTCCACACAGAGATGTAACCACATACTCATTAATTAATAACATTGTTACAATCCATAAATACAAATTCATTCCAAACCAAAAAAACATCACAACTTCATTAACATTTAAACAAGTACTTAAGGATACTTATCTTTAAAATTACATCGAAACTGAGTCTAGGAAAATGACTCTCCACCCAACCTTAGATAGTTGCAGCCAAACTAACTTGCAGTTGTCACCTCCAAGCCAAATTCTAGAGACTAAGGGGGGAATTTCTTATAGGACTATAACACCAATCTACCAGGTAGAGCAGGGACTCCAAAGGACATTTTTACTTAATCCCACCAACTTCCTATTACAATGAGAAATGCACATGGAATCCAAAGGTTTACCACCTCCACCCTCAAGAGTAATACCAAGGATTCACATCCTTCCCAGGAAGTCCAGAATCCACTGCAGATGTCAAGTCCAAGATTGTTCTCTTCTCAAACTGTCTAGGGCCCTATTGACTACTATCTCAAACCATAACCACCAGGGGACCCAAGTTGTTACAGGGCTCCAGAGATTCCTATCTCAACCCATAGCCTCTAGGGTACCCAAGTTGTTACATGGCTCCATGGACTAGTATCCCAAACCAAAGCCTCCATGTAACCCAAGATGCTACAAGGTTCCATAGATACCTATCTCAACCTACAGCCTCCATGGAACCCAAGTTTTTGTAAAGCTCCAGAGACTCTTATCCCAACCCACATCCTCTAGGGAACTAGAAGACCAATCCCTTCCCTTCACTTTTCTTCTCCAAGTTTCTACTGTCTATTGAATGCTACTTGGATGGTTTCACTGCATGCATGAACAAATGGATGAGAGAATGATCCCATCTCCTCCAACTATTGCTTCCTGAATGCGAAAACCTTGACTTCTTTTCTGTGTTAGAAAATTATATATTATAGAGAAATGGAACACATAAAATATTGCAGAAATATAAACACATAAAACAAGAGAGACGTAGATATATGTGGTTCACCCAATTTGGTCTACGTCCACAGAGAAACAACCAATCCTTCCTTTTATATTATCCAACAAAATGAAGAGATACAACCTACAACAAATCCATTGTAATTCCCTCTTTGTTGTCAATCTCCCCTCTGTTTCCTCATTCAAAATACAGATATACATAGACACAATACAATTCCATCATATATAGTGAGGGGTTGCCTTCTAGGGCAAAAAAACCCTAAATTAAACATAACTTCTACCGTCAGATCTCCGCCTAATGAATGACCCAAATTGACTACAAAATTACAACATTTTACAAGGCAATTTACATCTATTTTTAGCTTCAGGGCGCTGCCCTTGATCCCCTACTGGGGGGGTGGGGACGGAGCTCCAAATAATCACTGTTGACCCCCACTAGATCCCCCTGGTGGCGTACATTTTACGAGTAGCATTGCCACCATAATACAAACTGGGGTCCAATGTGGCGATACCTGTAAATAAAGAAGATAATCAGGCTCCACACCCAACATTTTGGGCTTTCATTTACTGCCCCATCCTTATTTCCTTGTGAGTGATCTCCCAAGCAACACCGCGTGTGTACTTTCTTTTTCAACTCATTTTATTTAAGAACTAGTCTATTAAAATAATGCACCAACCAACCTAATATTTGTTCAAACAATTCAGATTTTCTACATAAGAAAACATCAACATCCTAAGCAAGCAACCTCCTCCTCAGCTCTAGAATTTGTGTCCCTTTGACTCAATCCCCTTTTTAAATTTTACATCTGTAGGAATATTGACAATGCAATTTATGAGAAAACCATGGGTGGGGATGTCACAAAAATAATTTATTTATTTTCTAATAAGAGGGAAATGTGTAAGTCATTCAATTCTTAATAAAAAATAGATATGTAGAATTTAAAAATTATTAATAATAATTAAATATTCAATGTGTATCATCAATAAAATATTTTACTAAATAAATTTAACTAATATTGAGGCGTATTTAAAAAACCCCCAATGGGGGTGATAGATGATGACCTGTATGAGAAATCTAGGGGCATTAATGCCCATGCGATGCGATGAGAGAATGATGTGATGTGGTGATTATATGGAACCTAGGGTTCTGCACCTAAACATTCTCGAGGTAACGAAGGTTATTTGGATGTGGGTCTTAAAAACCTTGGGTATTATTTGCAACTGTGAAATGAGTGAAAGGTTTGTTGGAGGTTTTGTTAGTGCGAGTTTGGCAGGGCACTACTCCAGAGTGAATTATAGACCAAATTTTAGAAGGTGTGGATTTGGTCAGTTAGTGACTTTGGATTCTTTGGTTTTCTAGGATGTAGTCGATGAAAATCCCATTACTTGGGATCTGATCCGTCTTTCTCATCCACTAGAGGAAGACAGTCGAAGATATGTATATTTGAAGGTAATTTTATAACTCTTATAAATTCATGCATGTTGAATTTTGGTTTTTGTGTATTGTGAGGGTTCAATGGAGATTGTAGAGGCCTAATTCTCTAAGCTTGAACCCAATGGGAAAAGTTTGGGGTCTCCCTCTCAAGTCTCTATTGACTTGGATGGGGCGACTTATTTTCTTGAATTTTTGTTTGCCAATTGTTGGGGGGTGGTCTTTTTTCTCTCCATTTTCCTGGAATTGGGGTGGTGGGGACTTCCATTTCTAGGAAGGTTTATTTTTCTCTTATGTGGGTGAAGGCTATATTATCGTTTTTGTTCGGGTCAGTAAAAAAACACCCTTATGTTTTCAATTGTGGGTATATGGGTATGTTGTCTAGGTTGTTGAGGCTCGAGGTTGATTAAATTCTTCTGAATATTGCTTCTATCTTTGGTACAATAGACAGTGACCCTCTTAAGTAAGTTTGAGTGTATATTGTGTATGTTCAAGACCTTGGAGGTTGCTGGCTTAGGGGATTTTTGCATCTTTCCTTTACTTATCAGTCATTGCATAGGAGGTTCACTCATGCCAATCTGACCATACCATGATGTAGGTTTTTTGGTGCTAGATCTCATGATGGGTGACATGTTTCAAGTCAAAAATAACAAGGGGATGTTGCGTCAACGGGTCTGGCCATGTCGCAAGGGTGGGAAACATGGTCATGAGAATCACCCTCCTGTAGACCCTTCAACTGATGTGGGGGAATTGACCATCCCTTTAGAGACTCCTCTAGGTATATAGATCTACGACCACCTTTTGACTCCTTAAAAGTTAAAATATGGGTCATCCAGACAGACATTGACCAGCAAGCCCAACAGAGACACGAGGACCGCAATGAGGTGATCAACTTCCTCAATTACATCCAACACAACCAATGGCATATCATGGACCGCCAAAATTCCCTCTGTAGAGGCTAAAAACTCCTCTAAGACAGACTAGACAACATCGAGGGGTGCATGGCGCATATAGAGTCTCATGTGTATGATGCTTTCCACTACCATGTTGAGGGTCACAATGTATCTCTGGAACCAAATAATGCTCAAGAACGATGAAGGAAACTGGTTATTTTTTTTATTTTTCTTAGTTTTCGGCCATATGGTCTATTGATATGTGGAATGATAGTTTTTTTTTGTTATCCCACACTTTTTGCTTGTTCTTGTGAGCCAAAAAATCCAACTGGAGTTAGTCTACAACATTTTTGACAAAGTTGATGCAACAATGTAATTTGTTTATGAATTATGAAAGTTGTCGATTAACAAAGATATATATTTTATTTTTCATATGGATTATTATATTGCTAATATTAAAATGTTTTTTATTAATATATTTTTAAATACACCTCAATATTATTAACTTTACATAGTGAAATATTTTATTGATGAGTCACATTGAAATAGTATATGAATAGTGAAATATTATATGAATGATATGGATCATATGATCCATATCATTCATATAATATTTCACTATTCATATAATATTTCAATGTGACTCATCAATAAAATATTTCACTATCTAACGTTAAATAATATGTAGGTGTATTTAAAAATATATTAATTAAAAAAGAACATTTTAATATAAAAAATATGATCCATAAATAAAATATTTAGTGTTCATATTAAGTAATATATTTCAATGTCATATATATATATATATATATATATATATATATATATATATAGAGAGAGAGAGAGAGAGAGAGAGAGAGAGAGAGAGAGAGAGAGCAATTAAAATGATATTTTTTTGGTTTAAACACTTTCAAACATTAAGTAATCTCAGTATTGTGGCCCAAACATTTTGTTTAGTAAATTTTGTCTAGAATCTAAAAAATATTTGTTGTAATTTAAAATTTAAGTGGTTTACTATACACACTCCAAGTTCTCAAGTGGAATTTCAAGGCATTGTATCCATTTATTCATTTAAAATGTTGTTTAAATGATGAAAAATTACTCATGCGATGTGTATATATAGAACTATTATAGATCCATTTTAATGACAGCTATATAAAGACTCGAGAGGGATTAAATTCCTTCAGGTTCAAACCTTTGTTTTGCACTCTAAAAGAGGTTTGTGTATCAATATATTTTATCCCTCTTGACACTTGGTAGATCTGTGGTTAAGATGGATCTATAATAGTCAATACCACACGCCGAAAAAACCATAATTGACTTCATATGACTCTTGTTCATATAACATTTTTTTTAATTAACCAATTAATGAAAGGGAAAAGGGGGCATAACTACTTTAGAGATAACTCACAACCTTTTATTCATGTATATTACTATGAATATTTTAGAATATTTTGTAGAGGTTAAATCTCTACCATACACCCAATAATTGTGATAATTAAATTAAATTAAAATTTTGAGTGGCCTAGTAAAAAATAGAGACATCTAGTGGCATAAACATTGAGATATTTTTAAACTAACAAAACCATATAAATTAAATGGCTAATAAATGACAATAGGCATTGATCCATAATAAACATCAAAACACTTACTACATGATACATTTCACGTTGCTAGAACTAAAATATCATAAAAACTAACTAAATTATAAGTTTAATTTAAATTATTACTGTTATTAAAAAACAATATATAAGTTAAACATATATACATTTAAAAAAAAATGGAATGTGATTATGAACCATGGATATTTACACTCACTTTACCAGGGATATTCATAATATAAGATCCATTTTAACTCCAGACCTACCAAGCGTCAAGAGGGATCAAATCTCTTAGGGTGCAAACCTATTCTTGAGTGAAAAACTTGTGGAAATGTTTGCACCTTGAGAAATTTGAATCCTCTCGAGACTTGGTAGAGATGAAATTAAGATGGATCTATGTTGGTTCTTAATAATACTAGCATAGATCCATATTAATCACAAATCTAGCCTGCATAAAAAAGGATCAAATCTCTTCAGGGGAAATTAACATATTTTATTTATTACTGAGAATGAGTGAAATACCACATTGGGTTGTAATAACAATGAAAAATTGAGTGACCATAGAGAGGTTGGGATTATTGATGTTTTGTAATCATTTTAATTAAAACTAACTAAACATGCATATTAATTTTATTTTTTATTATAGCAAACGTTTATTTTCTTTTTAGAAAATATTTTTTTTTATTTTAAGAGGGACACATGTCAACTCCACATTGCACACAAATGAAATCAAACATTTCCCTGGGTTGTAGAATGTACATCTTGGTGAAATCAAATATCTATCTTCCCCAAGGTGGGCATACCCATGCCCAGGTGGAAAAAATTCATGTCTACAAACGAGGTCAATGCAAATCCATAAAGTATATTAAATGCGAAGACATGGCCATGAAATAATACATTGTGGATCCATATCAAATATACATTGTAACAATGATAAAATAGATAGTTGATCTATGCCTTAGGACATATAAAGAGAAAAATTGGATTACAATGATGATAATCAACCTATGGCTCATGACTTATAAAAATTAATTGGATCAGAATGAAAAGAAATCATGGTCTCTGATAACCAATGAATAATATGGGACTAGTACTATAGATTAAACTTAGGCAAGGGAAACATAGGTAGATACCAACACAAACTAAGGTCTTCATCCAAGCCACCATATGTATGATTCTATAACATGTAAAAAAATTTATTAAATTGAAGTGTGGGACAAACCATATAATCACTAATTATTGAAGTATACCATTTCCAAACACAATGTGATGTAACTAGGGAGGTTAATATGGGATCTCCTAGGGAGGTACCCAAAGGTGGGGAGGGGGTAGTGACAAATAAGTGACTACATAGTGTGAAATAAATAATTGCAATAATGCTTCACATGACATCTCATTACATTTTTTCTACTTCTTTATATATTTATGTGTAACCTCATAGGAACCTTCTGGTGAAAGGATCTTATAGTAGGTGGAACATTGATATAATCCTTCTTGAAATGACTACTTTCATAGTATGAAGCCAACTATCTATCATTATCCCCCTTGTGTACCTCACTAGGTACCATATATTATCTGCCAAAGGTACATTATAGATTGAGACACCTTTATCTTTCAATATTAAAGATCTCCAAACCATTTTATTTCACATTGAAGGCAAGCTAACATGTTGCACATATCCATGAAAAGGTATCCTAGTGACCACTCTATTAGGTTCCCACTTAGATGGCACTCATAGATGGAAGGGAAGCCAAAGTATAATTTTATGGACCATTTAGATTTCATCACCCCTTGTCTCCTAGTTGTAACTATCTAAGGTGTACCTTCACTCATCTCCATGGTAGATTTCATCATCTCTCATGTTATATATTTTGAATTATCTTTTTGTACTCATCACCCTTTTTATTTGATGCCGCACTTAACCGTTTTTGAATAAAGGGTTTGCAGTTTTCATAGTATAGGTTTGCTTGAGATCTTTCGGTGCATCTCTTAGATATATTCTTCTTCATTTCTAGGATGGAATATTTAATTATGACATATGTATTATGATCCAAATGCACTTGAAACTACTACCTAAGTACATAATGTTGTTGTTTGATCACTTTTTTCTTGATTTCTTACTTTTTCGACTTTAATATTTTTTAATAGATTAATTGTCTTTTAGGAGAGGTACTTACATCTAGGAACCATTATGCCCCTAAGGAGACTTTCTCATAACTTTAGAAATAAATTTATACATCACTTTTATTATTAAGGTAAAATAGTTAAACATTACTCCTTTAATCACCAACTTGGATTTGTATGTACTTGTGAAATGCTAATGCACTATACATGCAGTCTCAAGTTATTTTTAGTAATTAATTAAATATGCTTAAGACTAGCCCTGAATGGGGTGTTATCCAAGTGAAAGCATAGGGGGTTGGCTTCTTCCATCCCACCTATCTAAGAGATCGAAGGATGTGGAAACACACCCCCATAGTGGATGTTAAAGGCTTGGATCGGTATGAGGTAGCACCAGTTGCAAACACTCACCATGGTAATTGACACCTTTATAGACTCCACACTAGTCACATCTACCTCAAACATGGCAACTTCAATCTTAGTTATGGAACTCCACAATTTTAATGATGCTAGTTAGTGGATGATCCTATTCCATAAGCATTACTGCGAAAATTCATCTTCCCATCATTCATGAGATCTTACTATGTGAGGACCTATATACTTTGTTTCATCTTCGAAAACCCAAGAAGGAAGGTTTTCTCCTTTCCAATTTGGTCCACAGTTAAAAAGTAAATTTTTATTAGTTCACTCAAGGGCTTTGCTTTACAAAGTTTCCACTCTTTTCTTACAAGATTTTCAAGCACTCCACTTTGTTTGAGCTCAAAGCTCAATGCGTGAATTGTTATGGTACAACCTAATTTTAGGCAGAGTATCTCGCCACTATCAAGCTATTCTATACATGTCAGGGAGCCTTCCTGCACATGGCCACACCTCTTCCTTTGTGGTTCCTTATTTATTTTCTATTCATAGCATCATTGCTCAAATTTCTAGTTCCTATGGTTGTCCAATGTTAACATTCAAGTTGATTCTATGTGCATTGCCTCTCTAGACTACTCTCTCCCCCTCATGGCTCTCCTTATCTAGTAGTGCATCCCCCTCTAGGCACTTTTCCTTGCCAACTCCCCTCCATTCTCTTTTGTCTATAGTTAATCTCTCTTTTTTGTCCTAGTTGCATTTGTGGCTCCATCCTACTCCCCTAACTCTCACATCATGGGTCTCTGTCAACCCACTAAAACCCATCTTCCAATTTTTTGGCCTTTTTTCCTTTCTTGTGATCCCATCATGGATTTTTAGTGTGCTTGTATCCATATGGGAGAAACATACTACCAGGAATGAGTTAGCTAAGGAAGTACATGTACTTGTCATTGATTGGAGTTAACTACTTCTTGGTTTAGAGAGATTACCCTGAGCCCTATTTAGGACAAACTCACTTGTGAGGAGATAGAGTAGACCTCCAAAAGGCACCACCTCTTAGATATATAGGTTCTAGTTGAGCTGATTGATTAGATGCTAAACATTAGGAATACACATGGGCACTTAAATAGTACATGCACATGGTGGATTTACATTAACATATGAAATTTCTCTTAGGCAGGGTTCTCCTCGATAGGTATTAGCATTGGGTAGATATTCTCCACTCCATGGAACACTTGTACCAACATATGATGGACCTCTATCAGGGGCTAGATCACATTGAGCATAAACTTGGCATCCTTCCCCTATCCGGAGGCACTCCATGTGACAACAAGCATCCCATCCAGGTCATAGCTACTAATTTAGACCCCTCCATCTAGTCTCTTGCTACATCCCTAGTTCCTTATTCTCCCAATTTTTTTAGTTTATCTTCATGGCCAAAAAGGCTCGTATTTGAGTCTTTGTATGGTAAATTCTAAACTCCTAAGCACTTTGATGTGTTATGCCTCTCTACAGAGGGTGAATTTTTGGATATGGTCAAGTTCTCCTAGCAATTTCTCAACTTAAATTTTTAATACTTTCATGTGATTTCTCATTTAGAAGGAAATACAATATTTACCCCACAAAAAACTATGCTTATGACTAGTAAAAGAAATAAACCCTAACCTTTTTTGGTATTAAACACACACAGTTACACTAATTCAGAAAGTTGAGTTATACTTATTTGAAATAAAGACATAAAGTTTGGATTTTAATTGAATATAATAGCTTGTAAATTAATCTAGATCCATTCTTAAATCATAATATACTAAAATCAAAAGTGTCTTATTTACAAGTTATAGTTATATTGTTGAGCCTATTATTAATATTTCCTATAAGAATAATTTTTTTATTAATTCAACATATAATTCAAGGATTAAATTATAACAATAAACTATAATTAAAAGTTTCACATCTCACATTAATTAAAAATAAATTGTGAGGACCCAACTGGGGTCCTTTAACCAAAACTTATTTAACCACAATATTTCATAGAAAGAGAATTCTTTATTTGCAATCCAACAATTCAATTTATTTAACCATATCATATATAAAATAACATATTTATTAAATGATATATTTTATTTACAACCATTCATATGGAATAAATCACAAGAAAATATATACCTTCTTATGATATGGTGGCTTGGTTGTGGTGCTCCTGCTAGGACCACCCAAAAATACATACGTTCTTATGATATGGTGGCTCGGTTGTGGTGCTCCTCCAAGGACCACCAAACTGCATATGCCACCTTTCCAACTAGGAACATATATTTTATTTCTTAGCCTAGGGAACCTCCACATGTTCCCTAGCCCTCTGAGCCCAAGTCCAATAATATTCATAGTGTGTTCGAAAAATAGGTCCAACTCTCTCCAGTCACAAGAAAAACCAATCTCCTGAGTTCTCCTTCCTTCATTTCCCTTCTATTCTCTCCTCCACCCTATCCCTTCAACACAAAATCCAAAAAAAAAAAATGACTCACCCCCTTCTCTTCTCATCCCTATTCCCCTTATACCTCCATGAATCACCCACCTCAACCACCTACCATTAAGGCCATGAATGCTCCCCCATCCCCCTTAGGATGCCTTATCCTGAAATAACTTTGAGGAGACATCTTGTTGGATACATGGAAATGAAATAATAAGTAAACTAATAAATACTAATAACATAATAATATTTAATCCCGAAATAAATTTGAGGAGACAACTTGTCAAGTTGAGGGCTAGTAATCAATAAAATAATAATTTTAAGTCATATCAGTGAATCTTAAAAATTCGCAAGAATACGATCAATTTAATATTAATAAGTATATTCAAATATAACTTAATAATTATAAGCCAATATTTTAAGTTTAATTAAACATCAATCAAGATTAGCCATTAATCAAGCTTAAAAAATTATTTAATCTTCTAACATTTTAATCTTAGAATGATAATGTATTCGTGAAAGATGTGGGTATGTAACTGGCATACACATAACTCTTACATATACTAATAATAATTATTGGAATAAAACACAATAAATAAATCACTCAATAGGTAGGCTAATAAAATAATGTACAATAATAGGATTAGGTAGGGGCATTACATACACCTTCAAAAACTAATACAAAAGTGACCTTTAGGGGTGGTTTAGGCCTATGGAAGTCTTGTCAAAACCATCTCTAAAAGTTATTCTTGGGATTTGGGGGAAGTTTTTGAAACCCCGTCCCCCCCAAAGTCATGAAAATTGAACTTTTGGGGGGAGGCGGGTTTAAATGATTGCCTCTAAGCATATTTTTCATGGTAGATTTTTTATAACGCCCCTTAAAAGTCATGAGAATTGAACATTAAGAGGTGGCCATTTAATAATCGCCTTTAAAAATTCAATTATATATATATATATATATATATATATATATATATATATATATATATATATATATATATATATATATATATATATATATGGTGGGGGTTGTCCAAAACGACTTCCAAAAGTTCAATTCTCATTACTTTTAAGGGGAGTTGTTTAACAATCCCCCTTAAAGTGCATGATAATGTAACTTTTGGATACAAATTTGGACAACTCCCCCCCCCCCCCGGCTAAAAACAATTGATGACAATTGAACTTTTTGAGGTGGTTGTTAAGTGATTTCCTCCAAATGTTCAACTGTCATGACTTTTGGGGGAGGGGGATATTTGTGTGTATTAAATGGGGCAAGGGTACATAAGGGTAGCATGGATGGCTAGATGTGGGAGGTCCAAGAATGGTTTACTGGGATATATAATCCTAGCATTAAATAATGAGAAGGGGGATTAAGACCTAATAACATAGAAGATAGTGGGCCTATAGGGAAGGTAGCAAGAAAAATTGATAAGGGAACTCCCAATAGTTGGGATAAGGGGCTTATGGGCCCCATTATCACAACCCATATGACCTTAACCCATATCCACTAAATTCCATATCTCCATAACCTCTAAGCCATAATCCCTTAACCCCTAGACTCATAACTCATAACCAGTGAACCCCTTGATCCATTAAACCCTAATCCACTAGCCCGTTAACTCATAACCCTAACTAGAATCCTTGAACCCCACAAGCCCTAATAATTTGTCCTCTTAAACCCTAAACCTTAACCATTAAACCCTAACCCATAGACACCTTAATCCCTAAACCCTAATCCACTAACACCTAAATCCCATAACCCTCAAGCCCTTAACGTCTAAATCCCATAACCCTTAATCCCTTGGTGCTTAACCCTTAACCCTTGAAGCCCTTAACCACTAAGCTAGTAACCACTAACCCTTTACCCTCTAATACCTAACCATTTACCCTTAAAAAATGACTCTTAAACCCCTAAACCCCTTACCCCTTAACTCTTAGAACCCTTGAGCCTTAAACCCCCTATTGCCTAAATATGTTAACTATTAATCCATAAGCCCTTAACACCATCATCATTTCCATTATCAGTTCATCATGTTCTTGTTGTCTTCATGATAATTTTCAGCCTTGTTAACTCCATGTGCATTACATAATTATAACACCATGGAGGTTACTTTTATTATCATCAT
Organism: Pinus tabuliformis; assembly: GCA_031772625.1. Classification (NCBI taxonomy): domain Eukaryota; kingdom Viridiplantae; phylum Streptophyta; class Pinopsida; order Pinales; family Pinaceae; genus Pinus; species Pinus tabuliformis. The sequence continues at coordinate 444,488,074 of CM062814.1, read as the reverse complement.
AATTTTCATCTTCATTGTCATCATATTGCAACCATAAGTTTCAACAAACATGTTTTTCATTCCTATAGCCATCTAAAGAATGTTTATAGTTCAATTTATGTAAGGTTTGTATTTGTAATTTAACATAGGTGTTCCAATATATGTTATTATTTTCCTCAATATAGTCCTAACACTATCAAAGTTATATTTCAAAACTTGTTGTCTCATGAATGATGCCCATTTATTGTATGTGATTTGCTTGATTATATTAAGACCACAAAAGTACTAAAAAAGGTCCATCCACCCACTCCTTGACTATTTTACAACTTGTCACTCAAACCTACCACAAAATGGTCTATGTGCAACAAATGTCCTACCAACGAGGGCCATATGCGACGACCCTTTCATCCTTAATCTAATATTCCCTCAAGAGTTCATGAATGGTTTTCTCCAAAACCATAGGTGCTCCAACACTAATCCTCTTGGTTAGACCAGGTTTTAGTATTTCAAATCCTCCAAATAAAATCTCCAAGAACTACTAGGGTCCAAGGAAAAGAGGCACAAGGTCCCCAAATCTTATCTACAATTTATTGGATAGTCACATTTCCCCCAAATATCATCCACATATTTTTCTTTTCAAAGGGAAACAATAAGGTCTTATAACATCAACAAATGAATCTATGTTCATATGAATTAAGTAAGTTTCATCTCCACGCATGACCCACAGGTAATTCATGTCCACTCAAAAGAAAAAAGGGGATAGTTAAGGTTGTCAGTTCAGTTGTCATCATCCTTTAAAAATGGACCCTTCTCTTACCAAATTTATGGGTAGAAGTCCCATACAAGTCTACAATACTTCTCAAAGTTTCAATCCAAAAAATGCTAAAAAAACCATTCAAATTTACATAGTCTACTCCAATTTTATTTGAAACTGACACAAGCAGTCCTCAACTAGATGAATGGTGCAATCTCCAAGCTATCCATATCTAGGTTCATCCTCTTTTGACCCGATTTTTTGTGTGTTGAATACAAATTTTACCAAGGTCATCTTACAATTGGGTGAGAATACCACCCTTTTCTTTAGGAAGGGCTTTCTTATCAACATAATTAGACTAATACTCTCAACATATATGGGGCTAGAAGATACATCAAGAGGAGAAAACAAGATCAAACTCAACCTTATTTTCAAACATAGCTCAAACGTACATAAAAAATTAAATAGTATACATGTGTAATTCTTACATTGTTAGCTGATTTTGGATCAACTCCACCATTTTATTTCCCCACCACCATGGTAGCCTTCCATTCCTTTAATTATTCAACAACTGCTTTCAATTTTCCAAGTCCCTTATCTTTTCTCTCAATTTCTCTTTTGTATCATGAAATTAGAATTGATTGGGGAACCCAAAATAGTTGTGATAAGGGGATTAGGGGCTCCCTTATCACTGTTGGGTCATTCATTTTTGGGAGACACTTCGATCAATTTTGCTACAAATGAGACGTGCATATAAGCAACAAAAGAAATGAAGTAAATGGATAAATTAACTGGAAAGAAAAAAAGGAATGAGAAAGTGGAAATTAATGAAAAGAGCAGTGACATTGGGACTCACCAAGGCCACAAAAGAAGGGTCAAGAAGCTAAATTTGAAAGAATCAAGAAAAGGTGAACCACAGAGTTAGATTTTGTCAAGGGGATTAAGTTGGGTCAGATCAAGCTAGCATGAAAAAATGATCAAGAGAGAAAATCTATATATACTTGTAGAGATTAGGCCGCAAAATGGGAGATAGAGGGATATGATGAAATGATGTCGGAATGAGGAATGAAATATATTTATGTATTTTGATGTGATTTTTTCCTACTCAGATAGTCATGAAGGAGTTATGAATAGATCTTGCGCAGTTTCCACAATCTATAGTGTAATGGCTTGGTCCTCTGAGATATAATACAAAGAAGAATGTTATAGGGTTTTATCTATGTGTGTTTATTATTAATCATGTATCATGTGGCCTTTTAAAATTTTATAAAGTTCTTTATTAATTATCTATTGTATGTTTAATTTTTCTTGCGTAAGAGATATTTCAAGATCTGTGAATGATTATGGAATTGATGAATAATTTCCTTAATTAAATTAATCATGTCACCATATAAATTCCCCACATATTACTTGAAATTCTAAACACACATCAGGTGATACTTTTCTCCCTTGTGGAGGAATGAAAATGTTGGTCTTGTGCTAGACTATGATGGACACCTTTATTGTCACCCTATGGTCGAACACTAGGTCCATATAGTAAAACTTTGCGCCAAAAAATGGTTCCATTATTGGGACCCGAAGATCAAGTTGGGTCCTAGATAATGGTGACAAGGATTCTTAAGAGTAGCATTAGGGAATGGTGGGAAGAGAAAATTTATTCATTTGTTCTTCAACAGGCTCAATGGAGACAAAAGAACCTAGATTGGGTTAGCGAAGAGATCTTATTTGCATGACCTGCATATGGTCAATATGAAATCCTATGTTGAAAATTCCATGATGAGCTATATCATTGGTTTAGTAGATTGTAGATCAAATCAAGAATTGGAAACCTCAGCAAAATATTTACAACCTACACCACTGTTGATTTGGATATTTTACATCAGCTTGTTAATGAGATAACTAAATCCATTGATTGTTGGGTGCAAGCCACATTGGAAGGCTACATCATTGAAATTTTTGCAGAGAATCATTAGTCATTCTGTAAAGTTGAAGTAATGTTTAAGTATGGGCTGTGAGGTAGATTGTTAAAAGAAAACCCCTTTTGGATTAAGGTCATTATGGTGGAAAATATATTATTGTTGTTCCAAGACACTAATATGGTAGCATAAAACCCATGTACAAGGGGTAGGGTTATGGGAGAGATGTTGTCTCATTATGGAAGATGAGGGGAAGTTGTGATGGATGCATAAGAGTTAAGGAAGGAACGTGGTTTTAGTACACTTAGAAGAGCACAAATAGATGATGAGTGGCAAGAAAATAAGTTGCAAGAGATTAGGAGACGACGAAGAGAACTGTGATAGATAGGAGAAGCGTTGAGCAGACTAAGGTTATATATAGGAGGAACGGGTAACTCGAAGTTGTGAAATATTGAAGTAGGTGAAAGATATAATTCTAACAGAATAGGAGGAGCTATAAGAGATGGGATAAGAGATAAAAATATAAAAAGAAGAACCCTCTAGGAGTAAAAAGGAATCTAGACATGAGAAACACTAAGACATTCAGTCTCGATGATTGATTAGAGTACTCTTATGGATGAAGAGATGAAACTTGTCATGAGGTGGTTATTTCTTTGGGATGATTCATTCCTTGCAAGTAGTGTTATGAAAGGAAGTGGTGCAAATAGTTCTCTCCCTAACCCCCCACCCCCCCTCCCCCCTCGTAATTTATTAAAATTATATCAATTTTATTTCAAAACTAGTTAAAACATTGAAATCTCAAAAATTTCATAGAATGTACGTAGTTGGTATCTCTGGTAGTTCTAGTAGTTTTTGTGCTAGAACTCAGTCATAATCTACAACTTTTTCACAACCTGTTTCACAAGGTTTTATTCTAGTTCCTCCTAGTCACATACCAATGGCTGGGAATGTGGTAGGATCATTCACATGCTATATTGAGTTCGTTGGTCGAGGATATGAAGAAGTAGAACAACATTAGCACATGTGTGAATCCATTTGGGGGGCCAAACAAACCCAAGATTCCTCTAAGATTATCGAGTTCTAGAAAATGTTGTGGGATAAAGCACTTCGATGATACATCAAGTGGTACACACTAAATAAGAATCCAACTCTTTATTTAGATAAATAATAATTTATCAAGGGACATAACCTTCCTCAAACAAAGAGCAATGGTTTAGCTAAGTTATGGGATATCAAATAGTGATAGGGAGGGACTGCATGGGAGTGCATGTAGCATTTTAAATATGTAGTTAGGAAATTGACTTATCCTATTCATTTGCATCATTAAAAGGACTATTCATTAAAGAATTGTTACCACTAACTCGAGTTCCCTTGACGCATTAAGCAATTGACACAATACAAGATGCACTAGATTAGGCCATGAAGATCAAAGAAATGGTACAATATCCTCATGATTATAGGGAAGACACTCCTTCCATCAATCCTACTAATATTGGTTTACAACATCATATTGCTAATTTAACTAAGAAATTGAAGGATATGAACACTGCAAGACCTTTATTTACACAGATTTGGTGCATTATTTGTCATGTTCAAGGGAATCATGCTACTGAGTGCCCAAGATTATAGAGTGTGAGACTTTCTACTATGCTTATCAGACCACCTCTGCCACCACCAAGATATACTGTAGGAGTGGTGCAAGTTTAACCCAGTGTTCCTTACTAAGGTCATACTCGATATCATGTGTTTCCTAATCACCAAGGTACATCCACAAATGAATATTGTGAAATATGTATTACCTATGGTCATGCACCTCATATTTTTCCTATTATATAGAAGTATTCTGATGTTCCAAATAACATGTTTTGTGAATTTTGTGGGTCTTCAACTAACCATACAGACTCATGCAAAGGCTTGGATGCTCTAGCTAATCATCTCAACCATACTACATTTCGGGTTAATGAATCTCCTTGAGGACGAGGAGTTAGCTTAAGGGGAGGAAGAATTAGAAGCAGAGGTCTAAGTCGGTGCTACAATTTTTTATCAAGAGGGCCATGTTGCTCATCATTTTCAATTTCCAAGGAGGCCCTGGTGTTCTCATTGCTGAGTAAACACTCAAGCTACTGGACATTTTCCAAAATTAATTTCTCAACGGGAAGAGTAAAATAGACATAGGGGTGATAATTTTATTAATGCAAAACCTAGAGAGCCTGAATCAATTCCTCGTCCCAACATTAACATTATCACTAGAGGAGGTAAGCATCCTAGAGCTAACAAGGAGGTTCTCGAGCAACCTATTTTAATAAATCCCACATTTATGAATAAATCATATGACCCTATTCAGTAGAAGTAGTATTACAAAGATGCTACTGATATTTTCAGGCAATTGATTTCTTCTTATAGTCCCCGAGCATAAAAACAAGAAAATGATTAAATGAAGAACCATCGAAATCCGTAAGAGACATCTCAGCATGTCATGGAATGGTTCAAGTTATTCTTGTATATTATGAGTTATGAGCTAGTATCTAGAAAATCGCATAAGAAGCTTAAGACTATTGTAAAGGATGATGAATTTGTAGAATGACTTATTTCTACTAACTTTCTTGAGCGTCATTCCAAATGTGTCCACTGCAACAAGAGAAGAAAAGGAAGAGAGTTTTGTATTAATGCCCAAATCAGTGGGTACAATATTAAAGACACAATGTTCGATCTATGATCTGATGTCAATAAATTTCCATGGAAGACTTGGGAGGAACTGGAAGACCCAAGTTGTTGTTTTCTCCTATTTAGTTACACGTGGTGAACTAGTATTGTATTCTTCCTATAATTGGTCGTTTGGAGTATTTCAAAGTTGATATCATTGGAGTGAAGACATATGCATATTTTGAGGTGATTGATATTATGGGTGACAAATATTCTTATACAACCCTGTTGCGGGTAGATTGGGAATTTGAAAACTATGTTTTTATTCATCTTAAGTGAGAGACCATGAAGTTCGAAGTAGACAGAGTCAAAGTTATCCAAACATTAGATCCTTATCAAGGTCCAATATTTACAAAGGCCACTAACAATGTAGAAGAACCTAATATTTTGGTTCAACTGTTCAGTTAACTGCATGAAAGAGGGAGGATTACATTAATCCTACAACATATGGTTCTCTAAGTTGGAGGGCTTTCCAAAATACTGAAGCTAGTTCAAACATTGTGTTGGATGACTGGAAAAAAGGAAATCATGAACTACGCTCTAGACGTTGTGCAAATATTCATTATGCTAAATGGACCAAACAATGGTAAGGATTTATCCTACTTTTAATGAAAGTGTATATGCTGCTAATTTTATTAAAGAAGTAGAGTTGAATATTTAAGAAATGGAAAGAATTCCTTTAATGAACATTTCTTTACAAGCAACCCCTACGCGATGGTGGGGAGCTCATCGCCACTAGTTCTTGAATTGGGACTTGGTCAAGTATGTTATGTTTTGATGGTTCATTCTTCCTAAAATGAGCTCAGATGCAATCCCAATATACAAGGGTTATAATTGTTGGAAATAATACTGAGAGGGGGGGCGAATTAGTATTTACAAATCAATAACTTTTTCATTTCCATAATCAGATTTATATACGCTACTTCACTGAAGGGAACTCACGTGTGCACACAACTACTCTTAAGGCAACCAACATATATCCAGTGAACTTATGATTCCATTAATTCATTATATGTTGATCTTTAATCAGTGCATCAATACTTTATTAAACATTAAACAGTAACCATGTGTAGTAATAACAGAATAAACCATCACAGATAAGCAACACACATGAACAACAAGATTTAAGGTGAAAACCCAATGTAGGTGAAAACCACCCACTGTTTTCATTTTTGTCTTCTTTTAATAATAAGAAAATCTATTTACAATCTTGTACTGGTGTAGACTCATACCACTATGCACGCACCTACCTGCAGAAGGCTACAACCTTCTCTCGTTCTCCAAATTCTTTAGGAAGGGAGCTACAACCCCCTAGTTCTTGTACTAGCCGATATATTTACTAGTACGTATGTGCTGACCTACAAAAGGCTATGACCTTCTCTCTTCCTACAGGGATCACATTTCATAAATTTTTAGACTAGATGCTCCTGGTACACAATAATACACATGAAGGCCTCGTTTCATCAAATTTTCATACTGGACCCATCAAAAACTTTGAAACTCAAACTACACCAACCAACAATCAGATCACTGTCACCAGAACACTGTGCTGAACCCAGAAACCTGCATCATCATTCAGAACGAGCTGCAACCTCAAAAAATATGCATCAGAATGTATATGCTACTTTACTAAACCCAACTTGCATGTATATGCTACTTCCTGTAATCAAACCTGTGTATACCTTCAAGACTACTGAAACATAAAATTTATGAATCAAGTCTGTACCAACTAGCAGTATGCTGACCATCTACTATCTATTTACAAAGCTTTACACAGGCGGTAGCAGAGATCACCCTTATCACTTATTCAATCAATCAATCAGATACCAAACTCCTTATGCATTCAGTTTTACATTCATATCTAAGAAGACCTCATTGACAGACAACCGTAAAAAAATAGAATTGATTAGATAGATTAGTCAGATCTGAAGAAGAAATTTTTCTTTTGTATACACTATTTTGAAGAGTAGAACCTGCGTGTACACGCGCTTTTGTAGAGATGAACTAGCATACAGATCTAAAAATACTAACTCATAAATTCGCTACACTTCCGTACTTCAAACAAACACATCTCACGACATTTAAAGAATAAATCAGGTGTTACACATAATCAGATCTAGCCCAACCAATATCGGATCATTCAATAATAAGTCATTTCAGGTCTCATGATCCTGATCCAACATTGAATTCAAGGTGCACTTAAAGATTTTAGATCAAATCCCCAACATAGCCCGTGCAACATAAAATATACTTCAGATAGAAGTATTCCTTAGGAACCCATTCACTTGCACACCTTGGCCTAATGATCTTCTCCTCCTTATATAGTTTTAGGCATTTCTTAATACCTTGGACCAAAACCACTTAGGACCAATACTTTGGACCAATAGCTCGGACCAATACCTCAGACGAAATACCTTGGACCAAAACCTTCATTTTACAACCTATACGTGTTTTTTCTCTTGTGATAGTGCGTGTATACATATATGCTCTTTTTGTTCTATAAACCAGTGTATATTCACCGTTTTGACTAAGTGGACCTGTGTATACTTCTTAAACTGCTTTACATCAAACTTTTCCTTCACCACCTTTATTCTGATCAGTAGACCTTAGTTCCGTCTTCCCGTCCTTCTATGCTACTACACTATTACCTCTAAGTATTTCTATTGTACTGTGAGTTGCCTTTTATCAAAACTGAATTGACTTGTGAGTGAGTTTCCATCAAGGAAAACAGTTGTACCATAATGCCAACAATCTCCCCCTTTGGACTTGATGGCAACCATGATGGTGTTGATTACTAAAACCGTAGAAATTGTTAGAGATAACATGCAACACCAAAATACTCTCCCCCTTTGACATCAAGGGTAAAGAGCGGACCAAGATACTCTCCCCCTTTGATATCAAGGGTAAAGGGCTAACCAAAATGAAGACTTTCATATTTGAACAACTGAATATGAACATTGATCATGCTCCCCCTAGGCACATGCTGAATTCTCTAATTAAACTCCCCCTTTGTACATGCTAAGATGCATTATACCATCCATGCTCCCCTTTAGCACATGCAAAGTCTGCAAATATATTTTTTAAGAGAATAACATGACTCTGTAACTCAACTATGTGAGTATGACCTTCCTATCACCAATGACTCATACATACATCAATCTCCCAACCAAGTGGGGATATTCCAAATTTGACTCATCTACCCAACCAAGTGGGGATATACCAAATGTTTATACACGACTGAGATATAGAAATTATTACATCATCCTTCCCATGCATAGTGGGGAACAATGTAAACTTTGAAACAGGAACTGATACTGTTACCCGTTTCGTAGAGATAGCAAAAAAGTGACCTGATTTTGAAAAGGGGAGATGCAGAACACACATATTTTTTTAGAGCATAGTTTTTGGCACTTTAATTTTTTTTATGTACATTACGTTTTAGAATGTTAATGATTTGCACACTGATTTTAAAAAGTGGTGATTCTACATCATGCCCTTTTTTTAAAAGACCTATTTTTTGACTTTAACTTTTCTGTATGAAATGTAAATAATTAGTTTCTAAATTTAACAATTTTTGACACTTTAAATTTTCTAATGTATTAAGTGTGGATATTTTTTTTTAATTCCATTTTTTTACACTTTAAAATTTTTTATGTCAATTTTTTTTTGACATAAAAAAAACAAATATAAAGATATATATAAAAAAAGACAAAAAAACATATATATATATATATATATATATATATATATATATATATATATCGCAAACAAAAAAAGAATTTAGAAAAAAATAAAACAAAATTTTAAAGAACTATAAAATTAAGTAAGTAAAAAAAACAAAAAACAAAAAAAAATGATAAAAACTAATATATATATATATATATATATATATATATATATATATATATATATATATATATATATATAAAAAAATTAAAATTAGAAAAATATATCTATTTTTGATTAAAAAGAATTAAAATTAATATATATATATATATAATTTTTAAAAGCACACGTACATTTAATTTTTTTTGTTTAAAAATAGATCATTTTTATTTAAAAAAAAAACTATGAGCATTTTTTTTATTTCTTTTTAAAAAGGAAACATTTAATATTTTTTTTAAATATAAATTTCATATTTAAAACATTAAAAATATTTTAAAAATAAATATTTTTTGTTTATAAAAATTATAGTTGTTTTTTTAAATAAATTTTTATTTAAAAAAAAGGGTTAGTCGAGCCGCCGCCCAACCACCTGTGGGGGCGCGGCCCTGGGCAGTGCAATTGCAAGCCGCCGTGGCCTTACGAGCGGCCGATGGTGACTAAATTGAACCTTTTTTTCTAAATAAACATTTATATTGAAAAATTTTAAACATTGTAAAAATTTAATTTTAAAAGTTTATCTATCTATATATATATATATATATATATATATATATATATATATATATATATATATATATATATATATTTCTAAAATATATAATTTTGAAATATTTTAAACGTATTTTTTTAAATCAAAATTATATTTTTTTTTTATAAATTGAATTGTTCTTTTTTTTAAATAAAAATATATTGGTTTTTTTATTCTAAATGTTTTTTTATTTTATTTTATTTAAATTTGAAAATATGTATGTTTTTTAAAATTTTAAATGGTTTCTTTTTTTTTTTCTCAATTTTTTTTTAATGTTTTTAATGTTAATTTTAGTAGTTTGTTTGTTTGTTTGTTTTTTTTTTGGTTAATTTTCTATTTTTTAATCTAATTTGTTTTAGTTTTTAATTTTTTTCGTTCTTAGTTTTTGTATATTTCTTTTAAAATTTTTCTATTTTTACTTTCTTAATTTTATAGTTTTTTTAAATTTTGGTTTGTTTTTTTTCTTTCACCAAATTTTTTTATGGTTTACGAGATTAAAAAAATGTAAATTTTTTTGACAATATGTTTTTTTTATTATTTAATTCTTTATATATTAAAAAAATTTGTTTTTTAATTCTTATCTTTTATAAGTTAATTTGTTTTTTTTTTTTACATTTTTATGATTGATTTTTTTTTTTGTTATTTTTTTATGTTTGATTTTTTTTTTTGTCTTTTTTGTGTATTTGATTTTTTATTTTTTATTTTATGTTTTGTTTTTAATATATATTTTTATTTACGTTTTGCTATTTTTTTCAACTTTCTTTTTTCATTGTTTTAATTTTTTTTTTTTAATTTTTAATTTTATGTTTTCATTATTCTTTTGAAATTTTAATGTTTTTTGGAGTCATGATAAAATCTTTTACACCATTATTTCAAAATGTTGTAAATTTACCCTATAAAAAAAGTGTTATTCTAGCATCAACACTTTTCGTTTTGAGGGTGTTTTTTGAACAATTTTTGCACATAAAATTTGGTTTTACTAGCATTTTTTAAAAATGTTGAAAATTGATCCTAAAAAAAGCCATCATTCCAATATCAACATTTTTCATTTTTAGGGTTTTTTTTGCATAATTTTTGCACAAAAAATCATTTTCCTGCCATTTTTAAAACATGTTCAAAATCGACCCTTGAAAAAAAACTATCGTTCCAGTATACACACTTTTTGTTTTTAACATTGTTTTTCATGTTTTTTCGGGGTTTTTTGGCCAGAGTTCCTGTTTTGAGTTTATAGTTCCTGTTTCAACGTTTACATTGTTGGGGTATAAATTACATCATATGACCAAAAGGACTCATTAAAAGACTATGATAGATAGAGACATATTATTACATCATGGGCCTTTAGATGACCTTTTCATCGAGTGATATACATAACATTTTTAACAAAGACCAAATATCTAAACAAGAGCATGATAGTCATCAGCAACTATCATACACCATATATGATCTCCACCATAAGCATCTGTCAACAACATCTAGACCTGCAACCTGTATATGTCCATCATCAGTTCCAAAGATATGACAAAGTAAATATCATCAACCTGTGACAAAGTATGTCGTATATAGATTTCAACTCATCCTCTTGATCTCATAAAGATCAACTTGCTTCATTTCCTTAGTAAAAAAATCCTTATCATAACCTTCCATGAATCAATTAAGCATATGCCATATCTCCAATCAGTAACACAAAATCATTCACATCATATCATATGCATGTGAAAACACCATAGTCATCATCTATGATCACAACATCATCATCAAGAACTGCATGTTCTTTCCACAAAAACCCTCAATATATCAACCATGTATCATCACTAGGGAACATCCCCTATCCGATAAGCATTAACCATGATAATCAACATATGTGAGTATCAAACCTATCATCATAAAGTAAGAAGGCATCATCATTATGTGACTAAGTAAGCCTTGTCTCTGAATATCCATGTCTTCAAATAGATATGTCTTCGTGAGACTTGTCATAACACCATTCTCTTGGCCAACCAACAATATTCATCAATATGCAACTTAAGTAATCATCCATGTATCTAGCATAACATGTATCGATCAAATAGATAGCAATATGTAGCTAGAAAACCATGAGCTCGTAGTCATTTGTCAAGCTTGCTTGATACTAACAACAGCAACAATCCTCAACCATGTGAGAGCCAAGAACTATAAGAATCCTGCATCATAACTGCACCATATGAACTTTATGCATCTTTGAAGGCATGATGACAACAAAATGAAAGAAATGAGTGACTCGTCGTCAAATAATAAAGTTGTGAACTCAAGCTTTGTACTTCTCCTTGTCCTTATGAAGATCACCATGTAAGAAACATATATGTACTGTATGCATAATAAAAAATCATGCATAATCACCCATAAATCTGATCTGAATAACAACTATGTAACCCCAAGCAATACAAGTATCATCATCATAGGAAAACCATAGCATGATGTATCATTTAAACACTTTAGCCACATAAGCCTCATCATCATTGATAAGAATCATTAGGTACCAAAGACTTCTAAACATAATGCCAACAATGCAATATTAAAAGCATAGCATATTCTTCCTATGAACATGTGCCACATGTTCACTGTTAGGTCTAATCATTGCATATATCAATAAGAAATATCAAGGTATCATCATCAATTAGATATACATCAAGTCATCAACAACTTATGAGGATCAAAAGCACTTCTAAATAACATCCACAGACTATAGTCATCAATCATCAAGACAGAAAAGATAATTGGTAGTTGTCTAAACCATATCAGATCATTTTTCTGAGTCTGTCCCACTGCTTCTTCATCAAACCAACATATACGTGATTATGCAGCTTCGAACTTGCATATATACGTGACTTGTCTTCATGATAACTGCGTATGAGAATTAGAACACTGAAATTTCATACTCTCAGTTTCTCCTGAGTCTGTTCTGTCTGTATACTGAGCTATGCCACATATTTATGGTTGTACTTCCTTCTTCTTCCATACCTTGGAGTGTGACTATGTTTGCTTCTTTTGGTATGTTGGCCGAATTTTGCTCCTGCATTATTTTGCTATATGCCCAAACTTGTTACAAGCATAACATCTTATATGTTTCATATTCCCTCTATAGCAGTTAATGGCTTTGTGACCAAACATATTGCAAGAAAAACAATATCCCTTAAAGTACCTAGAAGTTGATTTTTTTTTTTTGTGACTATTATTAGCTTGAACCATTCTACTTCTGCATCTAGCTGTAACATGTCCAAAATTATGACACATAAAACATTCAACAATTATTCATCAGAGGAAAGAATCAATTAACAGTTCCATAGTTAGGAATAAATTATTTTCTTTGAAGACTTTCTTTTCTTGGTTGTTGATGGGGTTGACCTCTTATCTCCTTGTTAAGAATTTCAGATTTTGCGTTAGAGTTCCTTGCTTCGGTTTGTGAGCTAGATTCACCTTTAATAGTTTCATGAAGAACAACACTAGATTTGATGGTAGGAGACCTTTGACTACTAAGAATATCATCCAAAATCTTAGTACTATCTTGAAATCGTGAAAATTTATCCTTTTCTTCTAATTTACATTTTAGGATATTTACCTCAACTTGATATTACTCTTCCTTTTCAAGATACTACTTCTTCATGATTTCTTCAACTTTTCTTCCTTCTTCCACTTATTTCCTTAATTCGAGAACTTCATTTTCTTGTTCTTCAAGTGCTAGGAGTAGTTCTTCATTTTTCTTGTTTGAATTTTTGAGATCTTCTTTCAGAGAAATGATCACACCTTCAAGACTTTCATAATAGTTGATTCTTTCTAAAATTTCCTTGGTTGTTGTGTCCTTTTCATTCACTTCAATTCTCAATGATGTCACTTCATCCTGTAGCGTTTTACATTGGTTTTTCTTTTCCTTGTACTTCTTCCTTACTTTGTTTCCTTCCTCCTACTGGGCTTTTAATCTGGTAACTTCTTCTTTGTAGGCACATTCCCTTTTATCAATTAGATCCTTTTTATCTCTAATTGTGTCTGTGATATTTTTAAATTTTGCCTCTATTTGATTTCTTTCTCTTTCGCCCATAAGAGAAAATTCAGTTGTTTCGTTGTCACATTCATTATCTTCAAATGAACAGAGAAATGTATCACTAGAGGACAACAAATACATACCTGATAATTCTTTTGCTTGTTCATCTTCATTTTGAGGTGATTCTGAATATGAGGAGTTTCTTCCACATAATGGCCAATCGTCTCTTCCACTGTCAAAGTTCCCTTGATATGTCTTCTTCTTTTGAGGTGCTTTCTTCTTTAGCTTCTTTCCCATTGTTTCTATGGATATCCTTTAAGCGATCAAGCTTCTTCCAAAGGACCTGTTTTGATGCCAACTGTTGGAAATAATACTCAGAGGGGGTTGAATCAGTATTTACAAATCAATAACTTTTTCATTTCCATAATCAGATTTATATATGCTACTCCACTGAAGGGAACTCCCGTGTGCACGCAACTGTTCTTAAGGCAACCAACGTATATCCAGTGAACTTATGATTCTATTAATTCATCATATGTTGAACTTTAATCAGTGCATCAGTACTTTATTAAACATTAAATAGTAACCATGTGTAGTAATAAAAGAATAAACCATCACAAATAAGCAACACGCATGAACACCAAGATTTAAGGTGGAAACCCAATGTGGGTGAAAAGCACCTGTTGTTTTCATCTCTATCTTCTTTTAATAATAAGAAAATTTGTTTACAATCTTGTACTGGTGCAGACTCATACCAGTACATAGGCATCCACCTGCAGAAGGCTACAACCTTCTCTCGTTCTTAAGCTTCTTCAAGAAGGGAGCCACAACCCCCTAGTTCTCGTACTAGCTGATATATTTACTAGTACGTAGATGCCGCCATACAGAAGTCTACGACCTTCTCTCTTCCTCCAGGGACCACATTTAATAAATTTTTAAAATGGATGCTCCTGGTACACAATAATACACATGAAGACCTTGTTTCATCAAATTTTCATATTGGACCCATCAGAATCTTTGAAACTCAAACTGCATCAACCAACAATTAGTTAATCTGAACAATCAGGTCACTATCACCAGAACACTGTGCTGAACCCAAAAACTTGCATCATCATTCAGAACGAGCTGCAACCTCAAAAAACATGCATCATAATGTATTCGCAACTTTATTGAACCCAACCTATGTGTATACGCTACTTCCTATAATCAAACCTGCGTATACCTTCAAGACTACTGAAACATAAAATTTTTGAATCAAGTCTATACCAACTAGCAGTATGCTAACCATATACTATCTATTTAGAAAGATTTACACAGTCAGTAGCAGAGATTACCCTTCTCACTTATTCAATCAATCAATCAGATAACAAACTCCTTATGCATTTAGTTTTACATTCAGATCTAAGAAGACTTCATTGACAGATAGCAGAAAAACAACATAATTGATTAGATAGATCAGTCAGATCTAAAGAAGAGGCTTTTCTTTGTAGACACTATTTTGAAGAGTAGAAGCTGTGTGTACACGCACTTTTGCAGAGACGAACCAACATACAGATCTTCAAATACTAACTCATAACTTCACTACACTTCCAGACTAAACCCAGATCACGACATTTACAGAATAAAACAGGTGTACATAATCATATATAGCTCAACCAATATTAGATCATTCAATAATAAGTCATTTCAGGTCTCATGATCTTGGTCCAACATTGAATTCAAGGTGCACATAAATATTTTAGATCAAATCACCAACATAGCACCTGCAACATAAAATATACTTTAGATAGAAGTATTCCTTAGAAACCCATTCACTTGCACACCCTAGCCTAATGATCTTATCATCCTTATATAGTTTTAGGCCTTTCTTAATACCTTGGACCAAATACCTCGAACCAAATACCTCGGACCAATACCTCGAACCAAATACCTTGGACCAAAACATTAATTTTCCAACCTGTACGCATTTTTCCTCTTGTGATAGTGTGTGTATAAATATATTCTCTTTTTGTTCTATGAACCAGAGTATATACGCCACTTTGACTAAGTGGACCTACGTATACTTATTAAACTTCTTTACATCAACCTTTTCTTTCACCTTCTTTATTCTGATCAGTAGACCTTAGTTCCATCTTCCTGTTCTTCTGTACGACTGCCCCGTTACCTTTGAGTATTCCTGTTTTACTATGAGTTGCCTTTTATCAAACCTAAATTGACCTGTGATTGAGTTGCCATCAAGGACAACACTTCTATGATAATGCAAACAATACTATCCCTTAGAATCATTTCCAAAGTAGCAGTGTTGTTTGGAAAAAGGTTGGGTTCCCTATTGAATTATGGGTGCATCAATTTATTCATACATTGGGCACATTTCCGCAAGACTGGTATTTAAAAGAAGAAATGAAGAGACAAATGGCTAGTTGGGATGCATTGATAGCTCAATTTTATAGTTAAATCTCCTTCTCAAATGTGTTGAAGAAATTGTAACTAGGTTCGATCTTCATAATGACATGATCTTTGTAAATGATGTAATAAAGATAATAAACTATTTTTTTATATATTGCCTCATGGGTTTCATGAGCAAGAAAGTAATTAGGTCAAAGACTTCTTCTTGATGTCTTTAGGATTTTATTGTTATGTCAAAGAGTCATGTCATGTAAAATGTATTGGTGTCAAATCAACCCTCCAAGACCAAGAAGAATCCTCCAAGAGAAGCTCAGCAAAACATGCAAGAAAAACAACAAAGGAATATTATGTCAGCTCCAAAATGAATATATTAAGTCAATGGAAGTCATGTCAGCTTGGAAAAAGTCATGATTGTTCACACTCTCACATCAGCTCAAAATGGGAGCACCCACTACTATATATACCCACTTAGGGTTAGCTCAAAAGATAAGAGATCTTCACAATTCCTCTTTCATATTTCATATAAGCATTGGGATGCAGGTATACACAATGAAGGAGAAATAGACCTCACATAGGCCATCTGCAATCAAGACGATAACCTCGTATTCCTCTCTCAAAACTTCACATGAAGTAGCAGGTCCGAAATTAGGGCTTGACTGCACCTTGATTGGGTATTAGGTGCAGTCATGGCTAGAACCTCGAATGCATAAATGAAGATTAAAATGAAGGTATAGACGTCGGATAAATAAGGCAGAAAATATCTCAAACAGATCATATAGGATTCAAAGAAGGTATGGGTTAGATATACTCTCGACATAGACCTAATCCCCATGATAACAGTCTCAGTAGCATAATGAAATACATAGATTGTCACATGTGCCGAGGATCATTCTAGGAAGATAGATATTGGTTGTATCCTTTTAGAAATGAACATCAGTAACTCAAATATACTCCCTCAACAAGAATGTAACGATGAAAGAATTCTTAGCATACCTTTGATATGTAGTCTTAATTTTTGGATCTACATCATAGTTGATCTCAAAATGATACAGTTGTAATAAATAATAATGATCATCATAAGGATCTGTCTCTGCAATGTGTCAAGGATCATGATTTCACTGTGATCCCAGTCTACACGGAAGAGAAGTCAAGGTGTAGCATTGGTACTCTCAATAATCATACAACAGTAATGAAGTTCCTGAAGATACATTAATGATGATCTCAGTAAGGATCTGAGAGCTCAAGATGCAATCTCAGTGATGTAGCAGTGATGTAGATGATGATATCAACAATGTTCAAGAAAGAGGATTAAGGTCTTGGTATTGGAGAGGCAGATAGTGTCAAGGGTCATGGTCTTGGTATTTTTCAATGGAATCTCTATAAGAAGAATTTTGCATGGGTTTTCCTCTCCAAGAGGGAGAGGTTTTGGCCCTAGCAAAAAGCCAAACATTTGTGTTCTTGTCTCTTTTGTTTTTCATGACAGTTTGATGAAGGAAACACACATACTAATAATGAATGAAACATTAAGCTAATATAAATTGTGTAAATGCCTCACAAATTGTTATCATGTTAAAGAAGAATCACCTTAATATGACAGCCCTAGATTCTTCAACATGGTATCAGAGGGATTGGTTTCAGCAGTCAAAGTAAGGGCAGAAAAGAGACATATAAGGAGTCAAGTTTCTACAAAGCATCAAAGCTAGCTGAAGGAATCAAGATCTACATTCAAAAGAAAGCCCTAGACCAAAGAAGCAACCTACAAGATCAGTCTACAACAACAAGGGTTTAGGATGACAACAGTCTTCAGATCTCAGGGGGAACTTAATTCAAAGGCTTATATAGAAGTACATATGGACAATACTCAAATCAAAAGTTGTACTATCTAATGGATCTCTATGCATCATTACAAGAAACTTCAATTCATCATGTATCAGTAGTATGTTGGAAGGAAATCTTCCTATCAAATATCTCATCTGGTGGAAGCATCAAATCTTCCTTCCAACAACCATCATGATTAGGGTGAAGATCTCATCTTCACATATCAAGTAAGTACTTTTTCATTTTATAATCAAATTTGTTTTTATGAAATCATGATTGCAAGTAAACCTATAAACTGGTTGGGTTGTCAAAGGTTCTTGCATGGAATAAGAAAGATCATCATAATCCTTAGAGAAGTCAGTACATCAAGGTCTCCTTTGAATTCATGAGAACTCTTAAGGTTATATAAAGTAAGAAAGGAGACATAAGAAGGATACATGAAATACTAGAGGATATACTCTCTAGAATCCAGTGTAGAAGGTGCCAAAGAATGAAGAAATGTCTTCATGAGATCTCAATTAAGAGATATGGAAAAGTGATGAATAGACAATCATCATTCATAAGAAAAGTGACAAATTTCTTATGAACAGGAAGGTAACCTCAATCAATAGTTTGTGGTCTCTATGCTAGATAGAGAAAGGTAAGTTGAAGGGACTCAACTATGTGCAAAAGCAAAGGGAAGTGTGGTCATCAAACAAGATAGAATAATTAATTACATGGGAAGATTATGGAAAGAAGCTCATATTTCCAGAAGAATGGACAAAGCTAAAGAAAGGATCAACGAAAGAGGGAGTAATAGATCTCAATTATGAATGAGATGGTTCCTATCAGAATTCCTTGCATATATGATCATGGTAAGAAGATGCATCATGGCATCATGGAAACAAGAGCTCGTATGAATCATGGAGTAACGTAGCTCTTGAGAAAATCATTGAATATCAAAGGAAATGAAGAAGTCATCAAGGTCAAAAGAAAACATTTTCCAGCTAGGATATACTAGATCATGAAGGATATTTGATAGATATTTGAGTGGAGGATCTCCTAGTCTAGAAGGTAGCAAATGTCTTGTCAATAATTCCAACTTTTGGAACTCATGAGATGATGGTAATTAACATGGAAAATGAAGCAGACCAAGGGATTGAAGATCTTTTCAATCATGGAAGCTGCTGAAAGATACCTGAAGGAGAAATGAGGTGTGTATGATTATATTTGTATTTTCATTCGATATTGTAATGTCATGATATATGGTTGTAGATAAATGGATCAAGCATGATCAAAAGGAAAAGGTCTCCTCCTCTAAAAGGATGTAGAAAGACATAAGTCTAACTAGATGAAATAAACATAATATGACTTCATATAAAGTATGAGGTAGTTGACTATAATTGAAGAACTCTGAGAGCTCCTAGGAATGAAATATTTGAGGATGGAAGAGATCGTGAAGCATGCAAACTTGATGAAGGCAATCAAAATCTAGCAGATCATGAAAAATTGACTAGGAAATCTCTGGAATGATGTGAAGACTAATGGAATTCTGGAAGGATGAAGACCCTTAACAATAGATATCATTGGGATATGTGTCAATATGTATGTAGGATGATTGATACCTACAAGAATATGTCACTAGAAGAAGGCCATCACTAAAAGGTAATATGTGATTTGTTTTTGGTATTTGACCTCTTGGAAAAGTCTGGGTATATGTGCGGCATCAAGGAAAGGAGAATTGTGAAGGATGTCACAACTATGTACCTTGTGATCCAGAGTAATCACTATTGAAGGAAAGTGAAAACAGATGATCTTATGAAGGAGGCCCAAGATGTAAAGCTAAGGAGGATACTTTCCGGGAAAGAAGGAATGATCTGATGGAGGAAAGTGATGGATGGTTGAACCCTCCATGTGAATAAATTGATTACATCAAAGTATTGAATCATCAGTCAACTAGAAGACCCTATAAATCATTGATGATAGAGTCCCTAGGTAAGAGGGAGCTCTCATAAGTTCCAATG
This sequence comes from Pinus tabuliformis, assembly GCA_031772625.1. Lineage (NCBI taxonomy): Eukaryota > Viridiplantae > Streptophyta > Pinopsida > Pinales > Pinaceae > Pinus > Pinus tabuliformis. The sequence goes on along the minus strand of CM062814.1, from coordinate 444,468,066 downwards.
AGAACAAGGAACTCGAGTAAGTTTCTGAGTGAAGAGAAACTTGGAAATCGTCCCTGGTTAAGAGGGAGAGTTAGACACAACATTATTGTATTCAACTTGGAAGAAAGAATGGAGGATTGAGGGTGTGGTAGGCATCCAAGATAAGAGTGGGAAAGAGGACAGATATTCTAGAGGGCTGGGAACCCAAGATGAGAATAGTCCTAGTAGGGCATACTCGGAGAACACCCGGATGGGTATGACCCTAAGAGAGACAATGATGATGTGTGCCTATCAATCATTGGTCTCGCCAACATTTTTCTCTAACCTAAGTGAGAGATGGAGTTGTTAGTCAAGGCCTTGCTAAGTGGAAACAATGTTGGTTGAAATGATGTTATAACAGATAGAGTGAAAATTTGATTCTTCTTATGAGAAATTATTCAGATTGAGAATGACCAAGTACCATTATGAATACCTCCCTCGTTAAGAGGGAGTGTTGAATAAAATGTAACTAGGTTCAGCCTTCATTATGATATGATCTTTGTAAATGATGTAACAAAGAGAATAAACTATTTTTTTATATCTTGCCTCATGGGTTTGATGAGCAAGAAAGTATTTAGGTCAAAGACTTCTTCTTGATGTCTTTAGGATTTTCTTGTTATTTCAACGAGTCATGTCATGTATGGAAAAGCTCTTTAAGAGCCTATGTAAAATGTTTGGTTTCAAATTAGCCCTCCAAGACCAAGAAGAATCCTCCAAGAGAAAGCTCACCAAAATATGCAAGAAAAACAACAAAGAAATATTATTTCAACTCCAAAATGAATATATTCAATAAATGGAAGTCATGTTGGCTTGGAAAAATTCATGACTTCTCACACTCTCACGTTAGCTCAATAAGGGAGCACTCACTACTATATATACCCACTTAGGGTTAGCTCAAAAGACAAGAGATCTTTGTAATTCCTCTCTGAGATTTCATAAAATCATTGGTGTGCAGGTATACACAATGAAGGAGGAACATACCTCATATAGAGCATCTACAATCAAGATTATAACCTAACATTCCTCTCTCTGAAACTTCGCATGAAGGATCAGATCCAAAATTAGGGCTTGACTGCACCTCGATTGGGTATTAGGTGCAGTCATGGCTAGAACCTTGAATACATCAAGAAGGACACAAATGAAGGTAAAAACCTCAGATAAATAAGGCAAAAACAATCTCGAATAGAGTATATAGGATTCAAAGAAGGTTTGGGCTAGATATACTCTCAACATAGACCTAATCCACATGATAATAGTCTCGGTAGCATAGTGAAATACATAGATTGTTGCATATGACGAGGAGCAATCTAGGCAGATAGATATCAGTTATATCGTTGTAGCAATGAACAAAAGTAACTCAGATCTACTCCCTCGGAAAGAATGTCATGATGAAAGAAGTCTCAACACACCTGTGATATGCAGTCTTAATGTTTGGATCTACATCATATTTGATTTGAAAATGATACAGTTACAATAAATAATAATGATAATCATAAGGATCAGTCTCTGTAATGTGTCAAGGATCATGATTTCACTATGATCTCAGTATACACGGAAGAGTAGTCAAGGTGTAGTATTGATACTCTTAATAACCTTAGAACAATAATGAAGTTCTTGAAGATACAGTAATGATGATCTTAGTAAGTATCTAAGAGCTCAAGATGCAATCTCAATAATGCAGCAGTGGTGCAAACAATGAGCTCACCAGTGTTCAAGAAATGGGATTGAGTTCTTAGTCTTGGAGAGGCAGATAGTGTCAAGGGTCATGGTCTTGGTATTTGTCAATGGAATATCTATAAGAATACTTTTGTGTGGGTTTTCCTCTCCAAGAGGGAGAGGTTTTGGCCCTAGTAGAAAGCCAAAAATTTGTGTTCTTGTCTCTTTTTCTTTTTATAACAGTTTGATGAAGGAAACACACATACTAATGATGAATGAAATATTAAGATAATATAAATTGTGTAAATTCCTCACAAATTGTTCTCATGTGAAAGAAGAATCACCTTAATATGAAAACCCTAGATTATTCAACAAGATGAGGATTGAAAGGTAGTTGAAGTTCTGAAAGAAATTAAGAGGGTATTATTCCCAATTGGAAAGCCTATTGCCTAGTTCAGTAACTATGAAGGTTGTAGAAATCTATATGAATCAAGATTCCAAGAAGCAATCACTTGTGGTAAAATTAATAAAGAGCTTGAAGAGGATGAACTGGAGGAATTAAGATATTTATATTTCAAAGAATCTCAATGTCAGAGGAGTATCAAAGATGATCTTATGAAAGATGCTCCACATTTGAAACCTTTGAAGTTGTGTATGTGCAATATTGGGACTAAAGAGAATCCTAAGTTAGCTACTATTGGTGACTATTAGGATGAATAAACTACCAGGGAAATTTTTTATTTACTAAAATAATATGAAGATTTATTTCCTGCATTAGTTTCAGAACTCAAAGGTATAAAAGGAGACTTGGGAGAAATGAATATTGTTTTGAAACCTGACGCGAGACCTGTCAAACATTGGCCATATCATATGTATTTGTGAGTCAAAGAGAAGGTTAAGAAGGAAATAGATCAAATGTTGGCTACTGGTCTCATATTTCCAGTTGATGAAGCTGAATTTATTAGTCCCATTTTTATCCAGGACAAGAAGGTTTCAGATGCTACCATAGTCTGGGTAGACTATCAAAGTCTTAATATTGCCTATGTTCATGATCCATTTCCCACTCATTTCAATGATGAAATGTTAGACAAAGTTGTGGTTCAAGAAGCCTATTCTTTCACATATTGGTTTTATAGATATTATCAAGTCCACATTGTAAATGAGGATAAAAAGAAAACCACTTTCACCATTGAATGGAGCTCATATGCTTACCATGTTTTTTTGTTCGGTGTTAAGAATGCTCCAACTGTCTTTTCCAAAATTGTTACTGCTACCTTTAGGGAGTATATTCATAAATTTCTTGAATTTTATATGAATGATTAGATAGTCTATAGACTTTTGAAAAAGCATTCTAGCATTTTGTGGGTTATGTTTAATCGATGTAGGCAATTGGGGATCTCTTTGAATTTGAAGAAGTGTATTTTTGTTTTTCTTATTTGATACCTTGTTGGGGCACATTGTTTGCAAAAATGATGTGTGTAGATCTTGCTAAAGTTTTGGTGATCCTGAATATGTCGCCATCAACAAATGTCAAACAGTTCTAGTGTAAATTGGGACATACAGGGTATTACCAAATATTCATCCACAACTATGATTTAATTACTGTGCCATTGGAGAAGTTGTTGAAGAAGACTAAATTTTTTATATGGATTGAATAGTGTGATACTATTTTTGACACTTTAAAATAGAAACTTGCAAGTTTCGAGATATTAATCTATTTGGATTGTAACAAACAATTCCATTTACATATCGATTCATCTTGTATTGCTTTAGGTTCCATTTTGGCACAACCTAGTGAAGGTAATCTTGATCACCCTAGTTATTTTTCTAGCAAAAAGATTTCCATTGTCGAAAGAAATTATAGAACAACTGAGTGGGAGGCTCTCATTATGGTATATTCACTCTAGAATATTGAGCATTATTTACTTCGAGATCCTTTCAAGTTTCTCAGTAATCACTTTTCCTTGAAGTATCTTGTTAAAAAACCTATTCTAGAAGGGATAATTTGTAGGTGGATGTTATTGTTCCAATAATTTCCATTTGAAATTGTTGTAAGTCCAGGTCACACTAATGTGGGGCTGGAATTTTGGGGAAGTGGGGGGTTTGATTCATGATCAGTTACCTGATATCGATTTGTTTAGAATTAAAGTTATGTGATATTATCTTGAATACATTGAATTATTCTTAGAAAATAGTAACTATCCATATGACTATTCAACTACCTAAAATAATCATTTGGTGGTGCGCACAGTAGATCACATGTTAATTGCAGGTTAGTTGTACAATATGGGGATTGATCATATTTTTCATAGATGTATCATAAAAAATGAAATGGGTGATGACCTATGGGAATGTTATTGTGGTGTTACAAGAGGTCATGTTGGAGGAAAAGAAGCTGCAAGAAAAGTGTTGTAAGATGGATTATGGTAACCAACTCTCTTCAAAGATGAAAAGGAGTATGATCAGAAGTGTGATGTGCATTAGAGACTTCAGTGACTTTTGTAGTGAGATGAGCTTCCATTGGATCCTATGAGAGATATTCAAGCCTTTGAGAAATGGGATGTTGATTGTTTTGTCCCTATAAACCCTCATGCACAACACTCACATGCTCACTATATCATCACCGCAACTGATTACTTAACATGTGGGGCTAAAGCAGCTCCTGTTAAAGATTGTATTACTAGTACTACGGAAAGATTCATACTTGAGAATATTATTACAAGAGTTGGTTGTCCAAGGAGCTTTACAAGTGATCATGGGTCACACTTCATATATGAAACTAGTGCCACTTTAATCCGGGAGTTCATGATTCAACACCGCAAAAGTATCCCCTATCATTTGCAGGTGAATGGGGCTGTTGAATCTTTTAATAAGATTCTAGGGAAGGGACTTAGTAAAGTATGATCTACTAACTAAGATGATTGGGATGAAAGAGTTCCAACTACATTATGGGCCTATGACACTACTATGAACAAGTTGCACAAATACACCCCTTTCCAACTTGTCTATGGTTGAGAAGTTGTGGTACCTATTGAATTTATTGTTATGAATCTATTCATTGTGAAGCTACCAAAATGTATGATGATGATTCTATCGTAGAATCTATATAGGAGTTATGGGAATCAAACGAGTAGCATTTTCTTTCAAATTTTCATTAATGTGTTAAGAAAGAACAAAAAAAATCCTGGCACGATCGACATATTAAGTCAAATTAATTTTCTGTGGGAGGTTAACTGCTGCTATATGATAGTAAGTACCTTAAGCGTCCAGGAAAGTTATAGATGTATTGGCTGGGTCCTTTCATTATTACAAAAATAAGAGAATCCAAAGTTGTAAGACATGCACAACTTGATGAAATTATTCTACATAGTTGGATGAATAATGCATGCTTGATGACCTACTATGGTCATGTTGACGATGTTGGACCCACCAACATGTCAAGGGATCTCCCTGGTAAGAATCCCCAATTAGACCTCATACTGTTTAGTGTAGGAGTCCCAAGAGTGAGTCATATGGTAATGCCTTGACCGCGATTTCGCACAGAGGCGAGTAAGATAACTCTGTTGGTATCAAGGGTGTGATAGCTACAATGAGCCAAGGAAGGTGTATGAGAGTTTCTAACACATAGGGGTTGAGATGAGTGCACCCCTTGGAAACCTGTGATAGCACGTAGTTAAGAAGGGAACACACGAGAAAAGATACATCACAACATGGAAGGCAAGTTAGAAAGAAATACAAATTGATGGTTAAACCAAGAGCACATTTTAGAAATATTCATACATACATACATACAGAGCTATACATGCATGTGTAAGAAAACCAATACATATATCATTTAGAGCAAACCAAATAGCATAGGATACAATACAACATATGCATGAAACGTGTTGGCTCTTGTTATATTAAGAAGTGTAAGTTCCAGTCATATAATACATTCATGTCCAACCACTAGTTTCGATAGCAGAATGTTATAACCAAAACCTCCTGCTCCTCCAAATATATGTACTATCTCTGGATAGTGGATAAGCCAAGGCTCATTACAATATTGTCCAAGCTCTCTCCAAGATAGTCTTATCAGAAGCTTGGCTGACCAAAAGCCTATACAATGAGTTATGAGGGACTATTTATAGCAAAGAGTGGGGTGACCCTTGACATTCCCCTTTGTGACAGTTCAACTACCCTCATGACTCTTCATCTACTCTATAACTATTACATCCAACTATCACAACTTGAGTTACAATTGACATGACATTACATTACAATGCACATGTACCCATGTGAGACAAAATGGCTTGAGCAAGCTATGTTAGACATAACTCTAACCTAGATAACCATGGAAGTCCAACTCCTCAACCTCCTCACATTGATCAATAGTAACACACCAATGCCAAGATCAATAGTCCTTGATGGTGTTCGTGTCCTCCAAGGTGACATCTTTCTGGAACCAGACTCTTGCCTCCATAGCATCTGGGTACACTGCTCAGTCTCCTCCATCCAACTCGTCTGTAAGCATTTGCATCATTGTCTTCAATGCGGCTGGACCAACAACATACTTGTGCATAATGTCTACACTGATGGGAAAGTTTGGGTTGGTAGTAATGTGCATCAACTCGTCAAAGTACGAGTCAAGCTCTAACCAGACCTGTGCCTTTGTCTTCACCTGGGTGAGAGTCCCAATAGATGGGATCACATGTGTGTGCACCACAACATCCATACTCTTGAACATATGTGCATGGTAAGCCTGTATACTAGTGATAAGCTGCAGGAGCTAATCATAGTTCTGGATCTGACTCCAGATACGTGCCTTCAGCTCAAACGCACTTGCCCTCATCATCTTAGGCCAGTGAAGCAAGGAACCCTTGTATCTCATCATCCATTCTTGCATGTAATCAACTGCAACATGTAAGTTCATCAAGATACATGCTCTTCTAGCACATCGTTGTTGCCATCCATTGAGATGGGCGACCGCCTTATGCATGATGCCAAACTTGGAGTAAAATGCTCGCATAACTATGTCAAGGGACAATACTTCATCTAGTATTTCCTTCTTCAATTTAGCTCGGGTGGATGTTGTCACCAACTCTCCTCCTTTCTTGGCCGTTTGTAGTTCCTTATCCATTCACTCATTCTAAGCTATCAGAAAGTGAACACTTGAACTAGTGGTTTCGGCATACACTCTAGTTGCATCACCCAAGGCTGTTGGATGTTTGAACATGTCAGACATGATCACTCATTCCTCAACTTGCACAGGAGATGTATGATCATCCAGAGTCGACACTCTACGAGACTGTACAACTCTATGCTGAGACTCGTCGAATGAGATGTTTTGCATCTATTCTTCCTGCTGATCTTTGAGGATCTCAATTCCTCCTTGGTTTCTTGAGACTTGCTCATCATCTGGACATGGTGAAGCAGGTTAGTCAAACTCTTGGTGATGAGGCATAAGCTTGATGTCCTCTTTTGATTCCCATTGCTCCATATCCGCATCCAACTATTGGAGTGCTTTCTCTATCTCATGAGCGATGTCCTGCTCCTGTGATGGTTCACCATGTTTTCCTGATGCTAGCTGTTTTGATGAATCCAATACATGTACGGGCATTATTTCATCTATATGCACATGTTGCACCCCCTGTTGTACCTGTTTTTGTTGCGCTTCCCTCTCCTATTTGTACAGCTCTTGTTCCTTCCAGAGTTTCTCCTTCAGCTCATGCAACTCCTTCTCTGCTTCCTCCATTATTCTCTTCTCCCTCTTCCTTTGCATGATTCTCTTGTCGCACTATTGCCTCTTCACCTCTATAGCCATAGTTGTTTTCTCTACCAATGGATCTACTCAGAACTTGCAGCTTTTCTCTTCCTCCATGCAATCAACAATCTTCCTCTTGTCCTTGTCGTGCACTGGTATGATTGCCCCTGCTGCTACTGTTGTTGATACTGCTAGTCTCCTAGATGTTGCATCACGTTGCTTCGCTAACCACTCCACAGTGAAGCCGACCTATTCATTAAGTATGGAGAAATTGTAGCGATATCTCCATCGGTCCTCCTTGGCCCAATGAAATGCCCTGTGGATCTAGTTGAACTATACTCTCGTGCAATGATCCTTCACAATACAATATGGGTCATATAGATTGTAGCTTCGGAGGTCGAATGGATACTTCTTCATCAGTTTTTCTTCGACATCTACTTGCTTAATACTTCAGATCTCATATAACCCAATCCATAATGGAAGGCCTGACCAAGGTGCCTTCTTCTTCCGGTGCAGTATAGCTGTTAATCCTACTGAGATGTGATATGCTACTTCTTGCACGATGAGTATGTCCAAGGAAAACTTCAGTAGAACACGTGGAGGCTTCCCCGCGCTGACATTTGGATGAAGGTGTTGGATGGTGAGGCATACCAATCAATAATGTCTATTAGTACCTCCATTTCTTCCTTCAACATGCAATCTGGTACAAGTCAGACTTGTGAATGTTCACATACACCTGATAGTATTTGAGGTCTTCTCCAAAAGTGCCTGCAAATGCTTCATTGACCTCTTTCAATTTTAGTTTGATGTCCTTGTCTAGAAACAACTTGGTATCTTCATAGATTAGTAGACATGTGGACACCTACTCAACTACTGCTCGAGTTGCACTTCTGTTAGTGTCCTTTGATCCCGCTCTCTTGGAGGCCATTGGTCTTATACTACTAAGAGGCAAATCAACACCTAAAAGATTTGGAGACAAAGAAACATGCATGGAAAGAAATCTGTCGGCGAAAACCAAAGAAAATTTGGGGAATGACATAACACATACTTAGGGAATGATAGGCAAAGATTGTGCAATTTCTTCTGGGAGACCGGGCGATTGGCTGCCAGAACTACGCAAAAGGCAGTCTGGGATGTCTGGGAGGTTAGACTGGCTATTGGATTTGTGTAATTTGAAATCCAGGTTGACTTCTGACTATTGGGATTGCGCAATGCACAATTCCAGCTGGCAATGACTGCAGGCTTAGGGACTGATTTGTGAAATTTTCTGGGGAAGTGGTCACTGTCCCTCAGAAATGTGAAAAACAGTCCTAGAGGACATTGTTTGGGAAGAACGCAAATTTCTGGAGAGGAAGACAAATCCTTCCTTCCCCAGATTGCACAATGCTATTTGGGTGAGGCATAGTCTGTGCCAAGGATTCCCAGACCCGTCGATGGGCAAATGAAAGCAAAATCTAAAAGTGAATGCATGGAAACACTAATTGAAACATAAGTGATTGATCGTGCATGCAAACATCAAATGAAAGATTCAGTAAACATATCAACATGCATGTGAGTGAAGTGGGTCGTCAAATCGACAACCATTCATGCAAAACAGTTTCATGCATGCCACAACAGTGAGATAGCAATGAAAACTGAAATGATGCTATTACATGCTAGTATACATGTAAATGATAGCAAGAATTCAAAGATATCAAGAAAACAACACTCACACAAGTAAAAACACAAAAAGCGACAGAAATGTTAAAAAAGACAAGTTGAGACCACTTACCCGTGAATAACTGAGTCGGATGTGTCGAAGAGTCCTGGATGTGTTGTGGGATGTTAGAGCTCCAAGATTGATGTGAAAGAATGAGCTTTGATGCATCGAATAAATAATTTTGAGCTCATGACACACATGCCACAAATCTAGGAAAAAACGACACTTGGAGGAAATTTTCTAGAACGAACTTTACATGTAAATTCCAGCTGCTAAAAATATCTCCTTGAATCGTGGGATGCCTTTTGCATGTTGCCTTTTGCTATTCTAGGAAAAGGAAATCCATGCATGCAAATCAATTTTCCTTGGTCCCGGGTGGAACTGGTCAACCCAACTACTCATGCATGAGGCTGCTCAACTACTAGGAGGAAATGCACATTTCTAGCTGGGAGCTGGACTGGCTGCCTAGGAGATTTGCGCAATTCTTGGGCAGAGCATCTGACTGCTACCTAGGATTGCACAATTCCTGGGCTGAGTAGGCTTGCTGGGAAGGATTGTGTAGTTTATGGGTGAAGCTTGACTGGCAGGATTACGGAATTCTGGAGCCCTGCAGGTTGCTAGACAGAATTGCGCAATTTCTGGAGGAAAGGATTGTTTCCCTCTAGAATTGCACAATTTCTTAGGGGAGCTTCTTAGTGTGTAGCTGAACCAAGTCCGAGAAATCATCTTGTGAGGGGAATGCATCCATCTTTGATCGACAGGCTGACTTTGTGCAAGAAAAACACTGAAGCTTGTGTACTTGACGAAGCAAGACAAGGTGTTGTGAAAAGCTGGTAGGGAGGCTCCAAAATGAAGCTAAAGAAAAATTTTGGAGGGTGGTTGTAGCCACTGCAACAGGTCACTAAAATAATTTTGTTCTCTTCTCTTTATTAGAGAGCACAAGTTAAGTTTAGGGTGAGTCATTTTCGTTGTTTATTTAGTCAGTCTAGTTGCATCAGTCATATGTCTTGTTTCTAGTTATGACTCACTACAACCCGTTATGGTCGGGTAGGTATATGCTGTCATTTTTTTCATTTATCGCGTCATTTAATGTAGGTATTTTCATTCATTGAGTTTTTTACCTATAACCATTGATTTTTGGTGATTTCATTCTCTGGTTTAATTCATTGTCGTACTTTTAGTTATGTTTGTCATCCTGTTACATCCTTCTCAGTCGTTTATGTCATGTCTTGGGGATTTGTCATCTAACTCTTATTATCGTTTGAATCAATCTCAATTTTGTTAATTTGTACCATTTAATGTACAATCATCGAGTCCATTAACGCAGTGTTCAAACATTTTCTATAAGTGTCAGGTATCGAAGAATTTCCACTCATTGGTGATTATATTTTCCCTAGATGTTCACTCTGGATTCTGTAACACAACCCTTTGTGTCCAAATACCACAAGTTTCTATCTATCCATTTTTTTACAGTCACTAATATTCCACCATGGCTCACCCCATTAAGATAGTCATTCCCTTTGAATTCTCTAATAATTGCATTTTGCCAACAAAAAATAAACTGGGGAAGTATGAAAAGGCCACCCTGGTTGATAATAATCTATATGACATTGATTTCTTTCCATTGATCTGCCATGAATTCTATATGGATACTACTATAGCTCCATATGGTGAACTTATTTCAGTAGTTATAACTGATTTCCTACCATTACAAAATTCTTCCCTTATGAATTTGTGGGATCTACCCATATTTGGAAATATAGGAGAAGTTGCATGGTGTACCAAGTTTATCATCAACCATATACATGGAGGTTCTCTCTCAATGTAAACATAATATCTTATTCTTGTAGATTATATAAATAGGCTCACAGGCTTGTCCATGCATGAAGAAGATGTTTCTACCGCATTTCAAGGAACTTCCAAGCATGGAAAGAAAACTAGAAAAGATAATCTCTATGAGAAATATGACACCAAGCACAAAGGTCGTGGAGAAGTAATTGAATTGATCAATAAAAAGAAGGTCCAGTTTCTTTGTTATTTAATTTCAGGAAAGGTCATGAACCATTTCACCAAGAGAGAATTCACTTTGGATATACCATATTTGTTGTCAACTATGTTTTGGCTGCACCCTTAAATTGGAGTAAGTTTCTCATGGACAGACTCTTTGCTGCATATGAGGAAGTATACAAGAGAATAACATACTTCATCTATGGATACGTATTCATAGCTATTGTAGTGATGAAGGGGTACTATGCTCCTCAGGTTTGAGCTTTGGTTGAAGTACCAAATGAGGAAGCTCTCGCTCTCACCTCTTTGTTATGGAAAGTCCGGGTTAATGCTATAAATCAAACCCACAATGAGAAATCATTTGAAGACTGGTATAACAAGATGATCAATACCACCACCATGATTATCAAGGGTCCTAGGTCCATTATGGACAAGTATGCCTACAAAATTTGGCACATCATCGACCATGGTCACACATATGTTTGGTTGATAACTATCAGCAAAGACACTTTCAAGATGTGAGATCTACCATATTATATGTCTAAAGACGTGTTCCATCATGAAGTTCCACCTTGGATAAGATTTCAGTGTATGTAGACCTATAAGGGGATTGCTACTCTCTTAATGATCTAAAACCTTGTAGTTTTCTTCTAATGTTCCTTCATCTTCCAATAAGTACTCAGCGAAAACTAAGTCTGATTTTTAGCCCACGATGAAGCGAATTCTCAACTATGTGTCTTCTCTTCATGCCACCACATCTCATGTGGGGTCCATGGTAAGTCCACCTATTAAAACCTCTTCTATACCTGACACTATTCAATTTCAAGGCTAAATTTTTAAACCCCCTACTCTACCTTTGGCTTCAATGAGCCTCATATCTTTATCTCCTTATACTATTGCTAGTGCTTACCCTACTATTTCCTTTTATTTTGAAGCAAGGAAAATTTTAAGAACCACCCTAAATTTATATGTATAATAAATGGGCTAATCCCCATGATACATAGGAAAAATGGGAGGCAATTTTATCAATAATATAATATGTATATATAATTTTTTTGGCGAATCTCTCACCGGATTATAAAATCTTGTAAGATATTGGCAAATCGTTTACTGAATAATAAAACATTGTGAAGTCTTGGCGAATGTTTTGTTAAAGTATGAAACCATATATGATAATAAGAAAACATATTTATTAAACTGTAATATACTAACATACATGTTTGGAAAAAAGAAACATAATTTTCTCTTCCTACAAACAATGTTCCAAGTTTCAGTGGCCGTGTTTGTCAAGGTTCTTACAATACACTCTTTCATGTCCTTCTATTAGTTTTGATATTATTCCACAACAAAGTTCTTGTAGGTGTTGATATTGACCACGAGTTATGTCAAGGTAGGAGAGATTAATCTTCTTTTGTCAAGCTACCACTTTTTTCAAGTTATCAAATTTCTTTCTTATTCCATAGACTCCAACTGCGAGATAAAAAAAAAACACATCAAGTTTGTTTACCCAACATGCCAACAAGTAGCAAGCCCCAACTATATTATATAAGAAAGTATTAGGTATCCCAAAGGCCTGAAGGGGATCTAATTGAAAGAAGTGGCCATTGTGAGAAGCCTTCCAGTCAATATATGAATATATAAATGTAGATTTATTATTATTTTAATTGGAAATATTCAATTAAATAATAAAATTTAATTACGTCTCTCCCAATCTAAATTGTTTATATAATTCACTACCCTCATACATCTCCCATTTTTTAATAGCGTTGTAACATGTAGATTAATTTCATTTTTGGTGAACAATCTCCACCTTTTAGGAAAATATCGTGCAGTGGCTCCAACCCCTACAGATCATTAGGAAAAACTAAGAATAACACAGAAGATGAAAGGTTGTACAAACCGGCTTATTTTTCAAACAACTAATCCGACCTCAGAACCTAAACTTTTTCATGAAGATATCATATTGAGAATGTTTGAAAAATGGTGGGAAATCTTCTGCAAGGGTGATGCGGAAAGAGTGATAAGGTTTCACTGTTTTGAATTTTTTTTGTTAAACTAGAAATACCAATATTAATGGAGATATTGGTATTTTTTACTAAATTTTGTGAAGTAACTAAATGTATCTTTAACCATTCACCTTAAGATGTTTTTACAATATAATTTCCTAAGTCTATTTAATATCTTCATTATCATAAAAACCAACCTATATCCATCTTAACTCCATGTCTACCACTCTTATAGGGATGAAATCTATTTATCCCTTTGAGCACTTGGTAGACTGACAATTAAGATTGATCGAAGATGATATAATTTCCCCTGTAAATAGTCTATGCTCACATGAATACCATGTTATTACCATGGGTCAATACCATGGGTTAGCTTAAAAATTACTATTATTAATTTATAAAAAATAATAAAATTAATAATTGATTTTTATTTTAACCAAGTTAAAATGTTTAACATACATTAAATTACAACATCCATTTTTACTCTTGATCCACCAATCCTCGAGAGGGATCAAATATTTTTTCACTCTTTGCTACTTTGCATATCACCATATTTGATCCCTCTCGGGGCTTAGTATATCCAGAGTAAAGATGGATCTATGCTGGTTTAATTCCCCCCTTTAAATAGGCTACATTCCACGTGAATACCATGGGTCAATACCATGTGCCATTTTTATTTTTATTAATACTAATATTAGGGTTAATAATGTTTTTTTGCATGGTATTAATGATGATCTAGCCCATGGTATTTGGCCTAAAGTATTTTGCCCATGGGTTTCACCTAAATATAACACATTTTTTGAGTGATCTTAAATATAAGGTGACTTATGGAGTAAATATAAAAAAATGTTTTATTTATTTACCATACCTCTCGTTTATTTATATTTTTATTAATTTACCATACTTCTTTTACAAATATGGTATTTGGCCCATAGGATTCACTTAAATAAAACCTCTTTTTTGAGCCTTCATAAATAGAAAGAGGGTTATGGACTAACAAAAGAGGTTTTATTTATTTACCATACCTCTAGTTTATTTATATTTTTAGTTATTTACCATACCTCTAGTTTATTTATATTTTTATTTATTTACCATACTTTTTGAGTAAGTATAAAAAGAGGTTTTATTTATTTACCATACATCCACTTTATTTATATTTTTATTTGTTTACACCCTTGCATGTATATAAGGTGACTTATGGAGTAAATATAAAAAATGTTTTATTTATTTACGATACCTCTCATTTATTTATATTTTTATTAATTTACCATACCTCTTTTATAAATATGGTATTTGGCCCATAGGATTCACTTAAATAAAACCTATTCTTGAAAATTAGGGTAAATGGAAGGTTGTAACTCCTAATTTCAAGGGCTAAATTTACCTTTTTTACCCTCTCCCTTAAAATAAGGTGGGCTAACCTCCATACCTAATTTTTTTATAAAATAAATTTGAGGCAATTTTTAAAAATGTACTATGATACAAAATATTCGCCCACTAAAAATTTAAAACCCATTAATTTTGCCTAAGGGTGAAAATTCGCCCCTAAAACTTTCCATGTTTTGAAGCGTTCACTTTTTTGCAAGCAAAATTCACAAAGGTTTCATATACACAAACTACTCTTCTTGATAGTTATTCCACCCTTGTAGATATCCTTGATGATGAGCTTGAAGAGCCCCTTTAGCCTACAACTATCACTGAGGAATGCATTGTCGCTTCACCCATTACATCTCCAAACCATAGTCATGCTTCATCACCTTGCACTACCACTCCTTCTGAAACCATTTATGGTAATCCTTCTAAAAATTATGATCTTGAGGATATAAATGAAAATGTGGTCGATATGGAAATTAATTCTGAGCCTGAACATATGAAGGTGCCATTACATATTATAAAGGTTATTTCTGGGTTTCTTATGCAGGATCTGTCTGCATCACAACCCAAACCCAACAATTTCATTGTCCTAGCACAATTATCTATGATTATTTGAGACCTGAGCTATTTGAAGGAGCTTTTTCATTTGTTTGCATAATTGCTTGATATTATTCCCCCTCTTCCTTCTCATGTGATGGCTAAAATATGAAAATATCTCTCGCAAGCACAGACTCATGAGCTAGAGACTTCACCATAAGGACAATTTCAGAATTCCATTGCGAGTGGAAAATTATTGCAAGAAAAATTCCTCCCTCTCAGCACCCTCTCTACTCCTGATCTCCAACATTGGTCATCACAATAGCTCTTTCAGTTCATTACAACCTCATCAGTGTAGGTGGAAGACCACTTAATTGTTACTAATTCTTAGTATAATGAACTTTCTCTATCACATGAACAACAACAACAAAAACTCCTTAGTGTTGTTGAGGACCATGATCAGTTGTTACTAGAGAAAGAAAAACTGATGAATCAAGTTGAGGACATCATATCTAAACTTCTAGATATGTGGCCAACTATTGCGGAGTATACTTCACCCTCGTGTGGTGTGTTTGGTTTCCTATGAGTCCCAAAAGCACCTTCCTTGTAGTTGGTTGCTTCCTACAAGGAGCATACAAACAAATGAGATATGTTAGTGAATGGAGATAAACTAACAAGGTATTGAAAGTAATGGAAAAGATTCATGAACAAAAAAAAACTAAAACTAAACTAAATAACACAAAATAAGCTTGTGAAGTAAAACAAATCAACAAAAGAATAGGAAAAGGATCATCTTTAAGGATTGTTGGTGGCAGAAGAGTTACGTTAAAAGTATCAAATAAACTTGAAGAGAGTTTATTAAGCAATGGTGCTCAATAAATCTCAACAAGGATTTCCCCTTTTCAATCTCTTTTGCAAGCTCTTTCTCTCTCAAAGAAGCATAGAAAACTCTCTACAATGGTGGAATTATCCTCACAATGGTATGCTAGATTTCTTTGGAGAAATTTTGGTAGCATACCAATGCACAACCTCTTCTTGTTTTTGTCTCTCCATGAATGTAACAACCTTGATGAAAAGTTCATAAAGTCAAAGTTGATAAAGGAAAAATAAGACCACGGTTAAGGGACACGTATTCCAAGCTTAATGTTGGGAAAATATATCCTAGTGGGCATCACTGGATGTGTGTTTTGGCTAAGGAAATTTAGCAAAGGAAAAGGCATTAAAAGGAAAAAAGGCATTTTTGGCACATTTATTTATCAAATAAAGGAAATTTGGAGAAAAGGAAGGTAAAAGGTCACAAGTTGCATGTTAGGAGGAAATTGAAGGAAAATAATGGAAAATGAAGAAATTATAGACCTCATGCATAAAAAGGATTCTAAGGATCAATTCATGGCTTTTTTCAAGTTCAAGTTTGGAGCTCTCTCATTATTCTATCTCTCTCTCTCACTCTCTTGGCCACTTAGAGTTTTTCTTAGAGCAGTGTAGTTTGGATCAAAGGAAAGGGAAGGAAAGGAATGGAAAGGAAAAGAAAGCAAGGAACAAGGAACAGAAAGTAGGACTAAGCATATTTAACAACAATATTTGCAGGTAACCTTTGCATGTGTGATTTCCTAGCTAGTTTGGACATGCATGGCTTTTCATGTTGGTGTATGGTTCTCTTGCTATCGGTGGCATGGTATTGTTGGGTTATGACAGTCATTTTCAACCTAGCCTAGCCTTTTTCTGGATGCCATGGTATGTTGAGATGTTTCTTTTGGTTTTGGAACTTTGGAATTACGAGATGGATTTCAAAATCTAGGGTAGAGGTGGTCTCAAGGTTCATTCCCAAAGGCCTAGGAATCCCTTGACTGGTTTTGGTGGGATACACAGTAAAGCCTGAGGGAGTAGTCTTGGTTTAGGGCATAGTGATCTAGGTTTGGATTGTGGTAAAGCCTGAGAGACAAGGAGATGGAAAATTCCTCAAGGATAGTGATGGATTTTGGATGGCATTCCCAGTTATGTTCAGTTGTGATCGAAGCACAGATTTTTGTGTGATCATAGTTGGATGAGGGTGGAGGTGGTTTAACCTTTGGACTCCCTTGATTTTTCTTGTAATGGTTGTTATATGAGATCCCATGTTCATGCTTGGAATATGGCATGCAGGTGACTGGTTGAAAGAGAGAATTGGTTTAGCCATGTCTATGGTTAGGTGGTACGTGGAAGTTCCGAACCTAGTCATATTTGCCTATGATAAATAAAATCTAAGTTCTCTCACTTTGCACTGATTTATATGTGGATTTAATGGTTGTCATATCTTTGATATTCATATGGTTTATGTTGGTTATAAGCATGGTTGAATGATTCGTTCATGTCATGGTTATTTCATATATTTACTTATAACTACTAAACGGATGAATGAAAGACCTAATTGATGATGTAGTAGTCCAATGGAGAAGGAGGTGATCCTTTTGGCTATGTTTCATAAGTTGTTTCAGTCATTTATGATTTGTCTTGTATCCTAGACCTGTAGGTTGCATTGATGCCAAGTGTTTGACAGAATGTCAGTCCCAGTTGGGGATGCTCAGGCCTAGTCCTGAGGGTGATTTTGATTGATCAACATGGTTATCATGTTTTTAATGATTTCTGAAAGTTACAACAAGTTCTGGGTAGAGCCCAGGATTCTAGGCTATAAAAGTGGCTCAAATCCCGGGGTCGTTGGCACAGAACTAGAAATTTCGAACCATAGTCGTAGGTAGGCAAGCCTATGAGAGTGAATGAGGCCTAAGAGCCACAGAATAGTAGTGGGACCTATGGGAAGGTTGTCTAAGTGGTTGACTTGTCTCCTTAGGGCTCTGTTGATGATATTGAATGATTGTATGTGATGTTTCGTCGATTCCATTTCCTTAAAGTGACATAGGAGGTCGAATTGGATCATAGTAGCCTCTCTTTTCATGTTTACCACAGTTGGCATGGTTACTTTGGGTAGACCTTGTTGGCATTATGGCAGCATGTTTGGAGGTATGGTATAGGTGTTGTCCTTGATGGCAACTCTCTTTGGTAACAGATCTCAGTGCAGGCTTTCAGAATGAAGGAAAAGACATATATGTAGGTTCATCTAGACGAAGACGCGTATACACGTGGGTTAGACGTTTCAAAGGCACGTATGTCTATACACGCACTTTCATGAATGGAAAAGCGCGTATATGTTGGAGAACTTACCTTTGGTCCGTGGTAGTTAGTCCTTGGTATTTGAACCTATGGTTTTGGACCATGGTACCTCGTCAGACGTGTTGATCCCAAGTATTGAGTCCATGGTATTGGTTTATTATGGTTTTGGATCGTGGTATTGTGGAAGGCCTAAAACTATAAAATAGGAAGGAGATCATGTGGCAAGGGATTATCTGAATTGTGATTGAATATTTGATAAAGTGCTAGATCTGGAATACTGGTAATTGGGTTATGGTGCAGATCTGGATCTAAATGAAGGAGGAACCTTACTGCAAAGAGATGGATAAGTTCTATTGATGGATCATAATCCTTAAGCTTGAATGATAGTATCTTTGTATGATTTTGATCTGTTATATGTGGCGCTTTCTTGATCTATAAAACTGATAATATGGGTTAATTAGTGTTTGAATATCTGAAAGAGCGAATTATCCTTTATAGATCTATACGTAGGTTCAGTAAAGCGAAGGCGCGTATACACGTTGTCTCATTGAAGTAAAACAGCATATACGCAGGTTGTTCCATACGCAGAAGCGTATGCACGCAGGTTTCAGGCTATTAAAGTAGCATATATATTTTGAGTTGTTATCTTGCTGTTGCTGTTTATTGTTGCAGTGTTCTGGGTTCAGATTCGGTGTGTGGTTACTGTTACTGTGATCTGGGTACAGTCGTCAGAGAAGTGCTTATTTTGATTCAGTTTTGATTGGTGAAAAGGTGATTGTTTGATGTAGAAATTCTTGATGTTTGATTGATGCTATTTTTGGATCCAATCTGAAAATTCATGAAACGTGGTCCCTGAAAGAAAGAGAAGGTTGTAGCCTTCTGTAGGCCAGCACCTACGTACTAGTATCTTGGCTAGTGAAAGAGCTGAGGGAGTTGTAGCTCCCTTACAGGAGAAGCTGGAAAACGAGAGAGGGTTGTAGCTCTCTACAGGGTGTAGCCTGCGTACTGGTAAAGGACTGCACCAGTACAATTGTAAAAACAAGTTTCTAATTAAAGAAAAGATAGAGACGAATTGCAACAGGTGGTTTTCACCCACATTGGGTTTCCACCTTATATCTTGTGTTCTTGTGTTCGATTGTCTTTCTGCTCTGTTTTACTGTTTCTGGTTACTGGTTATTTGATTCTCAAACACAGATTAATAATCATCATCAGAAAGATAAAGTCATTTAAAAGTTTGCATTATATACGTGGGTTTCCTTCTGCATAGTTGCGTATATACGCGGGTTTAATTAACTGAAGTAGTGTATATCATTTGATTTTGAAAAAGGAATATTTGACTTGATAATACTGATTCACCCCCCCCCCCCCCCCCCCAAGTATTATTTCCAACAATTGGTATCGGAGCAGGTTCTTCAGAAGAAGCTTGATCGCTTGAAGAAAGATCTTTCATCATGAGAAAATACGAGAGGGAAGCATCAATCAGGCCACCGATTTTTTATGGGAAAAACTTCGTTTATTGGAAGGTAAGAGTTACTGCCTATGTTCAATCTCTTGGTACAGAAGTTTGGGATATTATAGAAACAGGGTATACTTTTCCATCAGCAACTCCTACAGATCCTACTGAGAAGAAGAAATATGAAACAAATGCAAAGGCAGTCAATACTCTATTAGGATGCCTATCTCAATCAGAATTTGTCAAGGTAATGCAGTTTAAATCTGCAAAAGAGATATGGGACAAGATTGTTCTGAGCTATGAAGGAGATGATCAGGTAAAACGAGCGAAACTTCAAACCCTCAGGATTCAGTATGAAAATCTCAGGATGTATAATGATGAAAGTGTGGCTAACTATTTTCTTCGTGTAGATGAGGTTGTTAATTGTATGAAAAAATTGGGTGAAGAAATAAAAGAGGCTTTTGTGGTTGAAAAAGTTCTAAGATCTTTGTCCCCTAGGTTTGAATCTAAAGTTTCTGCAATAGAAGAAAAAGAGAATCTACAAAACCTTAAAATGTCACAGCTACACGGAATTCTAACTGCTTATGAAATGAGGAAAGGAGGCCCATCAGACAAGAGATAAGTTGCCTTCAAGGCTTCAGGCAAAGGAGAGTACTATGAGTCAGGACATGTGTCAGAAGAAGAAGAAGAATCAAATTTTGTCAGAAATCTTCAACGGGGTACTGGACGGTTCCGAGGTAAGTTACCTTTCAAATGCTTTGCTTGTGGAAGAGTTGGTCACTATGCTGCCAAATGTCCTCATAAGGATAAGGTTGACAAAGGAAAGGAACCTGTTAGATGGAACAAGAAACAGGATGCAACTAAGAAAAGTTACTACACTCATGAAGGCAGTGATGGCCTATCAAATAGTGACGAAGATGAACGAGGTAATGATTATAAACTTTTAATGGTTTTTGAATATGATGATTACATGGATGCTATAGATGTAGATGGTTTTTATGAAGAAATTTCTAGACTCAAAACATGTTTAGAAGAAAAGAATATGATCATTGATACTCTGCAATTCCAACTTGATGAAAAAGAAAAATTTCTTGAGAAGTTAGAATGTGAAATTGTTGGCCTTAGAAAATAAATTGAGAAAACAAAGGCTCTAAATATTAAATTTGTTAAAGGATCTGAAACTCTGGATGAGATTATCAATGTACAATGTTCTCCACTAATCAAGACAGGTCTGGGGTATAATGGAGAAGCATCTCAAGCATCCACCTCAAAGAGTTATCTTGATGCAACAAGGAGGAATGAGCAAAAGCCCAATGGAGATCACCAGGTAAAATAGGGACGAATTA
The DNA here is from genome assembly GCA_031772625.1 of Pinus tabuliformis. Taxonomy (NCBI): domain Eukaryota; kingdom Viridiplantae; phylum Streptophyta; class Pinopsida; order Pinales; family Pinaceae; genus Pinus; species Pinus tabuliformis. Next base: position 444,447,080 of record CM062814.1, on the reverse strand, counting down.
CATCAAGAAACAAACAAAGACCACCAGGTAAATCAGGGGCAATCCATCTTAAGGGTGAACAAAAGCTACAACCAGCCACAGGTAAAAACTTCTCAATTTGCTTCAAGAATGGATGACAATCGAAACTACAATCATTTGGCTGGTAGATTTGATAATCGCAGAAGTTTCCTTAATGGCCAATGTTTCTCTTGCCATAACTTTGGTCACAAAGTAGCTCAATGTGTTGCCTATAGGACAATCATGACTAGAGAAGCTCAAAAACAAAGAAGTATGACTGGAATCACAAAAAGGACTTATAACAACTTTTCCGCCCTTGAAAATGAAATTGAATGTTCTATTTGTAATAAATTCGGTCATGAAGATCCTGAACGCAGGAGCAGGTTTTGGAAGACAACTCAGAAGGAACAAACCTCAAGTGCCAGAACATGGAAAATAAAGGAACCGCAACCAGAAAGATGTGGGATAGCTTTTTATGCAGAAGGACAAGAAAATCTATGGTACATTGACAGTGGATGTTCGAAGCATATGACAGGTGATAAAGAAAAACTTGAATCATATACTGCTTTAGAAAAGGGAAAGAAAGTTTCTTTCGGAAATGATACTCCTGCAGCCATAAAAGGAAAAGGCGCTGCTCAGTTGAAAGAAAAGGTCAAAGCTAGAAATGTTTTGTATGTTGATGGCTTGAAGCATAATCTACTGAGTGTCAGTCAGATGTGCGATCAAGGAACCGAGGTAATATTTCAATCAAATAGATGTAGTGTTCGTGATCTTGATACAGGAAAAGCAGTGATCAAAGGTAGAAGAACTCCAAATAATCTATACATATTTGAAGAAGGACAACAACAATGCTATTTGAGCAAGGATGATGAACACTGGTTATGGCACCGGAGGTTGGAGCATCTAAGATTTTCACAAATAAGGAAAGCATGCAAATACTAGGCAGTTTATGGTCTTCCAAATATCAAAATTCCAGACAACACAGTATGAAAATCATGTCATTTTGGTAAGCAAACCAGAACTAACTTCCCTGAGAAGGAAGGATCAGCTAGTAGGCCTCTTGAGCTAGTCCATACAGATGTATGTGGTCCATTTAGGACAAGGTCACCTCGAGGAGAAGAATACTTTGTATTATTCATTGACGACTTCTATAGGATGGTTTGGTTAGGACTTATGAAGCACAAAGACGAAGCATTCGAAAAATTCAAATCCTTCAAGCCTTGGCTGAAAACAAATCAGATCACAAAATTAAGTGCCTCAGGTCCGACAGAGGTGGGGAGTTTACCTCAAATGAATTTTTCAATTTTTGTGAAGAACATGGAATAAGAAGGGAATTCTCTACAGCTAGGACTCCTAAGCAAAATGGAGTGGTGGAAAGGATGAACAGAACGGTTCAACAAATGGCTCACGCTATGCTTGATGAATCTGGAACTCCCGCAACCTTCTGGGGTGAAGCTACATTTGCTGCCATTGTTATTCTTAGCAAAACAAATGTCTAAGTGAACAGCACTCAAACTCCTCATGAGCTCTGGTATGGTGAGACTCCTTCGGTAAAGCATTTCAAAATTTTTGGAAGCAAATGCTATATTAAGAACAATGATGAACAGCTTGGCAAACTTGAACCTAGAGCAGATGAAGGCATTCTCCTTGGTTATTCTCCCCACAGCAAGGCATATAAGTGTTACAATAAAAGACTTGGAAGAATTGTTGACAGCATTGATGTAGTGGTTGATGAAAAAGGATACATTCCTAGGCAAGTAAATTATGAAAATATAGAAGATGATGAAGACTACTCTCCAAATCAGACTGATGATGGAGAAGAACCCCAAGAGGCACTAGAGGAACAAATAAGGATAGAAGAGAAGACTCCATCCAGGTACGTTCAGAAGAATCGTCTAGAATCTTAGATTTTGGGGTAGAAAGAGGCAGGTGTATAAACAAGAAGAACAATTGCAGAAGCCTCAAGCTATTTGGCATTGCTCTCCTCCACTGAGCCACAAAATGTAAAAGAGGCATGCAAAGATGAATGCTGGGTCAAGGCAATGAATGAAGAACTTGATGTTGGAAATAATACTGAGAGGGGGGGTGAATCAGTATTATCAGATCAATAAAACCTTTTCAATTTCATACTCAGAAACATATACGCGACTTCAGTTAAGTGAATCCGCGTGTACACGCGACTGTGTCTAAAGCAACTAGCGTATATGCAGATATCTTATGATTCAGTTAATCTTATCTTCAGTAAATGCATCAGAACATTATTAAGCAATTTAACAGTAAACAGGTGCAGTATAACAGAACAGAACATCACACAAGAGCCACACACATGAACACCATGATATAAGGTGGAAACCCAATGTGGGTGAAAACCACCTGCTGCAATTCGTCTCTTTCTTCTTTAATGAGAAACTTCTTTTACAATATACTGGTGCAGTCCTTTACCAGTATGCAGGCTACAACCTGCAGAGGGCTACAACCCTCTCTTTCGTTTTCCAACTACTTCTGGAAGGGAGCTACAACTCCCTCAGCTCTTGTACTAGCTGATCCATTTACTAGTACGTAGGTGCTGACCCTACAACCTTCAGGGACCACGTTTCATCAATTTTCAGACTGGATCCAAGAGTACAAAGCAAACATTACCGCAATACAATCATCAACTTATACTTGCATCATAATTCATTAAACAACCCAATACCGAATCACTGAAACCCTGTCATCAAGAACACAGAACCCAAACCAGAATCTAGAACTCTGCAACAACCACCAGAATCAGCAACAACCTGAAATATCAACCCTTATCATGCATACGCTACTTCACTGTACCAAAACCGCGTGTATACGCGCTTTCTCCAAAGGCAACCCGCGTGCAGATCTAGAAATGATTACTTCTGCCTTTGCTGTCAGATCCGACCCTTGCCAAGCGTCCCGAACAGATAACCAGCAATACCAGATCCTCTCACTGCATCAGACACCCACACACATATCTTTGCCTAGTGATCTTCTCCTTATATAGCCTTAGGCCTTGTTCAATACCAAGAGCCAAAACCATAGAAACACAATACCATCAACTTCAAAACTAGGGATCGACACGCCCGTCGAGACACAATGGTCCGAAACCATAGGCACAACTTCCAAGGACTAACCGCCATGGACCAAAGGTACTTTTCCACATACACGCGCTTTTTCTGAAGCCAACCTGCGTGTACACGCGACTTGGGCTTAACAAACCTGCGTGTATGAACTTCCTTGGTAAGCTGTACTAGGATCTGTCTTCTGATTAAGTTGCCATTACCTGTACCAACTTCTGAGCATCTGTACCAACCTCTGAGTGAGTTGCCATCAAGGACAACACTTGAATCATAATGCCAACAATCTCCCCCTTTGGACTTGATGGCAACCACTACACCAAGTCACTCTCCCCCTTTGACATCAAGGGCAAAGGGCGGACCAAGATATTCTCTTCTTTGGTATACCTTCTGCTGTCCATACTCCCCCTGAGTACTTGCTGAAATCTCCAACTGTGCTCCCCCTTTGTGTATGCCAAAGTGTACCAATCTATCCATCCTGCTCTTGCTGAATTGTGCTGTTCATGCTCCCCTTGACTGTAGGCAAGATCTGCAAAAGATGTTCTTCAAGAAGAACAAGGACTTATACATCATAGAAGACCTTCCTATCACCAAAAGACTCAACATACATTCATCATTCATCCCAGGCATAGTGGGGAAACCAACATAGGCCGTTACATGACCTTGACACCATAAAAAGAGATATCACAAGAGATACATGACATAGAGACGAAATATCTAGACCAAGACTTATGAAAGCCACCAACAGCATCATGATCTGTACCATAAGCATCAGCCTGCAATCCCATTCCTAAACAGTAAGATGTATCATTTAGCTTCATAGACTTTATCAACAACTTCTAACCATAATGCCAACAATGCATTATTTGAAGAATATTCTCCCCCTGAGTGTGAGCCAACCATGTCTGAACCATTTCCTGAGTCTGTTCTGCTCCCCCTGAGCCTGAGCCAACCATGACTGAACCTGGGTCTGTTCTGCTGCCCTTTCTCCATATACGCGACTTTGCAGCCTGTAACTCGCGTATATACGCGACTTGTCTTCATTATTTCAGCGTATGCAGGATGGAATACTGAATCTCATCACTTTCAGATTCCCCTGTGTCTGTTATGTCAGCTGACTGAGTTGTCCCACACCTTTCTGTCTCTGTCTTCTTCAATTCCTGCAACTGTGATGATGTATGGTCCCCTTGTCTTGAATTTTGAAATCTGCTCCTGCATTCCCTTGCTTTATGCCCATAGTTGTTGCATGTATAACACCTTATATTTTTCATGTTCCTTCTATCACAATCAATTGCTTTGTGTCCATATGCATTGCAGGCAAAGCAATACCCTCTGAAATACTTGGGATGCGATGATCTTTCTTGAACCATTCTACTTCTGCATCTGGCTGCAACATGTCCAAGATTATGACATACATAACATTCAACATTATTCAGCGGAGGAAATAATCGTCTATCACGTCCATAGTTAGGAGTAAAGGATCTTCCTTGAGGAATTTTTTTCCTTGGTTGTTCCTTGAGCATTTCAGATTTCTCATTAGAGTTTCTTGCCTCACCTTGTGAACTAGATTCACCTTCACCATATTCATGAAAACCAAGACCAGTCTTGATAGCAGGAGATCTTTGACTATTAAGAATATCATCCAAGACTTTAGAACTATCTTGAAATCGTAAGAGCTTATCCTTTTCTTCTAGTTTACCTTTCAAGATATTTACCTCAACCTGATGTTGTTCTTCCTTTTTCAGATACTGCTTCCTTAGGTCTTCTTCAACTTTTCTCCCTTCTTCCACTTGTCGCTTTAGTTTGATCACTTCATGTTCTTGATCTTCAAGATCTTCTTTTAGAGAGAGGATCTTTGATTCAAGTCTCTGAATAGTTGTGCTCTGATCTTTTGCTATATCCTGCAATCTCTCCCTTACCCTGGTTTCTGTTTCCAATAGTTCTTTTAATTTGGCAGCTTCTTCAGTTTCTGCATTCTTCTCTTCATGTGCCATGAGACTTTTAATATCCTCGCTATTATTGGATGAAGCATTCTTCTTCTTGTGCGCCATGAGACTTCTAATATCTTCACTATCATTTAATGAACTTTTAATATGGGAATAATAGCTTCTACCATCTTCTTCATATATCCTTTCTTTGTTATGAGGACATCTAGCAGCATAGTGACCAACTCTACCACATAGAAAACATTTGAAAGGCAGCTTATCTTTGAACCGTCCAGTTCCCCGTTCAAGATTCTTGACAAAATTTACCTCATCTTCTTCCTCTGACACTTCGAATGCGGCCTCTGGTGGTACCTCTTGTCGCATTTCAAAAGCAGTTAAGATCCCGTGAAGCTGTGACATGGTAATTTTCCGCACATTCTCCTTTTCTTCTATGGCAGATACTTTAGAATCAAATTTAGTAGACAGAGATCTCAAAACCTTTTGAACTAAGACAACTTCCTCAAATTCTTCACCCAGATCCCTCATACAATTCACAATCTCATCCATACGCAGGAAATAATTAGCTACGCTTTCATTACTTCGCATCTTAAGAGTTTCATACCGGATTCTGAGAGTTTGAAGCTTCGCTATTTTTACCTGATCATCTCCTTCGTAGCTTGTAACGATTTTGTCCCATATTTCCTTAGCTGATTTGAGATGCATGATCTTCATAAATTCTGATTGAGTCAAAGTACTCAATAGGACATTAACTACTTTGGCATTGAGCTCATATTGCTTTTTCTCTGCTGGATCTGTAGGAGTTGCTGATGGGAATTTGTATCCTCCTTCTACGAGTCCCCAAACTTCTGCTCCAAGAGACTGTAGATATGCAGTAGTTCTTATCTTCCAGTGAGTAAAATTGTTCCCGTCAAACACTGGTGGCCTGATGTGTGCCTCTCTTTCTGGATTAGCCATTTTGATGGATCTTTTCCTTCAAGCGATCAAGCTTCCTCTGAAGGACCAGCTCTGATACCAATTGTTGGAAATAATACTGAGAGGGGGGGTGAATCAGTATTATCAGATCAATAAAACCTTTTCAATTTCATACTCAGAAACATATACGCGACTTCAGTTAAGTGAATCCGCGTGTACACGCGACTGTGTCTAAAGCAACTAGCGTATATGCAGATATCTTATGATTCAGTTAATCTTATCTTCAGTAAATGCATCAGAACATTATTAAGAAATTTAACAGTAAACAGGTGCAGTATAACAGAACAGAACATCACACAAGAGCCACACACATGAACACCATGATATAAGGTGGAAACCCAATGTGGGTGAAAACCACCTGCTGCAATTCGTCTCTTTCTTCTTTAATGAGAAACTTCTTTTACAATATACTGGTGCAGTCCTTTACCAGTATGCAGGCTACAACCTGCAAAGGGCTACAACCCTCTCTTTCGTTTTCCAACTACTTCTGGAAGGGAGCTACAACTCCCTCAGCTCTTGTACTAGCTGATCCATTTACTAGTACGTAGGTGCTGACCCTACAACCTTCAGGGACCACGTTTCATCAATTTTCAGACTGGATCCAAGAGTACAAAGCAAACATTACCGCAATACAATCATCAACTTATACTTGCATCATAATTCATTAAACAACCCAATACCGAATCACTGAAACCCTGTCATCAAGAACACAGAACCCAAACCAGAATCTAGAACTCTGCAACAACCACCAGAATCAGCAACAACCTGAAATATCAACCCTTATCATGCATACGCTACTTCACTGTACCAAAACCGCGTGTATACGCGCTTTCTCCAAAGGCAACCCGCGTGCAGATCTAGAAATGATTACTTCTGCCTTTGCTGTCAGATCCGACCCTTGCCAAGCGTCCCGAACAGATAACCAGCAATACCAGATCCTCTCACTGCGTCAGACACCCACACACATATCTTTGCCTAGTGATCTTCTCCTTATATAGCCTTAGGCCTTGTTCAATACCAAGAGCCAAAACCATAGAAACACAATACCATCAACTTCAAAACTAGGGATCGACACGCCCGTCGAGACACAATGGTCCGAAACCATAGGCACAACTTCCAAGGACTAACCGCCATGGACCAAAGGTACTTTTCCACATACACGCGCTTTTTCTGAAGCCAACCTGCGTGTACACGCGACTTGGGCTTAACAAACCTGCGTGTATGAACTTCCTTGGTAAGCTGTACTAGGATCTGTCTTCTGATTAAGTTGCCATTACCTGTACCAACTTCTGAGCATCTGTACCAACCTCTGAGTGAGTTGCCATCAAGGACAACACTTGAATCATAATGCCAACACTTGAGACGATCGAAAAGAACAACACTTGGGAGTTGGTTCCTAGACCAAAAGATAAGAATGTCATAGGGACAAAATGGATCTTTAAAAATAAGTTGAATGAAAATGGAGAAGTAATCAGAAACAAGGCCAGACTTGTGTGTAAAGGGTATGCTCAACAAGAAGGAATAGACTTTGAAGAAACTTTTGCTCTCGTTGCTAGACTTGAGGCCATCCAAATGTTCCTTGCTCTCTCAAGCTTTCAAAAGTTCAAAGTATTTCAAATGGACGTGAAATCAGCCTTTCTAAATGGAGACTTAGAAGAAGAAGTGTACATAGAGCAACCAGATGGTTTCATTCTTGGGAATGATCCAAATCTTATATGCAGACTGAAAAAGACTCTCTATGGTCTTAAACAGGCTCCAAGGGCTTGGTACTATCGTTTGGACAAATACCTTCATCAACAAGGTTTTTCAAAAGGATCAGTAGATAGCAATCTTTATATAAAAATTGAAAATGACAAATTGCTAATACTTGTTGTGTATGTAGATGATATTATCTTTGGCAGTAATGAAGAAACTATGAGTCAAAGCTTTGCCTTGGTGATGCAGAAAGAATTCAAAATGTCTTTTCTTGGAGAACTGACATGCTTTCTTGGATTACAAATCCAACAAATTGAAGGTGGTATCTTCTTGTCGCAAACCTAGTACCTCAAGCAGATTCTGAAGAAGTATGGCATGGAAGATTCAAAACCAGTATGTACCCCTATGGTTACAGGATGCAGTCTCAGTGCAAAAGACGAATCCACAGCAGTACATCAACCAACCTATAGATCTATGATTGGAAGTCTACTTTATTTGACAGGTACCCGACCAGACATCATGCATGCAGCGGGAATAGTTGGAAGATTTCAGGCAAATCCAAAGGAAACTCATCTTCAGGCAGTGAAGAGAATTTTCAAGTATCTTCAAGGAATTCAAAATTATGGCTTATGGTATCCTAGAGATACATATCTCACTCTTCATGATTATACAGATGCATATTGGGTTGGAAGCGTGGATGACAGGGAGAGCACAAGTGGTGGTGCATTCTTTATGGGTTCCAGATTAGTATCTTGGTTCAGCAAGAAACAGAGTTCGATTTCTTTATCTAAAGCTGAAGCAGAATATGTGGCTGCTGCATCTTGTTGCACTCAACTTCTTTGGATGATGCAAACCTTGCAGGACTTTCAAATCACTTGTACACCACCTATCTCCATCTTATGTGATAATACAAGTGCAATCAGCATTTCAAAGAACCTAGTCATGCATTCAAAGACCAAGCATATACCAATCAAGTATCACTTTCTCCGGGAACAGGTGTTGGAACAAAAGGTCAAATTGGAGTATGTTCCTTCTAAGGAACAAGTTGCTGATATTCTCACCAAACCACTGCCCAGGGAGACATTTGAATACCTCAGACAGAAGCTGGGAGTAGTTGATGCATCATCTTGCTGTTAAATCTTGTCTGTTTCAGAGAAAATGGGAATACGCGAGTTTCCTGAGGAGGATCCGCGTACATACGGCGGTTTTTGCAGAGACAGTTGCATATATGGAGGTTTGATGGATATCAGTAGGGACAAGCTCTGGTTGAAGATATTTTGATATGGGTCTGACAAAGACCATCCAGCACAGGTTCAGGGGGAGCAGATAATCTTCTAATAATGCATTGTTGGCATTATCTTAGAAGCTTTTGGTTCTAGTTCACAACTGTTATTGGTTCAGGTGGAACAAAGGCAGAGGAAGAACATAAGGAAATCTTGGTTGCTGATATGAATGGTAATTGACAGATGCTGCTACTATCAATTATTGGTGACTTTCATAAGTCTTGTTCTAAATATTTCATCTCTATGTCATGTATCTCTTTTATGGTGTCAAGGTCATGTAACGGCCTATTTTGGTTTCCCCACTATGCCCGGGATGAACATGTAATGGTCTTGGTTGTCGTATGTAAATTTCTGATGTATCCCCACTTGGTTGGGTGATGGATGTATGTATTGAGTCTTTTGGTGATAGGAAGGTATTTTATGATGCTTAAGCCATGGTTCTTCTTGAATAACATCTTTTACAGATCTTGCCTACAGTCAAGGGGAGCATGGTCAGCACAGCAGGGCAGAAATTTCAACATGTACTCAGGGGGAGCACAACCCTTTGCCCTTGATGACAAAGGGGGAGAATGAATTTGAGGATTTTGGGTTTACATCAAGTCCAAAGGGGGAGATTGTTGGCATTATGGCAGTAGGTTTGGAGCTATGGTACAGGTGTTGTCCTTGATGGAAACTCTCTTTGGTAACAAATCTCAGTGTAGGCTTTCAGAATGAAGGAAAAGACATATACGCAGGTTCATCTAGATGAAGATGTGTATACACACGAGTTAGACGTTTCAAAGGCACGTATGCATATACATGCACTTTCATGCATGGAAAAGCGCACATATGTTGGAGAACTTACCTTTGGTCTGTGGTAGTTAGTCCTTGGTATTTGAACCTATGGTTTTGGACCATGGTACCTCGTCAGACGTGTTGATCCCAAGTATTGAGTCCGTGGTATTGGTTTATTATGGTTTTGGACCGTGGTATTGTGGAAGGCCTAAAACTATAAAAGAGGAAGGAGATCATGTGGCAAGGAATTATGTGGATTGTGATTGAATATCTGATAAAGTGCTAGATCTATAATACTGATAATTGGGTTATGGTGCAGATCTAGATCTGAATGAAGGAGGAACCTTAACACAAAGAGATGGATAAGTTCTATTGATGGATCATAATCCTTAAGCTTGAATGATAGTATCTTTGTATGATTTTGATATGTTATATGTGGTGCTTGCTTGATCTGTAAAATTGATAATATGGGTTAATTAGTGTTTGAATATCTGAAAGAGCGAATTATCCTTTATAGATCTGTACGCAGGTTCAGTAAAGCGAAGGCACGTATACACGCTGTCTCATTGAAGTAAAATAGCGTATACGCAGGTTATTCCATATGCAGAAGCGTATGAACGCAGGTTTCAGGCTATTAAAGTAGCGTATATATTTTGAGTTGTGATCTTGCTGCAGTGTTCTAGGTTCAGATTTGGTGTGTGGTTACTGTTACTGTGATCTGGGTACAGTTGTCAGAGAAGTGTTTATTTTGATTCGGTTTTGATTGGTGAAAAGGTGATTGGTTGATGTAGACATTCTTGATGTTTGATTGATGCTATTTTTGGATCCAGTTTGAAAATTCATGAAACGTGGTCCCTAAAAGAAAGAGAAGTTTGTAGCCTTCTGTAGGCCAACACCTACATACTAGTATCTTGGCTAGTGCAAGAGATGAGGGGGTTGTAGCTCCCTTCCAGGAGAAGCTGGAAAACGAGAGAGGGTTGTAGCTCTCTACAGGTTGCAGCCTGTGTACTAGTAAAGGACTGTACCAGTACAATTGTAAAAAGAAGTTTCTAATTAAAGAAAAGATAGAGACAAATTGCAGCAGGTGGTTTTCACCCACATTGGGTTTCCACCTTATATCTTGTGTTCTTGTGTGTGATTGTCTTTCTGCTCTGTTTTACTGTTTCTGGTTACTGGTTATTTGATTCTCAAACACAGATTAATAATCATCATCAGAAAGATAAAGTCATTTAAAAGTTTGCATTGTATACACGGGTTTCCTTCTGCATAGTTGCGTATATACGCTGGTTTAATTAACTGAAGTAGCGTATATCATTTGATTTTGAAAAAGGAATATTTGGCTTGATAATACTGATTCACCCCCCCCCCCCCCCTCTCCGTATTATTTCCAACAGACCTGGGCGGGAGTGTTATAGATTGGTATCAGAGCATGGTTACTCTCTCTTTGGGTCATATCTAGTGCTACAAATATGGGTGGATGTGTTGGTCATGCATGCATGTCCGTTGAGTGTGTGGCTCTTACACTTGCGTTCCATGTGCTTGTGGCACTACATCATATTAATCATGGTAGTAGTAAGGTTATCATGAGGAACATGATGTCAATTTTATGGAATGAAACTTCATGAGTATACAACTGGTTATACAATTATATGCAGCTTGATTACATCCTTGTACGCTTGGTTGCATTTCTTTTTATTTGATTGCATGCATCAGTCTTGTAGGTTAATTACAATAATTGATCACTTATGTTCGACTACACGCAGTTATGTGTATGTGTAGGTGATTAGGATTTTCTTATGCAGGTGGATAGTTTCATGACGCAATGTGTTTACTTGAGTATTGGTTGTTGTCATGCATTGATGACTGGACCCCAGTTGGTATGACGGTTATGCGTTGATTCACTTATTGATATATGTCTATATGTTATTATGGTTATGTTGTACATGCATCATGCTACTTTGATGATCTTGCAGACAAGGTAGCCTCCCCGAGTATGCTAAGGTATGTTTATTTATGGTGATTTTGCTTAGCTGACATAGTATGCATTGTAGGAAAGAGATCAGATGGCTAGCAAGGTGGTAGACAACATAGAATCTCCCTATGCATTGAGATGGGCAGCGTGGTGTGGGGAACTCTTCCAACTTGGCAGACACATTGAGAATACTGAAGGAGGAAATAAGGAGTTGCAAAGAATATAATGACAAAATCATGCATGCGCAAGAGAATCAAGCAAAGGTGAATGTGATATTACTTTAGAGTTTCACATATTTGCAGCGACAGGGACCTCTTCGAATCAACCATGGACATGAGGATAGAACTAATGGGGCATACGGCAGTAGGTCTCATAGTAGACATAGGTCATAGAGATTTGACACTATCAGAGATGGCAAGTTGTTGGACACTCCAGATAGGAGAGGTACTGGACATAGATATTACTCTAGTTATAGTTATGACAAACATAATGATCATCACCATTATCATCCGTATAGGAGGAATGATAGGGGATACTTTCTAGATGAGTTCAAGAAGGCAAAGCCACCTATCTTTGATGGAGAGATGAAGAAATCGCAGGATTTGGAGGCTTGGTTGCTTGGCATGCGAAAATTCTTTAGATTGCATGAATAAATACAAAACATGAAAGCAAGGATAGCACTTTTCAATCTCAAAGGTAAAGTGTATATTTTGTGGGAAGGAGCAAAGAATTTCAAGGACATACATGGGGATGAGTTGACTTCGCATGTGTTTGAAAGGCTCTTCAAGAAGAGGTACTTGTTTGAGAGGTACTATGATGATAGAGCTAAGGTGTTTTATGAGTTGCGGATGGGTTCTATGGCAGATGATGAGTGTACTAGCATATTTTTGGAGATGTTGAGATATGTGCCTTACCTTAGAGAGGAGAAGGCAAAGGTTCAAAGATTCATAAGTGGATTTCCAATTGGATACAGAGACCGGATTGAGTTCGAGGAGCCTAGATTGTTGGAGGAGGCCATCCAAAAGTTGAATCATTTTTATGAGCAGTCAAAGTGAAAAGTTGAGCCTAAATTTGACTTGAAAAGAAATGAGAAAGCCAAGGGAAAATGACCGCAAAAGATAGGAAGACCTCAAGATGAAAGTGAGAAAGATAATGCAGTTCCTTACAAGAGATTCATTGCAGTTGAGAAGGGACATGGAGAGCAGTATGCTAGAGGTGGTCGTAGGGAACCATTGCAGTGTTGGATCATCATAAGAGGGATTTTCCATAGTATTAGAGTGGTGGTAGACCCTAGATCTATAGTGCTCAGGAGGTGCATACAGTTGGTGATGTTGGTCATAGCATTCCCTAGATTTATGCAGTTGTGGACAACAGGTAGGCAGATCATCAACAATCAATCATTGAGATGGATGATAAGCTTTGTGATTAAGTTGTTTCTATTTTGATTGATCTTGAATCTAACTATAGATATATTAATCATGACCTGGTGGATAAGTGTGGCTTGAGAAAAGAAGTGCATGTAGAATCTTGGTTGGTACAGTTGGATATAGGTACAAATAAGCGAGTTCACCATTGGGTCAAAGCTTGTGCATTTGAGTTAAATGGTATGCCTATAGAAATGCATTTGATTGTATTGCCATTAGGATCATATAGTATGCTTTTGGGTATGGATTGGTTATACCTTGACAAACCAAAGTGGATTGCTTCAACAAGGCCATTGAGTGTGTGGATGATAGTGGGGAAAATAGGACCTTGCAGGGAAGGAAGAAGCCTACATAAGTGAGGATGGTTACCACTATGCATGCTAAGTGTAGTTATAGAAAAGGTTTTGTGATGTTTGTAGGACACATTTCTAGTCACAAGGGTAAGGAAGTTGAGAATGTTGATGTGTTGAGTAGGTACCCAGTATTGCAGTAGTTTCAAGATGTATTTCCTTAGGACATTTTAGAGTTTCCACCTCACAAGGAGGTAGAATTTTCTGTTGAGTTAGTGCCAGGGGAAAATCCAGCATCGATAGCACCTTACAGGATGAGCACACCTGATTTAGAAGAGTTGAAGTTGTAGCTAAAGGAAATCTTGGACAAAGGATACATCAGACCTAGTGTATCACCTTGGGGTGCATCAGTGTTGTTCATTAAGAAGAAAGATGGTACTCATAGATTGTGCATTGATTATAGGTAGCTAAATAAGGTAACGATCAAGAATAGGTACCCTTTGTTGATGATTGGTGATTTCTTTTATCAGCTAAAGGGAGCAGAAGTGTTCTCTAAGATTGACTTGAGATCAAGATACCATCAAGTACACATCAAGGAAGAGGACATCTTCAAGACTGCATTGATGACTAGGTATGGGAATTATGAGTTTATTTTTGTTCCATTCGATTTGACTAATGCTCTAGCTACATTCATGTGTTTGATGAATAGTGTGTTTCATCCTTATTTGGATAAGTTTGTTATTGTATTCATTGATGACATACTAGTATATTCTAAGAATGAGGAAGAACATGGTGAAGGTTTAGCAGCAATGTTGAGATTGCTAAGAGAGCATCAGATGTATGCTAAAATTAGTAAGTGCAAATTCTTTCAGACTGAGGTACACTACTTGGGACATGTTGTCTCCAAGGAAGGCATAGCAGTAGATCCAAAAAAGATAAGGGCCATCATGGAATGGGCAACTCCTAAGAATGTATATGAGGTGAGATCATTTATGGCATTGGTAGGTTACTAAAGGAGGTTCATCATGAACTTCTCACGCATTGCATATCCCATCACATCATTGTAGTGGAAGGGTAAGAAGTTTGAATGGATGACAAAATGTGAATATACTTTTGAGAAGCTTAAGCAGTTGTTGACACATGCACCAGTGCTAAATATTACGGATCTGGACCAAGAGTTTTTTGTGTGTATAGATGCTTGCAAAAGGGGACTTGGTGGAGTTCTAATGCAAGAAGGACATGTAGTGTACTATGAGTCATGGAAACTGAATCAGCATGAAAAGAACTATCTAATGCATGATCTTGGGGTAGCAGCGATTACACATGAATCGAAGATGTGGAGACATTATCTTTTGGGCAAGAGGTTTACATTGATGAGCGATCACAGTGGGTTGAGGTATTTTTTTGACCATCCAAATCTAAATGCTAGGTAAGCTAGATGGTTGGCTACCCTTAGTGAGTTTGAATTCAAGATCAAATAAATCAAAGGGAAGGAGAATCAGGTTTCATATGCTCTTAGCAAGAAGGTATATGTAAATCATATAGAAACTATAATCTCCTATGGGATAGAGTTACAGGATAGGATATTGTAGGCAGGATAGCAAGATGACAAATACATGGATATTATGCACCGGTTACATCAGAGTATAGACACATGTACAGGTTTAGGTGCAGGTACAGGTGTAAGTATAGATACAGGGGATCAAGACATAGGCTATCATCTCACAGAAGATGGCTTGGTGAGATTTCGCGATAGGATCGATGTGCCGAATTGAGGTGAGCTCAAAAAGCTTATCTTGAGGGAGTTTCATGTCAAATAGTATTCGAGTAATCTAGGATATCATAATACATTGACGATGGTAAGTAAGTTCTATTATTGGATGAATCTGAAGAAAAAAGTTGCTGAGTTTATGGCTAGATGCTTAGATTGTTAGTAGGTAAAGGCAGAGCGCAAGCATCTAGGTAGTCTACTACATCCTAGAGCAATTCTGGAATGGAAATGGGAGGTAATTTCCATGGATTTAATAAAAGGTCTTCCAAGGACAATGAAACAACATGATTCTATTATTGTCTTGGTTGATAGGTTGAGAAAGGTAGATCACTTCATTTCAGTAAAGAATACATATTCAGCCAGTGAGGTAGCACAGTTGTTCATCAGAGAGATAGTGAGACTACATGGTGTTCCAAAGAATATTGTGTCAAACAGGGATGAAAAGTTCACTTCCAAGTTTTGGAAGGAGCTATTTTCAAGCTTGGGTACATAGCTTACCTTCAACACAACTTATCTTCCATAGATGGATGGTCAAGCCAAGAGGGTCAACAGGATCTTAGAAGACATGTTGAGGATGTATGTGATGTAACAACAGAGGAAAGGGGAAGAGTATCTACCATTGGTTGAGTTCACATACAACAATGGTTATCAAGAGTCATTGAGGATGATTCCTTTCAAGGCATTGTATGGACAAAGTTGTAACACTCCTAGCAGCTGGAGTGATCCAGTGAACAAGGTACTTATTGGACCAGACATGTTGGTAGACATGGAGCAGGAAATGTAAGCTATAAAGAAGAATCTAAAGGCAACACATGATAGACATAAGAGTTATGAAAATTAGCACAGGGTGTTCAAAGAGTTTCAGGTTGGGGAGCATGTGTATTAGTGCATCAATCCTAAGAAAAGTTCTTTGAGAATTGGTTCATGTGCCAAGCTACCACATGTGTTGCGGGCCTTTCAAGATCCTTGAGAGGATTGGAGTAGTGGCATATCGACTTGAACTGCCTTGAACAGTGAAATTCCATGATGTTTTCCATATTTCATTACTCAAGAAGTATATAAAGGGTGTTGATCATGTTACTGATTGGTTTGTATTGCAGGTGGAGAAAGAAGGAGAGTTCCAGCCAAAGCCTCAGTTCGTATTGAAGTAGAAACATCTCATGCTTAGGAACCAAGCCATAGAGTAGTTTAAAGTGTAGTGGAAGCACTTGGGCCTAGAGAAGCTACATGGAAGATGGTGGATTAGATGTGGGCCCTATATCCTTCATTATTTGTTAGTTGAGGCAAAGAGGTTATGTTTCGATATTGGTTTATGATTGGCATGTGTTTTGTTGATGTTTTGATATTTGTATATGTATATTTATATGGATGTAAATACCGCCATGAGCTAAGTTATAAATCTCCAATAAGAAATATGGTTATTAGCTTGTCATGCTGTCATGATGTTTTGCTTTTGAGCAGGCTCTTCATTGTAAACACTGCAACAAGCTATGTTATAAAGCTCCATAGGTATTATGTTTTATTTTCAGTTTGCTCAGGTCTTAGTGTGGTTTAACATCGAGGACATTGTTCCCCAAGGGGGAGGGTTCTGTAACAACCCTGGTGAAAATTTCATGTAATAGAAGTTAATAAAGGAAAAATAAGACCACTGTTACACAGTAATTTGTCACTGTCTCCCTGTCAGTCACCCTACTGTGTCAAGAATTCACAATAATCAAGTCCATGCCTTCTGAACTGGTTCAAAACCCATTTTTCCAAAGTTTTCCTCATCAGCGCGTCTGTTTCTAAAATATCCACGCTGACCGAAAGCTCTTGATGTTTTCAGTGCGCTGCCAGCACGGAAGCACATCACTTTTCCGCGCTGGTCGCATTTTATGAGCCAGCGCACCTCTCCTTTGTATTGGGTCGCGCTGACATGACTTTCCCAGTTATTGAGGCGCGACATGAGCGCGTCAATTGCCTTATAATCCGCGCTGATCCTGTTTGGGCGAATTTGTTCCAACAGCCAGCCTTCCAGATCACTCCAGGTCTGGTTGTTGGCTTTGTGAGTATCGACTCCCTTCTATGGCATGTCTGTTCGACTCTTTGCAACCACTTCCCTCAAGGATAAGCTCATCCTTCCACCTTTTTAGGAGGCTCTTTCTCCTATATAAACTCCCACCATTACCATGAGCAGCTAGTTTTGGAATAGCTTGGATTGTATAGAGCTTATAGTGTTCAGATTGCTGCTACTATAGGTATTTGGTGTGCTAGGTGTGGAAGTGATTGGTAGCTTAGGGAAGGTTATTTTGTGTTTCTTGTGTGAGAAAGAGTTTCTTGTCTTGGGAGAATCATTTCCAAAGGTGAATGCTTGAGACGCTTGCTGACTGGACCCTCCTGAGAAGGATACCGATGTTAGAACATTTGGTTGTACTCTTCTCTGTCTTGATTAATAATAGATGACTGCTATTATTGTTCCATTCTCATTTGTACACGCAATGATTAAATGTGAATTACATCTTTTCTGACCGATGTATGGTTGCTTTTATTAGATTTCACGCTTGCGTTTGTTTCCTCTTCATGTGTGCAGGTGTCTGTTCGCGGGGATCGCGGAGGATTGTGACCAGCCAAAGCGAAGGAGTGAAGGCAGCATCTCTTCGTCAAACGACAGCGCTGGAATCCAAGTAGGTGTTCTTTACCTCTTGTTTAATTGTAATTAGGAACATGCATGGCAGCATTGTGTGATTGTTGCTAGACCCTTGCTGGGCTAGTAGGGATCGCCTCTATCCGTAGAGGGGATTTACCTCTCCAACAATTTGGCGACTCCGCTGGGGATCAGCCTTTTTGTCTCTTGAGTCCACTTGTGTGTTTGAATTTGATTGTTCTCTCTTGTCGAGATTTTGGGATTGTTTCTCTGTTTATAAACTTTCTGGGTGCATCTGGGAAGTGTTTCAACTGTTAAAAGGTCTTTACCTTTGGTTTGGGAAGTTTTCGCTTTGGTTTTACTGGCTTTTTACCCTCAGCGCGCTTTAATTCAAAACAGACGCGCTGACGTCGCGTCCCTTCTTTTGTGTTGTCCTTGTCATCGCGCCTGTACCATCAATAGTCGCGCTGACCTCGTTTTCAGAGACAGCGCGCTTTATCTGTGTGCTTCCACGCTGACGTCGCACACTTGCTTCTTTGTCCTCCCTGTCATCGCGTTGACCTCGTTTTTCTGAGACAGCGCGCTTTACCCGTGTATTTCCGCGCTGACGTCACAAAGTTGCTACGGGACACCTCCTGTCAGCGCCGAGTTGCTGAAGGCCACCCGCGCTGATCCTGTAAAACCTGTTTTTGTCCAGATCAGCCTCCTGAACCTGTTCCTTTAGCTTTCCCCTCTTCTCTCCACTTGGTTTGTGGCTTGTTTTTCACCATCTGAACTCTGAGCCGCTTGCTTGCGAAGTCTTGTTCCACAGGGTTTCGTTTTGCTCATTTTTCGATTTTGCAAATACCTTCCTCTTTGCTTTCACTACTTGGTTTGTGTTTTCGCCATCACCTTTACAGTTGCTGGATTGTGTTGAGTCTCTAACTGACTGGTTGTAACTCTCATCCTTCGAGTGTTCGCTTTTCTCCATTGATTTCGCACTCTAGCCCTAGGGCATCTAGTGGGCGTGTGTGTGTCAAGCCTTCCTTAGGGATCTTGTTGCTTGTTTGACCAGCCAACTTCAGATTTGTTTATGCACTTGTTCAGTGATTGTTGAAGTGTTTTGGGCTGTGTTTCTGAGTGGTTTTCGCTTCCTCTTTGCTTGCAATCCTTGCTTGTCTCGCCGAGCTTAGATCACATAGCTCGTGCAGAACTTAGTTTTCCTTTTGATTTGAAAATCTTTGTTGGGTTTTTGGGAACTTTTTGTGCTTTCATTAAGTGATTTGCTTGGTGTTCCTGTTCCTCCAAATTCACTTAGATGCTTTGTGCCATTGAAAGAAAATCAAACTAGTAGCTTTGCTTTTGAAGATTGAAAAGGAAAAGAACATTTCGTTGATTTGCATTTTCAAAAGAAAAAGTTTCCTTTCCTCGCTTGTAGCTGCATTAAGTTGCTTGTTTGCTGGTATTTGTTTTGTTTGATCAAAATTCTTTACTCTCTCATAGCTAGAATTCATCGAACAAAATGACATTCTTTGGCATGTAGTTTGCATCTAGGTAATTGTGAGAGAACATACGATAGGACCTGAAATCGAAACTTAATCTCAAGATCAACTATAAAATGAACCGAATGAATCTAAAAACGCATTGGAACTAAACACAAACATCTAGAGGTCTAGGTTAGAGACATGTTCCGGCGTCTTTAAACATAGTCACTGTTGTTTCACATTACGGTTGAGTGATTCCTCCTTCTGTGACTCGATAGTGGTCTAACACGGACTGTGCTCCCACGTACCGTCGCGTATATAGGGAGACCCCACTAGGCTTTTATCCTTTATCCATAGGAAGCCGAGTCTGCTGCCTTGTGAACCGTAACACACCGAACACAGCATTCGGGAAGATTGACTGCAGTACGGAAAGTCCTTGGCTCTCATACGATTGCTAAGGTGTATAAGCAGTTTTACAGATCGCTTGGTAAACCCTATACCTAGAGTCTCCAGAGCAGTCACTTTTGATCCTTTTTGGACTCCCTAAATGAAAAGGTGCCTGTGAGCGTCTTGTCACTTCGTGCTCATTAAAAATTCGAAGGAGACTGGAGTCATCTTTTCGTCCTTTTCTCGACTCTTGAAACATGAAAAGGTCAAGTTTGGTTCTTGTGTCTTAAAAGTTTATTCGGCCACGATAACATCACCTGGTTAGATCTTGTGTGCGTTAGCTTGAGTAGGTTTCGTTTTCGTTTGCTATGGCAACTTTTCCAGGATTCACTAACCCAGGTTCCCCCTCTGATGGGAACCCAGGACAATTCCCTCCTCTTGGGAATGTTGGTGCTCCGTATATGGCGACGTTGTCCCTACCAGGGTTAACTGTCGGGTTGCCTGTGTGGTTGTTTTCAACCTCTTTGGTCCCTACCGTATCAGCTGTTAGTCCATCAGTCCCTCCACCTGAACAACGTCATGTTGATCCTAAGGTGGATCTCTCCCCTTCGACGCCTACTTCAATGTCTTCCTCTTGTACTTCGCCTGGTGAAACTCTCGGTGCGG
This sequence comes from Pinus tabuliformis, assembly GCA_031772625.1. Lineage (NCBI taxonomy): Eukaryota > Viridiplantae > Streptophyta > Pinopsida > Pinales > Pinaceae > Pinus > Pinus tabuliformis. Next base: position 444,426,731 of record CM062814.1, on the reverse strand, counting down.
GTAACCAGGTGGCTAAGAAGAAGAAGAAGAAGACCAAGAGGAAGAAGTCTCATAAGGGAGAGCTTACATGCACAGTCCCCCCCTCAAGTCCAGCTATCCCCTCAAGTATACCAGAAGTCGGGTCACCTTCTGCCCCTCGGCGAAAGGTCAAGTTTCCTTGTCGATTATGCAAGGAGGACCATCTGCTTCGTGATTGTCCTGGCATTCCCAGGGTATTAGAAGTTTGGTCTCACGATCCGGCCCGCCCTTCATCGTCCACTAATGATCATGGCGATGCTACCTCATCAGTTGGGAATGGTAAGGAGAAAGGGAAGTTTCGAATCCCCTGTCGACTTTGTAAAGGCAAACATCCCCTTCACCTTTGTCCCCTCATGGATAAAGCCTCTGCTATGTTGGAAAGTCTTGCTGCTCCTCCGAATCCATTTCCCGCTGGTTATCAACGTCTTTCCACAGCTGTAGATCGCACCCCTGTTGACAAAGAGATCGCTTCAGATTCCCCTTTTGTCCAGGCCCCTCTTCCCGAACCTGGCTGTTCCCAGTCTATTCCAGACCCGTCGTTGGTCGGAAAGGGTGTTGATTCGAGTTCACCTCCTCTCAAGCACTCTGTTTCAGAAGAGCAAAATTCTCATGTTCTTCTCATCTCCTCAGATTCTCCTGAGCTTGATAAAGGTTCTCCTGAAACCTCTCCGGAGAATTTAGATTCGGTTCTTTCCGAGCAGGGGGGCAACCATATGGTTCCCCCACCAAGTAGTTCGGTCATTTCCTTTGATTGGAGTCGTTTGACTACCCCTCCCCTTCCATCCCACGTGCCTTTCTGGGTCACCGCCTATGCTTGCAATAAGGCGCTGCCTGGCACTGTGTTAGACGAAGGAGCATCGGTTAGTCTTATGCCCGTTACTACTTGGCGAGCTTTGGGTTCCCCATCGCTTGTACTTGTCGCACCGCATCTCACCGCGTTTGACGGAGGAACGAGTCAGCCATTAGGGATCCTTCCAAAGTTTCCTATTACTTTGGGGGGCAAGACTGTCTATATAGACATCTCAGTTACCCAAGGTTCTTTAGACTTCAGTCTTCTCCTTGGTCGTGATTATGTGTATGCCATGGGAGCCCTTGTTTCTTCACTTTTCCGTGTGGTTTGTTTTCCACACGATGGAAGAATCGTGACGTTCGATCAATTATCGTTCGTTCGTCCACAAGCCCCTCCGGCGCACTCGTCCTTCCCTCCTCGCTTTCATCCACAAGTTGCATCTGCCTCGCCGCAAATCAACTATGTGGCCACCTACCCCGTGCCCGTACCCAGTGATGACACCATCGTGCATAGTGTCCTAGGGGCATTAGGTCCTGATTTCCAAGATGTCGGCCTTTCCTCCGGAGCCACTTTCTTGGGGGCCTCCACTTCCCGTTCATTATGATGAAGTCTGGATGGAGCATAGTTCTTTTCCGGTGTCAAGCTCCTTAAAAAATGAAACTGGGTCTGGTCGGAGCATAGTTCGCTTTCCTGTGTCAAGCTCCTTAAAAAATGCAACTAGGTGTTCGAGTATAGTTCTTGATCTTGTGTCAAGCTCGTTAAAACATGAAACAAGGCTTATGAGGATAGTTCATTTACTGTGTCAACCTCATTAAAAAATGAAACAACTCCCTTTTCAGATCGAGTCTTTGATTAAGATCTCGTAAAATCCCAGTCGAGTCTTTCCAAGATCTCGAAAGTGAACCTTCATTCCATCCACTTTGTCGAATGCAATGAAGCTTGGGGGGCATGTACCTCGATTTGCATTATTATGCTGGGGGCATGCGAACTTATAACAAGCATAGTTTTTCGTTTCAAGCTTGTGTAAACATGAAACTGAGTCCAAGCAAAGTTCTCCATGGTTCAAGCTTGTGTAAAAATGAATCCATACCCATTTTACATCTCGTGATTGCTATCTTTATCTGCTAAATTCTGCTAGATGAGCCTTGGTTGTTTCATTCCATTGCTACCATCTCTTTGGCCGATCATATGCTCTCACTTGGTTGTTTATCCTTTCCTGAGGAACCGCAGCGATGAGTGGTTTTATTAGCCAGCCTCTTAACCATTACATGTTTTGAACAGTTCCACCATTACCGGAACCAGTTGCTACCCTTTATACCACTCGTTCCTCTAGGACGAGTCGCCTTTAAGCTCTTTTCTGACTCGTAAAATATGAAAAGATTGTCGAGTATTTTTCCCTTTTTGACTCGTTAAAGAGAATAAAAATGGAGGTCTGCTTTCAGCTCTTTTCTGACCGTTTAAAGACGAAAAGATTGCCGAGTCCCCCTCTCGGCTCGTTAAAAGGAACGAGAGGCGGTCGCCTTTAAAGCTCTTTTTTCGACCGTTTAAACTAAAAAGATTGCCGGGTGTTTGTCGTTTCGCACTCGTTATTGGCTCCAAAACGACGTACTTCTGATCGCTTTTTTACTTTTTCGGGTCAAAGGCACTATTTACGAAAAGTACTCCTCGATCGTAATGGTCGGGCGGTTCTTTCGAGCATTGTTTTATACTTTTTCGAGCTCGAGAGACACAACTGTATGAAAAAGGACCCCCTTGGAGTCTCCTTTTCCGCTGTCTTTTCAGACTCTCTAAACAAGAAAAGACGCCGAGTTTTTCCTTTGTCAGGCTCGTTAAACATTTGATGACATCGGACATTGTCGAAATGACACTCTTCAAGCACATGCTATCCCCGTCAAGCTTGTCATCCAAAAATAACCGGGGTACCTGCCAGAAATGGTGGGGAAATGGAACTGTAATCATAGTCGTATCGGCAGTATGTCGCTCTTGAACATGGCACTCCTCTGCTTCATGTCTGGGTGGGACCATCTCATCTTGTTTTTCGCTGGCCTCCGTGGGTTTGGGTTATCCTATTCGACCTCTCATCTGCTCATTGCCATCATCACTATACCCTTTGCTCATTTGATGTCAAATACTGCCAAACCCGCTACAGTGCCGCCGATATGTTCAAGAGAAGTTGACCTCTGCAATAATACAACCTCATCTACTATCTCACACAAATCATCCTTCCTCTGTCTCGTGTTGATGATGTGGGAAACATTATGGCCCACCTTCGATCAAGGTCACTTCCTGTCGACTTCAGCTCATTATCCAGGAAGGTGACTTAGAGACTCCCTTCAGGTGCCTTGGAGCCTGCATGCCTCAATGGCAGGTTCTTCGTGTTCGACGCGAGGTTTTCATCATTGGCCTCCGATCGAATGATTCCGTGGTTGTTCGACACCAGCTCATTGATTCAGACGCCACGGATTGTACCTATAGTACCTTGAGGGCCATTGTCATTATTGGTGGTACCTCTCGCGTCTGTTAACAGTTTTCATCATTGACTGGTAATCAGACGATGTTCATGCGTGTTCGATTTCAACTCATGTATTCACATGCTTGGACTTGTACTTTGTTCGGGTCGGGACGGAGCGCAAGACCCTGGATCTCTGTCCGTTATGGTCCAGGTTGCGATTTTGTGGATGATCATTACATGACTCATTGATGGATGGCTGTGCCCATACCTGAGTCTTCATGGATGGCTGCGACCATACCTTATCATTTTTCTGGTCTCTTTAGCTGGGTGGCTGCGTCCATTCCAAAGACATTTTCGCATGTCTTTTGGATGGCTGCGCCCATGCCTAGACTGCATGTACTTGATTATCAGAGATTTTTGGTCCTTCCTGGTGGTGTTCCAGTTCGGCGAAGCATTGTAAAGCATTTCACCCCTCCCACTCTCTCGGTCTTCATGCTTTAGGGGGCATCTGTTACACAGTAATTTGTCACTGTCTCCCTGTCAGTCACCCTACTGTGTCAAGAATTCACAATAATCAAGTCCATGCCTTCTGAACTGGTTCAAAACCCATTTTTCCAAAGTTTTCCTCATCAGCGCGTCTATTTCTAAAATATCCGCGCTGACCGACAGCTCTTGATGTTTTCAATGCGCTGCCAGCGCGGAAGCACATCACTTTTTCGCGCTGGTCGCATTTTATGAGCCAGCGCACCTCTCCTTTGTATTGGGTCGTGCTGACATGACTTTCCCAGTTATTGAGGCGCGACATCAGCACGTCAGTTGCCTTATAATCCGCGCTGATCCTGTTTGGGTGAATTTGTTCCAACAGCCAGCCTTCCAGATCACTCCAGGTCTGGTTGTTGGCTTTGTTAGTATCGACTCCCTTCTATGGCATGTCTGTTCGAGTCTTTGCAACCACTTCCCTCAAGGATAAGCTCATCCTTCCACCTTTTTAGGAGGCTCTTTCTCCTATATAAACTCCCACCATTACCATGAGCAGCTAGTTTTGGAATAGCTTGGATTGTATAGAGCTTATAGTGCTCAGATTGCTGCTACTATAGGTATTTGGTGTGCTAGGTGTGGAAGTGATTGGTAGCTTAGGGAAGGTTCTTTTGTGTTGCTTGTGTGAGAGAGAGTTTCTTGTCTTGGGAGAATCATTTCCAAAGGTGAATGCTTGAGACGCTTGCTGACTGGCCCCTCCTGAGAAGGATACCGACGTCAGAACATTTGGTTGTACTCTTCTCTGTCTTGATTAATAATAGATGACTGCTATTATTGTTCCATTCTCATTTGTACACGCAATGATTAAATGTGAATTACATCTTTTCTGACCGATGTATGGTTGCTTTTATTAGATTTCACGCTTGCGTTTGTTTCCTCTTCGTGTGTGCAGGTGTCTGTTCGCGGGGATCGCGGAGGATTGTGACCAGCCAAAGCGAAGGAGTGAAGGCAGCATCTCTTCGTCAAACGATAGCGCTGGAATCCAAGTAGGTGTTCTTTACCTCTTGTTTAATTGTAATTAGGAACATGCATGGCAGCATTGTGTGATTGTTGCTAGACCCTTGCTGGGCTAGTAGGGATTGCCTCTATCCGTAGAGGGGATTTACCTCTCCAACAACCACGGTTAAGGGACACTTATTCCAAGGTGAATGTTGGGCAAAATATCCTAGTGAGCATCACTAGATGTGTGTTTTGCCTAAGGAAATTTGGCAAAGGCTAAGGCAAAGGCATTAGAAGGAAAAAATGAATTTTTGGCACATTTTTTTATGAAATAAAGGAAATTAGGAGAAAAGAAATGTAAAAGGTCACGGGTTGCATGTTAGGAGGAAATTGAAGGAAAATAATGGAAAATGAAGAAATTAGAGGCCTCATGCATAAAAAGGCTTCTGAGGATCAATTCATGGCTTTTGCCAAGTTCAAGTTTGGAGCTCTCTCATTATTCTCTCTCTCTCTCTCACTCTCTTGGTCACTTAGAGTTTTTCTTGGAGCACTCTAGTTTGGAGCAAAGGAAAGGAAAGGAAAAGCAAGAAAGGAACAAGGAAAGGAAAGCTGGATCAAGCAACTTCAATAGGTTTACTTGTAGGTAACCTTTGGATGTGTGATTTCCTAGCTGGTTTGGACATGCATGACTTTGTGTGTTGGTGTACAGTTCTCTTGTTACCAGCGGCATGGTCTTGCTGGGTTATGATGGTGGTTTTCATCCTCGCCTATCCTTTTTCTAGATGCCATCATATGTTGGGATGTTTATTTCAGTTTTGGAACTTTGGAATTTTCGGATGGATTTCAAAATCCGAGGTAGAGGTGTTCTCAAGGTTCATTCCCAAATTCTTAGGAATTCCTTCACCAGTTCTTGTAGGATACATGGTAAAGCCTGAGGGAGAGGTCACGGTTTAGGGCCTATTTATTTGGGTTTGGATTGCAGTAAAGCCTAAGAGAGAAGGAGATGGAAAATTCCTCAAGGATAGTGATGGATTTTGGATGGAATTCTAAGTTATGCTAGGTTGTGATCGATGCACCGATTTCGGTGTGATCATAGTTGGATGACGGTGGAGGTGGTTTAACCTTTGGATTCCCTTGATTGTTCTTGGATTGGTTATTTTATGAGATCCCACATTCATGCTTGGAATATGGCATGGGGGTGGCTAGATGAAATAGAGATTTGGTTCAACCATGTCTATGGTCAGGTGGTACGTGGAAGTCCTGAACCTAGTCAGAGTTTCCTATGATTAATAAAAGATATGTTCTCTCACTTTGCATTGATTTATATGTGGATTTAATGGTTGTCATATATTTGATATTTATATGGTTTTATGCTGGTTATAACCATGGTTGAATGACTGGTTCATGTCATGGTTATTTCATATATTTACTTTTAATTGTTAAACATATGGATGCAAGACCTAATTGATGATTTAGTAGTTCAATGGAGAAGGAGGCGATCCTTTTGGTTATGTTTCATAAGTTGTTTCAATCATTTATTCTCTGTCTTGTATCCTAGACTTGTAGGTTCCATTGATGCCAAGTGTTTGGCAGAATGTCAGTCCTGGTTGGGGATGCTCAGGCCTAGTATTGAGGGTGATTTTGATTTATCAGCATTATTATCATGTTTTTAATGATTTCTTAAAGTTACCACAAGTTCTAGGCAGAGCCTAGGATTCTGGGCTAGAAATGTGGCTAAAATCCTGGGGTTGCTGGCACAGAATTGGAAATTACAGACCACAGTCACTGGCAAGCAGGCCTTTGAGAGTGACTTTAGGTTGTTGATCACTCCCTTTCCCATAGCATGAGAGTGACTTAGGCCTAAGAGCTGTAGAATAGTAGTGGGACCCAATGGCAGGCTGTCTGAGTGGATGACTTGTCTCTTGAGTGGTTTGTTGATGATGTTGGATGATTATATGTGATGTTTCGTCGATTCCACTTCCTTAAGGTGACATAGGATGTCGAATTAGATCATAATAGAACCTCTTCGCATGTTTACCCCGGTTGGCATGGTTACTTTTGGTAGACCTGGGAGGTAGTGTTACAATGAAATTGTATTTATATAATTTTTGAACACTCCTTCCCTCCTTTGGCTCATTAATGTGGTTTTTTGCCTCATAAATGAGATGAGATCTACCATCCTCTTTCCATTAAGGATTCTTAGGGCTCATGATTTGAATGGTTAGCCCATAATTTCAAGGGGTGAAGTGTTTTTCAAGCATGTTCCTTTCCCGAGGTGCTGACTGAACTTCTCGCGGCCCTCACGACTATCAAAGGAAAATCCATGAGGTAGTTAATTTCCAACTTTGGTGCACCTGAGAGGGTTGATTTTGTAACTCAACCTTTGGAAATCCTTTTATTTTTTGGTCTTCATGATGTTTCCAATTGAAAATGTAACCCTTGTACATGTTGTTCATTGACTCTAAGTGTCTTATTCTATGTACATATGAATGCACAATTTTTTCATAATAATAGTTTCCACTTCATGTGTGATGTTATGAGCAAGTGTATAGCTCAAATACATCACAATTTTCTAATATGAAGATGTGTCTTGCTAATTTCTTGAGAGATGGAGAAAATTGTTGTGGAGATGATTAGGGAAAGGTTCTTGACTGAGGACTAAATGAAAACCATGATCTAAAGAAACAAAAGTATCTATATAAGGGGGCATGTCCCATGCTCGTTATGATGACTATGAATAAGTATTATAATCATACAAGAAAGAAATTTTCAACCCAGTGTTAATGTTGCTAAACCATTTATGGCTCAAGAAGATAATTTCTTTCACCCTCAAGGGCATCTCTGACAAATAGGCTAAACTGGTTTCCCTAATGAATAAAATATGAAGCACTACTAAATGAGGTGTGATGTGATGCATGGGTCTTTGACTAATGTGAGAGAATTGCAGTGGTCATAAAGTACAATACTACCCTGAAATGAAATCTTATGTTGATGTCAAATGCCAGGGAGATCGATGAAATCAATAGGAAATGATGATTCCCATTGTCCCACTCAAGATTGTCCTAAAAAAAGGGAAATAAACTAGGGTATTGCTTTGATTCTAGAAGATGAGTGTCGATTTCAATATAAAAGAAGCGCTAGTTGCCTGAAAACTGATTCTGAGGAATCCATGTGAAATTGAAGCAAATGTTTTCAATATGATGGGTCAAAATTCATGCTAGCAAGAGCTGACAGTATGGAAGGTATACAAAAAACATGCTTGAGGCTGAAGCGTTAATGTAGGTCATGGAAATGAAAATAATAATGTTGAGGTATATTCTGCTGGAGTCGGTAGGACATCCAAGGGAGGTAAATGTCTATTATGGTTATCATGTATAGTATGAAAAAATGGTGGTCAATGGAATGTGTATGAGATGGGTAGAAAAGTGAGCTACAACCAAGGGGCACTAAGGACTGTAGTTAGGTAGCTGACACAAAAATATGGGTGAAAATCCTTTTCCTGAAAAAATCTTTGTACACTTGCCAAAAAATTTAAAATTGGTTTTTCATGTACAAAAATAGAGATGTGTGCCCTAAGAAAACAATGGTCCGCATGATGATGCAGGTGGGTTCTTCATAGAGGGTGGGAGCCCCATTGGTTGGTCTTAGTGTGAGGTGGATAAATCAAATGTGATGATGGAGATGGTCTACAACAACATGGATGAGTGGTAGGCCAAGTGAAAAATGTAGCGGTGCATTCGTTATGATCTAAAAATAATAGTGGACTAGGAATAGGGTGGTAAGGAGGAAGTGAAGAAGAGAAATATGAGGTTGATCTTCAAGTCATGCGAATGAATTAGCTCCCGGGCCTGAGAAAGTGATCATGGATACCAATAGTGTTCAAGGGGCTATAGACAAGGGTAATCCATTTGGGTAAAGATATATCGACTGACATGGATGTTTACCATGTGAAGATGGAAGGTGCTGATAAAAATGGTCGAGATGGTGGAACTTATGGTTTATTTCTAAGAAATGATGTTAGGATATGCATAGTTTCTAAGGAAACCTATCATGCATAGTGAATAATGATACCTTAACTACTGATTTTCACTGGGGGAATGAATTTATAGTGAAGCTGCTAATAACCTATAACTTTGAAAGCCAATACCAAAGTGAAAAAATCAATATATAACAATATGCAAATTGGAAAGAAAGACAAGAAATAACTTCTTTGGGATAAAAATCTACCCCCAATGAGATTTATTTGACTATGTCAGGTTTGGTGGAGATATATACTTTGACTAATGGTGAGATATTGGACATGTCCCCTTCCTTGAATGCGTCTCATCCAAGGATGGGATTCTTGAACTAATCTACCTGTCCTGGTGGTAGAAAATCCTTGTCTCTATTTCGAAATGTTATTGGATGATGCCTTGGTAGGTGAAAATGTTTTTTTCGCATAAGAAGAAAGAGAAATTATACATGGCATCCCAAAGGGAATTTTGGTTCTATTATAGCCTCTAAAATATTCTCATATGAATGAAAGAGGTTGTCAAAAGGTGATGGGGATGATTAGAGGTCATGCAGTTGGGTTTCACATCTTGATGTGTTGGCTGATAAACATGAAAATGAGTTGCTTTCGTAGAACCCAATGATGTTGACAATGCATAGACAGAATGAGTCGGAGAAAGCATAGGTGGTGTAACATTCACAGTGGGCAAAGTGATCTTGACATCAAATAATGATGAGCATATGACATGAATAAGGATTCCTAGGGCTAAATATATGAATCAAATATGGTGTTGGGTATCATACACACTTGGTGGGTGAAGCATATCCCTTATGGTCGCTTGATGGTTGGTGGGAGAAGGTTCTTGGGAAGGTTTTGAGGTCCTGGGAGAAAGGGAGCCTAACTCTCTAGGAGGTGTTCTCATTCTATATTTTTGAGGTTGAGGGAGTAAACACATCGAATAGCATCAAAACCACTTCGGAAGCTAGGATCTAGCCCCACCAGCTTCAAAGAGGGATCTCTCTGTAAAATTTAGCTATGTTTGGTGTACATTTTAGGCTAGTTTTAAATGTACTAATTGTTTTTTATTGGATTGTTTGGTTGATTAAATTGTTATAATTCCATTTGGCTATGGATTCTAAAGATTAACTGGATCTGCATCAAACTTTGGAGTTTCACAGGGAAAGCTAGGTTTCACTAGTTGCATCTTTCATAATTTTAAATGGATTATGAAACAAAAGAAATGTGAGTTTCAGTAGAAACTAAGGAGCAATCAATAATTCCAAAATTTGAATTCAGCAGAAAACATATACATTACTAATAGCTAGAATAGGGTGTTTTGTATAACATATCCTATTCATCACAGTTTCTGTTATGTAATTAAGCTTTTCAGAAATTATAGAGAAAGGAGACAAAGATTAGACACATGAACAGAAGAAAGACATCACCAACTAGTACACCACATGAATCCTATGAAAAATGTCCTTGTATTATTGATGCTTCCAACAACTTGAAAATTAAAATTCGCAAAGAAAATTATATTCAATAATCAACCCGTAATACTTCAAACAAGGAAGTATTTATAGAATAATTACAAAATGATTTACAAAATCGTTGTCTCAACTAACAGTGTATTATTAGCATTATCCTAAACAATAAAAATGATCTTCTACAAAATTATAGGCAAGGTGAACAACTGCATGAAGAGGTGGCTCTATTTTGGAGGATTCGGTTGTTGAATCAGCCTATAACTGTGTTGTGTTGGTTGATGTGCTGGCTGATTAAAGTATTTTTCTAGTCCAATAGGTCACATAGTTGCTCCCACATTTTTTCATCTAGAATGGTTAACTTGATTACCCTTTGGTAAATCTCATGAACATTAGTGTACTTTGCAAATGTTGACTTTGCTGTGAAGATATTTTTTACCTCATGTTGCATAAAGAAGTCATTTTCCATTGTCTCTAAGAATTTTCTAGTTGTCATGCTGCCTTTTATACCACTAAATTTAATACTGCTTCTAGCCACTTCATCTTTACAACATAATCTTCTTGAGTAATCAGTTTGTCATTAATCACATATATGTTGGGAAATCCTTTCTGATTTAATGCTTCAATCATGTTGAAGAATTTGTTTACTCCCAACTCTAGTGTTTCACATTTCTCCTCCAATTAATTAATGAGATTTCTTTTAGTTAAAACCTTCTTGACTTCCAAGACAGTGGAAGTCCTTTCATTAATTCCTAATTCTTCAAGTTCGTACTTATTCTTTTAATTCAGTAATTTGATGATGTTGGAAGTTTCTGTAGGCATGTCTCCCAACTTCTCTGTTACTTCAATAATGGTTTCAGTGGCCTTTTGTATCAGTTCCTTCTGTTTAAAAATGATTTAGATTCATGGCCAAATCTCATTCACGGAGTCCAAAATACTCATCCAAATGGCTTCCTTGGCTTGGGCCAAGGTTAATTTTTGTATCCTTCTCCATCCTTTGTAACCTCTCTAGCAGCCTTTGTGACTTCCATAATTCAAGCAACTAGCTTCAGTTCTGGACTTCTATTCTTACAGATCTTTGAGCTACGCCTACAAATTCTTAATTTCTTTTGAATGGATTGACATATTTTCCAGTGTCTTTGTCACATGCTCAGCGCTTATATCTTGAGTTGAAGAGGTCGTTGTAATTCCAGTTCCTATAGATGGGATTTGAGTAATGGGTATATCATCCATGGGGATTGTGGCTACCCTTTGAATTTTTTCTTTCTCTTTGATCATTTTCTCCATTTCTACCTCTATTTGTCTAATCTGAACATTTTGTTCCATGATTAACTTCATCATGTCAACTTTCTGTGTCTCATTTTCTTCAATATCTTTAGTCAAGGGATCCTCCGTGGCTGGCAGTTTCAGCTACTTTCTCAATGCTGAAATATCAAGATTTTTCTTCCCGATGATCTCCTATGCAACATCTATATCTTTAGGATCATATCCTATCTTGACTACCAAATCTTCCAAAGATTTGATCCTGTTTTCCTTTGCCAAAGAAGATATCTTATCCATTTTTAACTGGGACTGAATATTTTCATATGAAACCTGTAGGTTTGACAATGACATGGCAGTATTAGTTAAGGTAGAGGAAATCATCTCATCAGTCTGTTTATGCATCTCCATTTGATCAATGGGATGGATATCTTTGGTGTTGAATTCAAATGTTGTGCTCCTATAATCTGCTAGTGTCTTAGGATGTGGAATTTGGGCCTCAAGGAAGGATATATGCTTCTTTCCTTGTTCTGTATCAAAAAGTGATAATATTCTGCTATGTGAACTGGAAGTCACCTTCCAAAACTAATTGTAGGTGTTGTTCTTAAGAATTTCATTCTTAAGTTTGATCTCCCAGTATCTGTAAAAAACACTCTTATCCTTTTCTCCTTGGACATCTTATGAAGCTAGCTTTGTAACTTTTTGACATTGTGATAGTGAAGGTCCAGTAGGAGAAGTAGCAAAATTGCTTCTTGTAGATGGAGTTTCTACAATTATGATCACAACTTGATCTTCTACCTCGTTTTCTGCATCTGTCCTAGGAGTCATCTTAGTTCTTTTCCTGTAACTAATTCTGAAATCCTTAGCCTCACTACTTGTTGTTGATGATGATACCTCCTCTCTCTATCTTTTAATTATCTTCTCTTGAGGAGTGGGAGTCTTTAAATTCGAAGTAGAAAACAATTTCTCTTCAATTTCCTGTAATGTATTCTCTGCCCATTCTGACTGGTTCACATATTTCTCTATCTCAGGCCTTCGGGTATGGATATATGGAGTAGCTTTGTTTTCTATTCTAATCTTAGAAATGATACCCCAAGGGTCATAAGACCATGTGAAACTCAGGCCAAATTTCATCTCTTTAAGGATTTTATCTACTTCTTCTCCTGTTGACCTGGTGTTGCTATGAAAGGGCCCACCTGTGTCCTTATCCGAAAATGGGACTTCTTCTTTGCAACCACAAAGTCAATATCATCTGAATTTATCATTTGTATGATATATTGAAGGGAAAAAATCCTCATGGGGAGGTATTTTGGGAGCTTATATGGTGCTAACTCGCATCCATAAACTCTTATTTCCATGTAATTCTGGTATAAATACCAACCTCTAGTCTTGGCCTGATATGTCAAATGTAGAATCCTCTTGATGTCATCACTGATTTTGGATTGTGTTGAGCTATTTAGGATATTCATAGCTGGGTGAACAAACTCTTCAAAGAACTATTTATAGGAGAATTCTTGTTGTTCTTTCATCACTAAAGAAGTCCAGAATATTATAAACTGCTAGTTTCCATCTTCATCTAGCTTCTGCATGGAAAAATTGAACATGTATGCTTGATAATATAGAAACATATAAACTAAGATTGAACTGTACTTAAACACTTGTTCTAATGGAAATTTAAGAAACTACTCATGGATGTTATCAGCTAGGAACTGACTGAAATTAAACAAAATAGATGGTTTGCTATCTATGGAAAATATGGAAAGGAAGCCTAGAATGAGTTCATTTACCCACTGATTAGAATAATAACCTAGAATGTATGAAATTATGGTTATGATTTGTTTAGCTTGATCAAGGAAGATTGAGGAAGGGTATGGAGGATTATTCTTTGGCAATTGGACATTTTCTGGTAAGAAGATATTAAAAATCTTAGCTCTTCTAGCAAAATCAAGCTTCTGATAGAGTTCTGTGAGTGCTTCTAAGGAAAATGGGGCACTATTTTCCATAGGGGGAGATAGCATCATCTGGTTTATAGATTGGGCAGTGATTGAAAAAAGGATTTCAGCAGATGGGGTTATAATGGCTCTTTGGCTGGGAACATAGCAATCTTGGCATTTCCTGGTGAATTCAGGGGCATGGAAGGTTAAAGGGAAAATATAGTGGGGAATATTGGACTCCCATTGTCCAATTTCATTTGTTTTATTAGCTTGTTTATCCTCCAACCAACAATAAAGTTCCAAAAATTCATAGTCACAATGTGTCTCACTGATCTTGTAATCCCTATTGGCTAATGGAATATGGTCTAAGTCTATAGATGGAGGGATTAATGAATTAAATGAGTCCTCTTGATCCTTCTTATTTGGAGGCATAATTAGATCAGTGAGTGATTAATGGTGATGGAAGGAAAAGCTTACTAGGAACAAATTTTAGGTTGTGATTCATCAGGGGAGGGGAAAATAATGCTAACAATTGATCTAGCTCAGTAAACATTTTGGAACTGGGTCATTTTGCAGAAAAACCTATGAATTTCAGAAAATAAGAAGGATAATGAAGACGGTTGAGGGTTTTTTCCAAAAGTGGGAGTGGTAGGTCCCGTTGGAGGTTGTTGTGGGACTGTTGAAGTCAAACAGTTACCCAGGACGGAAGACATTCAATACTTCAATGGTAATTTTTCTGGGAAGACATTTAATTGGGCAATGGCTCGGAGACGTGGCGGGATGGGAGTGGCAGAGGTGTTAGGTAGGGAAAACAATAAAGGGATGAGGGGGAGGTAGTTTTTGGAGGGGGTCGGAGGTGGTATATGGTTAGGCTGGGGGTTATGAAACATAGAGAGAATGCCACGTGGTGATGGGGCCTAGTGGAGAATACCACTTTTTCGGACCCCCCCCCCCCCCCCAACGGTAAAGCTAGGATGGAGAGTAGGGGGAGAAAATAGATGAGTGTCGTCGATCCTAAAGAGTGGAGAATCTAGATGCTTTTGATTGTGGCCTTTTTATTGGAAAACCTAGTGTCCATTCACAGCTTCTACTCCCACTAAGACGAGTAGCTATCTTAGAAACAAACAAACCAAAGTTACTTCTGTTTATCTTTATTAGAGATAGATGAGAGAGAAGCAGAGAGTACCAACCTCAGTCTTTCGCTAGTCTCCTTTCTTGTTTCCTCTCTTCCTTGATAGAGCTTTCGCCACTCCTTTCTCACTTGTCCCGCTTCAAAGAACACCTATAGAGTCAAAGCAAAAAAATACCATCAAAGAATAGAGATCTATAACCACAGAAAATATAGGATCAGATGTACATTAACCATACAAATGCATATATAAATACAAGATTAAGAGATATACAAGTATATGGAGGAAAACTCAAATAGCTTTATTGATAGAAGTAGTAGAAGAGAGGATTACAACCAAGCTATTTGATCCAGCATCATCCTCCCAGCATGAAAGCCCTCTTCACCTCATAAAAAGCAAGATCACCCAACAATACAATGTCTCAAGAGAAACCAATAGCACTTCCTTACAAATTACAAAATTCCAGCCTCTGGATCTCTAGGATGAGGGATCCATATATAGATGTTTGCAGAGGAGTGAGTCAGCTTCTAGGATTTTGATTAGTTTCATTTCACTGATAGTTCTTGGTTCCACTTGGAGATTTCATGATATCTTACTCATCCCTGGGTGAATTTAGAGATGCAATTGTCATATGAGCAGTTTCTAGAAGATTCTTTGAGTTTCCACCTAGAAAACTACCTCTGCCATTTGTCTGCTCTCGCTCATCGCACCATATAGAAGTGCTTTTCAGTATGCATCACACCCTTTGTGTGTAGCAAGTGAGATGCATCGCACCCTCAGCATGGAGCAGTCTATATGGTCCAATTTTGACCAATTCTGAGCAATTTTTTAGGGAGAACTTTTGAGAATGATGTAATCAGTTATCCTTGATCTTTTAGGGTATGAAACAACACTTTTAGGGGTTTTAGAGCCCTTGGTTTATTAACATATGTGATTGGGTTTGCAGAGCCCAAATATGTCTATAACAGTTGTCCCCTAAAGCATGAGGTCGTAAATCTTCTGATGTCCGGTGAAATGCTTTATCATAAGGTGTTACACAAAAATATCGTCACCATGATTATTTGCAGTCAGTATGGGTCTATCACTACCTGTACTGTCCTCCTAAGCAAGTCTCAGACCTCAGCTCTTCAAGTCAAGCTTTGAAAATGAGAGAAAGACATTGAAAATCAACAAAGCTCTGGTTCCACACTTTCTCTCACTATTGCCTGCGGTCCCGCACCTTCTGTTTACAAAAACTTCGGACCTACCCACTCTGTCCCTAAAGGTGTGGGTGCAGACCCCTGTGAAAGTCAAAAAGGCGCAAGTTTATTCTAAAAAACTCACTTTGGGTTAATTCTAGATGATTCTAGAAGGAATTTTGATGTGGATTGGCCGCTCTTAGGTGGTTCATGCATCCCAAAAGAGAAGGAGCTAATCCCTTGATGAGAGGAGCTATCCCTTTGAAGGAGGGCTTTATCCCTTTGAAGGAGGACCTAGTAACTTCCCTCCATTGCACTATAAATTCAGGCATTGGGCTGGTTACTAGGGAGGTTAGAAGCTAAACATTTTTTAGGATAAATGCTGGTGAAATTAAGACTTCCTAGTTGAGCTTGAGAGGAGAGATCACATACCTTTTTGGCTTCATTGGGAAGAGAGTGAAACTTGTCAAAGTAGACGAGACTTCTTGCTGGACCCTGGGAGGAGCTTTTACAGCGTCATGGCACAGGTTGTAAAGTTCTTCTTTAATTTGAATTAATACAATCAGATTCATTTTTCTCAACAAATTGTCTCATGTCATTTGTTTCATGAATTCCTTGACTTTCATGTTAAATATGTTTTATGGTATTGGCTTTTCAGGTGCTATTTAATTTGTTTGCTTGTTTGTGTTTGCAGATTCGCGACAAGGGAGCTCATTTGGATCGAAGGAGAGAGGCTTCCACAAACTTGCGTTGGACCTAAGGTAGGCCTAAAACACTTGTTTGCCTTTGTTTATAAATGCATATTTAGAGAAAGATAATTTGTGATTGGTTTGCTTGTCATTAGGTCTTCTTTAGATTCTAGGAAGGTCTATCTTGTCCGCAAGATCGACTCATTCCATGTGAAAAAATGGCGACTCCACTGGGGACTTGATTTTTTCCTTTTTTTACTTTGACCTGAGAAACTGTGTTTTTGTTTCTGTTTTTGGCTTGTTGTGTGTGGAATTGGGTAGAAATTGTAGATCCAGGGTTATTTTTCATTTTTCATAACTTTGGGAGAGGACCGCACTCTAGCCTTTTGACACAGTGCGTACTTATCCACACTTTTTCTTTTAGCACAGAGCGATACCGCACTTGTGTTAACTGTGGGCTTGCGGACCCTGTCAAAATTTTGAAAAACCTAAGATTTCCTCTGTTAGTCAGCTTAGTTTTTGTTTAGAAGTTATTATCCACTGCCCAGACCTACATATAACCTGTCAGAAGCTTTCCTTAGGTTGATTTCATTGGTGTTAGGGTTTTAGGTGAAATTCCTAGGAGTTTTGCTTGTTGGGTTTGTTTTTCATTTCGGTCTTGTGGTAGCTCTGAGCTTAGAAGCTGTAGGGACCTCAGATCACCTTAGTTTTTGCCAGCCTTCTTATGAGTCTAACCATTTATGAAATCTACCATTGTTGAGGAATTTTCTTTGTGTTTTCTCTTTACAAAACTTCGAAAAGCTTGTGTTTAAAAGTTTGGATTTTCATTATTAAAAAGAAAACAAAATTGGTTGTTTTTTACTGATTTGTGATTCTGCATAAATTGGTCCTTAGTTTACATCTAGCTAAGTAAAACATCCTTAAAAAAGACATCTTGTAGGCTTTGACTTCAAATAGGTTTTTATAATTTATAGATCTCAAAGTTAGTCATTTTCATAGTTTTGAGTGTTTTATAAAAAATAAAAATCTCTTTTGGAAAAAGTTTGTTTTCGTAGTGGTTGAGTGCTTTGAAAAGAAAAGGGAAATTTTTGTGAAAATAATTAGTTGTCTCGTTTTGAGTGCATTGGAAAGGACAAAAGTTCTTTTAATTTGTTTGTCAAGAAAGATTTGTCTTTACAAAGTATTTGCATTCTCAAACTCTTTCCTAGCTAGAAGTTCATCGAAGGAAAAAGATTGTTTAAATCATCTTAAGTGCATTTTTATTGATTTTGAGTCGAGTCTTCATACCACGAGTTTCATCTCTTCACCTTTTGACTTAAATAAAAACCAATAAAAATAATGCTTAAAGTAAAATTCATCTAGTAGCATTTCTATTTCTAGGGCTCTGATACACCAACATAGCTTAGGCTAGTGTCTTGGAGTAGGAGAGCAATTAACTCTCCAAGACAGTAAAAACAAACAAGTAGCTGTATCTTGTGGTAGGGAAGAAATCCAATTGTTGCATTTATGCTCTGGGAAAGCTCCTCTTAAAGGAGAAGCACGAGATCGTGTCCGAGCCAGTGTGGGAATCAATCCTTCCTCATTGGGAACGACGCTAGATATTCACGTATTAAAAATGGTAAACCTCAGATTAACCATTGTCGAGGAGCCTGGGGTCACTTGTTGGTAAACCTTGGATTATGTCAAGGAGCCTTCAAGGGGATTGAGCTTGCTACTCTGCCCTTGCGTGCGTAGGATCGTAGACTGTTCCCCCAGGTATATTTGTTTCATTTGGTAACCTTAGTGGCCATATTCTTTAGGATTCTTCCTAAGGTGACAGTGGTGGGAAGATCCCACTGTACCTGGAGCAGACGTCGGTTAGAATCACTTGGATTTTCTGGGGGGTTCTCTTCACTCGAGACGGTTAAGTGGAGGAACTTGTGCCAGTCTATTCATTAAGCAGGTTGTCGGGGTAATTGTTCCAATCGCCATTTCTGTATTGAACTCTACGACGTTGGATTTCATCACCAACTAGTGTTTGCAGTATGGAAAGTTACTATTTGTGTGTGTTTGATCTCCTAGATTCTTTAGGCATGTGATTCAAATTTGTTTGGTTCTTTAGAGGCTTTAGGTGGTTTTCATTGAGATTTTACTTTGTTTGCGTGTGAAGTAGTTAAAATTTTTTAACCATGGCTGAATTACCGAGAAAGTCCCGTAGACTTCGAGGCCAACCTCCTGAGTTTTCACCAAGCCAGCCTAAAGGGTTGAAAGTCCTCATAACTCCTAGAGACAGTAGAGTTGGGTCACCTGAAGAAGGAGAGTCTTCTTTGGTAGTACATCCTAATTTTCAAGCTTTAGTAGCAGATTATAATCCACAATCAGTGTCTATTTCCGAAGTTACTAGTAACTTTTGATATACTAGTGATATAGGTGAGGAACCTGAAATATCCGAACCTGAAAGTGGATTTGCTACTATTCCGACATCGGGGTTTGCTTCTCCAGCTTCTAGTGGTCCTAGTTCATCTAGGGTAGAAAGAATAATTACCCAAAATCTTCCTTCTGGACTTATAGCTATCGAAGAAGTTGCTACTCTGGAAGAAGAAGTAGGCATCCCTATCCCTCAAAATCAACCTCTATTGAGCTAAGGGAGAGTGAATCAATTTTTTACAGTCCACCTAGGAGCAGTGCTTGGTATCTTTCTTTGACTAATTTCTTAGAAAACCCAGGGTTAAGTTTTTCACCACCTCGTGTTCCTTATCACCCAACACCTAGAGGTTATTATCCTCCGTTAAATATGTCAAGATAGTCGTCCATGTTTAATCAATCTCCCGAATCCTTTTTGTACGGTGGTCCTTCTATTCCCTCTGGGTATAAGTCACTTTCTGGTACCTTTTCGGGATCATCTCCTCAACCCATTGAACAAGGGTTATTAACTGGAAGCAATGGTACTAAGTCGTTGAGCGTAGAAGATATTCTCATGATGTCAGGTTCCATTCCCAATCCTCAACCTCAAGGTGGCCAGTTACCACCTGGGGGGAAACCTCAAGGTACCCAATTTGCGCCTAGGGGGCAACCTCAAGGACAGTACATACCTACGGGACAGTACGTTCCTCAAGGTCAACCCCAAACTCAATATGTACCCCAAGGTCAACCCCAGTATCAATTTATACCTCAAGGTCAACCCCAGTATCATTACATGCCTCAAGGGTATCAACCCCAAGGTCAGTACTCGAACCAAGGTTTCCAACCACCCTCCGGTCAATCATATGTTCAAGGAACGGGAAATGTACCTTTGAATTATCAATCCTACCCTCAACCCGGTTATGGTCCTAAATATTCTCAACCTGTTATGGGTCCGTACCCCAGAATGAATTTAGTGTGGGATCCATCGCAAACTCAAAAGGTCTTGCAGCCAAATGTACAGTTGTCATCTCAAACTGGACAACCCTTAGTTTCTGGTACACCCCAGCAACTTGTCCAGTCTACTATTCAAACTTTTGTACCTTCGGTAGTTTCTCAACCTGGGCCTAGTACGCCTTGTACTCCGCCTCAAATGACTGCTGCAACTGCTGTAACATCTGTTCAATCTACCCCACCTACTTCTGGAGTATCGACAGCTCTGATTTCTACTGTTCCTGTATCTACTCCTCAAACATCTTTACCTCCGTCTGGATCCACGATTCAAACTTCAGTTCAGATTCCTGTAGGACAACCTGGTTCAAGTATGGTTGTCACAAGTCAACCACAATTTACTTATCAACCGTACCAGGGACAGTACCAATTCGGTCCTGTCGTGCAACAACCAGTCTATCAGTATCAACCATACCCTGGGTACACATATCAACAACCTCAACAACCCCAGTACGGTCCGGTTAATCCTAGTTTTCCGGGAGGATACAATATCCCAAATGCAATCCCTATTCCTAGTTATCCTGGATATCCTCGTCCTGGGGCTGGTCTCATGACCCAGAGTTTTGGGGACCCTAATTGTCAGTTACCATTTATCACAACTTTAGACTTGCCTGACTTGTCACGCCTAATGAACGATCCCATTAATTATCTTCCGTTTTGGCCACCAATGCCGAATAAGTTGCCTAGTGATATTCCTAAGTTCGAAGGCAAATCAGGAGAGGACCCGTCGAACCATGTGATGACTTATCACCTATGGTGTGCGTCTAACTCCATTTCAGATGATTCAATCCATCTAAGGCTTTTCCAGCGCACTCTAATTGGTCCACAGCCAAGTGGTACATTGAGTTACCGCGAGGCACATTTTATAATTTTAGTCAGTTAGCTACCTCGTTTTTAACTCATTTTCAGTTGCCAGTCCGATATGACAATGGCACAGAATTGTTAACTTCGTTAAAGCAATCGACGTCCACTTACATTTTAGATCATATTCATGAATGGAGACGTCGACGACGTTTAGTGAAGGTTTTTATTCCGGATCAGATCTTGGCTGAGTGGTTTGTAAAATCTTTGTTGCCAAAGATCACTGAAGATGTAGCTAAAGACGGAGTTGTTACTGAGGAGCAAGTAATTGCTCAAGCACAGTACCTTGACTTGGTCTATACTCATTCAGGTACGTTACACGAGAAAATACCCGATCTTCCCAAGCAAAATCAACTCGCTGCAGCTCCTTCGGGATCTCATGCCGCCGATGGTATGATTGGTACGGTTAACACTAAGAGTAAGAAGAAGTCTTCCAAGAATTCTTCTCCTAGCATAACCTTGCCTGATTCCCCGACAGGAGATTCTTCCGCGGAGATTTCCGTTGATATTCACGTTGTAGAGTCATCTACAGCCAAATCAAAATCCGGTGGGAAGAAGAAAGGGAAGAAGAATAATAAAATGGACAAAAATTCAAAAGAGAAACCTGAAAAATCGGAATCTAATGATGAAAAGTGTAAAACTCGTTATCCTTGTCTCATTTGTGATGAAGAAAATTTCACAAGAGACTACCCTCATCGTGCAGAGGTTGCGAAGATTGTCAAAGGTTCCCAAATGCCTGCTGTTTTGAAGGATCCTTTTCCAAGTCAAGACAGTAAGATGATAGGTTCTTCCTCGAGTGCCAATGGAGAACCCATACTGATGATGTCCCATGTTAGGATTGTGACTCGATCGCATGATTATGGTAGTAAAAGTCTTGTTGATGGTAAAGAAGCAGAATCTTCTCATTCTAACCCATCAACCTCAGCTCCCGGTTCCGATCCACTACAAATCGAGAAACCTAATCCACACTTGGTAATCAAACCTCCCGCCAAGGGTATACTTCGAAAGTCAGCTTTCAATCCACATGCGAGAGTGGCTCAGAACTATAACATTGTTGAGGACTTAGTTGTTTCACCCTCAGTAATGTCGGCTTTGGAAGTGCTGCAATCATGTACAACACAGCGTAAATTAATTTTGTCGGCTATAGGAGCTGTTGACATTCAGGACTCGAACCTAATAATTTTTTATCTAGAAAATAGTACACCGCGCTTACCTCATCAAATGGCTTTCCAGATTCCAATGATAGTAAAAAACATGCCTATTCATCGGACTGCGATTGATGAGGGAGCCTCAATGTGTATTATGTCGATACAGTGTTGGAGATCTCTTGGTTCTCCTTTGCTAAATCAATCCCTGACAATTCTAAAGGCCTTTGATGGCCGTGGGTTTCATCCTTTCAGCATTCTACAGGATTTACCTATAGGGGTTGAAGGAAAAACCGTTAATCTAGATGTGGAGGTGGTTGATGCCCCTCTAGATTACAACCTTCTCTTGGGTCGTAGTTGGTCTTACGCTATGACAACTGTCGTTTCATCGGTCTATCAGGTTATAAAGTTTCCTCATAATGGAAAGATCGTAACAATAAACCAGCTAGCTTACTTTTCATCCGACCCAGCCTCTTCTGAAAGTATTTAGCATGTCGGTAAAATGACTATCCCGTATAAGGATGTTGTGTTGGGTCCCTATAATACTAGTGATTACCCCATTAATATTGTAGTTATACCCCTTATTTATATTGTTGTGCCCCTATTACCCCCATATTGTTATTTATGTGCCCCACAGAATCCCTCTATCGTTATTTTTGTGGCTTTATATTATTATTGTTAGGTCAGCTGGATTATATTGTGACTCCTTAGACTCCTATATATAGAAAGGAGGTTTTGTCATTTGAATCATCCAAGAATTGTTCATTTATGTAATGTAAAGGAGGTTGCCCCCTCGAAGAGGCTGAATTCTAAGGCGTTTATCTATCTTTTCTATCTTTTCTTGAGCTCGTTTCATAACATTTGGTATCAGAGCTTTGGATTCTAGGGTTTCACTGCTCCAAACAGGTCATCGTGGCATTTTCGCTATAACTGTTTTTCTGTGATGTTTCAGAAGTCGCAAAAAAACCCATTTGAGAAGAAACCGCGCTGAACCTTGGGTCCGAATTTCAGTGCTTTTCATGTGATATTTTCGGAGATATGATCTAAGGAAGTTGGTCTTTTTGCAGACTCCTGAATTACATTCAAAACAGGTGACCTGGGGAAAATCATCATAACTTTCTCTCTAAGGATCAGATTGAAATTTCGTAAGAAGGTTCAAAAAGAGAACGGACTTTAGTTTCTTGTATGCATTTTTTGGATCCATAGGTCGAAACAATGACTCGTGGCACGTCGTACAAGTTTGCTCTACTGAACTAGTCTATAAGCAAGTCACTGTGGGAGATTTCGCATAACTCTTCTTGGAGAAACCAATTTAGGTCAGACTTGTGGCATTGGAAAGAGGACTTAGAAGGCTACTACAGGTCAAAATTTTAGAACTGAATGATCCGAAATTACAGAGATACATTAGATTCAATATCAGGCTTCTACAAAGTGAAAAAAGGTGTGTAGTTTTTTTTTAATTTTTGCATAAGCTTGGTTTGAAGGAATTCAAAGGGCATAGTAAAGCATTATTATCGGTAACTGATGCCCCGAGGAAAGAAAATGCAAACACCTAGTAAGGAACCTGAAAGCTCTAACATGACTCATGAAGAAGAGGAAGAAATGCTATATGATATATCAAAATTACAAGAACGAGTGCAACAAATGTCACGCTCACAAAAGCTAATAGAAGCTAAGATAAATGGCGTGGAATCTAAGATAAAGGGCATGGAAGCTAAGATGGATGATTCGAACACAAATTTGAAGAGAGACATGGCAGATTGGAAGACAGATTTGAAGACAAACATGGACGAATTGAAGATAAATATGAATAAGTTGCTACAAGAAATGGGCACTAAGGATGAAAGGGTACTAAAGGAAACTCATGATGAGAATAAAAGAAATGTTAATCATGATTCCATACATGCTAATGTTGGATCGAAGACTCACCATATTCCAAAAATCGATATGAGGAAGTTTGATGGCAAGGATCCTGCCACATGGATATTACAGATGGAGCAATTCTTC
Source organism: Pinus tabuliformis (assembly GCA_031772625.1). Taxonomy (NCBI): domain Eukaryota; kingdom Viridiplantae; phylum Streptophyta; class Pinopsida; order Pinales; family Pinaceae; genus Pinus; species Pinus tabuliformis. Next base: position 444,402,926 of record CM062814.1, on the reverse strand, counting down.
GATCTCAATAATGTGCAAAACACACAAAAGGTACGTATGGCAACTGTATATTTGGAACCAAATCAGTTTGTATGGTATCAATGGCTTTGCTCTCGTAAACAATTTATCACTTGGGCAATTTTTACGGAAGAATTGATAGCACATTATAAGGATACAAAAAGCAACACTTTTTTTAGCCAATTGATAAGTCTCAAACAAAAGGGTTCAGTAATGGAGCACATTGAGGAGTTCCAAAAATTGAACATAAGGTAAAAGATATTCCAGAGGAGCATAGGTTTGATGTGTTCATAGGGTCTTTAAAGGATAATATCCAATAAGATGTTTGCCTTTGGGAACCTGATTCATTAGAGAAGGCATTTAGGTTAGCAAGAAAAATGGAAAGAAAAATTATGGCAACCAGGAAGCATACCACTCACAACTATAAAGATGGAAGTGTTGTTGCCCCTAGTCTTCCACAACCTATAAGGTTGACACCACAACAATTGGAAGAAAAAAGAGCAAAAGGGCTTTGTTACAGTTGTGATAGCAAATACACTAAAGGTCATAAGTGTGCTGAGAAGAAATTATTCTACATAGATTGTGAAGAGGAAGAAGAAAAGGAGCAAAAAAGGTCAAAAGAAGAGGATATACTACAGGAACAAAGCCTAGATGAAGAAAAATTAAATCCGACCATATCTTGTAATGCATTGGCGGGAATTACCACTCCTCAAACCATAAAGATAGAAGGACAAATCAAGAAGAAAAAGGTAATAGTTTTGATTGATTCAGGAAGCACCCACAATTTTATTCATTGTAGGGTAGAAAAAGAATTGAATTGCTTCCTATATCCAGCACCAGAGTGTCAAGTGATGATTGCAAATGGAGGAACAATAAATTGCTCTGGAAGGTGCCATAATATCAAGCTATCCATGGGAGAATATGTATTGACTAGCCCAATGCTTTCCATTCCAATGGGAGGTGCTGATGTTGTACTAGGAGTCCAATGGCTACAATCCTTGGGTACAATAGCTTTTAATTTTCAAGAAATTTTCATCAAATTTTCTACAGAAGGAAAGGAAGTTGAATTAAGGGGTATTGTAGGGAAACCAGGAAAGATAATCAGCTCTAATGGTATGACAAAGCTTCTAAAAAAGGAGCAAAGAGGTGTAATTGCACAATTATGTTCGCTAGATGTTTCCACATCGGAATCATCTATTTCTCCAGATCTCCAAAAAGTCCTGGACAATCATTCCAAGGTATTTGAGACTCCCAAAGGTCTCCCACCTATGCGTGATCATGATCATGCTATTCATCTGATTCCAGGAAGTGTTCCTCCAAACATCAGGCCGTACAGATATCCCTATGTCCAAAAAAGTGAAATTGAACGTATGGTTGCAGAAATGCTAGAGGCTGGTATAATTCAACCGAGTCAAAGTTCTTTCTCTGCTCCAGTAGTATTGGTGCACAAGAAGGATGGATCATGGTGCATGTGTCCGGATTATAGGGAGCTCAACAAGCTCACTATTAAAGATAAGTTCCCCATTCCTGTCATTGATGAATTACTGGATGAATTGCATGGATCAATTTACTTCACCAAGTTGGATCTTCGTTCGGGATATCATCAAATCAGAATGAAGATTGAAGACATTCTGAAAACAGCATTTAGAACTCATGAGGGTCATTATGAATTTTTGGTCATGCCTTTTGGCCTTACCAATGCACCTTCAACATTTCAAGGTTTGATGAATTCAATTTTCAAACCATTCCTTAGAAAATTTGTGTTAGTATTTTTTGATGATATACTAATCTACAGCAAGTCTTGGAAGGATCATGTTGAACATGTTGACAAGGTGCTACAAATATTGAAGGAGAAACAATTATATGCAAAAAGATCCAAATGTTTCTTTGGAGTCCAGGAGGTGGAATATTTGGGTCATATTGTATCTCATGAAGGAGTTAAGGTAGACCCTAGAAAAATTAAAGCCATTAAGGAATGGAAAATCCCCACATCCATAAAGCATCTGCGAGGATTTCTTGGGTTGACAGGGTATTATCGCAAGTTTGTTAAGAATTATGGGAGAATAGCAGCACCTCTAACAACATTATTGAAGAAAGATGCATTTTCATGGACTCCGGAAGCAACAAAGGCCTTTGAACATCTTAAAGAGGCAATGTGCCAAGCACCGGTCTTAGCTACACCGGACTTCACAAAAACCTTTATTGTGGAATGTGATGCTTCAGGAAATGGAATTGGTGCTGTTCTAATGCAAGATGAAAGACCCATTGCTTTTGAAAGTCGTCCAATCAAGGGAAAGTTTTTAAGCAAAGCTATTTATGAGAAGGAAATGTTGGCAATACTCCATGCACTTAAGAAATGGCGACCCTACCTAATGGGAAGACACTTCAAGGTAAAAACGGATCATGATAGCCTTAAATACTTTTTAGAACAAAGATTATCCTCTGAAGAGCAACAAAAGTGGGTCACAAAGATGTTGGGTTATGACTTTGAAATCATCTACAAAAAAGGGAAGCAAAATGTGGTGGCAGATGCACTCTCAAGAAAGGATGAGGATGTGGAAGCATTGTTGTGCACCATTTCTATTATCCAACCAGATTGGATAAATGAAGCAAGGGAGAAATGGAAGAATGACGAAGAAGTTTGGGCACTTATTCGAAAGCTACAACAAGATTCCAGTACGTCTGATACATTTAGCTGGCAAAATGATTTGTTATGGTACAAAGATCGCTTATACCTCTGTAAGAATTCCCAGCTAAAACAAAATATTCTTATGGAATTGCACACTTCTCCCTTAGGAGGGCACTCAGGATTTTTAAAAACTTACCACAGGGTTAAGAAGGAATTTTTTTGGGATGGCCTTAAATCAAATATTCAAAAGTTTGTGGCGGAATGTTTGGTTTGCCAACAAAATAAAGTTGAAACAATTAAGACACCGGGTCTATTACAACCTTTATCCATTCCAAGCCAACGTTGGGAGGAGGTTTCAATGGATTTTATCACAGGTTTACCCAAGTCTGAGGGAAAAAGTGTCATCATGGTGGTAGTTGACAGACTTACCAAGTATGCACACTTTTGTGCATTATCACATCCATTTAAAGCCAGTACAGTTTCTACTGCATTTATGGAAACAATTCAAAAGCTACATGGAAACCCAAAGATTATTGTAAGTGACAGAGATCCCATTTTCACTGGAAATTTTTGGACAGAATTATTTTCTTGTCTTGGTACTCAGTTAGCTCATAGCTCATCTTATCATCCTCAATCTGATGGGAAAACTGAGATAGTAAACAAATGTTTGGAAGGATATCTTCGTTGCTTTGTATCTGATAAACAGACACAATGGGTCAAATGGTTGCCTCTAGCTGAATGGTGTTATAACACTTCCTTCCATACAACAAAAAAATGACCCCATTTATGGCACTTTATGGGTATCAACCACCATCCATCACATCATATTTAAGAGAAAATTCTAAGGTTCAGGCAGTGGAACATCACATCGAACATCAACAACAAGTCCTCCAACTCTTAAAGGATAACCTCGTGTTGGCACAAAATAGAATGAAACAACAGGCAGATCAACATCGCAGTGAAAGAAGTTTTGATGTAGGTGATTGGGTATTCCTACGGCTACAACCATATAAGCAAATGTCCCTAAAGCAAGCTAAGAAGGATAATAAATTATCACCAAAGTATTATGGTCCGTACAAGGTGTTGCAAAAGATTGGTACTATGGCATACAAATTGGAGCTTCCTGCAGCTTCTCGATTGCACCTAGTTTTCCATGTTTCATGTTTAAAGAAGGTTATAGGCGACAAGCTCCCAGTTCAAACAATATTGCCAGAACTTGACAAGGAAGGAAAAATTATATTGGAACCGGAAGCAGTCACAGAAACAAGAACTCGATAGCTACGAAATCGATCAATTTCAGAGTATCTTATCAAGTGGAAGAACTTATCCGCTGAAGATTCCACATGGGAGGATGAGAATTTTATGCAGAAGTATCCAGAACTACTAAAGCATTGAGGACAACACTTTTCGAAGGAGAGAGGCATGTTCGGTCCCTATAATACTAGTGATTACCCCATTACTATTGTAGTTATACCCCTTATTTATATTGTTGTGCCCCTATTACCCACATATTTTTATTTCTTTGCCCCATAGAATCCCTCTATTGTTATTTTTGTGGCTTTATATTATTCTTGTTAGTTCGGCTGGATTATATTGTGACTCCTTAGACTCCTATATAAAGAAAGGAGGTTTTGTCATTTGAATCATCCAAGAATTGTTCATTTATGTAATGTAAAGGAGGTTGCCCCCTCGAAGAGGCTGAATTCTAAGGCGTTGATCTATATTTTCTATCTTTTCTTGACCTGGTTTCATAACATGTTGGAGTAGGACTAGTTAAAGATGCCGGTTTACTGGGAACTTTTCCTTTTCCTCCGATCAATGAATCATCTTCATTTGCAACCATTCATGATTACATCAGACACCTTTGTTTATGATGATCCTTGGATCATTCCTTCTCAATCTGAGATAGACTCATTTGGTGATGTCATGCCTTTGAGTCCATATGAAATTGCGTATGAGGTCGTGCAATCGTTTACCGACCCATATTCAACCGAAATTGACTTAATGAATGTGGTCTGTGAAGAATCACTTTTCACATCAAGCTCGGATTCAATCATGTTTTCTGAACTTGTTCACTCTGATGAGCAAATTCGTAAAATCCTATGTGTAGATGATTTACCATGGGAAGATCTCCATCATAGATTTTCTTTTTTACCCAAGAATGATCGTTTTGAAAATGATTTTTCATCAATTTTTACGACTGAATATGTCAAGGAACCTCAGAATCCAATGAAACATCCTGATTCAGAGTTAAATTTGGGAAACATCTCCCGAACTATTCCTATTGACATTTCGGTTAAGCCTGGAATTGTTGAGAATATTCATATAGGTGCCTCATGTACAGAAAACGAAATTCAAATATATAAGGCCCTATTTCAAGAATTCCGCGACGTGTTTGCCTGGTCCTATGAGAAAATGCCAGGAATTGATCCCGCGATTGTTGTTCATGAAATAAAGACTTACCCGAACGCTAAACCCATCCAGCAACATTTGCATCAGATTCACCCAAGAAAAGCTGTTGCAATTAAAGCAGAAGTTGAAAAATTACTCAAAGCAGGTTTCATTTATCCGATCCTGTTAACGGATTGGGTATCGAATATTGTTCCGGTTAACAAAAAGCAAGGGACAATAAGAATATGTATCGATTATAGGGACATTAGTCGAGCCTGTCCAAAGGACAATTACCTAACTCCCTATATCGATCAAATTATTGATGATTGTGCTAGCAGCGAAATATTCTCCTTCATGGATGGTTTTTCCGGATATAATCAAATCAATATTCTACCTACCGATCAACCAAAAACGACTTTCATTTGTCCATGGGGGACATTTTCTTATTGAAAATTACCTTTTGGGCTCAAGAATGCCGGAGCAACTTTTAAAAGGGCCATGTCTTATGAGTTTCATGACATCAAGCACATTGTGCAACCCTATCTCGATGATTTTCCTGCTCATTCATTACATCGAGCTGATCACCTCGTGCATTTACGAGCAATATTTATGAGGTGTAGGCATTATCGGATTCGGTTTAATCCAAAAAAATGTGTTTTCTGTATAGAAACGGGTCGATTGCTGGGGTTTGTAGTTTCAAAATCTGGCATTCGCATCGATCCCTCGAAGGTCGAAGCTATTGTCAAATTTCCTCCTCCTTCGAGTCTTTGCCAACTCCAAAGTTTACAAGGGAAAGAAAACTTTTTACGACGATTCATTCCTAACTACGCCGAGGTTACAAAGAGTTTTACCCGGCTGTTGAAACAGAATACTCCATTCTATTGGGATGAGATAGCTCAGAAATCTTTTGATGCACTAAAACATGCGTTGACCCATGCACCGTTATTGCATCCTCCCAACTATAACCAGGATTACTTCTTGTATCTCACCGCCTCTCATTCCACCATTGGAATGGTCTTAGTTCAGGAAGATGAATTCGGTACTGAACATGTGATATATTACCTTAGTCGCACTTTAAATCCAACTGAGCTAAAATACTCACATGTGGAGAAATTGGCATTGGTAGCTGTTCAAGCTATCCAACGTTTTCGTCACTAAATTTTACTACGTAAAACTATAGTCTACATGGGCAACCCTATGATCTACATGGGCAAGTACTCTAAATAGATTGTTATCCTCCAGGAGTTCGACTTGGAATTTGAAAAATCTAAGTCTAAGAAATCTTTAGTCTTTGCGGAGTTAATGTGTGACTTCCCGTGTGCTGACACAGAAACTGTGGCGGAGGAGCCCATTGCGGACAAATCCTTGTTTCTAATTAGCACTTTAGATCTGGGGTATGGGGATATCATCGTTTATCTCCAGACCCAATCATTTTGGCCAGAAATTTCAAGGTCAGAACGTCGGAAAATACGATTCCAGTCCCAACAATTCAGGATTATTGGAGATACTCTTTATCACCGTGGGGCGAACTCTGTTTTTCGTCGTTGTTTAACTCACGAGGAAGCTGAAAGGGTTCTAAATGAATGTCACTCTGGATTGTGTGGCGGTCATATGTCTGGGTATGCCACAGCCCAAAAGATATTGCGTGCTGGCTACTTCTGGCCATCTTTGTTTAAAGATTGTATTACCGCGGTCCGAAAATGCCACAACTGCCATATTTTTGATCGAAAGATGCGAGCTCCACCTACTCCTCTCCACCCTATAATTGTCGTTGGTCCTTTTGCCAAATGGGCTATCGATTTTATTACATGTAACCCTCACTCAGCCGGGGGGCATGCATATATCATCCTTGCGGTAGATTATTTTACCAAGTGGGCCAAGGCGATGCCTACATTTGAGGCAGACGACAAGACAGCTGCAATTTTCGTGTTCAATCATATAATTGCTAGGTTTGGCGTCCCACAAGCGATTATCACTGATCATGGGCATCATTTTTGAAACGTTATGATGACCGAACTTACAGGCCAGCTTGGTTTGCGTCACGATAGTTCAACTCCTTATTATCCACAAGCTAATGGTCTGGTTGAATCCATCAACAAAGTTTTAGTCATCATGATCCGACGAATCATTGGGATTCATCAGTCGAATTGGCATAACATGCTATTTTCAGCGCTTTGGGGGTATCGAACTTCAGTAAAAACATCAACAGGCTTCACTCCTTTCCAACTAATTTATGGTCTGGAAGCTGTGTTACCCATTGAATGCAAAATCCCATCATTGCAAATGGCCATCAAATTACTTCCAGCCACTTCCGAAGAGGAAAAACATTTGTTATACTTGGCTCAATTAGATGAAAATCGAGGTGATACTGCATTGGCAATCGAGACTCACAAAAACGTATGAAAGCTCAGTATGATCGAAATGTGACTCCTCGAAATTTTTCGGAAGGAGATCTAGTCTTAGTGTAAAATCAAGCTAATGATAAATTAGGCGCTGGAAAATTCATTCCTATGTGGCATGGTCCCTATGTTGTCAAGCGAAAGCTAGAAAAACGGGCCTATGAATTGGTATACTTTTACGGGGACTCTTTGGGTAAACCCAGAAATGGTCTTTACTTGAAGAGGTATTATGCTTAAAGAATGGGTATGGAGACTTTTAGTTAGGATAGTTTTTTCTTTCTAGCTGGTGTGTTTTAGTTTAAAAAGTGTGCTTAGCTTAGAGAGTGTTTTTCGTCATTATTCCTGCTTATCTTGGTTTTACTCTTGATATTGCAGATGTCGATGCCTCTCCAAACATATATTGGTTTCACTGATAGTGCTTGTCATAATACACGGAACATTTCTTCTGTAGCTTGGGTTATCTATTCGCCCTCTGACGAGTTGGTATCTATGCATGGGGTAAGCCTCGGTCAAACAACGGACAATATTGCCGAGTATAGTACAGTGATTGAGTTATTATCTGAATCTATTTCATTTGGGATTCAGAGTTTGATAGTGAGGTTGGATTCTAAACTCGTTGTATTACAGCTTAATAGAGTGTATGCCATTAGAAATCTAGTGTTATTGAGATTATTTTTGAGAGTGCATCTCTTGGAACGTGAATTTGATTATAATGAATATCATCATATTCCAAGATCTTTAAATACATTAGCAAATGCAATTGCTTCTCGAATGTTAAGTAGACATTTGCAATAATCATACATGTAAATTTAAAACCATTCCATAACATGATTTACAAGATAATTCGGTAATAGTGATATATATATATATATATATATATATATATATATATATATATATATAGGAGTGTGTCAAAAAAATACATCGTCCTCGATCATAGGTTGAAAAACACCTTATGATCGACAAAAATGATAAGTGCAAAAAACAAAAATGTCATATGTGCCCACAATAGGCGATCATCCTATCACTGGTGATGACCTCGATAAGAAACCACTGCACGGGCCACCTTGCAAAGGGACCTCCTAAAAGGTCCTGGGACCCCAATCACATAGTGCTGAAGTCGACAAGGAATGTCATCTATGGTGGTCTCCGGAATATCTCCTGTCAAGCGCTCTAGATGACTCTCCAACTCAGCCAAAACCTCTATTGATTCATCCTTTGGGGCTGGCGCGGCTGCAACTGGTTGTTTCCTCTCGTAAGGCCGAAGAGCGGCTGGTCACTGTGGACCCACATCTGCATTTGAAACTTTTACTATCAGTTTTACGACGATAGAAAAATAATAAAAAATTAAAATAGAAAAATGTTGAAAATGATTTTACCTGAGTCATCCCATTACTCTCTTGGTGGAAGAGCCATGTCTGGGTCACCACGAAAATCTACCCTAGCATAAGGGAAGTCCTGAATAGAAAAAACTTGGTTTTCCAACCATTGGAAATATTCAGGTTTGAATCGAACAACCTCTGTCCCCTCGTCTGGATGACGGGCCATAAATGCGACCCATCGCATCAGTTTGGGCTCTCGTGGAAGCCCAGCTCCAACAGTAAGGTGCTGCGGGATCAACATGGGAACCCTCTCCAGACCAAAGCTCACAACCAAAGCCCCATAACCAAAGGCCTTTAGTTGTGCGTTCTTGGCTCTAGTCAGTTGGCCTTTTACATTGGCCAACACAGCATCGCACCAGTTGAAGATGGTGCCTGGAAAGCAGTCAACTACCATCCGCATCTGGGATCCGGTGGAAATATGTAATGCAGAACTCCCACAAAGTCTAGTGACAGTAAACGCAATCACCATGAGTTCAGGAAGGGATATGGTTTTTATGGCTATCCCTTTGTCTCTAGCCTGGCTCTTGCATAACTCTAGCCGGAGGCTATCGACAGACTGGCCACCTGGCCTAGTCCCGAATAGAGTCAAGTCTTCGCCTCTCTTAGGCAAACCCGTCAAGAAATATATGTCTTCCGGCTCGATTTCGAGCTGGTGGCCACCAATGAAGAAGCATTAGTCCTGTATGCTCCATCTGTCAACCAGCCACTGTAAGAAATCCACCTGGGCCCTCATGTTAGGTATGACCCAGAATTTGTACAAGCCGCAGGCCTTCAATGCATCGATCGAAGGTTGGTGATTCAACACAACTAGATCCACATCCTCATGCTCTCGTTCACGCCAATCTAGCAAGATGTACTCTGTGCATCCAGTAAAAATACAAATTAGAATGCTAGAAATTAATTTGTTTGGGCCAAATTTGAGAATTGTTGGGTTAAAAACCCTTGCTGCGGGGACCGCACCCTCTGTATTAGAGACCGTGCGTGGGTCCGCACCTTGCCTACATGGAAGGTGCGTACCCCTGACTTTTTCCCCATTGAGAAAAAGTCGGGGTCCGCGGGCTGCCAGTGTTACACCTGTGGGCCCCCGCGCGTGGGTTTTAAGCCTAAAAACCCTCCAAAAAATGAAATAAAAGCTTAAAAAAAATGAAATGGTTAAAAATGAAGAGTAGGATGATGTGGATTACCTGGAGAAGACGGCGTTCAATTCCAACAGTTGGATTTTCCGCAATCTTCATGGGAATTTTTCTGAACAAAAGCACTATTTTCTCACCCAAAACTCAAACGGTAAAAATGAATTGACGAAAGTCCTTTTTATAAGTTTTTTGAGTAAATAAATTTCAAATTTGTTTATGTTTCACTTTGGAAATGTATTTTTGCAACATTTTTATCCATTTCAAACAGGTAAGAGTAATGTTTGCATTTTTGTTCAGGATAACGGATTATTCAGGCGAAATCTATCATTTTCGACGAAAAAACATTTAGAGTCACCTTTAAGCTCTTTTCTGACTCCTAAAACATGAAAAGATTGCCGAGTTTTTCTTTTAAACTCGTTAAAATGGAACTAAAAGACGGTCCACTTATGGCTCTTTTCTGACCGTAAAAACATGAAAAGATTGCCAGATTTTTGTCGTTTCAAATTCGATATTGGTTATAAAACGACGTGTCGCTGATCGCTTTTTTACTTTTTCGGATCAGGGGCACTAATTACGAAAAGTACTCCTTGGTCGTAAAGATCAAGCGGTTCTCTCAAGTATTATTTTATACTTTTTTCAGGCTTGGGAGACACAAATTTACGAAAAAGGTAAACCCTGGAGTCTTCTTAAGTTTTTTCAGACTCTCTAAAATTGAAAAACGCTGAGTTTCTCCTATACTGGACTCGTTAAAATTTCACAGTAAAGGACCTGTTCAATTACAAACAGGAACAAATCACTCCTTCTTAGGGTTCGAATTTAAACTAAGTTGGACTCATCCGAAGGATGAGCTTATAATCAAGCAAATGTTACCCTCCTCAAGCTTGTCAAAGATAAAGAGGTACTTGCCAGAAATGGTGGGGGAAAAGAGAGAAAAATGAGCCTGTTTGTCATACTTTGTAACCACTCTTGAACATGACACTTTTATTCACCTGGGTTGGGAAATCCTTTGCCTAACAGTTGATCAAACCACATTGAAAGTCTTCAGCCGGTTTCTGGGTATTATCTTTGGGTCAATTGTCACCAAGCCATCTGTCGTGTCGTTATGTGTTCAAGAGGTCACTGCTAATAAGCCATTCATCTACAAAATATCTGTCATCCATCTTGACCATCCCTGAGTCAATCCTTGCAACTAAATTTCTTCAACTTGATCTATGATTTCGTGTTGTGGGTTTGCCTGCGACGAATCGCTTTCTATCGACTTTAGCTCATTATCTAGAAAGATGATCTAGAAATCGTCAGTATCTTGGGATCTGCATGCTTCAATGGCAGGTTTCTTGCCTTTGACGACAGGTTGCATCATTTACCTTCAATCAAAGGATTCCGTGACATTTTCGACATCAACACATTTATTCACATCAAATGGATTGTACCGGGTACTTTGAGAGCCATTGACATCACTGGTGGTTTCTCTCACACTTGTTAACAATTTACATAATTGGCTGGTAATCAAGTGGTTTCTACCATGTTCGACTTCAACACATTCATTCGCATGGATAGAATCGTATTGTTTCGAGAAGTAGAAATGAAGACCCGCGATCTAGTTTCCACAATCCAGGCTGCGAGGAATTTTGTATTCATTATATAAATGGACTATTCATAAACAGATGGCTGCGTCCATACTGTGTCCACATGAGTCTATACTTGTAATGTCTTACAACATCATTCCTGTATCAGAGCAGTAGTTAGTTTTCTAAGTCAGTTTTGATCTGAGTATGGGAATGCCTACCTCAGCGATGATATGATCTCATATATATCTTGCATTGAATGTTTTTATAGGTTCCGACCAGGCTCTCCACAAGATGATCCTCGAAATGATAAAGTACTTCACTCTTCCTAATTAATAAATGAAATCCTCATCTACTACAGACTTCGCACTTTAGGGGGAAATCTATTACACAAAAATATCGTCACCATGATTATTTGCAGTCAGTATGGGTCTATCACTACCTGTACTGTCCTCCTAAGCAAGTCTCAGACCTCAGCTCTTCAAGTCAAGCTTTGAAAATGAGAGAAAGACATTGAAAATCAACAAAGCTCTGGTTCCGCACTTTCTCTCACTATTGCCTGCGGTCCTGCACCTTCTGTTTACAAAAACTGCGGACCTGCCCGCTCTGTCCCTAAAGGTGTGGGTGTGGACCCCTATGAAAGTCAAAAAGGCGCAAGTTTATTCTAAAAAACTCACTTTGGGTTAATTCTAGATGATTCTAGAAGGAATTTTGACGTGGATTGGCCGCTCTTAGGTGGTTCATGCATCCCAAAAGAGAAGGAGCTAATCCCTTGATGAGAGGAGCTATCCCTTTGAAGGAGGGCTTTATCCCTTTGAAGGAGGACCTAGTAACTTCCCTCCATTGCACTATAAATTCAAGCATTGGGCTGGTTGCTGGGGAGGTTAGAAGCTGAACATTTTTTAGGGTAAATGCTGGTGAAATTAAGACTTCCTAGTTGAGCTTGAGAGGAGAGATCACATACCTTTTTGGCTTCATTGGGAAGAGAGTGAAACTTGTCAAAGTAGAGGAGACTTCTTGCTGGACCCTAGGAGGAGCTTATACAGCGTCAAGGCACAAGTTGTAAAGTTCTTCTTTAATTTGAATTAATACAATCAGATTCATTTTTCTCAACAAATTGTCTCATGTCATTTGTTTCATGAATTCCTTGACTTTCATGTTAAATATGTTTTATGATATTGTCTTTTCAGGTGCTATTTAATTTGTTTGCTTGTTTGTGTTTGCAGATTCGCGACAAGGGAGCTCATTTGGATCGAAGGAGCGAGGCTTCCACAAACTTGCGTTGGACCTAAGGTAGGCCTAAAACACTTGTTTTCCTTTGTTTATAAATGCATATTTAGAGAAAGATAGTTTGTGATTGGTTTTCTTGTCATTAGGTCTTCTTTAGATTCTAGGAAGGTCTATCTTGTCCGCAAGATCGACTCATTCCGTGTGACATGAGGATCCGAGGTTTTTTGAACTGGAAGGTGACTTGTAATAAGATAAAATACAATACATTATCTTCATAATATTTTCATGATCTAGCTGAGGTGGGCATTCCCATGCTTAGCTTTATAAATTCATTTTCATGTACATAGGACACACAATCGTCTGTGTCGCATACTGATGATTCTGGTAGAGCCATCATCCCTTAGCTTGGATGATTATCTGTGCAGCTATGATGTACATTTGATGTCATTATTTTCCTGAATATATCGCAGCCCAGATGGATGAAACTAGATCCGGGGTCTTCAAACTCATTCAATCTTCACCTGAAGTACAAATCGATCCATGTGAAAAGATATTCTGATGTCGAACATGGAAAGACATCACCTGATTACCAACCAATGATGTAAGCTATTAAAAGGCACAAGAGGAATCATTAATAATGATGATGACCCTCAAGGTACTTCAGTAAAATTCATGTGGTGCGAATACATGAGTCGATGTCGAACAACACGCAAAATCTTTCGGTCGAAGGCCATTGATGTAAACCTGTTGCTGGAAGTGAGAAACTTGCCATTGAGGAATGGAAGCTTCAAAGTACTGAAAGGGTTGTTCCTAAGTCAACTTCTTGGATAATGAGATGATTTCGACAAGAAGTGACCCATCGTAGGAGGGCCTTAATGAATCCCATATCTACGACACAGAACAGAGCAAATGATTCTGTGGAGGGGAAAACGATCTGAGGATACAAGGTCCAGGGTGGCGGTCATGACAGAATGGAGCGTTAAGGTATTGCAGCAGATGATGCGTTAGCTGGGTTGGTGAATTCTCTGAGCGACTTCTCTTGAACATATCGGTGACACTAGAATGGATTGGTAGCGTTAACCCCAAAATGGATGGTACAGAGGACCAATGGTGATATGACCGGTGAATGGAATAACCCAACCCGACTCAATCATGGTGATGGAGTGAAAGTGTCATGTTCAAGAGCGACCTGCTACCAATGAAGTTATTCAAGTTTTCTTTCCTTTTCCCTAGTCATTGCTGACCAATACCTCTTTATTTTTGTCAAGCCGGAGGAGGATAACATATGCTTGGTCTATAATTTTCCCTTCGGGCAAACCTGTCGCTATGTTTTAGCGAGCCTAGCGACAGTGAAACTCACTCTTGTCTACATGGACAAGTTTGTCGCTATTGTTTTAACGAGTTTAACGACAAAGCTAACTTGGTCCTTTTCATTTTTAGAGAGTCTCTGAAAAGAGACAGAAAGGAAACTCCAGTAGTCTTTTTTCATAGCATAATCCCTTAAGTCCGAAAAAGTATAAAATAATACCAAAGGGATGACTTTTCCAATCACTTTAGCGAGCCGAAAAAGACAAGCACTCGATCTGTTATGCTCTTAGCCCACAAGACGAGACCAGAATACCGAACATGCGAAGAAATATAACCAGAACATAGAATAGTGAGTAACAACAGCAAGTATTTTATTATTCAGAAAGCAATGTTCACTTGCCTCTTCGAGGGGGCAACCTCCAATAGAGCAGAGCTCGATGAAAAAATAAGACACGATGCTCCTCACAGGGAGTCTCTATCCTTTATATATGACTCCTACATGAAATACCATGGATCAATACCATGGTTTTTATTAATACCATCTATCTAATACCATGGCCCATTTGCAACTAACTGTGGTCCCGTCATTAATGTGGGTTAACCACTTACAACTATTAATATGGGCTTTATTGACTTTTTACTATGACTTGATCCTACTACATAAATAAGGGGGTTAGGGTGTGACCCTAACATGCCCTCCCCCTTAAGAATAGCCTTTTCCTCAAGGCTAAAGCTATGGAAACTGCTGAACAATAGTGGCTGGTTCCCATGTTGCATATTTCGGAGAGGTGTCTTTCCACTCGACGAGAACTTCCCTGATCATGCGACCATGCAGGTTCCGTTGTTGTGTGTCTAGGACCTGTTCAGGTTGGAGACAGATTGACCCTTCTTCATCCAATTCAGGTTGACAGGTTTGAATTCTGCAATTGTTCCCAATCACTTTCTTGAGGCATGAGACATAGAAAACTGGATGGAATTTTGCAGTGGGTGGCAAAGCTAGCTTGTAGGCCACTTCTCCAATGCGCTGAAGTACTTGATATGGTCCGTAGAATTTTGGAGATAGTTTCTGACAACCCTTGTCTTTGAGTGATGTTTGCTTATATGGTTGCAGCCTCAAAAATACCTGATCCCCTTCTTGAAATTGGTGCTCTGAGTGATGCTGATCTACCTGCTGCTTCATGCGGTTTTGAGCTTGATGGAGATTCTCTCTAAGATGGGTGAGCATGGTTGTGCGGTTTTGTAGGAGTTGATCCACTACTTGTACCTTTGAGCACCCCTTGATATAAGAAGTAGGGGAAGGAGGGAGTTGACCATAAACTGCTTCATAGGGAGTCACTTTGGTGGTGGCATGATAGTTGGTGTTATACCACCATTCAGCTAGAGGTAACCACTATACCTAAAGATGTTGCTTTTCTGAAGTAAAACACCTAAGGTAGGTTTCCAGACATTTCTTGACAGCTTCGGTTTGACCATCCATTTGTGGATGATAGGAAGTACTGAGTTTTAGTTGGGTGCCTTGTAGCCTGAAGAGTTCCTGCCAAAAATTACTGGTGAAGATTGGGTCATGATCAGACACAATAGAAGTGGGCATGCCATGCAATTTGAAGATCTGATCCATGAAAGATTGAGCAACCAAAGGCGGTGTAAACGGGTGGGTGGGGCGAGTAATCTCTCCGAGTGTTGTTCTCGGTGTACTGTAGTAGCAAGATGGCCGACGGTTTATCTATGGTGAGATTTCAAAGGAGCTAGGGGGCTTCTAATATACCCAGAGGGTACTTGGAAGACAATCTGTGCGTGGTTCTATCTAATGCACTACTACTCGAAGGGGTACCCATAGGGGTTATAAGGGAGTCCAATAAGCGTGACCACCTCTTGTATTTCCTGCATGCATGCCTCCCCAAATCTGCAGGTTTATGCGCTCAATGACAGATCTCGTTGTTTAAAGACGCCATAACACGTCTCTAACCAAAAAAAAAAAAAAATTGCTAAGAAATGGAGATCCCACTTGCCCTGGAAAGAGCTCTGATACCACTTGTTATGCTCTTAACCTGCAATACGAGACCAGAATACCGAACATGCGAAGAAATATACCCAGAACATAGAATAGTGAGTAACAACAACAAGTATTTTATTATTCAGAAAGCAATGTTCACTTGCCTCTTCGAGGGGGCAACCTCCAATAGAGTAGAGCTCGATGACAAAATAAGGCACGATGCTCCTCGCAGGGAGTCTCTATCCTTTATATATGACTCATATATGCAATACCATGGATCAATACGATGGTTTTTATTAATACCATCTATCTAATACCATGGCCCATTTGCAACTAACTGTGGTCCCGTCATTAAATGTGGGTTAACCACTTACAATTATTAATATGGGCTTTATTGACTTTTTACTATGACTCAATCCTACTACATAAATAAGGGGGTTAGGGTGGGACCCTAATACAATCTTTTTGTGTAATGATCCCTCAGGTACAAAAATATTAAAATATAGAGGAGGGATGGCACTTCCAATCACTTTAACGAGCTGGAGAGGCCAATTGCTCGGCAATCCTTTCATATTTTACAAGTCTAAAAAGAGCTTAAAGGAGACTCATTTCTGAGGAATGAGTGATGTTTTTAGATAGCAACTGGTTCCACGTAAGGTTTGGAACTTTTCAATCAAGGCAGTGTAAAGAAGGTGGCTAATAGAATCACTCATCACAGTTGTTCCTCAAAAGGGTAAACAATCAAGTGGAGGCATATGATCAGCTAAAAAAGAGTGGAGGTGATGGTAAGAACACGACTAAGGTTTGAAAGTTGATAGCTATGCAATCACAAGGGTTATTTACCGAAGGTGGGTTCATTTGTTTAATGAGATTGAACTCTATGGGAACATATGCTCATTGCTAGGTTTATTTTTTAACGAGCTTGAACTTCACTTAAACCTGCTCATGTCTGTCATATAATAAGGATGTCTCTCATTAGTAGGTTCATTTTTTAGGGAGCCT
This sequence comes from Pinus tabuliformis, assembly GCA_031772625.1. Classification (NCBI taxonomy): domain Eukaryota; kingdom Viridiplantae; phylum Streptophyta; class Pinopsida; order Pinales; family Pinaceae; genus Pinus; species Pinus tabuliformis. Next base: position 444,385,897 of record CM062814.1, on the reverse strand, counting down.
GCCCCATGCGTAACTTTGCTCTAGAGCCTTTTGTATGCAAGCTAGGAACAACCAACTACTATCCTAGGGGTTAAAGAACCACTGAGGTTAGGTAGGATAGTTTCTCGGTGGGAAACATCTCCTTTACTTTGTCGTTTTCGTTGGTCCCGGCAAAGGTGAATGGTTGATCAGACCAATCACCTAACTTAAGCAGTTGAAGTTAGTAAAAATACGGGGTTAGAGTTACGCTGGTCACTAATCACTTGCGTACAAAAAGGTTTGCATGCCCCCAGGTATAAAGAAGAGTAAAGTTTCCAGGTTACCATACAGAAGTTCTTGCATTAGCAATATTGTTCCATCTGTGTAGCAGACAAAAACACTTCCTTAGCTTTGTCCATCGAAATGGACAAATGTGAAAGGTGTCATTTCCAATCACATAAACTTTGACAAGGAAATGATATTTCCAGACTGATCCCATTTTCCTAAACAGACGGGTGTGTCATATTGGTCATATATCCTACGAGGAAACACATTTTATATCTAGGGTTTTCCTGCCGAACCAGGCCAGGGCGCATGCCCCTTGGGTTTAGTCACATTCACCGAATCACTCTCACTCATCAAGTGGATGGACTGGAGGTTGATGAGACATTCCTTGTGCAAAAAGACCAGTTAGGGATGGCATTTGACTAGTAGCCGTGTTTGAACTGGGGAATGAAAGTTGGTCTATGAGCTAGACCATTCTGCCTTCATACGGGAAACACATCACCTGAAAGAGTGAGGAAACAATAGCTCCCATGTTGTAAATGTAGTCACGCCTATGGAGTAGATTTTAATCTAGTGGCCCTTGGACTACCATCATGTTTAGATGAACAATTTTCCTTCTCAAAGTAATACGCAAATTTGGAAGGATCCCTAATGGTCGACTGGTTCCTTTATTGAAGCCTGACAGATTTCGAATCTCAGGCAGAAGCGATGGCGAACCAAGCGCTTTCCAAGCAGTTGAGGAAATGATACTCATAGAAGCCCCTTCATCTGTGATAGTACCAGCCATGATCATTCTGTAAGCTTGTACTATGATTTGGAATGGTACATTAGATGGTAGGTAGGGTCTCCCTAGTAGATTCCAATCAAAGGAAATGACTAGATTGCTTGGAGGAGGGACCAAATAAACAATCGAATGAATCTCTGATGAAATTCCTTCCTACGGTAAAGGAACAGGTAGATTGACCCTATGTTCATCGGATTCTGTGTTAACAAAAAGAATTTGAACTGTGTCATTCTCATTCTCTTTGGTGACTGTATCATCTGAAGGTGGACCTTCTAAAGACAGGATTGGGTCGACTTCCATCTCGACCTGTTGACTTTGGTCCAGTGTGGGCTCAGAGGGTTTATCTTCAATGATAGATGCTTCAACCAACAACAGAGGTGTGTCAGTCGGATTTTCAACTAGCGATAGACTTGTCAAGAGTTTCTTGTATCCAGGAGGAAGTCACTGCGATGAAGTAGGACGGTTATCCAAGACTCTTTTAGCTTCATCCAAAAAGGGACAATGGTGGAGGGCATGATCACCTTCACACAGCCTACAAGGAAATTTAGATTTTCCTTTCTGTCCATTGACTTCATTTTCACTAGTTGATGGTGTACTCTCAACATGATCATCAGAGGTTGAAGACACCAGATTGTGCAAATGGGGAGACTAGTCCCTTAAGATCCGCAGGATGCAGTGACATTCTCAATGATAGTGGTCTCCTTTGCAAATGAAACATGGAGATTTAGGTTCGGATGGTGTAGTGTGTGGATTTTCACCAGACAATGCATGGTTGCCCCTTTTGCCATTGGCTTATTCTTCTTCTTCTCCTTCCCTTTCTTATTCTTCTCAGTTACTTGGTTTTAGCATTACTAGCTTCACCAAGCAAAGAGGAAGAAGGAGAGGGAGAAACAAATGAAGTAGAAGGTGGGGGAGTGACTTCAGTATCATCTGGTTGTTGATTTGATTGCTAAGGAATTATGGTGTTTTGAACGACAGAGGTCGAGAAAAGCCATACTGGCAGGCCAATTGTGAGTCCTGGAAGGGACAATGTAGCCATGTGTGGAGCACCAACATCTCCCCAAGAAGAGAAAGGACTTGGATTCCCTCCAAGGGGAAATCCTTGATTGGTGGACTCCATTTTCTAAACCTAAGACCAATGAGGAAATACTGATGTTATTCCAATTAAAATAAATTTTATGATGCTTTGACACAACTTGCTTTTCCAATTTTTAAGAGTCGAGAAAAAGCTAAATATGACTCTAGTTGCCTTCGATTTTTAATGAGCCTGAAGTGACAAGTGCTCATATGGACCTTTTCTTTTAAGGAGTCTGAAAAGGAATGAAAGTGACTACTCTGGAAATATAGACAAAAGGATTACCAAACTAATCACAAAACTGTAGAATACTTTTTACGTACGACAGTCAATCTTCCTGAATGTTGTATTCAGTGCATTGCGATCGATAGGGTGGCAGACACGGCTTCCTAAGGATAAAGGATATAGCCTATTGTGGTCTCCCAATATATACTCGACGGTACGTGGGAGCACAAGTCCATACTGGAACTTGTCGTATCAAAGAGGAGGAATCAACCAACCTATGATGAAAATGATAGTTACCAAACCTTACGACGCCATAATATGTCTCTAGCTTAGACTGCTAGATGTTGTGCGTTAGGTTCCAAAGTGTTTTTATGTTCATTGAGGTTTATTTTACAGTTGATCTTTCTTAAGAAGTTTGCCTTTAAGGTTCACCATGTGATGTATATAAAATTCCTAAATCATGCAATCTAAGATGATAAACAGTCGTTTACTTTCTTTTAGCAATGAAAATCCTAGCTACTAAGGAAAGAGAAGTAAAATTCTTTTAACATAGAGCAGAGAGCACACACTAGATTCACTTTTCCTAAATCAATTTCTGCATGCAGTCTAAATGAAAATGCACATGCATGTATTTGTTGTTCAGTTTCTTTAATGTGAGAATGAAAAAAAGAAAACTAAGTACATATCTGAAATATTTTCTTTCAAAGCAACAGTACTAACAATTTTCTCTTTTCGAAACGAAAGGAAGACTAAGAAGACACTTTCAATTTCGACTTGAAAACTGCTTTCGACACTTCAAAGAATTTATGATTCAAATCAAATACAATAGCAAAAGTGTAATCAACTATCTAGAAGAGGAAGACTTTACAACACTCTTTTTCTTGACTGAAAACGACGATTGTGACGCTTTCAAATCAAAATACAACAGTTCGATTAAGCTACTATTTGCAAAGGAGTACTGTAAATGATGAAAAATACATAAGAAAACATTCACAATTCTTTATCAATGGAGGCTAAATAATGCAAACGAATAAGGTTTCAACAGTGATATACTAATCATAGACAACAAAACTATTGAATAAAGTTGAAGACAATGAAAAAAAAACCAAAATCTAGAGGCAAAAACAGTCTCACTCAATCATCGCACCTGTAACACAGGGAAACAGGGATGCCTCCCACCTGCAACACACGGGAGGTGTGATGCATCCAGGTTGCCAATGAGAGATAGTGCGATGGTCCAGGGACAAGACTGAACTTGGTTTTCACTGACAGTTTACAGCTAAGTTCAAGGGTTTAGGCCGAGCTTTTGATAGGCAGTGAACACAAAGTATAGGGGATCTAATGAGGTTATTGAGCTACCACCATGGCACTTAGGATGTTTGCAAATCAGATGTTCATTTCATAAACCAACCTGAAGATTGACTGAAGTAGAGTTGATCTACTTTGCAGTTGCATAGCAAAAGCAGTTCGAAGGCCAGCTGGCTTAACTTAAGGCTCCGTCTGTAGTTTATAAAGCACATGACAGTAATAAACAAACAAACTATTCGCTCCCCAGCGGAGTCGCCATTTTGTTATCAGAAAAACTAGTGTCCATCCAAAGCTTCTACTCCCACCAAGACAGGTAGCTATCGTAGAAACAAACAAACCATAGTTGCTTGTGTTTTCCTTTATGAGAGATAGATGAGAGAGAAGCAGAGAGTACCAACCTCAGTCTTTCGCTAGTCTCCTTGCTTGTTTCCTCTCTTCCTTGATAGAGCTTTCGCCACTCCTTTCTCACTTTTCCTGCTTCAAAGAACACCTATAGAGTCAAAGAAGCAAAATACCATCAAAGCATAGAGATCTATAACCATAAACAATATAGGATCAGGTGTACATTAACCATACAAATACATATATAAATACAAGATTAAGAGATATACAAGTATATGGAGGAAAACTCAAATAGCTTTATTGATAGAAGTAGTAGAAGAGAGGATTACAACCAAGCTGTCTGATCCAACATCATCCTCCCATCATGAAAGCCCTCTTCACCTCATAAAAATCAATATCACCCAACAATACAATGTCTCAAAGAGAAACCAACAACACTTCCTTACAAATTACAAAATTCTAGCCTCTAGATCTCTAGGATGAGGGATCCATATATAGATGTTTGTAGAAGAGTGAGTCAGCTTCTGGCATTTTGATTAGTGTCATTTCACTGATAGTTCTTGGTTTCACTTGGAGATTTCATGATCTCCTACTCATCCCTGGGCGAATTCAAAGAGGCAAGTGTCATATGAGTAGTTTCTAGAAGATTCTTTGAGTTTCCACCTAGAAAATTGCCTATGCCATTTGTCTGCTCTCGCTCATCGAACCCTACAGAAGGGATTTTCAATATGCATTGCACCCTTTGTGTGTAGTAGGTGAGATGCATCGCACCCTCAGCATGGAGCAGTCTGTATGGTCCAATTTTGACCAATTCTGAGCAGTTTTTTAGGGAGAACTTTTGGGAAATGATGTAATCAGTTGACCTTGATCTTTTAGGGTATGAAACAACACTTTTCGGGGTTTTAGAGCCCTTGGTTTATTGACATATGTGATTTGGGTTGTAGTGCCCAAATATGTATATAACAGGCCCCTTTAACCATAAATGACAAAAAAAAATTGTCCATATGCGCATTTTGATATTTGATTTTGAAACTTGGGATAATACTTCGGATATAAAACATGTCATGAATATACATTATCGCTTTGTGCCTTTTTATTTTACAATGTCACTGAGACTTAGGATAAAGGGAAAATAAACACATTTATAAAACCAAACTATTTCTGCCTACCCTTTAACTAAGCTAACATTTTTATTTTTCTAAAGGGGTGCATTTAGACTATAAAATAGATAATTATTTTCTTTTATGGAAAATCAAAAACAACTTAAATCCTATCACTTAGTTCTCCTAATGATTTAGAATAAACAGTTGAACCAATGACATTTCTACCTAACTATTGATTTACCAAGATTAAAATGTTTGGAAAATCTTTATTCTCTAATCTAATTTACAAAAATTCAAACATGTTTAACCGTTCTTATACTGTATGATTAAACAAATAACTAGTCCTTGTCGCATTTTGAACAAGCTGCACACAACCTTTCTCTATCAATCATGAAGAGAACTATATATCAATAGTGGCCTTTAAATTTGCAACACTTTCAATATTATTTTCTTTTTGTTTTTCTTTCTTTGATGGGGTTTTATCTTTTATTCATTTTCAATGTTTTTTTTTTTTTTTTTTTTTTTTTTTTTATTATTATTATTTATAACCTCTTTTCATTTTTATTCTATTTTTCTTTTGGAAATCATTTGCAGATTGAAAATTATTTACAATATGAGATTTCTTAGATAAAATACTTAATCACCTTGAGATCCTATAAATTATAGGACCCTAACAGTGGCTCCAGTTGGGGATGGCACTCTCCATGTGAGGTGCCAAGAACATTTGAACAGTAGCCTTCAGTGTTCTATTTCAGCAATATCTACACCTGATTTCTTTTGTTGTTGAATTAATTATGGTAACATATCAATTGAAGATTAGGGCCTTCTATGCAAGCGTCAACTTTGTCAATAGGTCACCCAATCAAAATAATAAAGACAATGATACTGACAATGGTTTCATGTAAGGAAAACCTCTCTTTCTAAGGGAAATAATGCTTCAGCATTCTACCATTCATAGGTCCACCAGGCATTTCTACTCCATTTGCGTGTTTGAGAAAAATGCATTCTGTCCTCTGAAAGAATCAATGATATAAGGTCTTGTTGTCAAATTTCCCATGTTTTCCTTTGTTGTCTCTTCTAGAATCCCATTTTAAAATTCTGTCACCCAAATTGAAATCATCTGCTTTAGTTCTTCTATCAAAAATCTTTTTGATATTCTCCTGGATGACCTAATTCTTATTATAGAATTCTTTCCTCGATTGCTACAATTGCATAGTCTGATTAATCCTTCCTTGGATCTTATTAGGCTCAACCTACAATTCCTGAATTATTTTCATAATTTGAAATCCTAAAGAAGATGGAAAAACAACATCCATTCCATAAACCAATTGGTATGGTGACATGCCAATTGATTTCTTTGTTGTGAGTCTATTAACTGAAAGTGCATTTATTAACTTGTTGTGCCATGAATTTTTGTTATTTTCTAGTAGCTTTTTAATAATGTTGACCAAACTCTTATTTGAGGATTTAGCTAACACATTGCCCTGTGGGTAATAAGCAGTTGAATGTCCCAAAGTAATATGGTACTTGTTGCAAAAATCTATCATTTTCTTGGATTTGAAAGTTGGAGCATTATATGTAATGAGCTTGTTAGGAAAACCAAATCTAGACAAGATATTGGTTTCCAGAAATTTGATAATAACAACATCATTAGCCAATCAGGAAGGTGTGGCCTCAATCTAGTTAGTGATGTAATTGGTAGTTGTGAGGATCCTTTTGTGTTGAGCAGAGGATGGTGGGTGGATTTCTTCAATGAAATACAATCCCTATTGTTGGAAAGGACTTTCAACAGATATGGGTTTTAAAGGCAGAGAAAATAGTTTTCTTTCCCTTCAAATATTTGGCATTTGTGGCAAGAGGTTACTTTCTTATGGACATAAAGTAAAATGGTAAGCCAGTAGAAAAAAACTCTAAGGATCTTAATAGTAGTGGTTTTCCAATATAGATGTCCACCACAATCACCTTCATGGAATTCCTGCATGGTTCTTTCTGCATAATACTTCAATAGACACTTTAGTAAATTACCACCAGCATCTTTTCAATATAAAACATCATCTATGATGCAAAATGTCACTGCATTTAATTTTAGAAATCTATCCTTTGTCTTAGTTAAACCAGGAGGAGTATTTAAATTGAATAAAACAAAAATAAGGACTGCATACCAGGGTGAGGTTATAAAAGCCTCATCTAACTGTAGAGTCACCTGCTCCTCTTGATCATCTAATTCAGCTACAAAGTTGATATCCAATGCACAAAAGTTAGACTCATCCATCAATTTGGCTAATCCTTGGCCTTTGATAAACTTGGTGGGTTTGATTTCTATGTCATACTCAAGAATGATGGCAATACATTTGCCTCTATTACCATCTGGTCCATTTTGGGTTAAAATATCCTTGACCACATCATTTGGTACATAAGCGATTATGTGAGAATGGATGATATACCCCTTGAAATATTTGATTTCTTTTATTAATGCAAAGGCTTGTTTTTCCATTATGTTGTATTTTAATGCAACATCCCTTAAAGCCTTTCTTAAGAAAGCAATGGGTTGTTCAAATCCATCATTTTTTCTCTGTAAAAGGACAACTGCAACAGTGTGTTCATATGCAAATGAAAATATTATAAAACATTTGGTGAAATATGGACTGATTAGGGCTAGTGCTTTTGTCAATGTTTGTTTAACTTTATCAAATGATTGCCTAGATTCAATGTTCCATCTTATTTTTGAATCTCTTTTCAGCATATTTGTTATGTTTCTGAGGAGTTATGCAAGGTGTGGGATGAATCTCCTTGGGAAGTTTATTCTTCCAATGAATTATTGAAGTTCCTTAATGTTTCTAGGATGGTTGATTTTCAAAATGGCTTCAATCCTTTTGGGATCAATTCTAATACCCTCCTTAGAGATGATATGACCTAGAAGTTTTCCCTCTTCAAGGCCAAAAAGTGTTTTAGTGAAATTCCAAACCTTCTGCATTTCTCAAATACTCTTCTTAGATGTAACAAATGTTCTTCATCAGTCTTGGAATAAACAATAATGTCATCTAGATAGATCAAAATAACCCTGCCAATTTCATCAGCGAAGGAAATATCCATTGCTCTTTGAAATCTGGCTCCAGCATTCATTAACCCAAAAGGAATCTTCACATAAATGAAGGTACCCCATGGAGTAGTGAAATTTGTTTTATCTTGATCATTAGGGTGGACAAAAACCCAATTGTAGCATAAGAAACCGTCTAATAAAGAAATCCTAGAAGATCCTACTACCTTCTATAAGATGTGATCCATTTTTGGAAAAGGGTAGTTGTACGTTAGGGAAACTTTATTAAGGTTTCAAAAATCTATACATAATCTAATTTCACCTATTTTCTTCCTAGTTGGTACTATATTGGAAACCCATTTAGAGTACCTAAGAGGAACTATGATTTTAGCATCATACATTGTTTTAATTTATTTCTCAATTAGAGGCATCAGTACTAGATTTATTCTTCGAAGTTTTTGTTTAAATGGTTTCTGATCCTCTTTAATTGGAATTTTATGTTGTATAATCTCAGTATCACAAGTTTTTAGATCTTCATAGCTCAATGAAAAAACATCAATGAATTCTTTGAATAAAGCAATGCATTTTTGTTTTTTAGTAGTTGGTAGTGATTTGGACAGTTTTATAATTTTAGAATCCTTTTCACTACCTATGTTGCACTCTTCTACTTCTATCCCTTGTGGGCTCAATCTTAGGCTTCTTAGCTAGATCATTGAAAACAAATAATTCTTCCAGTGGAACTAAACCTCTAGGTAAAACATTATCCTTTAATTGAAGTGTCTCAAACACTTCTTTCTCTGGATCTATCTCGAACAATTTTAATTTATTTACAACTTTATTTACATTTATATTTACATCTGAGTTATCTAACTCCTTTTCTACATTAGAATGTATAACTATTTCGTTTTACAACTCACACTCTAAGTCTATACTATATTCTTCATATTCATCCTTAGATTGCAGAAAGTTTTCATTTTAAGTTAGAGAAAGATTTCGGCGAAAATCACATGGAATCTCATTTGTCGACGCGTTTCGAACCAACTAGTGTGGTTCATCTTGTCCTGACGATGAACCACACTAGTTGGTTCGAAACGCGTCGACAAATGAGATTCCATGTGATTTTCGCCGAAATCTTTCTCTAACTTGATATGGATCACAGAAGCCTAAACTCGATTAGTTTTCATTTTGTTTATAATTGTCAACCACTTGCCAATACCTCATATTGTCTGGTACAACTAATCGTTGTTTCACTTCCACTATATATTGTCGATTAGGGTAAGGCATTTTACAAGATCTTGTTGAAAAAGCCAGACTATTTGCAAGGATATTTTGATTTCTAGGAATATCAAAAAGGTCATATTCCACGAAACTCTCTAGAAAATCGAGCACAACATTTTTGTATGCTCTCAATCTAGGGTATTTGGCCAAATACTCTCCTTTAATTTGTTTTATAATTAACTCAAAATCCCCCTGAATGGAGATTCTCTTAGAACCCAACTTTTTCAACAATTGTAATCCTATTATAAGCACTTCATACTCAGCGATATTATTTGTACATTGAAAATTGAGCTTGTATGAACGATCTTCAACATGATTGTTTCATGTGTTTGCAACCCACACTCCTTCTCCAGAACCTTATTTGCTACAATTTCCATAAAATATCATGTTCGAAAGAGGTTCATGAAGAGTGTTTTGTTCCACTACTTGTGTTTGGTTTGCATCCATTTTACAAATATTAGTTTATGCTTTGGTAACCTGAGTTTTGATGTTTGCATCATTATAAATAATAAAAGATTCTAAATCTGAGTGGATAGAGTAAAGAGGATAGTTGTGAGGCTTATCTTGACTACTCACCATTAATTTCATCAAAGTTTCCCTATATAATATTCTTTGCTGACCAAACAATAGTATGGTGGCAAAGGTCATATCCATTTGTAGGGTACCTTCTAACATTTCTCCCCATGAGCATGACAAAAACATGCCATACATAGGGGGTATATATGTAACCACTATGTCCATTACCAGACTTTTGGATAGGATTTAAGCTAAAGTAACACACAGGTCTTTGACGAGACCTTGACATCTTATTTTACTGGAATCAAAAGAATATAAATCTTTATAAGATCTGGTAATGTCAAGTCCTAGCTTTTCCATAATATCTTTAGGCATTAAATTGTGTGAAGCACCTAAATCTAACATAGCACTATGGAGGACCTTATCATGAATATTTAGGCTAACATAGAATGGAGGAACACCTCCTTCCTCAGGTTTATCTTCAACTTCTAGCCCAAATAAGAGTTCAACCTAGTCATCATTCAAATTAAAAGAGTCTATATTTTCCCCTATGTTTAGAGATTCATCACTTGAGGTCTGTATATATTTTTGTTCTCTGTTAAAGGAATAGGAATTTTTAGTCTTTCTAATTCGTTTTCAACGTGGAATGATGTTTGAATCTTAATCAGGTTGGGAAAATCAGATTGATCAACAATTTCTCTTGATATAGGTTATTTTGTTGATTTGTGGTTGGGATATCATTTTGAGTAGTTTAGGAAGCACTATCACCTATCTTCTTGGCAAGAGTTTCTTCTTTCTTTTTTCTAGAATTATCAACGATTTTCTTAGGAGACTTGTCTATGATTTTCCTAGCATCAGTGTCAAAGGATTTCTTAGCAGGATTCTCAGAGTTCTTGTTGTCAAGAGTGTCTGAAGTATTTTTACTCCTAAGTTTATACTTCCTATGGACTTCCATAATAGAATTCTAAAAACCTTGTTTATATTCATCTAATTCCTTGGACTCAAGTTTGGTTTGAGTTAGGAGGAAAAGTTCTTTCTCCTCTTGAGTAAGAAAAACAGTTTCATCAGTATTTATTCCCATCAGATTTATTTGATTCTCATCTAAATATTCAATTATATTACCCTCATCATCAGTATAGTTCTCCTGAAAAGGAGGTCGGACTTGCTGGTCTGGACCCTTTTGTTCTTGTTGTTTGATCTGGGGGATATTCCTTCTGAAGTTTGGGTTCCTATTTTGAGGATTAGTTTGATTTTCTCTCATTTGAGCTAGATCATTTATGATTACTCTTTGCATCATCCTTTCCACTTTCCTAACTAGATTATCAATTTTTTGATCAAAGGTAGAAGTGGGAGGCTCTTCTTTAATGGTAACCTTGCGTTTATATTTTAGTTTGGCCTTCTTGGATAATATATTAGCTTCAACTTTTATAGCATTGGATTGCATTTCTTCTAACGTAGTAGGGTCTCTCTCTCTAAGTTGATACTCCATGTCTACATCAAAACCATCAGGAAAATTGATTAAAGCTAGGCCAGGGAACGGTTTGATATCTATAGTAATTTCATTGTAGACTCTGTTAAACCGTTCATAGTATTCCTCCAGAGTTTCATTGGGTTTCCTTTTAAGTCTTTTGTATTCATTCAGGATTTGAAGAGGATTTTTCTTGATTTACCATCTAGCTAAGAACATTTGATGGAATGCATATAGGTTGGCTATACTTCCTATAGGTAAACCCCTAAACCATTTTTTAACATCACCTCCTAAACTTTGAGCAAACAATCTCATCTTCACATCAGCCTCATCTACTTCTTGAAGATCAAAAACATCATTCATCCTATTTATGTGTTGTTGAGAAGTTTGAGGACCAATGGTATCAAACATTGGAATTTTCGATGGATAGTCTGTAGGCATAGAATTTAGCTGAAAATTCAACATATTGTTGAATATAATCTTCTTTAATGCATTGGTCCAAAGCTGAGACTAAACCCTTTAATTTATCAAATTGTTGTAGCTACTCTTAGTCAAGATCCTAATTTAGCGTGTTGAGTTTGCAGTACATATGGTCGTATTATAGCTTCTTCAATGATAGTCTGGTCCACAAAGCTCTTAGATTTTGTCCTAAACAGACTGTGCTCAAATGGAAAATCAAACTCTATATCTTGAATGGTTTCAAAATTCTCAAGAAGAGAGTTAGACCTAGACAAAGAACTATTACTACCCTGGCTCTTTGTAAGACTTCTCTTTCTCACTAATTTCTCTAGATTATCTACAAATTCAGCAGGGTTGGGATCTAGGTGAGCTCTAGTAAAAACTATTTTAGGACCCAGATCCATTGAAAACTTATCACACAACTAACAAAATTAAAATTAATAACACAGTCAAATATATACAAAGATTACAACCTCATATCATGTATTCCTTTGAGATATAACAGTTTTGATTGAATGAAATATTGATTAACTACCGAGGAAAAATTATTTTCAATTTAAAAAGTATTCGCTTCCCCAGTATGGTTGCCACTATGTTGTCATTCTGTATTTTCGAGGTTGAGGGAGTAAACACATAGGACAACATCAAAACCCCTTTGGAAGCTAGGATCTAGCCCCGCCAACTTTAAAGAGGGATCTCCCTATAACATTTAGCTATCTTTGGTGTAAATTTTAGGCTAGTTATTATTGTACTAATTGTTTTTTATTGGATTGTTTGGTTGATTAAATTGTTATAATTCCATTGGGTTATGGAGTCTAAATATTAACTGGATTTGCATCAAATTTTGAAGGAGTTTCACAGGGCAATTAAGGTTGCACCAGTTGGATCTTTCAAAATTTTAAATGGATTATGAAATAGAAGAAATGTGAGATTCGGTAGAAACTAAGGAGCAATGAAGAATTCCTTAATTTGACTTCAGAAAAAAAAAAAAAAAAAAAAAAAAAAAAAAAAAAAAAAAAAAAAAAAAAAAAAAAAACATATAAATTACTAACAGCCATAATAGGGTGTTCTGTATAACATATCCTATTCATCGCATTTTATATTATGTAATTAAGATTTTTAGAAATCACAGAGAAAGGAGACAATTATTAAACACATGAAGAGAAAAAAAACATCACCAATTGGTACACCACATGAATCCTGTGAAAAATGTCCTTGTATTATTGATGCTTCCAACAACTTGAAAATTACAATTTGCAGAGAAAATTATATTCAACAATCAACTTGTAATACCTCAAACAGTGAAGTATTTATAGAATAATTACAAAATGATTTACAAAATCGTTGTCTCAACTGACAGTGTATTGTTAGCATTATCCCAAACAATAAAATCGATCTTCTATAGAAGTATAGGAAAGGTGAACAACTACATGAAGATGTGGTTCTGTTTTGGAGGATTTTTTTGCTAAATCAGCCTATAACTGTGTTGCACTGGCTAATGTGCTAATTGATATTGAAGTTTCTTTTTAGTCCAGTAGGTCACATAGTTTCTCCCACCTTTTTTCATCTAAAATCATTAACTTGATTACCCTTCGGTAAATCTCATCAACTTTAGTATACTTTGCAAATGTTGCCTTTACTATGAAGATATTCTTTACCTCATGCTAGATAAAGAAGTCATTTCCCATTATCTCTAAGAATGCTCTAGCTATCATGCTACCTTTTATACCACTGAATTTAATACTTCTTCTGGCCACTTCCTTCATCTTTACAACATAATCTTCTTGAGTAATCAATTTTTCATTAATCACATATATGTTGGGAAATCATTTATGATTTAATGCTTCAATCCTGTTGAAGAATTTGTTTACTCCCAACTCCAGTGTTTCACATTTCTCCTCCAATTGATTAATGAGATTTCTTTTAGTTAAAACCTTCTGGACATCCAAGATAGTGGAATTCCTGTCATTAATTCCTACTCTTCAAGTTCATACTTTTTCTTTGAATTCAGGAATTTGATGATGTTGGAAGCTTTTGTAGGCATGTCTACCAGCTTCTCCTTTACTTCAATAATAGTTTCAATGGCCCTTCGTATCAGTTCCTTTTGTTCAAAAATGATTTGTGTGCATGTAAAAATCTCATTCATGGAGTCTAAATAACCATCCAAATGGATTCCTTAGCTTGGGCCAAGGTTTGACCAATTTTTGTATCCTTATCCACCCTTTGTAATCTCTCTAGAAGCCTTTGTGACTTATGTACTTCAACCAAATGAGAAGCTTCTATTCTGGCTTTCTATTCTTGTAGAGCTTTGAGCTGCCCCTACAAATTCTTAATTTCTTTTGACTGGATTGACATATTTTCCAGTGTCTTTGTCACCTGCTCAGCGCTTGTAGCTTGAGTTGAAGAGATCACTGCAGTGTTGTTCCTGTAGTTGGGATTTGAGTGATGGGTATAACATCCATGGGGACTATGGCTACCCTTTAACTATATTCTTTCTCTTTGATAATTTTCTCCATTTCTACCTCCATCTATCTCATTTGAACATTTTTTTCCATGATTAACTTCATCGTGTCAACCTTCTATGTCTCATTTTCTTCAATAACTTTAGTCAAGGGATTCTCTGTGGTTGGCAGTTTCAGCTGCTTTCTCAATGCTACAATATCAAGATTTTTCTTCTTGATGATCTCCTCTGTAGCATTTATATCTTTAGGATCATATCCTATCTTGACTACCAATCTTCCAAAGATTTGATCCTATTGTCCTTTGCCAAAGAAGATATCTTCGCTTTTTTTAACTCGGACTGAATGTTTGCATATTAAACCTACAACTTTGACAATGACATGGTAGTATTAGTTAAGGTAGAGGAAATCATCTCACCAGACTATTTATGCATATCCGTTTGATCAATAGGATAGATATCTTTGGTGTTGAATTCAAATGTTGTGCTCTTGTAATCAACTGGTGTCTTAGGATGTGGAATTTGGGCCTCAAGGAACACAATATGCATCTTTCCTTGCTCTATATCAAAAACTGATAATAGTCTGCTCTGTGAATTGGAAGTCTGCTTCCAAAACTTATTGTAGGTGTTGTTCTTAAGAATTTCATTCTTAAGTTTGATCTCCCAGTAACTGTCAAAAACACGCTTATCCTTTTCTCCTTGGATATCCTGTGAAGCTAGCTTTGTATCCTTTTGACCTTGTGATAGTGAAGGTCCAGTAGGAGATGTAGAAAATTTGATGCTCGTAGATGGTGTTTTTATAATTATGATGGCATATTGATCTTTTGCCTCCTTTTCTACATATGTCCTAGGAGTCATCTTAGTTATTTTCCTATAACTAATTCTAAAATCCTTGGACTCACTACCTGTTGTTGATGATGATCCCTCCTCTCTCTGTCTTTTACTTATCTTCTCTTGAGGAGTGGGGGTCTATAAATTCGAGGTAGAAAACAATTGCTCGTCAGCTTTTTGTAATGTATTCTCTGCCCATTCTGTCTGGTTCACATATTCTATATCTCAGGCCTTGGGGTATGGATATATGGAGTAGTTTTTTTTTCTACTCTTAGCTTAGAAATGATACCCCAAGGATCATAAGACCATGTGAAACTCAAGCTAAATTTCATCTCTTTAAGGATCTTATCTGCTTCTTCTCCTGTTGACCTGGTGTTGCATATGAAAGGGCCCACCTGTGTCTTTATCCGAACCTAGGACTTCTTCTTTGCCACCATAAAGTGAAAATCATATGAATTTAGAATTTGTCTGATATATTCAAGGGAAAAATTCCTCATGGGGAGGTATTTTGGGAGCTTGTATGGTGCTAACTCACATCCATAAACTCTTATTTCCATGTAATTCTGGTATAAATACTAGTCTCTAGTCTTGGCCTGATTTGTCAAATGTAGAATCCTCTTGATGTCTTCACTGATTCTGGGTTGTGCTGAGTTGTTTAGGATATTCATAGCTGGGTGAAAAAATTCTTCAATGAAATGTTTATAGAAGAATTCTTGTTGTTCGTTCATCACTAAAGAAGTCCAAAATATTACAAACTGTTGGTTTCCTTCTTCATCTAGCTTCTGCGTGGAAAAAATGAACCAGTCTGCTTGATAATATAGAAACATATAAACTAAAATTGAAGTGTACTTAAACACTTGTTCTGTTGGAAATTTAAGAAACTGCTCATGGATGTTATCAGCCATGAACTAACAGAAATTAAAAAAAAATAGATGGTTTGCTATCTGTTGAAAGGATGGAAAGGAAGCCTAGAATTAGTTCATCTACCCACTAATCATAATAATAACCAAAAATGTATGAAATTATGGTTATGATATGTTTAGCTTGATCAAGGAAGATTGAGGAAGGGTATGGAGGATTATTCTTTGGAAATTGAGCATTTTCTGGTAAGAAGATATCAAAAATCTTGGGTATTCTAGCAAAAACAAGCTTCTAATAGAGTTCTGTGAGTGCTTCTAAGGAAAATGGGGCACTGTTTTCCACAGGGGGAGCTAGCATCATCTGGTTTATATATTGGGCAGTGATTGAAAAAATGATTTCACCAGATGGGGTTATAATGGCTCTTTAGCTGGAACATAGCAAGCTTGGCATTTCTTGGTGAATTCAGGGGCATGGAAGGTCAGAGGGAAAACATAGTGGGGAATATTAGACTCCTAGAGTCCAATTTCAATTTTTTTATCAGCATGTTTATCCTCCAACCAACAATAAAGTTCCAAAAATTCATAGTCGCATAGTGTCTCACTGACCATGTAATCCCTATCCGGTATTGGAATATAGTTTAAGTCTCTAGATGGAGGGATTAATGGATTAACAAAGTCCTCAGGATCCTTCTTCTTTGGAGGCATAATTAGATCAGTGAATGGTTAATGGTGATGGAAGGAAAAGGTTACTAGCAACAAATTTCAGGTTATGAGCTGTCAGGGGAGGGGAAAAGAATGCTGACAGTTGATCTAGCTTAACAAAAATTTTGAAATTGGGTCGTTTCGTAGAAAAACCTATCAATTACAGAGAATAAGATGATCCGGATTTAAAAAAGAACGCAACAAATTACAGAGATAACCATATACACAAAGATGCAGCGGAAATAATACTTCATTTCATTAATGGAAAATACTGAAATATGCTTACAATCAGAAATGGAAATAAACCAGCTAGGGTGATGGTAGCTTATCTCTGAGAAGAGATGTGGTGGCTACATGCCTTTGAACTATGTGACAATGAGGCTCGAAGGCCTATTTATTGTTGAGAAACAATGGAAAACCCTTAACATTCCAAAACCTAACCCTAGGAGATGAAACGCCAAACTGTGGGCCCCGTTTGGGTAAATTGGTACACCAACTTCCCGGGGTCGTAACGTTGGCATACGATCCCCGTTTGACGCGTACAATAGCTCGTTAGAAAGATCTATCCGAGCACTACCACTTTGGGAAAGGAAACACAAGTCCATGGACCCATGTTTCCCCAGAGTTCCCAAGAAACATCGTTTAGGGCCTCAAAATGGCTCCAGAAGTTCAGGACCCGAAAAACTGCTAAAAATAGTAAGTTGTGCTACAATTAAGGAAACTGAAAATGCTGAGAGAAACAATGGTGGGGGTCCAGGTGGACTTGGCAGGTGGCCACCAATATCCACCTGGATCATTCCTCCCCCCTTAGGAAGCAATGGTCCCCATTGCGTTGAGTTCCTCCATGAGATGAGGAAACTTTTGCTGAACTTGTTCCCTGGTGAGCCACTTGCCCTGCTGAAGGAGTTGGCCTGCTTTGACAACTCGATACAGTTGGATATTCTGTTGGCGAGTGTTCTTGATCTGTGTGTCCATGATCCGATCAGTTGCTACTTGTTCCATGCAATCTGGATTTAATTCTGTGGGTTTGAGTTGTTCTGCAATGTCAGATGTGTCTAGCAATGGTGGAAAGTATGGCCGAAGGTGGTCCACATTGAACACTGGGTGCAGGCCAAGGAATGGGGGAATGCTGAGCTCAAATGCATTATCTCCCATAGCCCTAGTAATGGTGTAAGGACCATATGGGAGTGGTCTCAATTTCCGATAGGCTCCAGTAAGGCGTTCCTTTTGCAAATGCAACCAGACTTTGTCGCCCACCTGAAACTTGTGTGGCACCCGATGTTGATCATGTCGCTGCTTGTACTTGGCATTTGATTTCTCCAGAATGTCATGGAACTGCTGGCGAATATGTTGGATGCGCTCAATGAAGCTGGCGGCCTTATCTGTTTCGGACTGGACATGAGCTGAATTTATGTGAGTAGCTGCAAGTGGCATGGCCACATCAATGGGGCATAGTGGCTGGAATCCCAAACCCACCTGAAAAGGGCTATGGCCAGTGGAGCTGTGAAGAGCTCGGTTGTAGCTGTGCTAAACATAGGGGAGGCTCTCATCCCATGTGCGTGGATTCTTTGAGTTATACATGCGTAGAATGTGCACAATCATCCTATTGACAACCTCTGTTTGGCCATCAGTTTGAGGATGGAAGGCTGTGGACTTCGTGAGTTTGGTGTCTAGCATTGACCAGAGACTGGACCAAAATGTGCTAAGAAACCGACTGTCCCGATCTGAGATGATAGACTGTGGGATCCCAAAGTGCACCCACACTCGTTCAAAGAAGAGTTTAGCAGTGGCTTCTGTTGTGATATTCTTCTTCCAAGCCGCCATAATGGCCATCTTCGAGAACCTGTCGACGACCACAAAAACATAGTCATTTACATGCTTAGTGGAAGGAAGGCCTGACATGTAATCCAGAAGATGGATTCCCAAGGTCGACTAGGGGTAGGCAATGGGATATAGAGGCCGTGCTTCTTAATGTTTGGTTTGGCAATGGCACAGGCAGTACATGATCTGACGTACTTCCCAACATCCTGTCGAAGATTCGGCCAATAGAAATAATTTTGCAGTACTGCCACTGTTTTCTCGACCCCGAAATGCCCAGCAGCCTGACTATAGTGTTCTTCCCAAATCATCTTGGCACGCTCGCTTGAAGGAACACAAAGGTGACCCAGGTGGCATAACAGGGCATCCTTGAGGTGAAAATCTGGAACATGCCGACCCTCCAAGAGTGTCTGGTATGTGTGGCCGAATTCTGGGTCGCTTTTGTAGAGAAGTGGCCAATCAGAAGTCTCGTGCCCACAAGAGTTGAGCACGGTGGTTAACGCCATGATCGGTGGTCGACTGAGGCAATCTGCAACATTATTGGTATTGCCCTTCTTATACTTGGTATTCAAGTGGAACTGTTGCAGGTATGTAGACCACTTCTGATGGCGATCATTCTGCAATTTCCCTTGCGTCTGTATGAACTGCAGGGGTCGGTGGTCTGTCTGGATGACCGTTTCCTTCCCCAAAATGTAATGCTTCCATTTTCGGCAGGCCTGTACAATGGAATACATCTCTTTATCATAAGTGGGGTACTTCCAGACTGTGTCTGAAAGTGTTTCACTGTGATATGCCACTGGATGTCCATGTTGAGTAAGGACTGCCCCAATAGCATAGTCAGAGGCATCTGTCTCGACCTCAAACGGTTGTTGTAAATCTGGTAACGCGAGCACTGGTTCCGTGCAGAGGCAATCCTTCAACTCCATGAATGCCTTCTGTTGAGATTCAGACCAAAAGAATTTTGCTTTCGCCCCTCCCTTGGTGACTTGACTCAAGGGCCAAGTAATATGAGAAAACCCCAACACGAACCTGCGGTAGAAGTTGGCAAGACCTAGAAAGCTGCGGAGCTCTATTAGAGTGGTTGGAGATGGCCAATCCCGAATGAGTTGGATCTTGGCTGGATTGACATGCACCCCCTGTTCATCAATGATGTATCCCAGATACTGAACCTGGGTCATGCCAAAAGTGCATTTCTCCAAATTGGCACATAGCTTGTGTTGCCGCAGTGTTTGGAGAACCTGTCGGATGTGGTGGAGGTGCTCTTCCCAACTCTGGCTGAAGATCAGAATGTCATCCAAGTATACTACTACAAAGGAGTTGGTGAATGGCCATAAGATGTCATCCATTAGCCTCATGAAGGTTGCAGGAGCATTCGTCAATCCGAAAGGCATAACCAACCATTCGAAAAGGCCCTCCTTGGATTTGAAGGCAGTCTTCCACACATCAGAGGGTTCGATTGGTACCTGGTGATATCCTGACTTCAGATCGATCTTGCTGAAATATTTCGCCCCCTTTAGTTGGTCCAGGAGGTCATCAATACGCAGGATCGGGTACCTATTGCGGACAGTGATCTTGTTCAGTGCCCGATAGTCAATACAGAGTCTCCACATCCCATCCTTCTTCTGTACCAACACGATCAGGCTCCCACAAGGCGATGAACTCGGACGGATGTGACCTTTCTGCAGGAGCTCCTAAATCTGCCTCTTGATTTCATTGTTCTCCAGAACGGAGCGCCGATAAATTGGTCCATTGGGTAACGGTGCACCTGGGGTCAGATCGATGGAGTGCTTGACCTGACAGTGCAGAGGAACCCCTGCAGGGGAGGTGAAGATGTCCTCGTACTCCTCCACAACCTTGTCCATCTGTAGTTGTCATGCAGAGGGAACCCGTCTGGAGGCCGTGGCCAGCGTCTTCTTCTTTCCTTGAGGGCGTATCATCAGGAAAACAAATTTCCTGGTTTTGGAAATGATCTTACTGCATTGTTTTGCAGTAATCAAAGAGATGGCGGTAGGTGGTGCTACCTCTGGTATCCTGTACAACTTATTTCCCAATGTAATAATAACAGCACGGGGCCTTGATTCATACACAGAATGTCGCTTCCACAAGTATGGTTGTCCTAATAATACATCACAAACTTCAAGGGGAGCAATGTCACACAATACCTCATCCGTGAAGGGTTTGATGTTGTATGGAAGGCGACACTGTTGGCTCACGCGAAGATCTCATCCTTGGTGAAGCCACCCAATGGTGTATGGTTGTGGATGTGCTGTGGTCGGTAAGCCCAACCGCTTCATGACCTCTGTCGAGATGAGGTTCTTTTGACTCCCGCTATCAACAATGAACTGTATCGGGGAGCCCTTTACCCACATCTGGGAGTGGAAGAAACGCTCCTCCTCCTCTGGATCTTCGGGTTCATTTTTCTGGATCTTGGCGGTAGCAAAAGTGGCGTTGGGATCCGCATCAATGATCTGCTTCCCTTTGTCATTCCCCTTATCGGGTTCTGACTCAGAGTCGGAACATGCATCTGATTCTGAAACCTTTAGCTCAGCCACCAGTGACTGCTTGGCCCGACACTCACTTGTGTTGTGAGTGGAGCTCTTATGGAACTCACACCATTTTCCAGTGTCCTTTTTCATCTTCGTGGTGCTGTTCTTTGCTTGCAGCTTCGGCGGGTTGTCTTGGGCTGTCCCGCCTTGGCTTTGTCCTTTGTTTTGTGGTTTAGGGGCACCTTTCCCCTGCTTTGGATTCGCAGATCCAAAGTCTCGCTTCTTTTGTTTAAACTTCTGCTCGACCTTGACGGCATATCGGTATGCTGCACCGAGCGAGGAGATGTTCAGGAATTGTATTTCTTCCTGGATGTACTTGTGTAGGTAGCCACGGTATTTGAGTATCAAATGTTGCTCTGAATCCTTGATACCCAACTTTGTGCGAAGGGTATGGAAAAGATTAGTGAACTCTGGCACGTCTTGGTCCCTTCCCTGCCGCAGCGTGGTCCACTTTATGTATTCATCCTCATAGCTTCCGACAGGGTAGTACTGCTCCTTGATGGCATCCCAGAATGAATTCCAGGTGGGTGCGGCTGAAAATAGTGAGCCAGTACTTTCATCCTTCTGCTCGCAGTAGGTTTCCTACCAGTCCTTGATGTGGGGGGCTGCTTTGAGAAGAGCGAAAACAATCTTTTCCCGACTTGAAAATTCATGAACAGAAAAATAACCCTCTAGCAGATTTAACCATTTATCTATGGCATCTACGTCTATCTGACCCTCGAATATGGGGATTTCAAAATTAACTTGTACCTTAAAGGGCGTGGCGTTTCCAGAGTAGCTGCTGGAAGCCGATGCGTCGCTTCTGGGTAGCCGCTGAAGGATCTGGGCAAAGCTGTCCATCATCGCGTTCCGTTGTCAGTCGAGGGCTTCTTCGAGCAAGATTTTGATGGGATCTCCTGCCCCCTCGTTGTTCTTCTCATCCGCCATGGGAGGCCGTCGGGATTTTCGAGGTTGGTCTTGCAAAGGTTCGACCAGTTCAAGCCCTAACTCCTTATATCTCGACCTTGTTGGGGACATGCAAAGAAAAACAGAGAAAAAGCAAACCGCTCTGATACCACTGAACCAGATTTAAACAAGAACGCAACAAATTATAGAGATAACCATATACACAAAGATGCGGCGGAAATAATACTTCATTTCATTAATGGAAAATACTGAAATATGCTTACAATCAGAAATGGAAATAAACCAGCTAGGGCGATGGTAGCTTATCTCTGAGAAGAGATGTGGTGGCTACATGCCTATGAACTGTGTTACAATGAGGCTCGAAGGCCTATTTATTGTTGAGAAACAATGGAAAACCCTTAACATTCCAAAACCTAACCCTAGGAGATGAAACGCCAAACTGTGGGCCCCGTTTGGGTAAATTGGTACACCAACTTCCCGGGGTCGTAACTTTGGCATACGATCCCCGTTTGACGCGTACAATAGCTCGTTAGAAAGATCTATCTGAGCACTACCACTTTGGGAAGGGAAACATCAGTCCATGGACCCATGTTGCCCCCAAATTTCCCAAAAGACGTCGTTTAGGACCTCAAAACGTCTCTAGAAGTTCAAGACCCAAAAAACTGTTAAAAATAGTAAGTTGTGCTACAATTAAGGAAACTGAAAATGCTGAGAGAAACAATGGTGGGGGTCCAGGTGGACTTGGCAGGTGGCCACCAATATCCACCTGGATCATAAGAATGTGAAAATGATGTTGGCATTATGATACAGGTACTGTCCTTGATGGCAACTCACTCAAATGAAAGTTCATAGTGCAGCAGGTCAATAGCAAAGGATTACAGATCAGACTCCAAAGAATGAAGAAAGAGAGGTATACGTTGGTTCACTTTGACCAAGGCACGTATACACGTGATTTAATAGAAAAAAAGTAGCATATAACAGATACACGCACTTTCACAGGAGGAAAAGCGCGTACATGTTGCAAAACCAAGTTTTTGGTCCAAGGTATTTGATCCAAGGTATTTTGGTCCAAGGTAATTGGTCCGAGGCACTTGGTCCAAGGTATTGACCCTAGGTATTGGGTCCAAGGTATTGGTCCTAAGTGGTTTTGGTCCAAGGTATTGAGAAAGGCCTAAGAGTATATAAGAAGGAGAATCTCATTAGGCCAATGTGTGCAAGCAATGAGATTCTAAGGAATACTTCTATCTAAAGTATATATTATGTTGCAGGGTTATGTTTGGGACTAGATCTCAAATATTCATGTGCACCTTGAGTTCAACATTGGATCAGGAATCATGAGACTTGAAATGACTTATTCTTGAATGGCCTGATATTGGTTGTGACCAGATCTAATGTTTTGCACCTGTTCTATTTGTTATCTATCATGATCTAGGTTTGTCTGAAGTCTAGAATTGCAGCAAAGTTTTAAGTCAAAATTTGTAGATCTGTACGCAAGTTTGTCTCGGCCAAAGCACGTGTACACGTAGTTTCGAATCTTCCAAGTAGCATATACAAAAGAAAAACTACTATTCAGATCTGACTGATCTATCTAATCAAATTATGTTGTTTTACTACTGTCTGCCAATGAAGTCCTCTTAGGCCTTAACGTAGAAATGTTGTATAAGGAAATTGAGTCTGTTTGATTAATTGATTGAGAAGGAAGGGTGATCCTTGCTGCTATCTGTTTTGAACTCTGTAATATGATAGTATATCTTTAGAATGTCACTAATAGGTATAGTCTATGGTTCAAAAGTGTGTGATTTAGTATCTTTAGAGATATACGCAGGTTGGGTTAAAGGAAGTAGTGTATACATGCAGGTTGGATTCAACCAAGTAGCATATACACTCTAATGCATGATTTTTGAGGTTACAACTAGTTCTGGATGATGATACATGGTTCTAGGTTCAGCACAGTGTTCTAGTGTCAGTGATCTGATTGTTCAGATTAACTGAATATTGGTTGACGTAGTTTAAGTTTAAAAGGCTTTGATGGGTCCAGTATGAAAATTTGATGAAACGTGGCCTTCAGCATGTGGAGTTTTGATCCAGGAGTATCCAGTCTAAAAATTCATGAAACATGGTCCCTAGTGCAAGAGTGGAGTTTTCTGTAGGCTGGCACATACGTACTAGTAAACATATTGGCTAGTACAAGAGCTAGGGGGTTGTAGCTCCCTTCCAGTAGAAGCTGGAAAATGAGAGAAGGTTGTAACCTTCTGTGTTGAGAATGCAACAAGATGATGGAGCTTAGTGGAAAGAAGTCACCTTCACTAAGTGGGCCCGCAGGCTATTTTTGGCTCAAAGTCTATTTTTAGACATATGGATCATGGTCTGTGAGTTGCACGATGCTATTTGTGGATGATTGGTCATGCTGGTAAAAATAGATGGACTTCTATTTTTATACATATGGGCGGTTTCTATTTTTAGATTGCCAGGCTAAAAATAGAACAATCGAATATTATTAGCTCATAATAATATTTGGACTATAAACATTATATTATCCTCTTGGAGCAATTCAGTTTGAGCTACAGATGTGGCACATGTAGCTGTCAGAAGGAAATACGCTTTTCTTGTGGATCAGTTGAGCTATTGCATGGTGGACTTCAGTTAGAACTCAAGCGATTGAGTTTTGGTGGAGTTGATTGAGGAGTTGATGGAGTTGTGTTCAGTTTGACTTAGTTAAACTAGTTGTATTTAGTCTAACTGCAGAATACACTAGTGATGAGTGATGTGAATTAATTGTTAATTAATTCACTAATTATTAATTCATAAAGCAACTAAAGAATACATCAGTTAACTCAGTGCATGGACAGTTCAGTGGAGACAGGTGTTAGAGGTTGAAATTGATATCAGTTGTGACAATAGTTGTGCATGAGATCTTGCACAATCAATGGGATTGAGTAATGCCAACGAGGATTTCATGGCTCAGCCAAGGAAATACGAGTTTGCTTCAGCCATTCATCAATTATTCTCATGCAGGATTGCGCAGTGGAGGCAGGCAAAGTAGTGGGGGAGATTTGAACCTGTGATTGATTCAGATCTGAGCTAGTTTTGTGTGTAACGGGTGGAGATAGTACTGAGTACTTGTGAGGAGTATTGTACTATGTATTGTTACATGTTCTCAATCATTATAATATACAGATATTGTGGGGTTTTCAGCTATTTGCTTTCCCCGGGTTACATATTGTGTTAATGTGAGCATGCGATTGATGTTTCATTGTTTTAATTCCGCAAAATTGATGATCAACTTAGAGGAGGTTATGTATTATGCATGTATTCCGCAATAGTGTATAATCGGGATAATATCTGTGAATAAGTGTCATATTATTCAAAATTGCTACATGGTATCAGAGTTGTTGATCATCAAATCTATTATTCAGAAAGTGTTTACATTTTATTTCTTCAGGCAGAGTCTATAATCGGGCCAGGTAGCCTCTGGATTCATCCTTCCTTTGGAAGGTGAGATATCTGGTAAAATCCCATATAGTCAATCTCTCTATGAGAAATACTTTTTTCTCATGAATTTTAGATCAGAGGCGGTTGAGTTTTGAGCTCGTGGAATTCGAATTTGCAGCAGTGTTTTCTTGGTGTCAAAGTTGAAATGTCTTTCAATGGATTGCGATTGGAGTATGCTCTTGAAGGCAACTCGAACTATATTGCATGGAAAGACAGGATGGAGGCAGTGTTAGATGATAATGGGCTAAAGGATTTCATACAGGCTGAGGTCCCAAAGCCTACTGATACTACTCAAGTTGATGCTTGGCAAAAGAAGACAGCAAAGTGTCGAAGGATTCTGTTGGAGGGCGTGAAGGATCGCATTGTGTCCAGCCTGCATGGAAAGGTTTCTCCATACTTGATGTGGAAAGCGTTGACAGATCTATTCCAAAGCAAGAGCAACCAGAGGAAGTTGGTGCTCAAGGATAAACTCAAAAACATTAAGTGCAAGAAGGGAGATAGTATGCCCAAGTATCTCACGAAGTTCACTCAATGTCGGGATGAGCTGGGAAGTGGGAGGGTGACTGTCGATGATGAGGACTTGGTGAGCTTGGCTCTCCTTGGTCTTCCGAAGAGTTGGCATTCCTATCAGGACTTTGTCAATGGTCAGGAGAAATTTCCAGGATGGGAGAGACTTTGGTCAGATCTTGTGTAGGAGGAGATCAGGCGAAATACCAGGGATGGATCTTCATCAAAGGCACCTGATGAAGAAAATTGCGCTTTGGCTGCCAAAGCAAAGAAGGGGAAGAACAAGAAATCTTCTCATTCCTGTTGTGGGGAAAAATGCCTATGCAGGACGATCCTATCCACCTAAGGTGTGACAGTGCCTTAGCAACAAACAGACACAGCTATTCTAGTATTCTTCCTTTATGAATTAAGAATAAAGAGAGATGGATGGACTAACCGGTGTCTTCCGTTTGTCCCTCGATCCGGTTTCTCTTCTCTTTGAGGGTTCCTAGCTACTTTCCTTCTCGCTCGCCCAGCTTCAACAGGTTCCTGCAAGATCACAAGAAGAGAACACTACACAAAGACATAGATTCATATTCATAATTAGTTCAGGATTAGAAATAAACTAAACATACTAATGCAATCATACATCAAAGATACATCAGTATATAGGAGAAACCAAGATAGCTTTATTGATGAATAACAAGGTTCAGGAGGAGATAAAACCAAGAGGGCTCCAATCCAGCATCTCCTTCCCAACAAATGAAATTCCTATCTTCACCTCCCTTCAAAGCATTAAGCACCCAATGATTCCAATCTCAAACCAACAGCAATTCTTTGCAATAACAAAATTCCAGCCTCCCGGATCTCATGGAGGAGATATCCATATATAGATGTTTGGAGAGAGGATGAGTCAGCTTGAGATCTGACTAGTGTCCTCTCCCTCTGTCAGTTCTTGCTTCCACTTGGAGACTAAGAGCCTCTTACTCATCACTAGTCGAATTCACTGAGGCAAGTGTCATTGGAGAAGATTCTGGAAGCTTCCAGGGTCTTTCCACCTCGTTGAATGAACTTTCCATTTGTCATTTCTCGCTCAGCGCACCCTGGTAGTGCTTCTACCTGTGTTGCAGTGCACCTAGCCAGTGTAAACTCTGCATTTCAGCGCAGACAACTAGTGGAGCCTCTGAATTGATCCTGAATTGACTTGTTTTTGAGCAGTTTCCGGTGGAGAACTTCTGTGAATTGGTGTGGTTTGTTAGCCTTGTTCCTCTAGGGGTAGGAACAACATGTTTACGGACTTTGGATCCCTTGGATTATGGAAATTTCATGCTTATAGCTGTAAGGCACAAAAATGTCTATAACAGTTGCCCCCTAAAGTATGAGGCCGTTTATCGGGTGAAATGCTTTATTAGGAGGATCCGAAGTTCTTTCATTGCTGGGAGGAGACCTGTAATAAGATACAATACAATACATTATTTTTCATACTGCTGTCATGATCTAGCTGAGGCGGGCATTCCCATGCTCAGCTTTATAAATTCATTTTTCTGTACATAGAACAGACAATCGTCTGATGGTAGACTGATAATTTTGATGAAATTATCATTCTTTGGGTAGGATGATTATCTGCTGCAATGATGTACATGTCAATGTCTTTATCTTTCCTGAATATATATCGCAGCCCGGATGGATGAAACTAGATCCGGGGTCTTCAAACTCGTTCGATCTTCACTCTAAGTACAAGTCGATCCATGTGAGAAATGTTCTGAAGTCGAACATGGAAAGACATCGCTTGATTACCGGTCAATGAGGTAAACTGTTAACAAGCGTGAGAGGAATCAACGATAATGATAATGACCCTCAAGGTACTGCAGTACAATTCACGTGGTGTGAATAAAGGACTTGGCGTCGAACACCACACAAAATCTTTTGGTCGAAGGTCATTGATGTATACCTGTCGCCGGAAGTGAGAAACTTGCCATTGAGGCATGCAAGCTTCAAAGTACTGAAGGGGTTGTTCCTAGATCAACTTCTTGGATAATGAGCTGATGTCGACAAGAAGTGATCCGTCAAAGGAGGGCCTTAATGTATCCCACATCAGTGACACGAACGGAGCAAATGATTTTGATGGAGGTGAAAACGATTTGATGACATATGATTCAGGGTGGCGGTCATGAAAGGATGAAGGATAATGTATGGCAGTGGATGGGATACGGTTGACTTCTCTAAACGACTTCTCTTAAACATATGGCGACACTTATGCGATGGATCGGTAGCATTACCCCAAATACGGATGGTATGGCGAGACCATGGTGATGTGACCAGTGAATGAAACAACCCAACCCGACTGTGGTACGGAGGAAAAGTGTCATGTTCAAGAGTGACTTGCTACCATCAAATTTTTCTTGAGTTTCTCCCAATTTTTCCCCAGTCATTGCTGACCAGTACCTCTTTATTTTTGTCAAGCTTGAGGAGGATAACATATGCTTGTTCTATAACTTGCCCTTCAGGCAAGCCCATCGCTATGTTTTAACGAGCCTAGCGATAGTGAAACTCGTTCTCGTCTAAAGACAAGTTTGTTGCTATTTAATGCTTTTAACGAGTCTAACGACAAAGATAACTCGGTCCTTTTCATTTTTAGAGAGTCTGAAAAGGTACGTAAAGTCAACTCCGAAATTCCCTTTTCGTCATCTAATCCCTTAAGTCCGAAAAAGTATAAAACAATACAGAAGGGATGAGTTTTCGATAGTTTTAACGAGCTGAACAAAACAAGCGCTCGATCTTTTTGTGCAATAATCCCTCAGGTCCAAAAAGATTAAAATCTAGAGGAGGGATAGCACTTCCGGTCGCTTTAACGAGCTGGAAGGCCAAAACTCGGCAATCTTTTCATATTTTACGAGTTAGATGAAAAGAGGTTAAAGAAGACTCATCTTTTGAGGAACGAGTGATAAAACGGGTTAGCAGCTGATTCCAGGTATGGGTTGGAATTTTCCAATCACGGTAGCATCACAAGAATGGCTAGTGAAATCACTCTTCGCAGCTGTTCCTCAAAATGGGTAAACAATCATATGGAGGTGAACGATCGGCCAATGGAAAAGTGGAGGTGACGGTGCAAACACGACCAAGGCTTTAATGGCTGATAATGTTACATTCACGGTGGTTATTTACCGGAACATAGTTCATTTTTTAACGAGCTTAAACGCGGAAAAACACTGCTCAGTCTTATGTTTATTTTTTAACGAGCATGAAATATGTGCTAAAACTGCTCGGATCTTGCATTTACCTTTTAACGAGCATGAACTGTGTGCTAAAACTGCTCGAAAAGTTTGCATGCCCCCAGCATAATAATGCAAATCGAGGTGCATGCCCCCCAAGATTCATTGCATTCAACTCGGTGGTTGGAATGAAGGTTTACCTTTGATATTTGGAAAGGGAATTTGTTTCATTTTTTAATGAGGTTGACATAGTAAAAGAACTATCCTCATGACTCCTTGTTTCATTTTTTAACGAGGTTGACACGAGATAAGAACCATCCTCGGAGCTCATTGTATTTACAGTATTTCTATTAGGGCGATGATCCATGCTGACAAAATGTTTAGGAATCTTCCGAATCCATTAGATATAGAAGATTTCATATTGTATATTTCCACTGTGGCCACTTCTGCCAGATTACTTGCAGGCGGTAGGGCAAAAGTACCCATTAAGGCAGGGTCTTTTAGGAGACCTACTTCAATATTTTGAAGCGAATGATTGCTTCCATGGATCATTGGAATGCTTCCCATAACTTGTGAACTGTCGGGGAGGAAAGTTTGTTGGTCGACGACTGTAATTCCTTCTTGAAAGGGAAATGCAATCTTCCTGAAGTAGGTCGACACAACTGTGGCCATGGAATATATCCAGGGCCTTCCCAGTAGGATGTTGTAATCGAGGTTTCCACCAATTAGTTCAACATCAATTCCTACTGTTTTGCCCCCTAGTTCAACTTGCAAGTTACTTAAAATCCCGTATGGAGTGTATGATCGTCCATCAAATGCTTTTAACGTCGTTGACAATCTCGACAAGGGTGGTGAGCCTAAATTTTTCTAGCAACTCATTGACATAATACATGTGGATGCCCCCTCATCAATAATTGTTCGATGAACAGTTTTGTTGAGGGCTTTCACTTGAATAAGGAAAGCTAGTTGAGCTGGTAATTGAGGGTCATATCCTTTATGATCAAAGGCCACAAGATTGGAATCCATTGGGCCAATCCCACCTATTGCTGATAATAAAGCTTGCTTTTGGTAGGAGCAATTTTGTGGTACCTCCAGTGTCGACATAGCGGATGGCGATTGGGCCAAGTCCTCTACTATATTATAATTCTGTGCTATTTTTGCATGAGGATTAAATGTCGATTTGTGTACTACTCCCTTTGGTGACTTTATCATTGGTTTAGGAATGATGGGTGGCACAACTTCGGTCAAAGTTGTCATCGAACTACTAGGTTGTTCATTAGCCTTGTTATTCGACAGCTGTGGATTCCCGTAATCTTTATTCTTTGTCAAAGCATCATTTTGCTGCTTTGAGACAGACAACATAAGCACTTGGGATCGGGAAGTATTTTGATTAGCAACCAGTTTGGTTCCCGGGTTTGGAAACGGATCAGTCAATACTGCTGAGGGTTTTGAACTCTTAAAGAGTTTCTTAACTTCAGCTATATGTGGACAATCTCTCGTCCAATGATCCTCATCGCATATATGACACCCCGCAGGGGGTTTCCTTTTTCTCCGTTTCTTTTTCTTCTTGCCCCCCGGTTGCTTCAGTTGTTTGCCCTTGTCGGTCGACATGGCATTTACTTCCGAGGCAAGAAGTTCCTCATTTGCATTTTGACTGGAAATCTTACGGGCTTTTTTAGAGGTAGCCTTTGTCAATTTCGTGTCTGTCGCGCCAATCACGCCATCGCTGGCGTGAGAGTCATTGTTTGATTTAGGAGGAGGAGGAATTGAGAATTCTGGTCTAGGGGCGTCAGGTATTTTGTCGTAGAGTGTGCCAGACTGAGTATAGACCAAGTCCAGATATTGCGCACGAGCGATGACTTGCTCTTCGCTTACGACTCCCCCTTTTGCCACATCTTCCATGATTGTAGGAAGTAAGGATTTGATAAACCATTCAGCTAATAGCTGATCGGGAACGTACGTTTTCACCATCCTACGACGACGTCGTCACTCATGTATATGATCAGATATGTGAGTGGTCGTTGTCTGTTAGAAGTTGGTTAGGAGTTCCGTTCCTGTTTCATACCTTATCGGTAATTGAAAATGGGTTAAGAAAGTCGTGGCTAAGGTACTGAAGTTGTCGAACGAAGCTCTAGGCAATTCAATATACCATTTTGCCGCTGGACCCGTCAACGTCCTCTGAAAAAGGTGAAGCCTTATCGAATCATCGTTTAGGGTGTTTGATGAACACCACAGATGAAATGTCATCACATGATTCGACGGATCTTCACCCGGATTTCCATTAAATTTAGGAATATCTGACGGAATTTTATGCGGAATCGCTGGCCACCAAGGGGCATAAGCAATTGGATCATTCGTCAGTCGGTTTAGATCTGGTAATTCTAGAGTTGCTACAAAGGGCAACTGTTGATTCAGGTTAGGCGAAGCATACCCAGGATAAGATGGAATCGCCTGAGCAGTGGGTCTTTGCATACCAGCATAATGTATTTGATGCTGGCAACTTTGACAAGGTTGATGGGCATAACCATTATAATATGGTTGTTGATAACTGCTTTGGAAATGCGATTGCCCATTACTTACAAAGACTTGTTGCTCAGGTCCTTGATATGATTGCTGGAATGGGGGTTGTTGAGTTTGAACCAGCTCTGGTTGTTGAACCATTTGTTGTTGACCAATACTGGATGATTGACCAAGATGAGGAGTCACAGTACTTGTTTGATCCTGAGTCGCTCCTGATAAGGAGGCACTAACCTGAGGTCGTGATTGAGTCGTTGAGACAAGAGGTTGTTGTATTGCAACCTGAGAAACTTGGGGTTGACATACAACAGGTAGCGCTTGTACTTGCGACGCAATCACCATACTAGGTATAGTGGGAATATTCGACACAGGGTGGACTGGTTGCATTGAATATGCAACCCTTGGTTGCTGAGGCAGTATTGGTACCCAACCGCTGGATGTAATTCCAGTTTGACCTGAACTTTGTTGTAAACTCCCATATGGTTGTTCTCTGGGAGGGAACAATGAAAAAGCATACTGCCTTCCATATGGTGGCAATCCAGTACTTAAAGGGCAGATTGGCCTTTGAAGATACATTGGATCAATTTGTTGAGTTTCAACATAAGAAATACCAGATGATAATCAAGATGAAGAAATAGGAACTAACCATGTCGTCGAAGCAGTCCCTGATGGGACTCCAGCTTGTTGTTGATAACTTGTCGGGACAGATGGTATACCATCGAACATCGTTGGGGTAGCAGCAGGAGGCTCTGCCGCGGCTGTGTCAGATGGCACAGTCCTGGATGTCGACGGTTGTTCAGACATATCTAGTCTATCCAAAAGATTTTCTAGCGATTCTACAAGAACTTACGATGAAAAGAGACTAACTTCGAAGATCAACGAGGGAATGGTGATGATTATTCCGTTTAAAATAAATCTTAACGACGCTTTAGACACAACTTGCTTTTTCAATTTTAAAGAGTCGAGAAAAATCTAAAGATGACTCTAGTCTCCTTCGATGTTTTAACGAGCCCGAAGTGACAAATGCTCGGATGGAATTTTTCCGTTATAGAGTCTGAAAAAAGGCCAAAAGGAACTGCTCTGGAGTTCTAGGTAGAGGGTGTGCCAAACTTTTCGCAAAACCGTAGAATACTTTTTAAGGTACGGGCGGTCAATCTTCCTGAATGCTGTGTTCAGTGCATTGCGATCAGTAGGGCGGCCGACACGGCTTCCTAAGGATAAAGGTTTTATGCCTATAGGGGTCTCCCAATATATACTCGAGGGTACGTGGGAGCACAATCCGTACTGGCGCTATCGTCCCTCAGGAGGAATCACCCACCATCAGCGAGATCGACAATCACCAGGCTTTACGACGCCGGAACACGTCTCTAGCCTAGACCTCTATGTTGTGCGTTAAGTTACAAAGCGTTGTTAAGTTCATTCAATTTATTTTAGGTTGATCTTTCTTAGAAGTTTTCCTTTTTGGATCACCACGAGATGTATGATACAACTCCTAAATGCAGTCTAAAAGATGATAAACAAATTTTATCTCTTTTTCAACAATGAAAATCCTAGCTACAAAGGGAAAAGAAAGACACCATCTTTTCTCAAAGAGAAATCAGCACACTCTAAATGCACTTTTCCTAAATCAAACATGCAAACTATCAAAATGCAAATGCACAATGCAGGTGTTTGTTTTCCGCTCTCTTAATATTGATGCCTAAAAATAAAGCTTTTTGTACAACTTTGAATTTTCTTTTAAATGACAAATACAAACAAGTTTACTTTTTCGAAATCAGAAAGGGTAGAAGAGAATACAACACTTTACGACTTTCGAAATGAACACTTGTTTCGACACTTAAAAGAGACAAACTCAAACCAAAAGCAAAAGTAAATGTATAATCAACTGTAAACAGCCAATGAACTCTCTCCTAAGATCACAATCAACAGATCTGAATCAAGGGCTACAGGATGACTATTTCACTCTTGCAAAGGAAAACTGTAAATGACGCCACAAACACATAAAAACACTCACAGTCTTTTTGTACAAAAGGAGGCGGAATTTAAGCAGAGAAAAGGAGTTATTAGACAGGTACCTATGCTGGTTACAGGCTGCAAAAATCAGAGATCAAAACAAGGCAAAACAGAGCAGAGAACCCCAGCTGCACAAAGGCCTAAACTGGATCAGCGCACCCCTAACACAGAGGTTTTGACATTCAGTGCAGGTAACCTTCTCGGGACCTGCGTTGAAATGTAGAACCTCTTCACAGAGTCTGTGCTGAAGGAGAAACGAGAGTTCCTCATTGAGTTATGGGTCACGGTTTGCTATTTAATCTACAGTTTCAGGCCAAATCAAAGCAACAAGCAAGGTACAATCAAAGGGATGCTTTGAGGGAGGACTAAGATCTATCACAAAGGATCATCAAATCATTTGTGAGTCCATTGTTCAGATCATAGATAAATCCAGTGATTGGATCAAAGCAACAGCTGTCTACTTTGCATCTGAAAATAGCAGATGCAGTTCGATTGCTGCTCTTGAATCTATGAAACAAACAATGATAGAGACACAAATAAAATGACTAAACAGATCTCCCCAGCGGAGTCGCCAATTTGTTGTGGGGAAAAATTCCTATGCAGGACGATCCTATCCACCTAAGGTGTGACAGTGCCTTAGCAACAAACAGACACAACTATTCTAGTATTCTTCCTTTATGAATTAAGAATGAAGAGAGATGGATGGACTAACCGGTGTCTTCCGTTTGTCCCTCGATCCGGTTTCTCTTCTCTTTGAGGGTTCCCAGCTACTTGCCTTCTCGCTCGCCCAGCTTCAACAGGTTCCTGCAAGATCACAAGAAGAGAACACTACACAAAGACATAGATTCATATTCATAATTAGTTCAGGATTAGAAATAAACTAAACATACTAATGCAATCATACATCAAAGATACATCAGTATATAGGAGAAACCAAGATAGCTTTATTGATGAATAACAAGGTTCAGGAGGAGATACAACCAAGAGGGCTCCAATCCAGCATCTCCTTCCCAGCAAATGAAATTCCTATCTTCACCTCCCTTCAAAGCATTAAGCACCCAGTGATTCCAATCTCAAACCAACAGCAATTCTTTGCAATAACAAAATTCCAGCCTCCCGGATCTCATGGAGGAGAGATCCATATATAGATGTTTGGAGAGAGGATGAGTCAGCTTGAGATCTAACTAGTGTCCTCTCCCTCTGTCAGTTCTTGCTTCCACTTGGAGACTAAGAGCCTCTTACTCATCACTAGTCGAATTCACTGAGGCAAGTGTCATTGGAGAAGATTCTGGATGCTTCCAGGGTCTTTCCACCTCGTTGAATGAACTTGCCATTTGTCATTTCCCGCTCAGCACACCCTGGTAGTGCTTCTACCTGCGTTGCAGTGCACCTAGCCAGTGTAAACCCTGCATTTCAGCGCAGACAGCTAGTGGAGCCTCTGAATTGATCCTGAATTGACTTGTTTTTGAGCAGTTTCTGGTGGAGAACTTCTGTGAATTGTTGTGGTTTGTTAGCCTTGTTCCTCTAGGGGTAGGAACAACATGTTTAGGGACTTTGGATCCCTTGGATTATGGACATTTCATGCTTATATCTGTAAGGCACAAAAATGTCTATAACAATTCCGGTGCGAAAGGTAAGAAGCAGGACATGTCCAAGGTGAAGTGCTTTCACTGTCACTAGCATGGACACTATGCCACAAATTGTCCGCAGAAGAAGAAAAATAAGCAAGCTGTTGGATCTACAATAGGAGAGGCCTTGGCCTCGCAGTTTGAGCTTTATTTTTCATTGCTCACATGCTTGGTATCAAGTGTGATGGGATCGGTATGGTTCTTGGACAGTGGTGCGTCTTTTCACATGACAGGAGATCAATATTTGTTTTCTGATCTGGAAGAGAAAGATCTTGGAGTGCACATTGAGATGGGCGATGATGGTAGATACAGTGCGACCGGTATCGGTACCATTTCCTTTGAGAGGGAGTCTGGTAAAACCTTCATATTGAAGGAAGTGATGCATGTTCCAGGATTGAAGAAGAATCTTATCTCTGTGGCGATGTTAGAAGACAAGGGATATGATGTTGTTTTCAGCGAGGGAAAGGCTTTCCTGCACAGTAAGACAACTGGAGAAACCCGGAAGATAGAGGTTCGAGTCAGGAACCTTTATCAGTTGCATGTAGATGGTTGCGCAACAATGGCATGCAAGGCAAAAGGATTGGTGAGCCAGGATGATGGCGAGCTGTGGCATAGGAGATTGGGTCACCTTCACCATGGAGCCTTGAAGATACTGCAGCAGATTAGTACAGGGCTTCCTAAAGGCACTCTTGCGCAGCCAGATTAGTGTAAGGGGTTTACTTTGGGAAAATTTGTGAAAGCCACCTTTCACGAGAAGGATAGTCGCACCACGACGATCCTTGAGAGAATTCACACGGATGTGTGTGGACCTTTCTCAGTAACTTCGACAACAAAGCATAGGTATTATGTGATTTTTGTTGATGATTTCTCTCGAATGTGTTGGATATTCTTCATGCAAAAGAAGAGCGAGACATATTCAAAATTCTGTGAGTTCAAAGCACTGGTCGAGAAGGAGTCGAGGAAGAAGGTGAAGGCTCTTAGGAGTGAAAATGGTGGTGAATACATCTCTGGCGAGTTCAAGGATTTCTGCAGCATAGAAAGGATTCAAAGAGAGCTCATAGCTCCCCATAACCCATAGCAGAGTAGGGTTGCTGAGTGGAAGAACAGAATGATCGTGGGTGCTACATGGGCGATGTTGCATGATCAGGGCCTACCCCTTCACTTGTGGGCAGAAGCATGCAATACTGCAGTATATGTGCAGAACCGTTGTCCTCACAGGATACTTGGCATGAGTACACTCGAGGAGGCTTATTCTGGTAAGAGGCCTGATATTTCTCATTTGAGGATTTTTGGTTCTAACGTTTACATGCATGTGACGAAGGATGCTAGGAAGAAGCTGGAGCCGACAGCAGAGGTTGGGATATTTTTGGGTACACTGATATGCCCCACAACTATTGTGTGTATTTTCCAGACAGTGGTAAGACTGTTGTGCGACAAGATATAAAATTTCGGGAGGAGAAAGCCATGAAGTGTTCGCTTGAGAGGGAGCCACACTTGCATGCAGATGAGGAGCTATTAGTTCCTAAGGATAAGCTTCAGGACGTGGATCAGCCACAATATGAAGTTCATGGAGTGGAAGAGACCACTCATGCAACGCTAACCATCAGAGGGCGAAAGCGCATGACAGAAGCTGAGCGACTGGCTCAAGATGCAGAGAAGGTTGTAGGACCACTTACAGCTCAACGTAGACAGAGACAGTCACATGATCGGTACACTGGATACATGGCTCTTGTGAGAAAATGTGTTGTGACTGAGACATCCTCTTTCGAGGAAGCTGTGGAGGATCCCGCATGGGTAGATGCCATGGTGGAAGAGTATGATTCAATTGTCAGAAACAGTGCATGGGGGATTATCCCAAGACCAGAAGGGAAATCAGTGGTGGGTTCGAGATGGATCTACAAAGTTAAGCAGATAGCTGATGGGAGTGTGGAGGAGTACAAGGCAAGATTTGTTGCCCGAGGCTTTTCACAGATAGAGGGGATTGATTATGAGGAGACCTTTGCACCTGTCGCAAGGTATTCTTCCATACGGACGATTATTGCTCTCTCAGCACAGATGGGGTGGCACATTCATTAGATGGATGTGAAGACTGCGTTCCTCAATAGAGTCATTGAGGAGGAGGTGTACATAGAGCAGCCTGAAGGTTTTGAGATCTTCACCAGCGAGTCACATGTGTGCAGGCTCAAGAGAGTGTTGTATGGGTTGAAACAAGCACCACATGCTTGGTACACACGGATACATAGTTATTTCACCGAACTTGGATTCTCCAAGAGTGAGGCAGATCCTAACCTATACCAGATTGTGATGGAGGGTAAGTTTCTTATCATTGTACTTTATGTAGATGATTTGATTCTAACAGGTGATGAGTTGTTGATACTTTCATGCAAGGATGATCTTGCTAAGGAGTTTGAGATGAATGACTTGGGCCTCCTTCATTATTTCCTGGGATTGGAAATTTGGCAGTGCAGTGATGGACTATT
This sequence comes from Pinus tabuliformis, assembly GCA_031772625.1. Taxonomy (NCBI): domain Eukaryota; kingdom Viridiplantae; phylum Streptophyta; class Pinopsida; order Pinales; family Pinaceae; genus Pinus; species Pinus tabuliformis. The sequence continues at coordinate 444,348,110 of CM062814.1, read as the reverse complement.
TTTTTCTCAGGATAAGTATGCTTGGGAGATACTGGAGAAGTTCAACATGCATGGCTGCAAGCCTGTTGATACTCCTCTTCCTGGAGGTTGGAGGAAGGAGGATGCTACTTCAATAGAAGTAGTGGATGCCACTGTTTATCGACAGTTGGTGGGGTCACTTATGTATCTGGTCAATACACGACCCGATATATGCTATGTTGTTAACCAACTTTCACAAGCTATGGTTAAGCCAACCAAGCTCTTCTGGAAGGCAGGAAAGCATGTATTACGTATCTCAGCGGCACATCGGGATGTGGATTGTGGTATAGACAGGAGGATGAGGTGAAGCTATGTGGCTTCACGAATGCAGATTGGGCAGGGAGCCCAATGGACAGAAAGAGCACAACTATAGGGGTCTTCAGTATCGGGTCGACAACAGTTTCTTGTTATAGCAGGAAGCAGAGATCCATGACACTCAGTTCAGCAGAGGCCGAGTATATGGCAGCAAGTTTGGCTACATGCAAGGCTATATGGATGAGGAAGATCCTGGTCGGGTTGTTCGGTTCATGCTTGGAGCCTACAGTGATTTATTGTGATAACCAGAGTTGCATTAAACTCTCAGCTAATCCAGTATTTCATGATAGATCTAAGCAGATTGACATCAGGTACCATCATATCAGAGATTGTGTGCAGCAGAGAATCATGTTACTTTCATACATTCCAACGGAGGATCAGGATTCTGATATCTTGATGAAGGCGCTCACCGGGAGCAAATTCGAATACCACCGAGGAAGGATAAGGGTTGCTGATAATCCATATCTTGTTGAGAGGGAGTGTTGAGAATGAAACAAGATGATGGAGCTTAGTGGAAAGAAGTTTCCTTCACTAAGTGGGCCCACAGGTTATTTTTGGCACAAAGTCTATTTTTAGACATATGGATCATGGTCTATGAGTTGCAGGATGCTATTTGTGGATGATTGGTCATGTTGGTAAAAATAGATGGACTTCTATTTTTAGACATATGGGCAGTTTCTATTTTTAGACTGCCAGGCTAAAAATAGAACGGTCGAATATTATTAGCTCATAATAATATTTGGACTATAAACATTATCTTATCCTCTTGGAGAACTTCAGTTTGAGCTACATATGTGGCACATGCAGATGTCAGAAGGAAATATGCTTTTCTTGTGGCTTAGTTGAGCTATTGCATGGTGAACTTATGTTAGAACTCAAGTGGTTGAGTTTTGGTGGAGTTGATTGAGGAGTTGATGGAGTTGTGTTCAGTTTGACTTGGTTAAACTAGTTGCATTTAGTCTAACTGCAGAATAGACTAGTGATGAGTGATGTGAGTTAATTTTTAATTAATTCACTAATTATTAACTCATAAAGCAACTAAAGAATACATCAGTTAACTCAATGCATGGACATTTCAGTGGAGATAGGTGTTAGAGGTTGAGATTTCTATCAGTTGTGACTATAGTTGTGCATGAGATCTTGCACAATAAATGGGATTGAGTAATGCCAATGAGGATTGCATGGTTCAGCCAAGGAAATATGAGTTTGCTTCAGCCATTCATCAATTATTCTCATGCAAGATTGCGCAATGGAGGAGATTTGAACTTGTGATTGATTCATATCTGAGCTAGTTTTGTGTGTAGTAGGTGGAGATAGTACTGAGTACTTGTGAGGAGTATTGTACTTTGTATCGTTACATGTTCTCAATCATTATAATATACAGATAGTGTGGGGTTTTCAGCTGTATGCTTTCCTCGGGTTACATACTGTGTTAATGTGCGCATGCGATTGATGTTTCATTGTTTTTAATTCCGCAAAATTGATGATCAACGTAGAGGAGGTTATGTATTATGCATGTATTCCGCAATAGTGTATAATCGGGATAATCTCTGTGAATAAGTGTCATATTATTCAAAATTTCTTCATTCTGCAGGTAGAAGCTTGTGTACTGATATGAGTCTGGACTAGTACAATATTGTAGACATATTTTCTTATTATTAAAAGAAGACATAAATGACAACAGTAGGTGGTTTTACCAACATTGGGTTTCCACCTCAAATCTTGGTGTTCATGTGTGTTGCTTATGTGTGATGCTTTATTCTGCCTTTACTGCACTGTCTAATAAATCTCTGATATACTGGTTTAAGCTCAACACATGATAAACTGTCTAAATCACAAGTTCTCTGCATATACGTTGGTTTCTTTAAGCACAGTCACGTGTACACGCTAGTTCACTTCATTGAAGTAGCGTATATAAATATATTTTGGAAATAAAATTATTAATCTGATAATACTGATTCATCCCCCTCTCAGTATTATTTCCAACAATTGGAATCAGTGCAGGTCCTTAAGAAGAAGCTTGACCGCTTGAAGGGAGATCCATTAACATGAATAATCAAGAAAGCATGGGATCCATCAGACCGCCAATATTCTATGGAAGCAACTTTGTTTATTGTAAAATAAGAACCACAGATTATCTACAATCACTTGGAATGGATGTCTGGGAAATTGTGGAAGGAGGATATACATTTCCAACAGCAACTCATACAGATACGGCAGGTAAAAAGCAATATGAAACCAATGCCAAATATGTCAATACTTTATTGGGAAGTCTGTCACAATCAGAGTTTTTCAAAGTCATGCAGCTCAAATCAGCCAAAGAAATATGGTACAAAATCATTCTGAGCTACGAAGGAGACTCTCAGGTAAAACGTGCTAAGCTTCAAACTCTTAGAATTCAGCATGAAACTCTTAAGATGTATACTGATAAAAGCATAGCTAGTTACTTCCTACGTATATATGAGGTTTTCAATTGTATGAAGAATCTGGGTGAAGAAATTAAGGAAGTTACCTTAGTTGAGAAAGTTTTGAGATCCTTGTCTACTAAATTTGAATCCAAAGTGTCTGCCATTGAAGAAAAACAGGATTTGCAGAATATCACTATGACGCAACTTCACAGAATCTTAACTGCCTTTGAGATGAGAAAAGGAGGACCATCAGATATGAGAGAATCCGCATTCAAAGATTCAGCAAAAGGAAAGGAAGAACACAATGAATCAGGACATATTTCAGAAGAAGAAGATGAGGTAAACTTTGTCAAAAAGCTTCAATGGGGTTCTGGAAGGTTTAGAGGTAAGTTACCCTTCAAATGCTTTTCTTGTGGTAGAGTCGGTCATTATGCTGCCAAATGTCCTCATAAAGATAAATTTGAAAAAGGAAAGGAATATGCAAAAGGGAATAGAAAACAAGTTGTGAATAAAAGGAGTTACTATACTCATGAAGATAGCGATGGTTTATCTAATAGTGATGAAGATGAAACTGGACAAGATTACAGACTTCTCATGGCTTATGACGATGATAATTTTTGGGATGCTTTAGAAGAGGAAGACCTTCATGAAGAAATATCTAAACTCAAAATCTATTTAGAAGAAAAGAATATGATTATAGATACCTTGACATACCAACTTGTTGAAAAAGAAAAACACAATGAAAAACTTGAATGTGAAATTGTGGGTCTAAGGAAGGATCTTGAGAAAATGGAATCTCTTAATCTTAGATTTGCTAAAGGATCAAAAACTTTAAATGAAATTATCAAATTTCAGCATTCTCCTCTGATAAAGACAGGTCTTGGATATACTGAAGAAGCATCTTAATCACAGAAGCCGTCAACCTCCACCAAAAGCAATCTTGATGCTGCAATGACCAGTGAACAGTATGAAAATCTTCAGCAAAGGCATAAAGCAAATCACCAGGCAAATCAGACTCAATTTACTCCAAAGATGAATATAATCCTCAACCAACCTCAGGTAAATCATACTCAATTTTCTCCAAAGATTAATATCAATAGAACTATAATCACCAGGTCAATAGATTTAATAGTCGCAGGAACTTCCTTAATGGGCAACATTTTTCATGTCATAATTTTAGACACAAAGCTGCTCAATGTGTTTCTTACAAAACCATCATGACTAGAGAAACACGAAATCAAAGGAATGTAATAGGGATCAAGAAAAGTTCCTATAATAACTTTTCTCTTCTTGAAAATGAAACAGAATGCTCAATCTGTAACAACTTTGGTCATGAAGAATCTGAATGCAAGAGAAAATTTTGGCAAACATCTAAAAAGGATCAAACTCCATTAAATCCCAAGATATGGAGAAGGAAAGAATCTCAAACAGAAAGATGTGGTATAGCCTTGTAAGTAGAAGGACAAGAAAATCAATGGTACATCAACAGTGGATGCTCAAAACACATGACAAGTGACAAAGAAAAAATCCACTCATATAATGCCTTAGAAAAGGAAAAGAATGTCTCATTTGGAAATGACACTCATGCTATCATAAAAGGTAAAGGATATATTTTGTTGAAAGAAAAGGTTAAAGCTAGAAATGTTATGTATGTAGACAGTTTAAAGCATAACCTGTTGAGTGTTAGTCAAATGTGTGATCAAGGAAATGAAGTGGTGTTTCGATCAAACGGATTTTTTGTTCGTGAGCTTGATACAGGAGAGACCATGATCAAATGTACAAGAACTCAAAACAACCTATACATACTCAAGGGATGACAACAATAGTGCTATCTAAGAAAAATGATGAAAACTGGCTATGGCATAGAAGATTGGGACATCTAAGCTTTTCTCAAATAAGAAAAGCATGCAGATTCAAGGTTGTCTGTGATCTTCCAGATATCAACATCCCAGAAAATACAATATGCAAACCATGTCAAATTAGCAAGCAAACCAGAGTTCACTTCATGGAAAAATAAAGGTCAACTAGTAAGCCTCTTGAACTTGTCCATACTAATTTATGTGGACCATCAAGGAAAAGGTCACCTCATGGAGAAGAATATTTTATTTTGTTCATTGATGATTTTTCCAGAATGTGTTGGATAGGTCTTCTAAAGCATAAAGATGAAGCTTTTGAAAAGTTCCAAGCCTTCAAAGCTTTGGTTGAAAATGAATCAGATCAAAAAATCAAATGCCTCAGATCTTATCGAGGAGGGGAATTTTCCTCGGATGAATACTTTGACTTTTGTGAACAACATGGAATAAAAAGGAAATTTTCCACTGCAAGGACTCCTCAGCAAAATGGTGTGGTAGAAAGAATGAACAAAATAGTTCAACGAATGGCTCGAGCTATGCTAGATGAATCTAGAACTCCTGCAATCTTCTCGGGTGAAGCTGCATTCGCTACCGTAACTATTCTCAACCAAGAAAATGTTTGGGTAAACAACACTCAAACTCCACATGAACTTTGGTATGGTAAGACTCCTACTGTAAAATACTTTAAAGCTTTTGGAAGCAAATGTTATATCAAAAGGACTGATGAAAAACTTGGTAAGTTTGAACCCAGAGCAGATGAAGGTATTCTTCTTGGTTATTCTTCCAGAAGTAAAGGATATAAATGTTATAATAAAAGACTTGGAAAATTTGTTGAAAGCATTGATGTTGTAGTTGATGAAGCATGCAAAAACCCAAAATAGATAAAATCAACTGAAGATTATGACAATGAAGAAGATAGGGATTATTTTCCCACATCAAATCAAAAGTCATATTGAAGAAGAAACCAGTGAAGCACCAGAAGAAGAGATAATGGTAGAAGAAAAGACTTCATCCAAGTATGTTCAGAAAAATCATCTAGAAACTCAAATTTTAGGGGAAAAGGAGGCAAGTGTATAGACAAGAAGAACTATTATAGGAACCTCAAGCTATCTAGCATTACTATCCTCCACCGAACCTCAAAATTTAAAAGAAGCATGTAAAGATGAATGTTGGGTCAACGCCATTGATGAAGAACTAAGAAAATTGAAAAAAATGATACTTGGGAATTAGTTCCTAGACCTCATGATAAAAATATTATAGGAACTAAATGGATATTCAAAAGCAAGCTGAATGAAAATGGAGAAGACATTAGAAACAAGGCCAGACTTGTTTGTAAAAGGTATGCTCAGCAAGAATGTATAGATTTTGAAGAAACTTTTGCACCTATTGCCAGACTTGAAGCCATAAGGATGTTTCTTGCTCTTTCTAGCTTTTAGAAATTCAAAGTCTATACCAAATGGATGTAAAATCAGCCTTCCTAAATGGATATTTAGAAGAAGAAGTTTATATTGAACATACAGAAGGATTCATTCTTTGAAATGATGAAAAACTTGTATGTAGACTCAAAAGGGCCCTCTATGGTCTGAAACAGGCTCCAAGGGCCTAGTATTACTGCCTTAACAAATATCTACACCAACAAGGTTTTACAAAAGGTTCAACAAATAGCAATCTATATACAAAGATTGAAACCAATAAACTGCTAATTATTATTGTTTATGTTGATGATATCATTTTTGGTAGCAATGAAGAATCCATGAGTCAGAATTTTGCTTCAGTAATGCAGCAAGAATCTGAAATGTCCTTGCTTGGTGAACTTACCTATTTTCTCAGTCTACAAGTTCAACAAAATAAAGATGGTATTTTCTTTCACAAACCAAATATCGCAAACAGATCTTGAAAAGGTACAGAATGGAAGATTCTAAACCTGTATGTACCCCAATGGTAACAGGATGTAGTCTTAGCTCAAATCATGAATCAGCAGCAGTACATTAACCAACTTACAAATCCATGATTGGCAGTCTGCTTTATTTAACGGGTACCTGACCTGACATCATGCATGAAGTAGGAATAGTTTTAAGATTCCAAGAAAATCCAAAGGAATCACACCTTTAGGTAGTCAAAAGAATTTTCAAATATCTTCAAGGAACTCAGTACTTTGGTTTATGGTATCCTAAAGATGCAAATCTTACTCTTCATGCACATACAGATGCAGATTGGGCAGGAAGTGTTGATAACAGAAAAAGCACTAGTGGTGGTGCATTCTATATGGGTTCTAGGTTAGCGTCTTGGTTCAGCAAGAAACAAAGTTCAATTGCTTTATCCACAGCTAAAGCAGAATATGTAGTCGCTGCATCTTACTGCACACAACTACTTTGGATGATGCAAACCTTGCAAGACATTCAGATCGCATATACTCCACCCATCTCCATTCTATGTGATAATACAATTTCCATTAGTATTTCAAAGAATCCAGTCATGCACTCCAAGACCAAGCACATACCCATAAAATACCATTTTCTACGTGAACAAGTGCTTGAACAAAATGTCAAATTGGAGTATGTTCCCTCCAAAGAACAAGTTGCTGATATATTCACTAAACCACTGCCCAGAGAAACATTTGAGTATCTCAGACAAAAGCTGGGAGTAGTTGCTACATCATCCTACTGTTCAATCTAATTTTTCAAAGAAAGGTTATTATACACGAGTTTCATGAAGTATATTCACGTATACACGCGGGTTTCTGTGGGTCAAGGAGCGTATATGTTTTTCAGACAAGAAAAATAGTGGGGCGGGCTCTAATATGGGTTCTCTGTCTGATATTGATGATTACAGTCTATTGATATGCTCTGTTCATTAATTTTTATATAAACTGACAAAGATGCCTTGATCATTGACTTGTTGACAATGCAAAGGTTTAGGGGGAGCATTATCCTTCACTCGCATTCTGCATTGTTGGCATTATGGTTGTTGAGTCGAGCTATGGCTTCAGATATTTATACTTTTGTTGCTTAAGTCATGTAAAAGTCTAGGGTGTGATATGTCCTCTCATACATTTGAATAAGTCCTATTGGACAAATGATGTAATTTTTATCCCCAGTTTGGATGGGATGGATGATGCAATTATATTTCTATCGTGTATAAAAAAATGGTATATCCCCACTTGGTTGGGTGGATGAGTCAAAATTGGTATATCCCCACTTGGTTGGGAGATGGATGTATGTATGCGTCATTGGTGATAGGAAGGTCATACTCACATAGTTGAGTTATAGAGTCATGTTATTCTTTTGGACAATATGTCTGTAGACTCTACTTATGCTCAGGGGGAGCATGGATGGTTTCAGTGCATCTCAGCATGTACAAAGGGGAGCTCAATCAGAAAATTCAACATGTACTCAGGGGGAGCATGAACAGCATAGGGGAGAGAATATCTTGGTCTGCCCTTTGCCCTTGATGTCAAAGGGGGAGAGTGTCCTGGTGTTGTTGTTGCCATCAAGTCCAAAGGGGGAGATTGTTGGCATTATGATATAGGTATCGTCCTTGATGGCAACACACTCAGATGAAAGTTCACAGTGTAGCAGGTCAACAACAAGGGATTACAGATCAGACTCCAAAGAATGAAGAAAGAGAGGTATATGCTGGTTCACTTTGACCAAGGTGTGTATACACGCGATTTAACAGAAAAAATGTAGCGTATAACATATACACACACTTTCACAGGAGGAAAAGCGCGTACATGTTGGAAAACCAAGTTTTTTGTCCAAGGTATTTGATCCAAGGTATTTTGGTCCAAGGTAATTGGTCCAAGGCACTTGGTCCGAGGTATTGACCCTAGGTATTGGGTCCAAGGTATTGGTCCTAAGTGGTTTTGGTCCAAGGTATTGAGAAATGCCTAAGAGTATATAAGGAGGAGAAGATCATTAGGCCAATATGTGCAAGCAATGATATTCTAAGGAATACTTTTATCTAAAGAATATATTATGTTGTAGGGTTATGTTTGGGACTGGATCTTAAATATTTATGTGCACCTTGAGTTCAACATTGGATCAGGAATCATGAGACTTGAAATGACTTATTCTTGAATGATCTAATATTGGTTGTGACTAGATCTGATGTTTTGCGCCTGTTATATTTGTTATCTATCATGATCTGGGTTTGTCTGAACTCTAGAATTGCAGCAAAGTTCTGAGTCAAAATTTGCAGATTTGTACGCAGGTTCGTCTCGACCAAAGCGTGTGTACATGTAGGTTTGACTCTTCCAAGAAGAATATACAAAAGAAAAGCTTCTATTTAGATTTGACTGATCTATCTGATCAAATTCTGTTGTTTTACTATTGTCTGCCAATGAAGTCCTCTGAGACCTGAAAGTAGAACTGTTGTATAAGGAAATTGAGTCTGTTTGATTGATTGATTGAAAAGGAAGGGTGATCCTTGCTGCTATTTGTTTTGAACTTTGTAATATGATAGTAGATCTTCATAATGTCACTAATTGGTACAGTCTGTGGTTTAGAAGTGTACGATTCATTATCTTTAGAGATATACGCAAGTTGGGTTAAAGGAAGTAGCGTGTACACGCAGGTTGGATTCAACCAAGTAGCGTATACACTCTAATGCATGATTTTTGAGGTTACAGCTGGTTTTGGATGATGATGCATGGTTCTGGGTTCAACACAGTGTTCTGGTGTCAGTGATCTGATTGTTCAGACTAACTGAATATTGGTTGATGCAGTTTAAGTTTAAAAGGCTTTGATGGGTCCAGTATGAAAATTTGATGAAACGTGGTCCCTACTAGAAGAGTGGAGTTTTCTGTAGGCTGGCACCTACATACTAGTAAACATATTGGCTAGTACAAGAGCTAGGGGGTTGTAGCTCCCTTCCAGTAGAAGATGGAAAACGAGAGAAGGTTGTAACCTTCTGCAAGTATAAGCATGTGTACTGGTATGAGTCTGCACCAGTACAAGATTGTAAATATATTTTCTTATTATTAAAAGAAGACAGGGGTGATAGCAGCAGGTGGTTTTTACCCACATTGGGTTTCCACCTTAAATTTTGGTGTTCATGTGTGGTGCTTATGTGTAATACTTTATTCTGCCTTTACTACACTATCTAATAAATCTCTAATATACTGGTTTAAGCTCAACACATGATAAACTGTCTAAATCACAAGTTCTCTGCATATACGCTGGTTTCTTTAAGCACAATCGCGTGTAGATGTTAGTTCACTTCACTAAGGTAGTGTATATAAATCTATTTGGGAAATAAAATTATTGATCTGATAATATTGATTCACCCCCTCTTAGTATTATTTCCAACAAGTGATAATGAAGGCAGTTCAGGGTTTTTTTTAAATTGTGAGCAACAAGTTCCTTTGGAGGTTGGCGCAGGACCATTGAAGTCAAATGGTCACCTGAAGGGAAACATTCAATACTTCAACTGTAATTTTTCTGAGAAGACATTTAATTGGGCAATGACTCAGAGACATGGTGCGATGGGAGTGGTGGAGGTGGCAAGTAGAGACAACAGTAAAGGGATGAGGGGAGGTGGTTTTCAGAGGGGGTAGGAGGCAGTATATGGTATAGGCTATGGGGTGTGAAATGCAGAGAGGATGCCATGTGGTGATGGGGCCTGGTAGAGAATACCACTTTTTTGGACCCCCCCCCCCCCAACCCCCCTGGCTGTAAAGCTAGGATGGAGAGGGGGGCCGAAAACAAATGAGTGTCGTTGATCCTAAAGAGTGGAGAATCCCAATGCTTTTGATTGCGGCCCCTTTAACCATTAACGACAAAAAAAATTTTGTCCATATGTGCCTTTTGATATTTTCTTTTGAAACTTAGGATAATACTTTGGATATAAAACATGTCATGAATATACATTATCCCTTTGTGCCTTTTTCTTTTACAATGTCATTGAGACTTAGGATAAAGGGAAAATAAATACACTTATAAAACCTGCAAACTATTTCTGCCTACCCTTTAACTAAGCTAATATTTTTATTTTTCTAAAGGGGTGCATTTAGACTAGAAAGCCATAATTATTTTCTTTTATGGAAAATCAAAAACTACTTAGATATTATCACTTATTTCTACTATTGATTCAGATTAAACAGTTGAACCAATGCCATTTCTACCTAACTACTAATTTACCAAGATTAAAATGTTTGGAAAATCTCTATTCTCTAATCTAATTTACAGAAATTCAAACATATTTAACCATGCTTATACTATATGATTAAACAAATAACTAGTCATTGTGGCATTTTAAACAAGCTACACAGAACCTTTCTTTATCAATCATGAAGAGAACTATCTATCCGTAGTGACATTTAAATTTGCAACACTTTTAGTATTATTTTCTTTTTGTTTTTATTTCTTTGATGGGGTTCTATCTTTTATTCTTTTTTCAGTTTTTTTTTTTGTTTTCCTTTTTTTTATATACCCTCTTTTCATTTTTATTCTATTTTTCTTTTTGGAAGTCATTTGCAGATTGACAATTATTTACAATATGAATTTCTAAGATAAAATACTCAATCACCTTGAGATCATATAAATTATAGGACCCTAACAGGAGGAAGATATTCAAAAATTGTATGTAGGGGTCACCATGCTATACAAAGTTGTCTAAATATTTGAAGAAGTGGATAGGTCAGTGAATTATGAAAGGTGTTGGTACAAATATCACAAGGATGCATGACATTTAATGGAGGTCTTTTGCCTGTGTAGTAGATGTTCTACGTGACAACATCTCTCGTAGCTCATGATGATCATTTGTGAATAACATCATGAGGTGGGGCACTTGTGGAAGGAATGTTCCACCTATCGATCTTCACTTCAATGGTTGGAAGAGGAACTGAGGGTCTTGTGTCAGTTTGTCACATTATTGTCCATGTATTTTGAAATTGAGGGAGGTATCGACAATTACGTCTATGGTGGACTTGCAAGAAAATGAAAAAATTATTACACTTCAACCTAGACTTGTTTGAGTGAATAGGTTGAGGGAAATGGGCCATCAAGAGGAAAAAACCCCTAGGCTCTTTCAAATTTGGACACTTGTTCATCAAATGGCTAGGTCCATTGCATAAGGTGCATGGATGGGTAGGTTTTGGCATGGTTGATTTTGGAAGCCTTGCCATCCTAGTGGAGATTTACATAGGGTGAGTGGTTGAATGGAAATGAGCACAAGGATGAACTGAGTGTGAAGCCTCTTTCTCAAAGACACAATAAATGGTATGAGACACATCATTTGTGACTATATTAGTAGGGAGCTATGGTGTCAACGTATTGGGATTATGGAGGGCCACCAATGCATGCTGACAACAAGGGAGATCACAAAAATGGTGTGTATAATGACCTTGTTGTGTGCAAATAACACGTGTGGTTCATGCATAACCCCTTACTACACAATGGGGTGAGCTTATCTCTCAAAGATGGAGGTGGTCCCATGGGTTCCTTTGGCACGCAAAGGAGAGATTTCAATTCTTCCAATGTTGGACATTGGGTGGTGATCTAAATGGATCCAGAAAAACCTCTAAGTCTTCAAAAATCACTTAAAAGATCAAAACTATCGCATAAGGAAAACCCATGAAAAGTCAGATTACACTATCGGGAGGAAAAAACACTAAGAAAACAGTGGAAAACAAGCTTATCAGCAGTCAAAGGAATGATGCACAGGAGCCGTCGGATCTGGCCGATCAACGGTCTAGATCAGATCGGTAAAGGCTATTGGAGGCTATCGGAGGCAACTATATGGGAAGCATGATAGTGAGCGGTGCGATCAAACGAGAGTCGTTAACCTATGTGCGCAGATCAATGGTCCAGATTCAATCACGCTATCGCATCGCTGATATATATATATATATATATATATATATATATATATATATATATATATATATATATATATATATATATATATATAGATATAGATATAGATATATACATATACATATACATATAGATATATATATATATATATATGTATATATATATCATATCTATATCTATATCTATATATATATATATATATATATATATATATATATATATATATATATATATATATACATATATATATATATACATATGGACTTAACCACGGCTTGGGAGGATCAGCAACATGTGATTGTGATATTGCAATATCGCATCAGAGCTATGCATAGGAGCAGGGCCGATTATGACTAAGACTACGATAGACCAAACTCGATAAAAATATAAACACTATTTCATAAGATTTGGGATCCGTAAAATGGCATTTTTTTATGTATTTTCATTTATTTCATTTATTAAACGAAATACAAGGGGAGCACCAATGTGATGAAAAGTGGACCCGAAAGGGTTGGGGAATGAAAATGAATAATATTTCAAATCCACCCAAAGCCATTTTTATGGGATTTTTCAGTGCTTTAACGTATTTTCCAAATATAAAGGAAATCCACAAAACAAGTGGGATTTCGGGAGGAACAAAGCGATAAGTGGTTTGGGCCGGGCTCTGCACTAGCACATACATTGGCTGCCACGAGTCTAGGTCGAGGAGAGAGAAAACCACCCTCATCAAGTGGTTAACCTTCATATGGAAGGGACGCCTGAAATGGACCATAGCCGTTGGATCTAGATCTCACAGATCAATGGTGGAGATGTGATATCGCCACAAAGGCAGACCCGATAGGAGTTATAAAGTGGATTCATAATAGTTCAAATCTGATGAATAATGTTTTGGAGGATTTTCTGTGTTTTTGCAGCGTTTCTCTGTGTTAACCAAAAATGACCAATTTTGGGATTTCAAAGGCCCAATGACCCATTCCGTTACAGCATAGGTGGCCACCATCCCTGAAAGAATTTAGCAATGATTGCTAACGCTTAGAGGGGGATCTGAGCGGACAGCAGTCGGGAAGCCAAAGATCCCAAGAAGGAGAATGAACAAACGGCACAGATTGGCTTTAAAAGCCACAAACCGATAGAAACAATAGCAAGCAGTAGTGTAGGCAGTGCTGAGACAGAGCAACAGAGACAGAGAGTCAGTAAGGAGAGTCTATGTACTCAGAAGAGACTTGGGGGGTCCAAGTAAAGCCTTATTATTTTGTATCTATTGTGTGAGGCTCAAATTGAACTCACTATTGTAAAACTCTGTTTTAAAGACATAATAGAGAGGTCACCACTGAAGGCTGGACCAGGAGATGTAGCCCAAGAGTGTTGGGTGAACTCCTTATTAAACTTGTTGTGTCTATGTGTGATGTCTATTATGTTTCTTTTACTGCTTCATTGTCTATGTATTTTGCAATGTTATTGATCCATTACACAAAGTAACATAGGCATATCCATGCACATGAGTTTGTAATTCCTTAATCATTGTCTTAGATCTCTTTTTAGATCAAGTGGTATGGGAGCTTTAGGTTGATAAGGTTAGACAAGCTTGTGCTGGATTGGTGAATGATAACTAGGTCAAAGCTCAAATTAGGAGAAGGAGAACTAGTTGAGACTAACCCAAAATTAGGAAGAGTCTATCCTAGGAGGAAAATGGCAGAAGAAACTCCCTTGGAATTAGACTCTTAGTTCATGGATAGTTTCATGACCATGAGAGCCATGGTAGAAGAGATGTATCGAGATATTAAGAAAGGTCAAAGTGAAGATACTTCAACCTCCAAACAAGACAAAGGAATGGAGGAACCTCTTCTAGATGGTTATTCAGAAGGCAAAGGAAAAGGAAAAGAGCATCCTCTATCAACACTTCCTTCTAGCCCTTTGATTAAATTAGATATAAAATTTGATTTGCCAATATATGATGGAGAATTAAATGCAGAAAAGCTAGATAACTGGATTAGACAAATTGATGTATATTGTAGGGTGCAGAACATCGATTCAGAAAGGAGAAAGATCCAGCTGGCCAGCCTTCACCTTGGAGTAACTACCCTAGTGTGGTGGGAAGGCAGGACCCAAGCTTATTTGAAGAAGCATGGTAAAATTGTTTCTACCTGGAGTGAAATTTTTTCTGCCATTAAAAAACAGTTCTATCCACTAGCTTATATGCAGCAAGCCATGATGAGTTGACAAAATATTTGCCAAGTAAAGGGGAAAAGTTTACAAAGCTATACCCAGGAATTTAGAAAAAGAGCTTTAATTCTATGCATTTCTCTAGACTCACCTAAAACTTTGTTGAAGTATATAGGTGGTCTTCCTAGTTATTTGAGGCACACCATTCTCATGTTTAACCCTACTAGCATAGATGAGGTATCTGTTCAGGCTACACATCTAGAGGCTAGAGGCAAGAATGTGAACCCAGAGATTGGGGGATCATCAAAACCCACTACAAGCAAGAATAAGGAAAAGAGGAAGCAGAAATGGAAAGAGAGGAAGACAAACGCTGTATATAAAGACAAACCTTCATGCACTCACTGCAAGAAGGGTGGACATGATGATGAACATTGCTAGTCTTTGCATCCAGAGCTGAAACCCAAGAAGTTTGATGGCGAGAAGAAGAAGACTATTGCTGCTATTCAGAAATATTTGGAGTCAGACTCAGGTGATGAAAGAAAAGTCACAGCCACAGGTATAAAAGGTAAAAATTCTGAAGCATCTACTAGTAATTCTGCACAAACTATTGATAATGAAGAAAATGAGAGGAAAAGACATGAGCCTTTTCATATTAGAGTTATTTCCAAGCATCAAAAGGTTGATACTTTATTTCATAGTGGTTCACAAGTAAACTTGATTTCTGAAGCAATTGTAAAGAAGTTGGGACTACTAACCACACCTCACAAGAAGCCATATTCATTAGGTTGGGTATGTGATAAAGCAAAGCTACAAGTGACTAGACAATGTAAACTTAGGTTTCCATTTGGGTCAAAATTTGTAGATGAGGTTGAGTTAGATATATTTCCCTTGGATATATGTGGTATTGTTCTAGGAAGTCCTTAGTTGTATGATAGAAAAGACATTTTCTATAGAGCTGAAAATAAGTATCAACTCACAAAAGATGGAATAGAATATATTGTAGGAGCTCATCAACTCAAAAATAACTACACTCTCATTAACTCAGGGCAGATGAAAAGAATTGTAAATTCATGCAAGCAATTTTTACTAATGGTTGTAAAGGAAAAAACCCCTGATAAAACCAATGTATTTGAGGGCTGTGATGCTAAATAGAAAGATGATTTATAAAAAGTTGTTTCATAATATGATATATTATTTCAAGAACCTAAAGGTCTGCCACCCAAGAGGGAAATCGTACATCATATTCATTTGCAACAAGATGCTCCATTACCTAACATCGGAATGTATAGGTTATCCGCTTTAGAGAATGCAAAAATCAAGAAGCAGGTACAGGAGCTACTCGAGAAAGGGTTCATAAGACCAAGCACATCACCATGCAGATCTCCAATCATGTTAGTGAGAAAGAAAGATGGTTCGTGGAGGATGTGCATTGATTACAGAGCACTGAATAAAATAACGATCAAGAATCGTTATCCTCTTCCTTTCATTGATGATCTACTAGATTAGCTTAAAGAAGTTGTTTACTTTTCCATGTTAGCCTTGCGTAGTGGTTACCTTCAGGTCAGAGTAGCAGAACAAGATGCATGGAAGATTTCTTTTAAAACAAAGAAAGGGCTTTATGAATGGCTAGTCATGCCTTTTGGATTAACTAATGCTCCTGCCACTTTCATGAGAGTAATGAATGATGTACTCAAGCATTTTATTGATTATTTTGTAATTGTATATTTAAATGACATTCTTGTTTTCAGTAAAACATGAGAATAACATTTGAAGCATGTAAAGCAGACTCTAGATGTTTTGAAAAAATAAAATCTCTATGTGAAGTTATCAAAATGTGAATTTGGAAAAACATATTTAGATTATTTGGGTCATATTGTAGGGGGTGGTGAATTGAAGATAGATCCCTCTAAGGTCAAAGTCATTATGAACTGGCCTAAACCCAAATCTACTACAGAAGTTAGGAGCTTCCTAGGGGCAACACAATATTGGAGAAAGTTTATTGCTAACTTTTCCTTGATTGAAGCTCCCTTACATGCTTTGAAAGGATTGAACAAGGTGTTTCAGTGGGGAGGCAAATAGCAGAAAGCCTTCGACACCTTGAAAGAAAAAGTTAGTACAACACCAGTACTAGCATTGCCAGATCTTCAAAGACCATTTGAAATTGAAACAGATGCTAGTGACTATGCCATGGGAGCATTGTTTATGCAACACGGTAAACCCATATGTTATCATTCTGAGACATTTAATTCTACAGTAGTTAATTGTCCCACATATGATAAATAATTGTATGCATTAGTACAAAGTGTGAAAAAATGGAAACATTACCTATTGGGCAAAGAAACAATTATACATGCTCATCATCAACCACTTCAATATTTGCACTCACAAACTAAATTGCGGCAATCAAGACACTATAGGTGGATGGGGTTTCTACAATAGTTTCATCTCGTCATCAAATATAAGAAAGGCATACACAATAAGATTGCAGATATGTTGTCCAGACCAATCATAAATGCATCTACGATACTTAAGCATAATTCAGTACTGCATGAAAGCTACATTGAACAATATGCTCAAGATGTAGATTTCAAAGATGAATATGCAACTTTAAGTCATGGAAAACAAGTAGAAGAATTGGATTATCATGTTAAGGATGTACTCTTGTATCATTTGGGAAAGTTATGCATTCCTCAAATTGAAAGAGTTAACATAATCCGAGAAGCACACACTTCTCTAATATCAGGTAATTTTGGTGTAAGTAAAATAGTTGCACAAATATTTTGTTATTGGCCAAGAATGCCTGAAACAGTTTCTAGATATATTAAGGGGTGTACCATGTGTGCTAAAAGAAAGCCCAACAATACAAAACTAGGCTTGTACACTCCACTCCTAGTTCCTTCTCATCCTTGGGAAAGTGTTTCCATGGACTTTGTTGGGGGACTGCCAAAATCTAGAAAAGGTCATGACTATTTATATGTTATTGTGGACAGTTTCAACAAAAATGTGTATTTTAATACCTTGTAACAAACAGATTACAGCTGAACAAAAAGTGAAGTTGTTCTTTTAGCATGTCTAGGTGCATTTTGGGTTACCCACTTCCATAGTATCTAATCGAGATTCCCGATTTGTTGGGAAGTTTTGGTCAATTCTGTGGGAATTGATGGACACCAGACTGAAGAAGAGCACAACATTTCCTCCACAAACAGATGGCCAAATAGAGGTGGTCAACAGGACAGTGATCCAATTGCTCAGAGGCTATTGCAGCAAGCATCCCAAGCTTTGGGATGAACATTTATGTTATGTGCAACATGCTTACAACCATGTTAAACATTCTTCTACACAACGATCTCCTTTTGAGACCTATTTTTGGTTTACACCAAGGTCTCCCTTGGAGTTTTTCTTTGGAAAAGACATAGCATTTGATGGACATGGTGATGTGGACAAAGCAACCAATTTCATTGAAAAGATCCAAGAAATTCACCAGGAAGTGCAGGAACAACTGGAAAGGAGCCAGGCCAAGTACAAGGCAAGGAATGATAAGCATCAAATTGAGCATAGCTTCCAAGTTGGTGATCAAGTTTGGCTGTACATCAGCAAAGACAGAATTCAAGGTGAAGGGAAGAAGTTGAAGCCAATAAGGTATGGACCTTTTAAGATACTTGAGAAAATTGGTGAGAATTCTCTTTGCCTTGATTTACTAACTTACATGCACATCTATTCAGTAGTTAATGCAGAGAACTTGAGACTATTTGAACCTTCATTGATTGAATATCCCGAAGAGCAAAGTCAACTGCCTTCTACTGATGATCTGTTGCCTGAATATCTCAATGAGTTGTAGGAAGATACAGTTCTGGACAAGAAGGTGAGAACTACACATAGTGGGGATGTTGAGTACTTGAGATTTGGACACAAAGGTTCAAAGCCAAGTAGTGAAAGATGGATAGAGATTGGGAAAGTGAGGAAGTTGTATCCTCACTTGATTGATGCTTTAAAAAAAAATTGGTGGTCCAAAAGCCTTTTTTAGTGGAAAGGCGTGATCTAAATGGATCCATAAAAACCTCTATGTCTTCAAAAATCGCTTAAAAGATCAAAACTATCGCATAAGGAAAACCCATGGAAAAGTCGGATTACACTATCGGGAGGCAAAAACACCAAGAAAATAGTGGAAAACCGGCTTAGCAGTGGTCAAAGGAATGATGCACAGGAGCCATCGGATCTGGCTGATCAATGGTCCAGATCCAATCGGCAAAGGTTATCAGAGGCTATCGGAGGCGGCTATATGGGAAACGCGATAGCGGGCAGCGCGATCAAATGAGAGTTGTTGATATATGCGCGCAGATCAATGATCCAAAGTCAATCGCGCTATCACATCACTATATATATATATATATATATATATATATATATATATATATACACATATGGACTTAACCACAACCCGAGAGGATCAGCAACATACAATTGCGATATCGCAATATCACATCAAAGCTATGCATAGGAGAAGGGCCGATTATGACTAAGACTGTGATAGACTGGACCCGATAAAAATATAAATGCTATTTCATTAGATTTGATATCTATCAAATGGCATTTTTTTATGTATTTTCATGTATTTGGTTTATTAAATGAAATACAAGGGGAGCACCGATGCGATGAAAAGTGGACCCAAAAGGGTTGGGGAATAAAAATGAATGATATTTCAAATCCGCCCAAAGCCATTTTTACAAGTTTTTTCAGTGTTTTAATGTATTTTCCAAATGTAAAGGAAATACACGAAACAAGTGGATTTTGGGAGGAACAAAGCGATAAGTGGTTTGGGCCAGGCTCTGCCTGAGCCCATACATTGGTTTCCACGTGTCTAGGCCGGGAGAGAGAAAACCACCCTCATCAGGCGATTAACCTCTATACGGAAGGGACGCCCAAAATGGACCACAACCATTGGATCTGGATCTCCTAGATCAACGGTGAAGATGTGATATCACCACAAAGGAAAAGTCGATAGTAGTTATAAAGTGGATTCATAATAAGTCAAATCCAATGAACAGTGTTTTGGAGGATTTTCCATGTTTTTGTAGCGTTTCTCCGTGTTAATAGAAAACAACCAATTTCAGGATTTCAAAGGTCCAATGACCCATTCTGTTATAGTACAGGTGGCCACCATCCTTGAAAGCATTTAGTAATGATTGCTAATTCTCAGAGGGGAATCTGAGCAGACAGAAGTTAGGAAGCCAGAGAGCCCAAGAAGGAGAATGAACAAACAGTGCAGATTGGCTTTAGAAGCCATAGACCGAAAAAAACAAAGGCAAGTAGTAGTGTAGGTAGTGTTGAGATTGAGCAACAGAGACAGAGAGTCAGTAAGGAGAGTCTGTGTACTTAGAAGAGACTTGGGGGCTCCATGTAAAGCCTTATTGTTTTGTATCTATTGTGTGAGGCTCAAATTGAGCTCACTGTTGTAAAACTCTATTTTGAAGACATAATAGAGAGGTCACCACTGAAGGCTGGACCAGGAGATGTAGCCTAGGAGTGTTGGGTGAACTCCTTATTAAACTTATTGTCTTTATTTGTGTTGTCTATTATGTTTCTTTTACTACTTCATTGTCTATGTATTTCGCAATCTTAACGATCCATTGCACAAAGTAACATAGGCATATCCATGCACATGAGTCTGTAATACCTTAATCATTGTCTTAGATCTTTTTAAGATCAGTTGGTAGGGTGCCCCATTACATTACATAATGCACATGGGGGAGGCAACCTAGGAGAAGGGTTAGCTAGGGTATAAACCTTATTACCTTTCTATTTATCCATCTTGGCAACACCTACTAGTGTCAATGTAGGTATGACTACTTGGTGTGTAGTTTCTTGAGGATTGTTCAAAGGAATCACTCTCATTGAAGTAATAATTGAGCTTGCTGATATGGCCTAGGGGGCTAAGTACCATACGGGTATTGCAAGATCTATGTTTGACAATTTGAGATTTTCCATGAATTAGTGCAAGACAAATCCAAGTGGAGGGTATAAGAAAGATGTTTGGTTTATTGAGTAAGGTAAGAAGGGTCATTCATTAGTTATGACGTTGGGGATTTCTGGTGGAGGTTGAGGGTTTTGGGATTGGACGGTGTTTGATGAAATCATCATGCATACTAGTTATGTGGAAACTATTATGACTATTGGTGGATCTCCTATATATGTGCCAAGGAATGGTGATGCTTTAAAAAATCATAGACCAACTTTGGTTAGGGATGGGACCAAATCATTCTAAGACCCAAAAAAGGGTAACACACCATCAGGAGATGGGGAAGATTGCATCATGTAATGCATTAATTGGTCAACGATGATGATTTTCCCGTTGTGTGGGAACATCATGGTGCAAAATAATGTTGATGCTATTTCTTTCATGGCATACATATAGCTACATCCCAACAAGATTTTATAATCTACTTGAGCGTCGAAGACCTTGATATCTATGTGAATGATTTTGTTGGCAAGCTCTACTAGAACATTCTAAAAAATTCCTATGGGTTCCAATGGGAATTCATTGTATTTTGTTAATGTGATAAGGGAATCAGTGAGCTCGGGAGATCCTAGCTTTTTCCAAACATAATTGGATATGATAAAAGTGGATTCCACCTTATCAAAAATGCATCAATGGATGGTGATATTCCATATGGTGACCAGAATGTGAAAAGAAATTATCGATGGTAGTCATGATTCTGAGTTGTTCAAATCAAATGCTATTAATTGTGACTTGGATGAGTCAACAACACCTAATGTGGAAAGTATGGATTTCCACCGAGTTGGGCAAGTATAAAGGACCTCTAATACCGACATGGATGAAGGTGATTGCACTAGGTCATCAAAAATCTTGTAGTTATAAGCTGCCTTTGAATTATGAGTAGCATGACACAGTGACACTTAGACCATATTTGGGATTGGTTCAATAGGGGTTCATGGTATTGGTTGATGTTGAAGGATTTGTTTTTGTAGTTTTGATCTTTTCAAATGCCTATTTTTGGGAAGGGAAAAAAGGTTGCATGAAATTATCCCCTTCATTTTGCTAAGCTAGGGGGTTAGTTCATTGAGGTGTTGGGAAATGATAATAAGGATTCCCTTGAGATGGGTTGGTGTAAGTGGTTTGGGAGTCTGAAACTGTCTCTACAGTACATGAAGGGTATTGGTTACCTTGCATGGGAAGAAACTAGTTACCCTGCATGGGAGGGTTCTGAGAGAGCATAAGTTGATTGGGGTAGTAATTAGTGTTAGATGGGGTTGGTGATGTAGGTGTCCCACCAAATGATTGGAAGTGACATTGTGAGTCATACACATTTCCAGTATGTTGTTATGTACTTCCAGTTTGACTTAGGGTAATGTTTCCAATTAAACTGTCAGCGACATTTGATTTTACCAGTTTAACTTGTCCAAATAATTTTTAGTAGGGAGCATTGAGTACAGAATAAATATACCATGACTATGTGTAGATAGACTCAAATTGTTCAGTTTTATTGATGGCCTATTCCTCTATTTGTGGCATAGTTGTGGCCACATATTTTGATATTGATGGAAAAATATATTTCAAAAAGAAATATAGGTAGAGGTCTTATGTTTCATTCACCTTACAAAGGATACAATGCTTTTTCCCCTCAAGTACATGGTATGAGATGTATGTGGAAGTCATTTGAAAAAAGTGTGTTAATAGATCTAGCCTTGTGTCATGATGAACTAGGAGCTAGAACAAAGTGAGGAATGATTTAAATAAAGAGTCAAATGCTCCATGGGAACGAGAAACCTCACTTACATACCATTTTGTTACAAGATCAGTGAGGGTATGATGAAAAAGTCTCATTAAAATTTAGTTCTTTATGATGATATTGGATGAGCACCATAAATGAAAATTCATAATGTGGTTGGTGGGATCCTCCCCTATTTTCCTTCAAACTTAGGGATGTCTATGTATGAAATTTTGAGGGGGTGAATCAATATTTTGTGCCCAATTTAAAATTACTTAACATATGCCTTCATTTCAAATTTATATTGAACCATTATATCATTAATAGAAAATAATTTTATAGATGAGAGCTTATCTAGTAAACCATGAGAAAAATTAAGAATAAAAACATGCAAACCATAAACCACATCAACACATCAATCACATATAGACACTATATTTGAGGTGGAAACCCAATGTGGGAGAAAACCACCTCAACTTTTTGTTTGTCTTCTTATTTTATTATAAAGAAAATATTCTTACATTTTGTACTAGCACAGACTCTTTCTAGCATGTAAGCTCCTACCTACAGGAGGCTACGACCTCCACAAGTTCTCCAGCTCCTACTAGAAGGAAGCTACTACTCCCTATTAAGTTTACTGTCTCCTACCAGAAGGAAGGTCATACTCCCTTACTGAAGGCTCCAATCCTCAGCAACTCTATGGACCACTTTTCATATTTTTCATACTTGATCCACCCGTCTCAATCAATGATTAAATACACATAGACCACCTTTCATCAATTTTCAAAATGGACACACACCTAACAATACATTCAAGCCAAATACCAAGATACCAAACTAAATACCAATATTGAAAGCCAATATACCAATCATTGAATACCAATTACAACATTGAAACTAACCAATACCAAGCCAAATCAAAACAATCATGTCAATTGTCAAGTCAAATCTTGTCAAGAACCATGTTAAACCCTGGTTTTCATTCATCATATCCAATGTCATAAGAAACTTGTTACAATCCATGTTGTATGGCAAGCCAAGACAATACTCATAAAGCAAATAAAATCATTTTTTAATCATCATTTCCAGAAACCAACCAAGTCACAACTCTCTCAAATATCATCCACAATCGACCAAGTCCCAATTTGTCAAGCCAACATATAAAAATTTGCACCAAGCCAATATCACTGTCAAGCAGCAACTTCATCAAATTACCAGGAAATTTAAGGAAAGAACAAGAATCAACATAACATTTCTTTCATTGTGTCTCATCAAATTCATAAGGATCAAACATAAATATCAACACAACTAGATTTTCCATACTTAGTCACTATCTGTAAAACCCTACCCCATATTTTTCCTCTTTTACAAGATCTCCAACGTAAAAATGAGCTGAGAGTTACTATGCATGACCCAATAACCAAGTTCCAGTTATGGAAGTGGGTTATACCATACTAAAACTCACTACAACTTCCCAAGGACACCAGACCACCCAGATGTCAGACAACATCCACTAATAATCTTACCCTGAGTTGGAACTATCTTTTCACTTAACCTCACATCCCAACCGCATGCATGCCAAGTTGTGCATGCAACCATAAGGTTCCATTCATATGCACAATCCTTCCACCATGTGACTACACTTGAGATTTCTTTGTTAATAGACTACGACCACAAAATCAATGCCGCATTTTTAGGGCTATCCTACAGGCCACTACCCAAAACTCTCTAGAATCAAATCTAAGTTAACCACAAGTATGCATAACCTAAACTTAGGCTCATACCTTTTCCAATAATTCTAGTCACATGATAAACATTTGGACAAACATATCAGAAACATAGTACTTACAGGTCATGAATTCATATTTGCACATTATTTCCTTAGTTTCATCAAAGAGTCATCAAGAAGGTTCATTTCCCTCTAAATCTAGTTGCAACAACAATTTTTATCTCATACATTCATATAACCATTCAATAACTTATCAAATCATGAACAAGTTCCATAACAATATCACATCATTTAACCATGCCTGTAACCAACATTCAACCAAAATAAAACCATGACAAACCAATCATAAAATAAACATAATAACTAATACATGTGATCATTGATCTCAATAACAAATAAAGCCAACCAAGTTAGGTACTTCCACATACCACCATACCATAGATTAGTTCGAACCAAAGCTATGTTTCAGCTAATCACCCCATTCCATATTCCAAGAATGAATGTGGGATCACATGGGATAAACCAAAACAAAACTAATAAGGGATTATAGAGGTTAAATCACCTCAACCCTCCACTACAATGATTTCACCTAAGTCGGTCCAGAAATCACCAAAACCAAAACCATCTTGGATGTGTCTAACTTTTTAACCATACCCAGAGGAATTTTCCTGGCTCCACCCATCCATCAAGAGTTCTAGTAGAATTCCCATCTCCACCCTCGGCTGTTGGGAATTTTCCTAAGACCACCTCACCAGGATCTAAAATCTATAGGCCATCCAAAGCTTAAGAAAAATAGGGAACCCCCTACATCATGGTTATCTAGGAAATGGAAAGGAAAGGATGACGCCTCTGACAATCTAGGAAAATCCCATGCCAATGACAAAAAGGTAACTAATAACCAAATGCATGTACCATGCATTCAAATCTCAACAAGGAAATCACACATGCAATATGTTCCCTGCAATGTTATCTTGTTGTAGCTACTTTTCCAACCTCCTTCTTCACTGACTTGATTTCCTTTGCTTTCTTTCTTGCCTCTGACTAATCGCTCTCCCTCTCCAAACCCAAGTGAGAATTCCTCAATGCCCAAGTGAATGCTAGAATGCTCTAAGAGTAACCAAGATGTTATCAAGAGTAACTAAGAGTGACTGAGAGAGGCATAGATTGTTCTCCCTCTCCTTTTGTTTCATTTTACTTTTGTTTTTCCTTCATTTTCCTTTGCATGCATATTCTTGTGTCTTCATCTTCCTTTTCTCCTATTTTCCCTTATTTCTTGTATTAAATTTCCATGTATTGCCTTTCTTCCAATGCCAATTTCCATAGCCAATAATAAACCACAAGTGATTCCCACTATAATGTTTTTCCCCTCATTCAACTTGAAATATGTGTGTCATGACCTTGGTATTATTTTTTTACATGGAAAATCAACTTGAGTATATTACAAACCCCTCCCCCTTGGGGGAACACTGTCCTTTGTGTTCTACAACACTTATGACCAACAAAACATATTGGTTATTGGATCTATATAAATACATCTCGATGTAGTATTTACAATGACAACTCTTGAAAAAATGACAAACATACCACTTATTGGAGCTTTATAACACAACTCATTCCGGTATTTACAATGACATACATATATATACATATTCCAAAATCTCATTTCCTTCAACTAGCAAATAAAGAAGGATATAATGCCCACATCTAATCAGCCATCTCCCATGTGGCTTCATCAAGCCCAAAGTGCTAACACTACACTTTAGCTTTATTTATTGCTTGGTTCCAGAGCATGAGCTATTTACAGTACAATATGCACTGGGGCTTTGGCTAGAACTCTCCCTTTAGTTCCACTTGCAATATAGACCAATCAATCACATGATTAACATCCTATACATATCTCTTAAGCAATGAAACATGGAAAACATCATGTACTTCATTGATGAAGGTAGTGCAAGTCTGTAGGCCACTGGTCCAATCCTCTCAAGGATCTCAAAAGGCCCACAATACCTAGGTTCCAACCTGGCACATGACCCAATCCTCAAGGATATCCTCTTGGGCTTGATGCACAAATAAACATTCTTCCCAACCTGAAACTCCTTGAATGCTCTGTGTTGATCCACATAACTCTTCTGCCTATCTTTCATTACCTTTAAATTCCTTTTAATAACCTACATCTCCTACTCCATCTCTACTAACATATCTAATGCAATCAACACCCTATTCACTAGACCACTCCAACTAATAGGAGTAGCCTCAAATCGACTCATCTTCAATGATTCTTGATACCCATTGTTGTAGGCAAACTCCACCAGTGGAAGATACACCCCCCAAATCCTTTTCTGAGTATGAAATACATCCTGAACATATCCTCAAGGATCATGTTAACCCTCTCTGTATGTCCATTTTTCTACAGATGAAAAGTTGTACTGAAGGCTAACTCTGTCCCCAAGCTTGCAAACAACTCCTTCCAAAACCTCAAAGTTAACTTGGCATCTCTGTCTAATATAATCCTCTTGGGAACTCCATGCAACCTCACTATCTCCCTAATGAAGATCTGGGCCACTTCACTAGCTAAATTAGTAGACTTCATTGCAATGAAGTGAGCTACCTTGCTTAACCTGTCAACCACAACCATGTTTGAATCATCTTGCCTTGATGTCCTAGGAAATCCTATAATGAAGTCCATGGAAATGACCTCCCATTTCCATTCTGGAACCAAAATAGGCTGCAAAACTAACTCGATGCTTGCATTCAACTTTCACCTTCTGATAGTCCAAGAACCTTGCAACAAACTTAGCCACCTCTTTGTTCAAATTTGGCCAATAGTAGAACTTCTTAATCATTTTCAAAGTCTTGTAATATCCTAGGTGGCTTGAATACAACTTGAAATGAAAGTATCTCATGATAGGATTCTTCAACTCGCTGCTATCTAGAAAATAAATCCTTCTCTTGAATCTATCCAAGACATACGTTGTGAGGTGATACTCCTTATCCCTATCACCTTCACCTACTACTGTAATATCTTCTTTAGTTGCTAATAATTCTCATCATGATGCCCTGCATGTAAGACCTACTCTTGTAAATTTTTCCCATAAGAGCTCACAACTAAAACATGATTCACCTGCACTCTCCTATTGAGAGCATTGGTAACCCAATTCTCCTTGCCTTTAATGTACCAGATCTCAAATTAAAATTCACTGAGAGTAGACAACCATCTAGATTGCCTTGCATTCAAATTGGATTGGTAAAACAATTATCTCAATCCACTATGACCAATCATCAAGGTGAACCTTCTTCCAAGAAGATAATGTCTCCACATATTCAATGTGTAAATGATAAATTCCAACTATATTGGAATTTCTAAGTCTAACCCATTAGAGACCCTTCATGTACTTTCTGATTTATTCCTACCTACTTTTTCTGTTAATTAAATAATTATTTACCATGTAAATATTGTAAATAAATACAAGTGCATGCTCAACACATTACAAATCATAAACTGAAGGAAATCGAAACAAGCACACAAGTGACACCGTTGTTTTTGGACTAATGTCCCCGGAAAAACCCAATGCGGGAAAACAAGTGCAGCTATATGAGGGTTTGATTTATTAAGCAGTTTCAGAATACAATCTGGGTGCAAATTTAGCTCACCCAATAGAGAAAAATATTGGCAGTAGTACCTCTCTACTCGAAAGCAGATATTTCGGCTGAAACCCTGGATAAACACTCTGGCAGATCCACAGCTCCAATCTGCTCCATGCAACCCCAGCGTCAGCCTCTCTCTAGCCCAACGTTAGCCCAGCGTCACTCTAGCTTGGCCTACGTTAGCCTCTAGAGGCATTGCGTCAGTCCGCAAGCCCTCTATGTCACCCACGGTGGCCCTCTGAGGCACTGCGCAGCTCTTAGCTGCCTTTGCGTGAGTCCTAGTTGGCTCTATGTGAACCCTTGGCTACCTCTAGGTCCCTCTCTTCGGCTACTGTGCTGATCCTCTTAGTGCTATCTCTGCCTCTCTGCTTTTGTATTCACTGCCCCTTAGCTGAAACTCTGATCACTCTCTCAAATTTCTCAGCAAACCTAGCCCCAGAAATTTGAAATATTGATCTCTTGGTGTGTTCTCCAAGTGACCCTCAAGCCTCCTCTTATACTTTTATTGTTGACAAATCAACTGCCGAGATTAAGTCCCTAATCAAATGCTAAGATTAGATCTCGCTTGATCCATGACTTTTGGACCATTCTAACACATTTTTATATTAATTCACATTAATATTTTATTTTCCCTAAGTTTAGACTTAGGGACTCCATTAAAAATATTAATTATTTTAATATCTCCCAAACTGTTCAGATTTTACCCAAACCCTTTTTGGGTATTAGAGAACTCAATGCCTTAACCTCTCCACCAAATTTTTTGGCTAGAGCACATCTGATACTACCCAAAATCAAGACTCCCTCTTAGCGAGGACTATGCTCTAGAAATACTCCTCCCTAAGTATCACTCTAATGATCTGGCATCAGTCCCTGTGCTGATGCTAGGCCTACTGCCCATCATCTACATTGTTGCATCCTATAATTCTAGCCATGAGTCACATAAATCTGCTCATGCTCAATCTACTTCCTTGATTCATAGCAAGCCACTTGTCCTTCCTACAACAATACTCCACCAAGTCCTTCCTTACATGCATCTATACAAACCACAAACTCCTTATCAGGATTTTCAATCTTGAAAATTGGAGCATTGGTAAGAAAATGCTTCAATTGATCAAAGCTAGTTGGACACTCAACAATCCATTCAAAATTCTTCCCCTTCCTCTACAAGGATTTGATAATATAGAAAATCTTAGATAAGTTCCTTTTGAACCTCCTATAATAACCTTCTAATCCCATGAATGATCTGAAATCATCCACATTCTTTGGAGTTGGCCACTCCATGATAGCCTTAATCTTTACCAGATCCACTATTATCCCTTCCTTCGAAAAAACATGTCCCAAGTATTGAATCTAAATTTGAAAGAATCTACAATTGTTGAGCTTGGACTAGAATTGATGCTCTCTCAACATGCTCAATACTGATGCTAGGTACTTTGCATGCTCCTCCTCATTCTTCAAATATACCAATATATCATCAATAAATACTATCACAAACTTATCTAGGTAAGGGTGCAACACATTGGTCATCAAACACATGAAGGTGGCTAGAGCAGTGGTAAGAACAAAAGGAACCACCACAAACACATAGTGCCAATACCTTGTACGAAACTCGATCTTGTAGATTTATTATTCTTTGATGTGCACCAGATGATATCCTGATCTCATATCAATCTTTGAAAGTACTGCTGCTCCCTTCAGCTAATGAAAAAAATCATCAATATGTGGCAATGGATACATGTTCTTGATATCCATCTTGTTCAGCCTTGTGTAATTAATGCACAATCTAAGAGTATCATCCTTCTTCCTTAAAAACAACACTGGTGCACCCCAAGGAGACACACTTGGCCTTATGTATCCCTTACCAAGCATCTCTTTAAGTTGCAACTGTAATTCCACCAACTCTAGAGTGCTCATTCCATAAGGTGACTTATATGCTAGTGTTACTCCTGACATTAAATCAATAGAAAAATCCACCTCTCTATGCAGACGAAGCTCTTGAATATATGTAGGAAACACATCTTGAAACTAATGTAAGAGAGGATACCTCCTCAATACTTCATCATCCTCATCTGTGTTTCCTTTGTCACTAGAACCATGAACTGCAAACAATAAACATCCTTTCCTGCGGTTGTTCTTAGCTTGCATATTTGTAATCATTCTCAGTGATGTAGGATTCTTTTTTCCTTGCAAGGCTCTCTTTTCTTCATCATCATCCAGGTATTCAATGGCCTTGTCATAGCAATCTACCTTAGTCCTATGAATGAACAACTAATTCATGCCCAAAAGCATGTTATATGAACCAAAAGGAAGCACATTTAGATGTGCTAATGTTCCATTAATCTCAAATGCACAGATCTCACCCAATGATGAACTATTCTCTTGGTTGTTATAACTAGCTATACCAACCAAGATTTTGCATGCACTTCCTTATTCAACCGACACTAATCGACTAGGTTAGGAGTAATATATCTGTAATTTGATCGAGGATCATGTTGGGGTGTGGAGCTTGATTATCTTCCTATTTCAGAGGTCTTTGTTTCAGCTAGATGTATACCCAAGGAAGATTGTACACCCCTCCATGCAGGGGGGTGCGGGGAGGGGCCATCCCCCCAGCTGGGGGGTCTGAGGGCTAGCTAACATCCGACGAGGGTTCAAGGGCAGCGCCCTAAAGCTAAAAAAGAGATGTAAAAATTCCTTGTAAAATATTGTAATTCAATAGTCAATCTGGGTTGTTCATTTGGAAAATGATCTAATGGTAGAAATAGTGTTTAATTTAGGGTTTTTTTTTTCCCTATAAGGCAACCCCTCCATTTATATGATGGAATTGTATTGCGGTTGTGCATATTTGTATTTTCAGTGAGAAAGACAGAGGAGATTATGTGAGAGATAAGAGGAAATTACAACAGATTTGTTGTATGTTGTATCTATTCATTTTACTAGATAATATAAAAAGAAAGGATTGGTTGTTTCTTCGTGGACATAGCCTAAATTGGGTGAACCACATATATCTGTGTCTCTCTTGTTTTATGCATCTTTTGTGTTTATGTTTCTGCAATATTTTATGTGTTTCATTTATTTGTAATATATAATTTTCTAACAACTGGTATTAGAGTTGAAGGTATATTTGTCTGATAAACTCGCAGGAGAGAAGGGTTCTTGGTTTGAGTGGGAGAAATGGTGGAAGATGGTAGGTTTACGGTCAAGAAATTTAATGGCAAAAACTACCAGCTGTGGAAGATGAAAATGGAATATTATTTGTATAAAAAAGATCTGTACCTACCATTGAGCGGAAAAAAGAAGAAGATGACGAGTATGATAGACACATAATGGGAGATTCTTGATAGAAAGGCACTTAGAACAATACAGTTGTGCCTAGCTACGTTGATATGCTTTAATATTTCAAAGGAAATGACGATAGAGGATTTAATGTCCTCACTGTCCAAACTATATGAAAAACCCTTGGCCTCAAATAAGGTATTATTTATGAATCATTTATTTAATTTGAATATGTCAGAAGGTGGATTTGTTGCTGATCATTTAAATGAATTTAATACAGTTACCACTCAATTAAGTTATGTAGGGGTAAATTTTGATGATAAAGTTAGGGATCTGTTATTTCTATGCTCATTGCTGGGAAGTTGGAATGGTTTAGTTATGGCCATTAGTAATTATGTCTCTGGATCTAGTACTTTAAAGTTTGATGATGTTGTTGATGCCATCCTTAGAAAGGAAATGCAACGGAAAAGCTCTGGTGAGACATTAGGTAATTCTTTGGCTACAGAGACTAGGGGAAGAAAAATCCAAGTCTAGATCGGAGATAGTGTGATGGAAATGCAGGAGGAAAGGACACCTGAACAAATAATGTAAGACTTGGAAGGGAAAAGAAGGAGACGCACAACAAGAAAACAATCATGAAGTGGATGTGACAGGTAATGTGTTGCAAGGTGCTTTTATTATTTCATTAGAAAATATTATTGATGCCTGGGTGGCAGATTCAAGGGCCTCATTCCATGCCACACCTGATAGAAAACATTTTCATGATTATGTCCAAGGATATTTTGGACAAGTTTGACTGGGTAATGATAAACCCTGCAAAATCATTGGAATGGGTAAAGTTGTTGGAATTATGAATTAGGTGTTGTCCTTGATGGCAACCTACCTGATGAGTTTTCCTTGATGACAACCTATTGGATGCATGGAAATCTACTTGATAAATTGTCTATTGATGAAAATATACTTAAAGGTATAAGCAAGATGTGTTTACAGATGTGACATAGTTTTTTGAAAAATGCATGGCAGTTCAGAGGTAGAGAAATGATAAAATTGGAAGTTCAAGAACTATACGTGAGTTCGTCAAGGCCAAGTTGTGTATAAACACGAGTTTAAAGAAGCAAAGTCACATATAGATTTTTCACCATGGTTGATCAGGTGCTCATGTCCTAAGTGTCGTAAAATGCTCAAAATTTAAAGTGCTTAGAACTAGTTCAAAGTTGAATGACTAGAAATTGCTCGTCTTCCCGATTCCAGTGCCACAAACGGTTCGAAAAATGGTCACCATATGAGGAAGTTATGGCAAAAAGAAGAATTTGTCCATAACATTAGAAATTTTAATTTTTCAAAAAAAAATTAAAAAAGGAATATTCTGCCGGGCACGAAATCCGAGGCAACCACCAAACATTAAATGTAACTGCAGTTAAGTTGGCAGAATTTTGGCAGGAGCGCCAAATTTGGCGGACCCGCCATAATTGGCGAAGCTAACTGGAGTTAACTAAAGTTAGCTGGAGTTTTTCTAGGGGCAAACTGGAGAAACTTTAAATGGCCATAACTTTATCTAGGAAAGTCGGTTTTGGACGAATTTTTTTTTTATTTTGGGTATTTTCGACCTTTTGAAGCCATTGGTGCAGGTATTACAGCCATTTGAGGTCATTTTCAGAGGTTTTGGAGCCGTGAAAGTTCTAGGAGCCACCAGGGCCCAGTTTTGTGAACACTATATAGGGTTGCAGGTATCCATTGGAGGTGATCCAATAGTCAATCCTGAAGAATTCAATTGTTCTAAATCCATTTTTACCATCTATTTCTCCTGTAGATGCTTCTATTCAGCTATATTTTCAATTTGAGCATTTAATAAAAACAAGGACAAGCTCAGTTGGGAGCTTTGGACCCAACAGATGTAGCCCTGGAGGGGGTGAACTGCTTTATCAACTTCTTTTGCATTTGTGGTTGATTTATTTTGTAGATCAAATTCATTTTAATGTGTTAAACAGTAAAAGGAAATAACTCTGCTATGCTTAAATGGGTCATGAACAGCTGAAAATTTCATGTGTTTTCTTTCTACAAGACATGGAAATCTTTTAAACATGTTTAATTCTGAATTGAATACCTTGCAAACAAATTTCAAGTAGTTTCAAATTCAGATCAAGTTGGTATCAGAGCTCAGGGTTTTGTGCACAGATCTTCTAACTGTCTTGCAAAGTATTGATGCTTACCAGGTTGAAACTTAAAAGAGGGGAAGGACAGTTGACTAGAGAACGAGAGAATCCTCAGTCAAGGAAGGCCAGAGAGCCATCACCTCCACCTTCAATTTCACCCTCAAGAGTCTCAGCAGAAGCTTCAAGGATGTCTGAACATGAAGGAGAAATTCCTACAGAGACATATCCAAGAGAAGAAGAAAGAGTCTTCAGAAAGGCTTTCTTGGACCTCACTGAAATGGTGAGGATATTGTACCAAGAAAGAAATGAGAAATTGGCTGGAGAAGGGTCCAAACATCCACATGAAGGAGAGGGCTCTTCAGGAGGTAAGAAGGATGATGATCATTCCAAGAAAGGACATGGAGGAAATGGTGATCCACCACCCCCATATTCACCTTCTTCCTCTTCATCTTCGTCTTCCTCTGTTCATAAGCATAGATCCTCTGGAAAAAGTCCTTTTTTGAAACTTGATGTAAAATTCGAATTACCTATGTTTAATGGTGAAGTGAATGCAGAAAAGCTTGACAACTGGATTAGGCAGTTGGAAGTTTACTTGAGGATCCAAAATATGCATGATGATGCCACAAAGATTCAGTTGGCTTCTTTGAGAATGGATGGAGCAGCATTGGTCTGGTGGGAGGCCAAGACTAAAGAGGAGATCAAAAAATTTGGTAAGGTTACCTTAACATGGCCTGAATTTCTGTTAGCCATTAAAAAACAGTTTTATCCTCTTGCTCACATGTAGAAGGCCATTATGAATTGCCAAAATTTCAGACAACTTAAGGGTCAAAGTGTCCAAGACTACACCCAAGAATTCAGGAGAAGAGCTCTCTTGTTAGGGGTAGATTTACAGACACAAGAAACCTTGCTGAAATACATCGGTGGCTTGCATAGCTACCTTAGACACACCATCTTGATGTTTAACCCTACTAGCCTGGACGAGGTTTGTGTCCAAGCTACCCATTTAGAGGCAAGGGGAAAAAACACATTTGAAGAGGGTAGAAACAAGCCCCCCAAGGGGAAAAACAAAGAGAAAACCTACAAGGGAAAGGGAAAAAAGAATTCATCTGTCAAACAGGAGAGTGAGAAAGTGATCTGTAAACACTGTTCTAAAGCAGGCCATGAGGAGAAAAACTGTTGGAAATTATATCCTGAAAAAAGAACTCAAATTAACAAATCCAAAGGGAAACAGAAAACTGCTGCTACTACATCTACACCACAAGATTTAGGGGAAGATTCAGGTGATGAAACCAAAATTAAAGCCATGGGTTTGAAAAACTTGAAGGAAAAAGAAATTGAAACTCAGACCAGCACTAGTACCTCAAACTGCCATGTACAAGCTCCTAATGAGGAAAAAAGAATTGAACTGTTTCATGTGAGGGTGATTTCAAAACATACTAAAATTGACACACTTTTTTATAGTGGGTCACAAGCAAACCTTATATCAGAGGACTTGGTCAAGCAGCTTAAACTTGAGACCGTTCCACATCCGAAGCCATATCCACTTGGATGGATTTGCAAGGATGCAAATTTACAAGTTTCAAGAAAGTGCACATTGCGCTTTGCAATTACTGCACATTTTATTGACACAGTTGAACTTGATGTGGTACCTTTTGATATAGCAGGAATTGTTTTGGGAAGTCCTTACTTGTTTGACAGGAAAGCTATCTTTCATCGCCATGAAAACAAATATCATCTGTTCAAAGATGGCAAGGAGTTCATTGTTAGAGCTCATCGCAACAAGACAAATATAGCGATGGTGAATGCAGGACAGGTAAAAAGGCTGGTCAATTCAAGTAAGAATTTTGTTCTTCTTATGATTAAGCCCAAGGTTGATGTGAATCATGAGTCATTTGAGAATTGTGATCCAAAACTTAAATCAGATATGTATGATGTAGTTGATGCATATCATGATATGTTTCAGGAGCCAACAGGTTTGCCTCCTAAGAGGGAGATTCAACATGAAATCCATTTGCATCCAGATTGTCCTCTTCCAAACATAGGCATGTACCGCATGTCTATTACGGAGAATGCTGAAATAAAGAAGCAAATCAAGGACTTGTTGGACAAGGGTTTCATAAGGCCAAGTACTTCGCCATGTGGGTCACCGATTGTATTGATTCCAAAGAAAGATGGCACTTGGCGTATGTGTGTTGATTTCAGGGCCTTGAACAAGATAACGGTAAAGAATCATTACCCACTCCCAAGGATAGATGATTTGCTAGACCAGCTGAAAGATGCTCGATATTTCACTAAGCTAGACTTGCGCAGTGGATATCATCAAGTAAGAATTGAAGAAAGTGACATTTGGAAGACAACCTTTAAAACCAAACAAGGACTCTTTGAGTGGCTTGTGATGTCGTTTGGTTTGTGCAATGCACCTGCAACTTTCATGCGGGTAATGGATGATGTCTTGCGTCCTTTTCTTGATGATTTCGTTATTGTCTACTTAGATGACATCTTAATTTTCAGCAAGTCTAGAGAAGATCATGTCATGCATGTTAGAAAAGTACTTGATGTTTTGAAGAAGAATCAGTTATTTCTTAAAATGTCAAAGTGTGAATTTGGAAAGACTTCTTTGGTTTATTTGGGACACATAGTAGGAAGAGGTGCTTTGAGAATTGATCCTGCTAAGATTGAGACTATTGTGAAGTGGCCTACTCCCAAATCCATAACAGAGGTAAGAAGTTTTTTGGGTGCAGCTCAATATTGGAGGAAGTTTATCTCTAACTTCTCTTCTATAGCAGCTCCTATGCATGCAGTGACAAGTGTGAAGCATGCTTTCCAATGGGGAGGCAAGCAGTAAAAAGCTTTTGAATCTTTGAAAGAGAATATTAGTTCAGCTCCAGTCCTTGCATTACCGGATTTGAGACAGCCATTTGAGATACAAACTGATGCTAGTGATTATGCTACGGGTGCAGTTCTTCTACAACATGGTAAGCCTATTGCTTTTCATTCTGAAACTTTTAATGGTGCTGTTGTAAATTATCCTACATATGATAAGGAGTTGTATGTGTTGGTACAAAGCATCAAAAAGTGGAAACACTACTTGATGGGCAAAGAAACTGTTATACATACCGACCATCAGCCCTTACAGTACTTGCAATCACAAAGCAAGTTACAACAGTCACGACACTTCAGATGGATGGGCTTCTTGCAACAGTTCCATTTGGTAATAAGGTATAAGAAAGGTACTTTGAATAAGGTTGCTGATATGCTTTCAAGGCCTATTATTGGTGCTGTTACTTTACTTAAGAATGATTCCATTGTACATGATAGTTACATAGAACAATATGCATTTGATGATGACTTTAAAGATGTGTATGCTAACTTGAGTAAAGGAAATCATGTAGAGGAAAATGACTATCACATGCATAACAATTTGTTGTTTCATTTGGGCAAGTTGTGTATACCACAGGGGGAGAGGCTAAATGTCATAAGAGAAGCTCATTCTTCTCTTATTGCTGGCCATTTTGGTGTGAGAAAAATAGTTGCACATCTACAGAGGCATTGCTATTGGCCTCACATGGTAGATTCTGTTTCAAGGTTCATAAGAGGTTGCTCATTATGTGCTACAAGCAAGCCTAGCAATAGGAATCTTGGTTTGTATACTCCTTCCGGTACCTTCTAGATCATGGGAGAGCATCTCTATGGATTTTGTAGGAGGTTTGCCAAAATCTATAAAGCAGCATGATTATTTATATGTAGTAGTTGATCGTTTTAGCAAAATGTGTATACTTATGCCTTGTAAGAAAACTATAACTGCTGAACAAACTGCTGAATTATTTTTTCATCATGTATGGATTCACTTTGGTTTTCCTACTTCCATTATTAGTGACAGGGATTCCAGATTTGTGGGGAATTTTTGGTCCAACCTATGGGAGATGA
This sequence comes from Pinus tabuliformis, assembly GCA_031772625.1. Classification (NCBI taxonomy): domain Eukaryota; kingdom Viridiplantae; phylum Streptophyta; class Pinopsida; order Pinales; family Pinaceae; genus Pinus; species Pinus tabuliformis. The sequence continues at coordinate 444,311,079 of CM062814.1, read as the reverse complement.
TGGACACAAAGTTGAAGAAAAGTATTGCTTTCCATCTGCAAACAAATGGACAAACCGAAGTTGTGAACAGAACCATTGTGCACCTCTTGAGAGGTTATTGCAGCAAGCATCCCAAGCTTTGGGATGGATATTTGCACTACATACAGCATGCTTACAATCGTGCCAAGCACTCTTCCACAAACACCTCACCGTTTGAAGCTTATTTTGGTTACTTGCCAAAATCACCTCTTGATTTCATTCTTGAGAAAGATGTTGCCATTGAGGGACATAGTGATATTGACAAAGCTCGTTCATTCATTGAAAGAATTCAACAAATACATCAGCAAATTTAAGAACAGCTTGAGAAGAGTCAAGGCAAGTACAAGGAAAGACACGACAAGCATAGAGTCGATCACAAGTTTCAAGAAGGAGATGAGGTATGGCTGTACATTAGTAAGGAAAGGATGCAAGCAGAAGGTAAAAAGCTGAAGCCTATTCATTATGGTCCATTCAAAATCCTCAAGAAGGTTGGAAATAATGCTTTTCAATTAGATTTGCCTTCCTACATGCAAATGTATTCTGTTGTCAATGTGGAGAACTTACGTTTGTATGAACCTCCTTTGATTGCTGATCATGAAAGTGTTGTTCAGCTGCCATCTATAGAAGATTTCTCGCCAGAATTCTTAGATGAGCTGAAAGAAGATACAATCCTTGACAGAAGGACACGCACTTCACGAAGGGGCAGTGTAGATTATGTTCGGGTTGGTTTCAAAGGCAGCAAACCGAACAAGGCAAAGTGGATGGAGGTGGACAGAGTGAGGGATCTATACCCTGACCTCTTTAACAGGTAGTTGAAGGCTTTTGGGGTCCAAAAGCTTCCCAATGGGGAGGCGTGATCAGGTGCTCATGTCCTAAGTGTCGTAAAATGCTCAAAATTTAAAGTGCTTAGAACTGGTTCAAACTTGAATGACTGGAAAGTGCTCGTCTTCCCGATTTCGGCGCCGTAAATGGTTCGAAAAATGGTCACTATATGAGGAAGTTATGGCAAAAAGAAGAGTTTGTCCGTAACATTAGAAATTTTAATTTTTCAAAAAAAAATAAAAAAGGAATATTCCGTCGGGCACGAAATCCGAGGCAACCACCAAACATTAAATGTAACTACAGTTAAGTTGGCGGAATTTTGGTAGGAGCGCCAAATTTGGTGGACCCGCCATAATTGGCGGAGCTAACTGGAGTTAACTAAAGTTAGCTGGAGTTTTTCTAGGGGCAAACTGGAGAAACTTTAAATGGCCATAACTTTGGCTAGGAAAGCTAGTTTTGGACGAATTGTTTTTTTATTTTGGGTATTTTCGTCCTTCTGAAGCCATTGGTGCAGGTCTTACAGCCATTTGAGGTCATTTGCAGAGGTTTTGGAGCCGTGAAAGTTCTAGGAGCCATTAGGGCCCAGTTTTGTGAAGATTGTATAGGGTTACAGGTATCCATTGGAGGTGATCCAATAGTCAATCCTGAAGGATTCAACTGCTCTGAATCCATTTTTACCATCTATTTCTCCTGTATAGGCTTCTATTCAGCTGTATTTTCAATTTTAGCATTTAATAAAAACAAGGACAAGCCCGGTTGGGAGCTTTGGACTCAGCAGACGTAGCCCTGGAGGGGGTGAACTGCTTTATCAACTTCTTTTGCATTTGTGGTTGATTTATTTTGCAGATAAAATTCATTTTAATGTGTTAAATAGTAAAAGGAAATAACTCTACTATGCTTAAATGGGTCATGAACAGCTGAAAATTTCATGTGTTTTCTTTCTGCAAGACATGGAAATCTTTTAAACATGTTTAATTCTGAATTGAATACCTTGCAAACAAATTTCAAGTAGTTTCAAATTCAGATCAATGGTATTCTAAATACCAGGGGTCTTTACCATGGTATTGGCCCATAGTAATGAGCGTGACAATGGTTACTTGATCTCATCCAAGATTACCACCGACACTAGTAAAGTGTTTTCCCATGGTATTGAAAAATGATAAACTATATAAGGTGGTGAAGATCAAAGTGTGTGGGGGTGCAAGTGATAGAAATCTTATAAATAGTTAGATCTAAATAAAATATTAATGTTATAGGCTTTTGATGCTTTGCTTGATCTAAACTAAGTATGCACTGATGAATACAACAATGGATCAGGATCATGAGACCTGAAGTGACTTTCCATTGTATGATCTGCTCATCGATTGACTATATCTAAGTATTGACGCATGTTTTTATCTCTCAATATTATGATCTAGGTCTTTCTGAAGTTCTGAAGAGTTGCAAAATTTTAGGTCAGAATTTGTAGATCCATACGTGGGTTTTATAGCTTGCAAGGCACGTATACATGTGGGTGAGTTTCTTCAAAGCTGCATACATAAAGCAAACCTAAAATTTGCAGATCTGTACACAGGTTGGTCTCGGTGAAGTCTCGTATACCCGTGGGTTCATTGATTCAAAGTCGTGTATATAAAGGAAGGGTTTTTGTTCATAAATGAATGATCAACCTGATTAGTGTTGTTGTATGTCTCTTGTCTGCTAATGATGTCCTCATATTGATCTGGGTTGAGTGATAATGTCTGAAGTAGAATTTATTGAATGATGAAGTTGAATTTGGTTACATGTTGATTGGTTGGAAAGATTATTGATGCTGCTAATTGTATGAGGGTTCTGTAAGCTAACATAATATTTCAAAATAACTCTGGTCAACTTTGTGTCTGATTCATAATTATAAGTTCTTAGTATATTGAGATTTGTACGCAGGTTGGTCTACAGGAAAGCGCGTATACATGTGGGTTGCATTAAGAAAAGTAGCATATACATTTTGACAGATGGTTGATCAATATTTGCAGTAACAAAATATGGTTTTTGTGATGTGTAGTATGATGTTTGATATTATGGTTACAATGATCTAATTGTTCCAGTTGATTGGTTGAGTTTTGATTAAGTTTCAATTGATTAGGTTTCAGTGTTTAATGATTCAGTTGTGTCAAAGATTGATGATTGTGTTATAGTGATGAGTTACAGTTTGATTATTAATATTGAGCTTAAGTGTTGGTAGCGGGTCCAGTCTAAAAAATTGATGAAAAGTGGCCTACAAGTTAGGATGTGTTGTAGCAGGTGGATCTAGTATGAAAATTTATGAAATGTGGTGCCTGGAGTTAAGGGAGTTGGAGCTTCCTTCCAGTGGTAGTTGGTAAATCAGATCGGGGGGGTTTGGAGCTCCCTTCCAGTAGCAGCTGGAGAACGAGCGAAGGTCGTAGCCTTATGCAGGTTGGTGGTTGTGTACTAGTACAAGTTTACGCCAGTACAAGAGCCAGGGTGTTGAAGCTACCTTCCAGTAGGAGCTGGAGAACAAGAAAAGGTTGTATCCTTCTGCAGGTAGGTGCCTGCATACTGGTATGAGTCTGCACAAGTACAAGATTGTAGAAATAGTTTTCTTTATATTAAAAAAATGTCAAAGACAACAACAGTAGGTGGTTTTTTCCCGCATTGGGTTTCCACCTTAAATCCCGGTGTTCATGTGTGTTTCTTATGTGTGATACTTTATTCTATTCTTACTGCACCCACTTATTGCTTATCAAATTCTTGATAAATCTCTTACATTCTATTTTAAGTTTAACAGATAAAGAATTAGCTATTTTATAAGTTTACTAAGCATACACTAGTTTCGTTTACAACAGTTGCATACATACGTGAGTTGGGTTTAGTGAAGTCGTGTATATATTTCAAAAAAGAAAATTATTATTGTGAGCTTTTAAAATACTAATTCACCACCCCCTTTCAGTATTTTTCCCAACAAAAGTTTTCATAAAACAACAGAATGGAAACCAATGGCTATTGAAGGAGGTAAGGTATGTTCCAGGTTTGAAGAAAAATCTAATTTCAATAGGGAAGTTGGGAGGTGAAGGTTGTGTAACTACTTTTACAAATAAAGCATGGAAGGTTACTAAAGGAGCCCTGGTAATAGAAAAAGGAGAAAAGGTTGGTACGTTGTATTCATGAAATGGTATTTCTAATTTTTTTAATGCTTTAACAGGAGAAAATACAACATTGTGGCATCATAGGATCGAGCACATGAGTGAGAAGGGGATGTAGATTCTTCACTTAAGAAATTTGTTGCCAGCTTTGAAGTATATTGATTTGAATTTTTTTGAGAATTGTGTTTATGGAAAACAGAAGGGAGTTAGATTTCTCAGAGTTGGGAAAGAAAAGAATGGTGAAAAATTAGATCTTGTGCATACAAATGTATGGTGACCTGCTCAGGTATCATCTCTCAGTGGTTCTCATTATTATGTTACTTTTATTGATTATGCAACCAGAAAAACCTAGATTTATTGTATTCAAAATAAATCTAATGTATTTGATACTTTCAAGAAATGGAGATACTTGGTTGAGAATGAGATAGGAAAGAAGTTCAAGTGTCTCGGATCATACAATGGAGGATAATATTGCAGCAAAGAGTTTGATAAGTATTTTTTGGAGCATGGAATTCATAGAGAGAAGATAGTTCCAAGAACACCATAGGAAAATGGTGTGTCAGAAAGGATGAAGAGGGCAATCATGGAGAGTTTAAGGTGCATGAGATTGCATGGAGGATTGCCTTTAAAATTTTGGGCAGATGTTGTAGATATTGTTTTTTATCTAATAAACATAGGGGCTTCAAGTTCCTTGGATGATGGTATTCCAAAGGAAGCATGGAAAGGTAAAAAGGTAAACTACTCATTTTTAAATACTTTTGGTTGTGCAGCCTTTGGCCATATTAATAAAGAAAATAGAACAGAGCTTGAGGGAAAATAAAATAAATGTACCTTTATTGGATATGGTGTTAATGATTTTGGTTATTGCTTATGTGATTATGAAAATCACAAAATCATTAGGAGTATAGATGTCATATTCAATGAAAAGGTCTTGTATAAGGATCAGATGCAGGAAAAAGAAAACATAGAATACACAATGTTTGATGAGATCACAAAAAAGTAAAGGTATTTAAAAATCATAATGATCAACAGCCACAACAACAAAATGCACCTCAAACACCTAAAAATGTTGTTAGAATATCTACTAGGATAAGTAAACCCCCTAAATGATACTCTCCTTCATTATATTATGTATTGTTAACTGATTTTTGTGAACCAAAACATTATGAAGAAGTAATGCAGGTAGAAACTAGGAAGAAGTGGGAGCTAGCCATGAAAGAAGAGATGGACTCCTTGGTACATAACCATACTTGAGACTTATTCAGGTTGCTTGCAGGTAAAACAACATTGCAAAATAAATGGGTTTACAAGTTGAAGGAAGAAGAAGGAGGTAGAAAAAGGTATAAAGCTAGAATTGTGGTGAAGGGGTTTGCACAAAAGAAAGGTATAGACTTTGATGAAATATTTTCTCCTATTTTTAAAATTACTTCAATCAAAACTATTTTAAGTCTAGAAGCAGCAAAAGCTTTTCATCTTGAGCAGTTAGATGTAAAGACATATTTTCTCCATGGCGATTTGGAGGAAGAGATCTATATGCAACAACCACAAGGATATGAGGTCAAAGGGAAGGAGAAACTAGTGTGCAGGTTGAAGAAGAGCTTGTATGGATTAAAATAGGCTCCAATGTAGTGGTATCTAAAATTCGAGAGGATTATGTCTGAAAAAGGTTATACTGGATGTCACTCTGATCATTATGTTTATCTCAAAAGGAAAAATGATGGAAACTATATTATATTGTTATTGTATGTAGATGACATGCTTGTTGCGTGGTCTAACATGTATGAAATAAATGTGCTCAAAGGAAAATTAGCAATTCATTTGCAATGAAGGATTTGGGTATTGCAAAACAAATCCTTGTTATGAGAATAACTAGAGACAGGAAAAATAAAAAATTAACAATGTCTCAAGGTGAGTACATACAAAAGGTGTTGGAAAGATTTAATATGCAGAATGCAAAACCATCTAGTACATCTTTGGCTAGCCATTTCACACTAAGTAAGAGGATGTGTCCCAAGACTTAGGAAGAGATGGATTATATATCTAAATTTCCATATGCATCAGCAGTTGGAAGCTTAATGTATGTGTTTTTCTACACAAGGCCTCATATTGCACATGCAGTGGGAGTTATAAGAAGGTACATGAACAATCCAGGAAAATAACATTGGATGGAAGTGAAGGGGATTGTTAGGTACTTGAGAGGTACCAAAAATCAAGCATTATTCTTTAGTGGTTCAAGCATTTCTTTACAGGGATATGTTGATCCAGATAGGCAGGTGATAAAGATAACAGGAGGAGCACCACAAGGTATGTGTTTAATGTAGGTGGAACAACATTCAGTTGGGTTTCAAAAATGCAGAGTGTTTTTGCACTTTCAACAACAGAAGCAGAGTATGTTGTTGCGACAAAGGCTAGTAAAGAAATGATGCTACAAAGGTTTATGGATGAATTGGTTAAGAAGCAAGACATAGAAAGGTTATATAGTGACAACCAGAGTGTCATTCATCTTGCAAAGAAATCATAATTTCATTCCAAGACTAAACATATACATCTCAAGTACCATTTCATACAGTTAGTGTTGGAAGATGGATAGCTGAAGCTGAAAAGATACACACATGTTAGAATCCTGCAGATATGTTAACAAAACTTGTAACCAGAGAGAAATGGAAGTTCTGATCAGTTTCAATTGATCTTCAAGTATGATGTTGATGATGAGAAACAATCAGGTCCAAAATGGATTCATTGTTCAGGAAATGAAGCAGCGATGGATTTGTTATGATTTGTCTCCAAGTGGGAGATTGTTGCGGTGTGGAGCTTGAATATCTTCTTGTCCTTGCAGGATGTATATGCTAGGAATAATGTCTCAATAGATCCCTGGCAGGGGTTAAGGAGAAATGCCCCCGAAGATAAAAAATAGATGTAAAATTTCCTTGTAAAATATTGTAATTTTGTAGTCAATTTGGGTCATTCATTAGGTGGATGATTTGATGGTAGAAGTTATGTTTAATTTAGGGTTTTTTCCCTAGAAGGAAACACCTCCATTTATATGAGGGAATTGTATTTTGGCTATGCATATGTGTATTCTGGCGAGAAAGAGAGTGGAGACTATGTGAGGGAGAAGAGGAAATTACAGCGAATCTGTTGTAGGTTGTATCTCTTCATTTTATTGGATAATATAAAAGGAAGGACTGATTGTTTCTCTGTGCACATAGCCCAAATTGGGTGAACCACATATATCTGTGTTTCTCTTGTTTTATTCATCTATGTGTTTATCTTTCTGTAATATTTTATGTGTTCCATTGCTCTATAATATATAATTTTCTAATAGATCAGTCAAAATAGAAACAATTTGATCACAAAGCTTACCTTCCATCTAGATAATGGATGTCTCATGGTCTACTTTCCTATTATCCACTAGTGCATAGATCTGGGAAATTATCTAACCTATGTCCCTAAATATTTGTGCCTCCTGATCACTATAGATCTGAGTTCTGCCTCCCTTATGTGATGGACAATCCCTCTTGTGATGGTCTCCACCACAAGTCCAACACCTCAAAGGTTTTCTACCAACACCCTTATTCTGCTGCACCTTAAGCTGAGACCCGCATCCTCTCTCAGATACATTAAAATTATTATGAGGTGCCACATTCTCCTTGTCACCTGCATCTTGAGATATTCCTCGCTTCTTGAGCCATTTTCCTTTAGTCTTCTCATTACCCTTCCATTCATGCTTGAACTTAGGCTTGTGCTTTGACTACTCATAACAATGCTTTATATTTCTAATGGCTTCCTCCAATGATCAAGGCTCATCAAAATTAATCTGTTCTTTGAATGCTAATGGAAATTTGTTGACGAACCTTCGGATCCTTGTTTTCTCATCCTTGAGATAAGGAACATATCTCAACAACTCTATAAATTTGGTTGTGTACTCTTCGTCTATCATAAAACCCATCTTGAGCTCATAGAAGTATTTGGCCTTTCCATCATAAAACCTCTAAGATAAGTATTTCTTCCTAAAGAGTCTTTCAAACTCATCATAAATCAACTCTTCTTCTTTGATGTCTATGACATGCTTAAAATATTCCTACCTGATATCTGTTTTTCCTTTGAGACTAAAGGTAGTTATGTTAGCTTTCATATTCTCTGATTAATAATGAAGCCCAAAGAATTTCTTCGTCCCAAGCATCCATGATTCTAAATCTTTTGATTTCTTCATTTCTCCATCAAAAATAGGAGGCTTGGATTTCTTGAACTCTTCTAGCAAGCACCTCCTCTCACTCCTCCTATAAGAATGTTGGTGGTGATGATGATGATATCTATTGGAATCAGAGCTAGAATAAAATCCATGAGTGCTAGCCCTCCTCTCAGGCGTATCTAAGGATATTCCATCCTTTACTACATCATCCCTATCCATCCTGTACCCTTTCCAATACCTGTTATCATCTACATTGTTAGTCAGTTTTCTTCCTTTCCATCCCTAACACTGATCCTCAACTATCCGTTCTTCTGCAAATATGAAAGGTTATGGAGGATGACTGCATTAACCTTGACTTGATTTTCTTGAGATCTAGCAAGCCTTTCACATTTTTTAATCAACCGCTCATTATCTACCTTGCAACTCACGATTTCTACCTTCATACTTCTCAATGTTTATATAAAACCAGCTGAATATCCCTCTCGTCTCTGCTCAACTGTTCTCTCCCATCCTACTAATGTCTCTTCTAAATTATATAGAGAGTCATATGAACTGTACTCTACTATTCTTCTCTTCATCTCTTGGTATTTTATTTCCTGCAATATTCCATTGTTAGCTAAGTAAAAACATAATCAAAACCACCTCAATGTATCCCAGGGGAGGTTGTTGAATCTACATAGGCCAATCCAAATTAGCACGATACAACATCACAAGCATACCAGCTCATACATGGATATCATAACCATAAAAATAAATAGTTAACATGCATACATGATAAACATATAAACAATTGACATGCATGCATAAAAATATGCATTTTTAACGAGGTCCAGTGCTGCAACCTCGCTCATATACCACCCTATAACACCCCACCCCACATTTATCCACTTTTACAAGATCTTCAGGGTAAACAATAGCTAAGAGTTACTATGAATGACCCAACAACCAAGTTCCAGTTATGGAAGTGGGGTCTACCATACTAAAACTCTTCCCAGGGACACAAGACCACCCAAATGTTAGACAACATCCACTACTGATCTTACCCTCAGTTGGAACTATATTTTCACCTAACCTCACAACCCATTCACATGCATGCCAAGATTTTCATGCAACCAAAAGGCATCAAATACATGCACATGCCTTCCTCCATGCAAATATAGTTGAGATTTCTCAGTCAAGAGACTACGATTGTAGAATCAGTGCAACATTTTCAGGGCTATTCTATAGGCCACTACCCAGAACTCTCCAAAATCAGGCCTAATATAACAACAAGTATGCATAACGTATACTTAGGCTCAGATCTTGTCCAACCATGCCAGTCACATGGTAAACATTAACACAAACATATGGAAAACATAGTAGTTACAGGTCATGAATACATATTTTTACAGGGGAGGTTGTTGAATCTACATAGGCCAATCCAAATTAGCACGATACAACATCACAAGCATACCAACTCATACATGGATATCCCAGGGGAGGTTGTTGAATCTACATAGGCCAATCCAAATTAGCACGATACAACATCACAAGCATACCAGCTCATACATGGATATCATAACCATAAAAATAAATAGTTAACATGCATACATGATAAACATATAAACAATTGACATGCATGCATAAAAATCTGCATTTTTAACGAGGTCCAGTGCTGCAACCTCGCTCATATACCACCCTATAACACCCCACCCCACATTTATCCACTTTTACAAGATCTCCAGGGTAAACAATAGCTAAGAGTTACTATGAATGACCCAACAACCAAGTTCCAGTTATGGAAGTGGGGTCTACCATACTAAAACTCTTCCCAGGGACACAAGACCACCCAAATGTTAGACAACATCCACTACTGATCTTACCCTCAGTTGGAACTATATTTTCACCTAACCTCACAACCCATTCACATGCATGCCAAGATTTGCATGCAACCAAAAGGCATCAAATACATGCACATGCCTTCCTCCATGCAAATATAGTTGAGATTTCTCAGTCAAGAGACTACGATTGTAGAATCAGTGCAACATTTTCAGGGCTATTCTATAGGCCACTACCCAGAACTCTCCAAAATCAGGTCTAATATAACAACAAGTATGCATAACCTATACTTAGGCTCAGATCTTGTCCAACCATGCCAGTCACATGGTAAACATTAACACAAACATATGGAAAACATAGTAGTTACAGGTCATGAATACATATTTTTACATTATTTACTTAGATTTATCTTAGAGTCATTAAGAAGGCTCACTTCCCTCTCAAGCTAGCTGCAAAAACACTTGTTAGCTCATACAACCATATAGTCATTCAATAAATTATTGAATCATAAACAATATCCATAACAATATCACATCATTTAAGCATGCATATAACCAACATTCAATGAGAATGGAACCATGACAAACTAGTCATAAAATAAACAAAATGACCAATACATGTGCTCATTGATCTCAATAAGAAAGAAAGCCAACCAAGTCATGGATTTCCACATACCACTTGACCATAGATTGGAATGGACCAAATATCTCTTTCAACCAATCACCTTTGTGCCATATTCCTAGCATGAATGTGGGGTCACATGGGATAAACTAAAACAAAAATAACCATAGATTCTAGAGGTTAAACCACTTCAACCCTCCACCACAATGATTTCACCTAAACCAGTCCATAAATCACCAAAAGGAAAAACAACTTGGATGAATCTGACTTCTTCACCATACACAGATTAATTTTCCTGTCTCTGCCCATCCATCAAGAGTTCTAGGACAATGCCCATCTCCACCCTTAACCATTGGAAATTTTCCTGATACCACCTCATTAGGATCTGAAATCTACCATTCATCCAAAGCTTAACCAAAATGAGGAACCCAATACGTCATGGTTATCTAGGAAATTGCAAGAAAAGGTTGAAACCACTATCAATCTAGGAGAATCCCATGCCAATGATAACATGGTAACCAAATGCATGTACCAAGCATTCAAATCTCAACAAGGAAGCACACATGCAACTTGTTACCTGTAATGTTCTCTTGTTGTATTTTATTTTCCAACCTTCTTCTTCGCTACCCTAATTTCCTTTTCTTTCTTGCTTGCCTCTATGTGAGTGCTCTCTCTCTCGAAACCCAAGTTAGAATGCCTCAATGCTTAAGTGAATCTAGAATTGTCTCTTCATCTTCCTTTTCTACTATGTTTATTTATTTCTTTTATTAAATTTCCATTTATTGTCTTTTTTCCTTTTCCAATGCCAAGGCCAATTTCCATAGCTAATAATAAACCACAAGTGATGTCCATTATAAATTTTTCCCCTCATTAAACTTGGAATATATGTCCCATGGACTTGTATTATTTATTTACATGGAAAATCAACTCGGGGTTGTTACACTGTCAAACCATTCTTTGCATATACAAATCATGAACCATTACTCATTCTAACCTATCTTTGAAGATTGAGAACAACATGTAACATCACTGCATACTAGTAGCTTTTGCAACCATACAATTTTCTACCATATAGATATGTCATCATTTGTAAGTCAAGAAAAATAGGTTAATCCATTCATACTACACATTGACCCCTACATACACACATTGTCATAATATCAAAATAATATTTGCATAAAATCATAGATCTCTACATATATTGAATTTTGTTAGCAAGTAAAGGAAGATCTCTACAATACCCTTAACCCAGCCACCATATAAGGCACACAGCTAAGTTATGCATACAAGAATCAATGGAACACTAATTTATAATCTCAAATCTCAATAATTCTCAATAAAATCTCAATTCAAAAATCAAATATTGCATACACATTCAAGTCAAATCCTCTGTGAAAAATTATGGCGAAAAAAACATATTCTAACACCAAGCAATAGTCTATATCATTAGATCCTTGCATTCCATGAATAAACATTGATAACAAAGAAGTTAACTAAAGAGAGAACCCTCAACATTGTTTCATATAGCTACTATTCATATACTTCATTGTGAAGACATTAGATCTCTACAACATAACTAATAGTCACAACACAAGCCTCTCCTTACAACACAAACTTGATATGAGCACACAAGTCACTGTTATTTTTGCATGCGTTCATTCTCTGTAGAATTGAGATCTCTAAATGTTGCAACAACAGTCAACACAAGCAAGGGTATATCCAAACTATGGATTACTGACACTGTACATTTATTGCATAAAAATTATCAGAATTAAGCATATAAGTTGATCTCTCCATACTCTAGGAAAATAAAAGGCATCAAAATAACCATTGACATCTCAAACTACATTTTGATTTGTACAACAAATCATTATTCATTCATTCATTATCAAATAACCAATTCCAAAAATGTTCATCAGTGGTTCTCGTTGTTACTGAGACAATAGGTGTAGATGAGGATTTTTGCAATACCCTTGAGACAATCATAACAAAGGACACAAAACTTTTGTCAATCTGAATTTAAAGAATACAAATAGTAGAAAAAACCTTGAACTTTGTTCATTAACTTCTTGACCCTGTAGTATATATCTTATATAGATCTCTGTCTAATTGTGTGTGCATTCCAGATCAAAAAATTTGTCACTGCAAAACCAAGACAACAAAATATATGTGTATACCAACATTTTCATTTAGCTTCAAAGTGTGCAAACTAATTCATCACGTGTTTATCAAATATCTATATGTAGATCTAACAGGAAAATCAATCACAAAATGTTATATATTAAAGAGACTGGATTATAAAGAACATCCTTCATTGGTATTTTTCCATCATTGCTTCTTCTACATTAGATAACTCAATTAGTAATCAGATCAATATCCTTCTTTCACCCATATGAATAATTTTTAGGTTGACTACTCCTTCAAGTACTTGTGCGAACCAAAAAAACAGAAAACTCAGAAAATATTCACACGAATTTCTCTCGTTCAATACTTATTTCATATTTTTTTATCCTCCCAATATCTCAAGCCAAAAACCAATATTTTTCAAATACCATAGACAGGAAAACTAAGGTGATAATTAACCAAATCAATCCAACCCCACACACATGGATTCAATGAGTGAAACCTTGGTTTCACACTTGGTTTTTTATTTTCTTCACTTACAAGAATGGCTACACACACAAGACATAAAATTCTTGGTTGTAGCCACCTGCATGGCATGTCTTCCTATCATTTGGAGCCTTATAGCCACATTGATGACCCTTCCTCATGTGACTAAGACTTAGAGGGAAATTCCTCTAATAAATGTAGAACTTGCCAAGATTCTTCCTTATGCCCTTCAATAACTTTTCAAGCTTTTGTAACCTCTACAACACCTTGTAGCCTCCTACACTTCTTCCTCTTCCTGAAATAATAATCCTACACTGCAACTGCTGACCATCATGTAGACACCTTGTGATAAGATCATAGTAGACATATAAAAAACTATGATGAGGTAATATTTAGGTAGACATTATTGTAGGTTGCCATCAAGGACAACACGAGAGCCATAATGCCAACAATCTCCCCCTTTGGACTTGATGGAAACCTCCTACAAAATACCAAGTCCTCTCTCCCCCTTTGACATCAAGGGAAGATGGATGAACCAAATCGAGAGAAGAACTCCCCTGGACAATATAAATATGATCTATTGATGGAAATACCTTCTCATACTAACCATGCTCCAACTGAGCATATACTAGACCTTGTAGTGATATGCAATAAATGTAGAAGGATATATAAAGAATATACATGAATGTACATTAGTATATAAGAATGACTAATACAATCAATTTTACATTAATCTCCCAAAGCAACATGATCAAAGGTCCATTCGTCCATAAACAATTAGTATCACAAGACCATTCTCAATTCTTCACTTCATCATCATTATGAAATCCATCAATAGTATCATATGATATCACATTGATCATAAACATATGTGAAGTAGTATATCAAGCAATCATCAAACATAATATCCAATGAAAATCTTGGAAGTAGCTAAAATGATCATGTCCATGAGGTATAAAATAAATATTAAGAAGCAACCCATAGTATAATGTTATATCCTCCTTATCAAATAGGATTCCAACCAATAAAAATAGAGATAGCAACAACCCTATTTCCAATCACCAGAAGGAAATGCTTGAAGATCGATCAACAACAACAATGAACTCATTTTATATTAACATCAACCATGACATAGTGACAACAATATTTATTTTTAAATAGCAATCAATGTACCAATATAAGAAGACTGGAAACAACAATAAACATATATCAGATAATTTATGCTCATTCTAATCATAATGAACCAATAAGGAACCATTGGAAGCATAAGAGAAGCTCCCCCTCAATCTGTGCAATTTCTTCAGCACCAATCCTGATCATAATAGATGCATAAATGACATCATAAATGAACACATCCATAAATCAGATAGGTATCATCAATAATGAACCAATGTTAAAAGCATAATACCAACAATGAGTTTTTGGATGCATAAGTGACACTCCCCCTGAACCTTTCATATCAACTGTTGAGTCCCAAACCTGCACTTCCCTATATACCCTTTCATCCTTCTTTTTCCATTTACTTCATCCACTAAGCTGTCAAATCATTGCATATTAGTCTAAAAAGAGCTTATGAAATGGTTTCCTAACTATGCTTATGACTGTTGTTTGATTTATATTTTTGTTCAAACAGCTGCGGAAACTTGTCACTTTCCGCAGCCAGCCCAAGTTTCCGCAGCCATTTTGTTAAAGGCTATGTTACAGGTGTCTAATGGAGAAACTGGCCACATGGGCAAGCTGCAAGTGACGTGTACATGGAGTGTGTCCCCTCAGTTCATCCAAATCACTCATAAACGGTCGTGGTCAACGACGGTCAAAGGAAGGGCCAAACGAGGAGTTTTGTGGTGGCACGGCTCTGTTTTTCCCACGTGAAGGTTTGCGTGGCATGACCCTTAGTTTCCGGAGGTACTGGCACACCTGTAGATCAGCCCGTGAACTGAATCGAGCAACCACCACTCCATGGATTCAACTGTCATGATGACCATAATGCTAGATCTCAGGCCAAGGAGATTTACGTGTCTCTTGGCAGCATAAAATCTAGGAATTAGTTGCAGCACTTTCACTTATAAATAACGCATTGATATATGCTGGATAGTTAGCTTTGGAGATGTAATTTTGACTGTTGTTATCAGCCCACTGTACTGTGCTTTATTTTGTTTTATTACTGCACTTTAAATATATGAGAAGACAACATTCCTGAATTCGATTTGTGACTAAGTGATTGACTGGCCGAGGTTGAAGAGGGCCCCTGTACACCAAAGCTTTGTATAGTTTCTTACTTGCTTTCATTTACTGTTTTTATAATCATTGTTTGTATATATATTGCGTTGTTCTGATGTTCATTGCTGTCCATATTTCCTTTATGTTTTCTTTAGCTGATCAATGCTTCTTTTACAGGTTTTTGTAGGCATCCTGGGAAAATTTACATATTTTTGATAACTACTGACATGAGATCATCTTGTCCTTTCTGCTGATTTTCATTTCCTGAGTTTAATTCTAGCACTGTCATTTCTTTCAAGTTTTGTTTTGCTTATTTATTTTTCTGCTACTTAGACATCATATCACTCATCTATTTATGATTTCCTTTCTATAGCCAAGCGACTCAATTATTAAGGAATCAGAATATTACTTGTTGTAGTATGATTTAGTTTGCTTTCCTGCAAGTTAGAGATTGAATTACTTATGTCATTTTCAAGAGTTGAAATATGAATGAGTAGTTAAATCTTAGTTTCCTTTTATGCAATTTAATTTCCTGCAATTTAGATATCATATTACTCAGCTTGTTTATGATTACTTCCTATAGCCGGAGTGAGTCGAAAGGTGAAGGGTCAGAATGTGGGTTGAAGTAGTGTGATTTAGTTTGCTTTTCTTTCAGTCTTTGAGTTGCTTTAAGTTCAGTTTTTATTTTCTTTTTCATACAACAGTAAGGATACTGGGCCATTGTCACTAGTTCATTGTTTTGGTACATTTACTTCCTTTTGAGAATTGATTTCATTACAGTCAGTTTGAAACTTTCTTTTTGAGAACTTTTAAGTTTGGAAAAGCACTATAGAAATCACCATTACCATCCATACTTAACTTTCAATTTCGCCATCACACACTAGGGAATCCATAGAAGATAAACCCAAAAACAAACTAAAAAACTCAAAAATGACAAAAGACTAAGAAAACGGTTATCTTGCACATATAGTGCACTTCACTTCATCAGTTTACGAATCCCGGATTGAAATTTTAAATAGCAATTTAGGACACACTAAATTGACCAAACATTTTGGCGTCGTTGCCAGGGAAGTGAAACTAGGTAGCCAATTTCTTAAAAAAAAATTCAAGGAAGGAAAATTGATAACCTCTCAAAGTATGCTCTCCTCTTGCACTTAGTGTGACTTAGAGGATCAGAAAAGAGAAAGTTATTGGTTTAATAGTTTCTTGAGTATGCTCTCTTCTTACACCTAGAGTGACCTGGAAGATCAGAAAGAGTATTTTTAGCCCGACTTGAAGAAAAATAAAAATGACATGCATAGAGCAAGAGATTCTAGGGGGAGGTTTTTAGCTAGAGCCAAGAGTTCGATTTTCAAAACTCCATCTACTTCAAGGAATAGACAAGAGACACCTCCATCATCTCCAATCCACACTCCTAGCCTTAGGATTCCTGGAATTCAAGAGCCAGTAGTTGAATTAGGAGACTCTCCCACACCATCCATCGAATCTGAATTAGGAAAAGATCCTTTCTTTCCTTCTACAGGGAGACACATTGTAATTGAATAAGTAGAATCACCTGAGGAAGAAGAGGGAGAAATTCCTCCTTGTTCACCATTAGTAGAGGAACCAGAGGACTCTGAAATCTCTGAGGAAGCTATCATGGCAAAAGAGGTAGTTAACGGATTTGGTAGAGGTAGAGGTAGAGGTAGAGGAGGGGGAGGAGGAAACAATGGAGGAGGTAGAGGTAACAATGGGGGAAATAGGGATGGAGATAACTCATTTTGATTTCCTATAGTCGATGAGGATTCTCGAGCAACAATGAAAAATATTTCACCATCTATCCTCCCAAAATTTCATGGGTTAAGAAATGAGGATCCTGAAACATTTGTATTTGAGTTTGAGGTCATGTGTCGAACTTATGATTATCTGGAAGACTCTCAAAAACTCAAACTGTTTCCTTCAACATTGAAAGGAGCTGCTTTGAAATGGTTCATGGGATTACTCACTCAATCCATTAGGACTTGGAATGATATGAAACAAACATTTTTGGATAGATACCTAGATTATTGTATGCCCACCAATCACAAGGATGAAGTATTCAAAATGGTGCAAAGAGAAGATGAAAACTTGGAGGATTTACTTGAAAGATTCCAATACAACCTGAAAAGAGCAAAAATGAGTAACTTAGATGAGGAAATCCTGAAAGCCCTTCTATTAAAAGCCATTAGAGATGAATGGATAGATATTTTGAACATGATGGGAAAAGGAGAGACATCTCAACTTCCACTTTATGATATAGCAGAGCTATGTGTCCATCTCTCAAGGGGAAAATCTAAAACTGGAAAAGGGCCTAGAGATCCTTCTCTCATCAGAGCAAACAAATCTGCAACTGGATCAGTAAGTAGGGCTGAGATTGGCAATATGCTTGATGAATTCAAAACTGATATCTTAGGGAGTCTTAGTGAGCAACTAGACACTCTTAAGATACACAATAAGCAGAAAGCAGAAGCTGAAGCTTTGGCCATCTTTTGCCCAAAATGTAGAAAGAAACATGCTCTAAGGGAATGTCCCTTGGATGCAAAAGTTGTAGAAACATGTGTGATTTGTTCAGAGAATCATGAGACCAAGGTTCAATTCCTGGGCTCAAAGCTGTCTTTCAAGAAGAACCAAATACAATTGAGTCTCTCTGTTTTGTTGCAAGGAGACCTCGGCAGGGGCAACAAAACCATGGGTTTAACAACTCTATGAACTTTCAAACCCCACCAAATTGGAATCCTTGGCAACAGCCTTGGTCCCAACCTCAAAATCCTTTTCAATCATGGGTACAAGGCATGCAAAATCCTTATGGGAGATTTTCTCAATTTTATCAATATCCTCCATCTTTTCAAAACCAACAAGCTCCACAACTTCCAAATCAAAATCCACAACTATCATTGCCATTTCCACAACAACAACAACCTTCTCAACAGAATCCAAATTCTCAACTCTTGCTTCCATTCCAACAGAAGTCAAATCAACTTCCTTCCCAGCAATTTCCAAACCCCAATAATAAAAACCCTCAAAATGCTTACATGGTAGAAGGTCAACAATTTCCTACTTATATGATTGTTCCTCTCAATGATGTACAACTCAGATCTGGTAGAGTTTTAGATAAACCTTCTATAGATGCCAAAAAGCGAAGAATTTCTGAGGAAGATTCTCTTGAAGCCAATAAAGGTTCTGAAGCATCTCTTCAAAACCAAAGCACTCAGAAAGAAAACGAAAAAGAGTTAACCCCCACAACTCCTATAGTTGAGCAACCTGCATCTTCATCCACACCTCCTTTTCCTGAAAGATTACAAATTGACAAAGGGGTGGAAAAACAAATCTTGTTGCCTGACTATGATTTTCTAGATGAATTGAATAATGTCTGTATCAAGATTCCCTTGTTACAAGACATTAGAGAGATTCCTATTCTAGAAAAAACAATAAAGGAGTTGAGTCTTAAAAGACCAGGAAGGAAACCTAGAGATACAAGAAGAATCCACCTGGTAGGAAAAATTGCAGACATCATGATGGGAAAAATTACTATGCAGACGTATGTAGATCCCGGTAGTCCAATTGTCAAAACACATATCAATGGGGTAGAAATTCCAAATACTTTGATTGATTTAAGGGCTGCTATCAACATTATGAGTAGACAGACTATGGAACAGCGGAAACTTCCTAATCTTCTTTTTACACCTACTTTACTGCAACTTGCAGATCGATCAATTATCAAACCAGATGGTGTATTAGAAGACATTTCGGTCTCCTTAGACTCTTGGGAATATCTAGTAGATTTCATGATTTTAACCGCCAAGAGTAATTTAGGAGGACACCCTCTCATCTTAGGAAGACCTTGGCTAGCCATACCTAATGCTTTTATCAGTTGTAGGTCTGGGGATATGTATATTTCTGATGGTAATTCGACAAAGAAATTCAATCTGTATCCTCCAGCAAAAGCAATTACAGAAATAGGAGATAATGAGTGGGTTGATGATGAGGATACTATACAACCTGCCTTTACCATTTCTGAAGTCAGTGAAGATAGTCAAATTCTGAACACATTAGAAAACTTTGAAACATCTTCAGAATATGACCACACACAATTTCAGTTAGATTCTGACATTGAGTATCTATCATACAGACAAATGTCTCTTTTCTCTATGGAAGAGTTTGGTAGTTCCGCCATTGATATCTTTCCAGGTAAAACATTGAATATCAACAAAAACTTGGAAATATCACAACAAGAAGAGCTAACCAAAATCTTGCAAAAACATTCTACTGCATTTGCATGGGAGTATACTGATATGAAAGGTATTGACCCTAAGACTTGCATTCATCACATCTACATCGAGGAAAACAGTAAACCAATCAAACAACTTCAGAGAAGGATGAATCCAAACCTTAGGGAGATAGTGAAAGAAGAGCTCCAAAAACTACTCAATGTAAACTTCATTTATCCAATTTCAGATAGCCGATGGGTTTCTCCTTTGGTTATAGTACCTAAAAAGAATGGTAAATGGAGGGTATGCATTGATTACAGGGAATTGAACAAAGCAACTTTGAAGGATCACTTTCCTTTACACTTTATTGATAAGGTATTAGATACTTTAGCAGGCAAAAAGTATTTTTCATTTTTGGATGGTTTTAGTGGCTATAATCAGATTCAGGTAGCACCTGAAGATCAGGATAAGACCACATTTACCTGTCCATGGGGAACTTTTGCTTATCGAGTACTTCCTTTTGGATTATGTAATGCACCTGCACATTTCAAAGGGCAGTACTAGGAATATTTTCTGGTCTAATCCATGATTGTGTAGAGGTTTATATGGATGATTTTACAGTTTATGGTAATTCGTTTGAAGAGGCATTAGAGAATTTGGAAAAATTCCTTATAAGGTGTAAAGAAACAAACCTATCGTTGAGTCATGAAAAATGCTTTATGATGTTTGCTGAAGGGATTGTTTTAGGACATCATATTTCAGGGGATGGGATTAAAGTTGATAGATCAAAAGTTGAAGTCATCTCCAAGTTACCTATTCCAAATTGTCAAAAAGATGTTAGAAGTTTTCTTGGGTTTACTGGATACTATAGAAGATTTATTGAAAACTTCACCAAAATAGCATCTCCACTCTTCAAATTACTTACAAAAGACTGCGAATTCAAATGGGATCCTGATTGTCAACTTGCATTTGAAACTTTGAAAACAAGAATATCTGAAGCACCCATTTTGAGAGGGCCAAATTGGAAACTTCCTTTCCATATTTCCACAGATGCTTCAGATACAGCTTTAGGAGCTGTGTTGGGTCAAAAGGATTTAGTTCCTTATGCCATTTACTACACCAGTAAAAATTTGACTCCCACTGAGTTAAACTATACTGTGACTGAAAAAGAGTTCTTAGTTGTTGTTCATGCAATCAATAAGTTTAGACATTATATAACAGGCTATGAAACTTTTGCCCATACTGATCATTCTGCAATTAGATATCGAATGAACAAACCTGTTACTAATGGCAGAGTTACAAGATGGCTCTTAATTTTACAAGAATTCAATATTACTATGTTGGATAGACCAAGGAAACAAAATACAATAGCTGATTTCTTGTCTAGAATCCAAAATACTAATGAAGATTCTCCTGTAGAGGATAAATTTCCAGATGAGTATTTATTTGCAGTAACTACTAAGACTCCTTGGTATGCAGATATTGCTAACTATTTGGTTACAGGAAAGCTACCTCCACATTTATTTCCTAGTGAAAAAAGAAGAATTATTCAGGAGAGTTCAAATTATTCATGGATTTCTAATGAATTGTTTAAAATAGGGCTAGATTTTGTGATCAAAAGATGTGTTCAGGAAGATGAAATGCCTGACATCCTCAAGGCATGTCATGATGAACCATGCGGTGGACACTTTGCTGACAAAAGGACGGCCTATAAAATCCTTTCTTTAGGATATTATTGGCCTTCCCTTTTCAAAGATGCAAAACAATATGTCAGAAGGTGTGACAGCTGCCAAAGAGTTGGGAGACCGAATCTTTCAAATGAAATGCCATTACAACCACAGGTACTCATCAAAACCTTTGAAAAATGGGCTTTAGATTTCATTGGACCCATTAATCCACCATCTAAACAGAAAAAGTATATATTGGTATGCACGGATTATGTCACTAAATGGGTAGAAGCCAAAGAATTGCCTTCTGCCACTGAAAATTTAGTTGTTCAATTTCTTTTTGAGGATATTTTTACTCGTTTTGGTGTCCCAAGAGAAATTGTGACATATCAGGGAAGTCAATTTACATCTAACTTGATGGAGAAGCTGATGGAAGAATACAAAATCAAGCACATAAAATATACTCCTTACCATCCGCAAGAAAATGGCTAAGTGGAGTCTACAAACAAAGTTCTTGAGAGCATCATCACCAAAACTGTTCATCTACACAGAAGAGATTGGGTAGAAAGGCTTCCTGAAGCCTTATGGGCCTACAGAACTACATGGAGGAATACAATAGGACATTCTCCCTATGAACTTGTTTATGGGAAAGAAGTCCTGCTCCCCATTGAGTTTCAAGTCAAGACTTTCAAGATGGCAATCCAGTTGGGGATGAATCTATCAGAAGCCCAAAAGCACAGAATGGAGCAGCCAAATGAGCTAGATGAGATCAGACAAGAAGCAATTTTAAGGACTGATCTAGGTCAACATCTAAGAGCTAAGTGGCATGACAGATACATCAAAGAGAGAAAGTTTCAAGAGGGAGATTGGGCGTTACTGTTTGATTCGAAGTTCAAAGACTTCAAAGGTAAATTTCAGACCCATTGGCTTGGGCCATATGAAATTGACAAAGTCTTTAACAATGGAGCGGTAAGAATCAAAACCATTGATGAATTTCAGATTCCTCTTATCGTGAATGGCCACCGATTGAAAATTTATCATAAGCCACTCTCAAAATAAGAATTTGTCAAGATGTTCCAAGAGAATTCTGCAATAAGGCTGGTGGAGAAGAATCCTTCTTCCCCACCAGCCTAGCCTTTGTTTCTTTCAGTTAAAAACAATAAAAATAAAAATAAAAAAATATTTGTATAAGCCTGAAAACCAATCATAGATTGGAAGTCTTATACAAAAAATATAGAGTGAAAATCAGGGACACCCGACACTCTATATTTTCCAAAAAAAAAAAAAATCTCCTCTCCTTCTCTTTCCATCTTCACTCCACCTCATTTTCCATTTCACTCCATCTCCATCTCATTCACATTTTCGCTTCACTTCACTCCGCTTCATTTTCACTCCATTCCACTCATTTCATTTTCATTTCATCAATAAAAGTTCCTTTCAAGACTATTTTCACTTAGTTATTTCTTTTCTAACTATCTTTGTTCAGCTAAGTGGGTGTTGTCCCAGTTTCCACAGCTGGAAGCAGTTTCCACAGCCAGAAATAGTTTCCGCAGCCAGAAACGATTTCCCCAGCTACCACCACACTGTTTTTCAAATTCACGGTCAAAATGTTAGTGCAATAATCATGAAAATGCAAGTGTAATTGAGCAAATCCCATGAAGACATGGAGCATCTCCAAGACATCAAGAAAGAACAGTTGGTTAAAAGCTATGAACAAGAAATGAAAAAGTTTCCAAAGGTATGAGCAAATTTTTTATCAAATTACAATTAAAGTCATGATTATGCATAGTTATCAAACCATAAAAAGTTCTACTATGTGCAATGATTCAATATGATAGCTCCATTACCCACTCCTATTCCACGATATTACTCCATACACCATGCATTCATTTCTTAACGGTCTCATGATGGATTTTCGGGTTTAAACTCAAGTTGACCGCACTTTCATTTGCCACCTGCGCTCATGAGATGTGACCAATCCCTTTACGGCTCCTCTCCACCGCATTTCCCGCAGCCATCTATCAAAACGTGTGATCTCCCATACACAGCCGTTAATTCAAAAAAAAGATCTCGCCTCCACTCCATTCACTTACCATTTCATTAAAAATCTTCCTTTTCATACACACGCATTTTAATTTGTGAACTTATTTGCAACTGCTTATCCTCTATTCCGCCTGTAATCTGAAGCATTCGTGTTACCTGCTACCAATTGCAGCCACTGCATTTTACCATAAAACCTGCAACCGAGCTACCTTCTCTCTACTAAATCCTGATACACAATTGCATCCTCAGTTGAAATTTAAAACAGAGAAAGGAATGGGAAAACTACTAAGGGCATAGCCAGAAGGACTGAAATATCTAGAAGGTTACCCTCAAGCCAAGGATTTGCTGAAGAAAGCCAAATGATTACGCTTCATCCAAAAGTTTAAAGGCTATAACAAAGAAGTAACCAAGGCTTTTGCACGGTCTTTCGATGGTCAAATGGTGGAGATTGGAGATTTGAAGCTCACGGTGACTGAAACAATAGTAGCAGCGGCCACAAGCTTACCGCAGGAAGGTGAGCGATGGTTCAAAAACAAAAGCGTGGATGAACAGGCATGGATAATTATGCTAAGAAACCCAGGTATGGACACCACTGTGTTTACTAAAGAAATTCCTGTTCATGCATTGAAGGAAGAATGGGCCAGTCTGCTGTTAGTTATCCAAAAATTTGTCACTTGTGAAGGACGCTTTGGTTCGATGTACATGTACCATGCTAGACTGTTGATGAATTTCTTAGAGAATCAGACTCTTAATTTGCCTTATTTCTTACTGTTGGGTTTGAAGAAGATGAGTATTACAGTCCAAAAACACATAGGCAATTTAGAACCTCATCTATATCATCATGGACTTATAAAAATTCTTATTGAAGACCAATTAAAGAAAAACAAAGATACCTGGGAACAATTCTTGATAAGAAACTACTTCCAAGAGCCATCTGATGCCTCTGAAAATAGTACACCAAAGACACCAAGGAAAAGTAGGAGAAGAGAAAAGAGCACCATAGTCCAGGACTTCCCTACTACAGAAACTCAAAAAGTTGGTCAAAAAGAAGAAGAAAACAGAACTAAAGACAAGAAACAAAGGAAAGAGAAAGGACCATCCAAGAAGTCTGCCAATCACCTAAGCCATCCATAGAGGAGGATTATCAACCACTGTCAGAAATATTAGTACATCTTCAGGCTGCTATAGCAAAGAAAAAGGAAAAAGTGAAACATAGTATATAAGAAAAGAGTACTAGTCCACCATACTTAAGGAGAAGCACAAGGCTAAGAGGAAAGGGGAGTAAAACACAAATAAAATGACCCCACTTCATCAACTTGGGTGGAGAGACACCTGAGAAAACTCCAGCTGGCCATAGTCCACCTCGTCCTCAGCCAAGCATTGAAACCAGTCCTCCACATGATGAAAGCCCTTCTTGGCCAGAGCTAGAGAGCAGTCTTCCCCCTCCACCAGATTTTGAGCTCAGTCCAAGAAAGACACCTGAAGTAGATCCCAATCAACAGGAGGTATATGACTACTTGGAATCATTAGAAAAATCAGCTGCAGGTCTGAGTACCACTCTACCACTAGATGCACAAGTTCAGTCCTTAAAGCAAGAGGTATTTGAATTAGAGGTCCTAAACATGCATATCAAGCAGGAAAATGAAGCACTCAAAGAGCAGAGAAAAGTAGATAAAATTATTCATGATAACACTATGCTCCATTTGGGACTATGGCAAAAGAAAAACAAGAAACTGAAGAAAAAGTGCAAAATGTTGAGCAGAGCATTGATCAATCTCAAATTCAGATGTCTAATAAGGAAACCAAGGATGGTGGTAGCACCAAAGAAGAAGAAAAGAGGGCTAGATGTCCTAGCAGAAGCATAAAAACATATGGATTAGATGGGAATGACTAAATTTTGGTTGCATGAGGACATGCAACACCTTCACAGTGGGGGTATGTTGAGTCCCAAACCTGCACTTCCCTATATACCCTTTCAGCCTTCTTTTTCCATTTAATTCATCCACCAAGCTGTCAAATCATTGCATATTAGTCTAAAAATAACTTATGAAATGGTTTCCTAACTATGTTTATGACTGTTGTTTGATTTAGATTTTTGTTCAAACAGCTGCGGAAACTTGTCACTTTCCGCAGCCAGCCCAAGTTTCCGCAACCATTTTGTTAAAGGCTATGTTACAGGTGTCCAATGGAGAAACCGGCCACATGGGCAAGCTGCAAGTGACGTGTACATGGAGTGTGTCCCCTCAGTTCAGCCAAATCACTCATAAACGGTCGTGGTCAACGACGGTCAAAGGAAGGGCCAAACGAGGAGTTTTGCGGTGGCACGGCTCTGTTTTTCCCATGTGAAGGTTTGCGTGGCACAATCCTTAGTTTCTGGAGGTACTGGCACACCTATAGATCAGCCCGTGAACTGAATCGAGCAGCCACCACTCCATGGATTCAACTGTCATGATGACCATAACGCTAGATCTCAGGCCAAGGAGATTTACGTGTCTCTTGGCAGCATAAAATCTAGGAATTAGTTGCAGCACTTTCACTTATAAATAACGCATTGATATATGCTGGATAGTTAGCTTTGGAGATATAATCTTGACTTTTGTTATCAGCCCACTGTATTGTGCTTTACTTTGTTTTATTACTGCACTTTAAATATATGAGAAGGCAGCATTCCCGAATTCGATTTGTGACTAAGTGATTAATTGGCTGAGGTTGCAGAGGGCCCCTGTACACCAAAGCTTTGTATAGTTTCTTACTTGCTTTCATTTACTGTTTTTATAATCATTGCTTGTATATATATTGCGTTGTTCTGATGTTCATTGCTGTCCATATTTCCTTTCTGTTTTCTTTAGCTGATCAGTGCTTCTTTTACAGGTTTTTGTAGGCAGCCCGGGCAAATTTACATATTTTTGATAACTACTGACATGAGATCATCTTGTCCTTTCTGCTGATTTTCATTTCCTGAGTTTAATTCCAGCACTGTCATTTCTTTCAAGTTTTGTTTTGCTTATTTACTTTTCTGCTACTTAGACATCATATTACTCATATGTTTATGATTTCCTTTCTATAGCCAAGCGACTCAATTATTAAGGAATTAGAATATTACTTGTTGTAGTATGATTTAGTTTGCTTTCCTGCAAGTTAGAGATTGAAGTACTTATGTCATTTTCAAGAGTTGAAATATGAATGAGTAGTTAAATCTTAGTTTCCTTTTATGAAATTTAATTTCCTGCAATTTAGATATCATATTACTCAGCTTGTTTATGATTACTTCCTATAGCCGGAGTGAGTCGAAAGGTGAAGGGTCAGAATGTGGGTTGAAGTAGTGTGATTTAGTTTGCTTTTCTTTCAGTCTTTGAGTTGCTTTAAGTTTAGTTTTTATTTTCTTTTTCATACAGTAGTAAGGATACTGGGCCATTGTCACTAGTTCATTGTTTTGGTACATTTACTTCCTTTTGAGAATTGATTTCATCACAGTCAGTTTGAAACTTTCTTTTTGAGAACTTTTAAGTTTGGAAAATCACTGTAGAAATCACCATTACCATCCATACTTAACTTTCAATTTTGCCATCACACACTAGGGAATCCACAGAAGATAAACCCAAAAACAAACTAAAAAACTCAAAAACGACAAAAGACTAAGAAAACGGTTATCTTGCACATATAGTGCACTTCACTTCATCAGTTTACGAATCCTGGATTGACATTTTAAATAGCAATTTAGGACACACTAAATTGACCAAACATAAACTTAAGCACCACAAATTATCAACAAAAGAATAATCAAGCAACATATGAAATCATCATCAATGCAAGGCTCCCCCTGAGATCATGCACCACTAATCTTGTGGACCTGACAATCATCCTCTACTTTCCATAAGGCTATGTACCTCACATTTAATTATGCAGTCCTTGTTAGAAGTATCCATTGAATACAATGGATTGCAATAGGGGCTATATTCCCTACATCTATAAATTCTACTCCTTATTCCTCCAAATATTCTTGCAATTTATGATCATGTGTCCAAAGGTTTGATACTTATACCATCTCATGTAGCCAGAATCTTGTTTACTTCCATTCCATCTGCTTGACCTGAAATTAATGGCCTTTTCCCCAAATGAGTTACAAGTAAAAAAAATATCCATAAAACCATCTTTTATACCTGGGGACTGATCTTATCTCTCATCTTGATGATTTCATCTATGATGAGTGAACTGATTCATTTTTATTTTGAAGAGCCTTGTGTTGGTACTTGTCATAACCTTGTGATTCTGAAACCTCATGATTGTATCCAATTCCTATCTTCATTAGAGGAGAGCATTGTTCATTAATAATTTTCTCTACTAATTCAAATACCTTTACCCATTTGTTATTCCAATCTGATTGTGATTATTTTTTTCTCATAATCTTCTTTCAAAGTCACAATTTATGATTCTGACTTTTCACAATGCCTTTCCTTTTCTTGAATTTATTTCATTAATACTTCCTCTCTTATATTGGATGCTTCTAAATGTGTATTTAACAAGTTTATTTCCTTAACACAACTTCTTTCTTCAGTTTCCCATTCTTTGTTATCATTCCCAAGTCTATCAATTTCTCCTAATGCTTTCATTAAATCATCTTCTTCAAATTATCTGATTCACTAGTCAATTGATCTTGAAGAGCCATAAGTATTTTGTAACTAGTGTTCGAATCAAATTTTGAGTCTACCTAATCATCAGATGTGTTTTCAAGATTAGTTTCTTGGATACATCCTTTCCTTTTCCTTTCTTACCATGATATTTTTTTATTTGGACATTTAGATGCATAATAACCTACTCTTCCATAAGCAAAACAATTAAAGGGAAGTTTACCTTTGAATTTCCCAGTTCCAACTTGCAACTTATTTACAAAGTTTTCCTCTTCTTCATTTGAGTTGTAACTAGCATCTTTAGCTCATCCTTTTGTTTTCCTTTATGTGTTTCTTTGAAGGCAGCTTCTCTAATCTCCAAATTATTCCCTTTTGTTCTCATCTTGTAATTTGTCAAGGTCCCATGGATTTGTTCTAAAGTAATTCTTTTCAAATCCTACATTTACTTAATGGAAAAGACTTTGGCATCGAACTTTGGGGTTAGTTATCTCAAAATATCTTCAATCATAGAATAATCCTCTATATTTCCCCTAAGCCCTTTCATAGTGTTAGTAATCTCATCTACTCTAAGAAAAAATATTGCAATCTTTCATCATCATTGCATTCTAAGAGACTCACATTGAATTTGATATGATTGAAGCTTGGGAATTTTTACCTTAGTATCACCTTCATAGCTCTGGACAAGCTTATCCCATATTTCTTTTACTTTGTTTAGCTACATGACTTTCACAAATTCAGATTTTGCTAGTCCTCCCAAGATAGAATTTACTACCTTTGCATTGTTATCATACCACTTCTTCTTTGCTAAAACTATGGGAATGGAGGTTGGATATTGATATCCACCTTCAACAACTACCCATATGTTATAGGTGAAAGCACCGTAGGGCTTCGGGTTAGAACCCCAACAGAGCAGAAGCAAACTACAACAAGAAATACTCAAACAGCTCTGGCAAGATGCTTATATTATCAAACTACGTAAGAGTGACCGTACCTGGATTTCCTTCATTCGAGTAGGTCCCGCAGGGTTCAAACCCTCCGCAACTCCCAATGTTCTTCAAACCTGAAAATCATTCAATTCGAACATACATAGCAGTATAGAAGTTAAGCATATTCACGAAATTGACTTTATATCATATAAACAAATGGTTGATCATACATCAAAACAACATTCATATATGAATTAAAACATAATTTGATGCATAGACATAATAAATTTCAGAAACAAGACAACATTTCTTTTATTGCAGTAAGTTATAAATAACATGGAGAGACTTCACCTAAGTCTTTCTCTGGCTCCAAGCGGAACCGTCTTCCAAATTCTTCCTATCCTAGCCTTCAACAATCTTCTTCCATCACCAACACCATGATATCTCAAGCAAAAGGAAGGATATCTATAATCAAGGAAACAAGGGTTTCCTGAAGCTTGAGGAAGTGCATGAGGTACAGGGATTTATCAGACTCAGTCAAGGATAATCTCAGTATAATAGCTCTATCTCTTCTCCTCTTAAGGCATTCCCATAGAGGTCTATTTATACCTCTCCCAATTAGTTTTTTAGTTGGGAAATAGTTGGGCCACGAGCAATATGAGGTAATCAACAGGTAAAACCCGTGAACTCCTCCAAAAATTAAGGAAATTTAATTTTTTAAGTGTTTTAATACATATACGCGGGTTAGGTATTGACTGACCCATGTGTACATGCTTTTAGCTCAGGGAAAAATAGCGTACAGGGAATAAAACACTGTTTTTTATATATTTGGACCAAGTATGTAAGGAGGGGTTGCCCTAGGCCATAAACAAAGCATCATATACACCAAGAGTGGTAAATGGTGCTATTACACCATACATCAACTCCAAGTGACTGCAAATATGATCTCATTCTTACCTTCCAAAACATATATTTAATTCCATTAAACAAGGGTGGCTTGGTAGAAAACACTCCATCTTGACTTCTCATCTTGCTAGATCTCCCTTAAAGTGATCAAGCTTCTTTTGAGGGACCTAACTCTGATCCCAATTGTTAGAAATACTTGGGGGAGGGGGTGAATCAATATTTCATGCCCAATTCAAAATTACTTAACTTATTCCTTCATTTCAAAGTTATCTTGAACAATTGTATCATTAATGAAACACAATGTTATAAATGAGAGCTTATTTAGTAAACCATGACCAACATTAAGAATAAAAGCATGTAAACCATAAAAAATTAACACATCAATCAAATATGGACACCGGATTTTAGGTGGAAACCCAATGTGGGAGAAAACCATCGTTGTGATGATCTATATTCTTCTTTTATTATAAAGAAAATATTCTTAAATTTGTACTAGCGCATACTCTTGTTAGCACACAGGCTACAACCTCCACAAGTTCTTCAAATCCTACTGGAAGGAAACTACTAATCCCTATCAAGTTTGTCGTATCCTACTATAAGGAAGCTCCTACTCCCTTATTGGGGGCTCGAATCCTCAGCAACTCTATGGTACACATTTCAAAATTTTCATACTTGATCCACCTGTCTCAATCAACCATCAAATACATGTAAGCCAACTTTCATCAATTTTCAAGTAGGACCCACACCCAACAATAGGCTCAATCCAAATACCATGATACCAAATTGAATTCCAATATGAAATCTAATATACCAATCATTGAATTGTTGAATACCAACTACGCATCTATAACTGACCAATACCAAGCCAAATTAAAACAATCTTGTCAATTGTGAAGTCAAATCCTGTCAAGAACCATGTCAAACGCTAACTGTCATTCATCATATCCACTATCATAAGAAACTTGTCAAAACCACTGTTAGATAACAAGCCAAGTTAATACTCATAAAGTAAATAAAATCCTTTGTTAATCATTTGTTATGAAACCAGCTCACAAAAAGATAGAAAAGATAGATCAACGCCTTAGAATTCAGCCTCTTTGAGGGGGAAACCTCCTTTACATTACACAAATGAACAATTCTTGGATGATACAAATGACAGGACCTCCTTTCTATATATAAGAGTCTAAGGGGTCATTATATAATTAGAGCTGACATAACAATAATAATGTAAGGGCACAACAATAACAATAGTGGGCTTCTATGGGGCACAATAATAACAATATGGGGACTACATGGGCACAAAAATATAATAACGGGGTTGTACTAAAAACAATAAGGCACTACTAGTATAGGGACCTAACATGCCCCTCTCCTTCAAAAAGCGTTGTCCTCAACGCTTGAGTAGTTCTTGATGCTTCTATATAAATTATTGTCCTCCCATGTGGAATCTTTAGCAGGTAAGTTATTCCACTTGATGAGATGCTCTGAAATTGATCTATTTCGTAGCTTTCAATTTCTTGGTTCTATGACTGCTTTAGGTTCCAATATGATTTTTCCTTCCTTGTCAAGTTCTCGCAATACTGTTTGAACTGGGATCTTCTGCAACTATTGAATGAGTTCCCACTCCTTTGGGCATATGGATATATGTAAGGCCTGATGTTAGGAGGAACACTTCATGGAATCAAATGAATAGCAAGATCATGATCACAAATAGGTGGGAGGCCTTTGGGATTCTCAAATACCTTGGAATGATTGTCCAAAATGTTTTGGAGATATGGAGAAATACATGATTTCGATGTGGGATCCTCTAGTGAACATAATTGTGCAATTACACCCTGTTGTTCTTTATTTAGAAGCTTTGTCATGCTGTTAGATTTGATTATCTTTCCAGTTTTTCCTTCGATACCCTTCAATTCAACTCCCTTTCCTTGCCAAAAAAATTTCAAGAAAACTTCTTGAAAATTAAAAGCTATCGTACCCAAAGATTGTAGCCATTGGACTCCTAGTAAAACATCAACACCACCCATTGGAATGGAAAGCATTAGGTTATTCAATACATATTCTCCCATGGATAGCTTGATATTATGGCACTTTCCAGAGCAATTTATGGTTCCTCCACTTGCAACCATCACTTGGCACTCTGGTGCTGGATATAGGAAGCAATTCAATTCCTTGGCTATCTTACAATCAATAAAATTATGGGTACTGCCCGAATCAATCAACACTCTTACCTTTTTTTTCTTGATATGTCCTTCTATCTTGATAGTTTTAGGAGTGGTAATTTCTTCCAATGCATTACAAGATATGGTTGGATTGATTTCTTGAGTCTCGATGTGATCTTTCAATTCTTGAAAATTTTTCTTCTTGATATGTCCTTCTATATTGATAGTTTGAGGAGTGGTAATTCCGTCCAATGCATTACAAGATATGGTCAGATTCATTTCTTCTTTCTCGATGTGATCTTTCACTTCTTGAACCTTTTTCTTCTTGATATGTCCTTCTATCTTGAGAGTTTTAGGAGTGGCAATTCTTTCCAATTCTTTACAAGATATGGATGGATTCATTTCTTCCTTCTCTGGGGTTGGTTCCTGGTGTATATACTCTTCTTTTGATGTTTCTTTATCCTTTTTTTCCTCCTCTCCACAATCAATGTAAAATAATTTCTTCTCAACACACTTATGACCTTTAATGTATTTGTTATCACAATTGTAACAAAGCCCTTTTTCTCTTTTTTCTTCCAATTGTTGTGGTGTAACCCTTGTAGGTTGTGGAAGGCTAGGAGAAACAACACTTCCATCTTTATAGTTGTGAGGGGTAGACTTCCTTGTTGCCATAATTTTTCTTTCCACTTTGTAACAAAGCTTTTTTTCTCTTTCTTCTTCCAATTGTTGTGGTGCTGCTCTAAAGAAGGTGTTGCTCTTTGTATCCTCATAATGTGCTAACATTTCCGCTGTGAAAATTGACCACGTAACAAGTTGTTTACGAGAACAAAGACCTTTATAACATAAAAATTGATCTGGTTCTAAATATGAATATGCAATACATACCTTTTTTAACAGTGGTACACCATGTAGATCAAAATATTGCTCCATCTGGAGTATCCAATTTACCGTATCCTTGCCATCAAACTTCCTCATCTCGCTTTTTCTTGACTTTAGGAGCTCGGTCTTGAAATGACTGTAACTCTGTAATTTTAGATCTTCCAATGATGAAATCATGACCTACAGTATTCCTCTGTGTCCTCTTTCCAATGCTACCTGTAGTGCCCACTCTAGTTTTTTGACCCTAATATGACATTATCTTAGATACTTTATTCTTTAGGGAACTCAGGTTGAGGATCCAAAAACGTGACTCTATTATTAGTAAATGTGATTGTTATGAATGTTCTCTATTAATATTATGATTGCGATATAATTAATGGTTATGTGTACTCTCTATTGATATCATGATGGTGATAGTAGTAAAGGATAGACATGTTTTCTATTGATGTTATAATGATAATAGCTTTGATCTATATGTATGGTTCCATTAATGTTATGATGATGCTAGCCATGATGGATGTGTCCCCTATGTTACCTACTTGCATTAGTTCTGGTTCACAATGAACAATGACGTGAATGACTAGGTGATGGCGATAATGTTATTATGACAATGGATAACACTGAGAAACCTTGTTACTGATGATTATTGAGTATGGCAGGAAACCACCAGAGGCACTCGCATATGACGAGTTAAAGACACCTGGTTTGATGAAAAATTATATTATTTTATCTTTGAATTTCTAAGTCAATTTTGAAACCTGCTATATATGTTTATCTATATTCTGATGATATGTTAGTGGTTGCAGGCACAAATTAGTTGATTGGCCAAATGACTCACATATGGGTGATGGGGTTGTACAAGTGGATGGAACTACATGGGAGGGGTGGGACAGTGTCCTTGATCTCACCAACTAGCACTCCCGCCGTGACTTGGGCTGGAAAGGTTAAAACACCTTCGCCTTGAAGATCACGATGCCATGAGGGCAGGTCCCAAAGTTGGGTCGCTCATGAGGAGTTTACTGGGGGGTGCACATCAAGGCATATTCCTTGATCCCCAGCACCATTAGTCTCACTATAGCAGGCAACATAAGAGATGATAGTGGTCTATGACGTTGCACTCCCCTCGTAGTCACAGTGTAAGGACCACATCCCGACTATATACATATCTTTTTTTTTTTTTAAATCATAACAAAATGCAACTAGAAGAGAAACGCATTAGGAATTCATTTCAAGAAACATATCATAACATTTACATGCATTTAACTAAAATGTTACACTAAAAAATGTCACCTTGACTACTTACAGTTAGTATGGCTCAAATCAACAGTCATGCTACCCTCTTAGGCAAGTCTCATGCCTCTGTTATCCATCTCAAACTCAAAGAAGAGAGAAAGTCTTGTAAAAATCATGTTTATCTCTGGGGTCGCAGGTTCTCTCTAGCCTTACCTGCGGGGACGCTGACCATGTTCACAAAATCTGCGTCCATGGACGCTCTGTATGTTAAGGGACAGGTGCGTCCCTCTGTAAAAGGCAAAATGCGCGAGTTTTATCTTGAAAAAGTTACTTGTGGTTACTTCTAGAACATTCTAGAGGTCGGTTTGATGAAATGGATGCGCCTCCAGTTGGTTCATGTATCTCTATTAAGGGGGAACTTATCCCATCAATAAGGGAGCTATCCCACCCATAGAGGGGGATGATCCCATTGATAGTGGACCTGAATAACCTCTTTACAGCACTATAAATGAAGGCATTGAGCCAGAAGGAGAAGAGGTTGGAGCTATACATTTTCTTTGGGTAAATGCTGCAGGATTTAGGTCTTCCATTAGAGCCTTTGTGAGGAGAGATTGTCTTCACTTGATTCTACTTGGGAGAGGGTGAGCTTTGTCAAAGTAGAGGAAAACCCTTGATGGACCCTGGGAGGAACTTGCACAACACCAAGGCCAGGTTGTAAGAGTTTCTTTGTTTCGTTATTAATACAAACTGGTTTATTTTTCTCAATAGCTTGTGTTAATGAGTTATTTCATGTGTTCCTTGGTCTGCATGTTGAATATATGTTTTATTATATGAAATGCAAGTGCTTGGTAATTGTTTGATTGTTTGTGGTTGCAGGAATTGACTTGAAGGAGGAGCTCATCCGGATCGTCAAGAACGGACTTCAACAACAGCGTTTTGGAATAAGGTAAGCCTAAACACTTGTAGTTTTCATGTTGTAAAAGGTGTATTTAGAGAAAGATCACTCCATTTTGTCTTGTTTGTCATTAGAATGTCTTAGACTTCTAGGAAGGTCAGTCGTGTCCGCACCCTTGACAGATTCCGTGTGACAGGGGTGCACATCAAGGCATATTCCTTGATCCCCAGCACCATTAGTCTCACTATAGCAGGCAACATAAGAGATGATAGTGGTCTATGACGTTGCACTCCCCTCGTAGTCACAGTGTAAGGACCACATCCCGACTATATACATATCTTTTTTTTTTTTTAAATCATAACAAAATGCAACTAGAAGAGAAACGCATTAGGAATTCATTTCAAGAAACATATCATAACATTTACATACATTTAACTAAGACCAACTAGTATTGCAATACATATGTACCATTCACCAGAAGACGAGACTCTGTTCGCTTT
Source organism: Pinus tabuliformis (assembly GCA_031772625.1). Taxonomy (NCBI): domain Eukaryota; kingdom Viridiplantae; phylum Streptophyta; class Pinopsida; order Pinales; family Pinaceae; genus Pinus; species Pinus tabuliformis. The sequence goes on along the minus strand of CM062814.1, from coordinate 444,275,573 downwards.
GTTGTTGCTAGTATTCCCTTGCTGTCGGTCACCTTCGTGAATGAATGGCGATGTACTTGATCTGAATGCGATGACCCACCGGTTAACCTCCCAGCCTACTCCTTGGGTACTCTTCTTCCCCGCGGACCCCCGAGCTGCAATGGGGTTGTACAATGGAGAATTGCAATAGCTAGTATAGGAGAGCACTCCTTGGCTCAAGAGTCCCCTCTCTAAAATCCTCTACCTCACCAAACTCACTATAGGATCGTAATCACTGCTTTGACATCATCTCATCCATCCAACAATAGGGTTCCCCAAAAAAGTCCCTTCTCCTATGGCTTGCCCCTTCTTTTATAAGAGTCCTCATAGATGACACTTGGCATGTCATGCATAATTATATATATATTTTTAATTCAATAGCTTGATTATTCACCTACCCATGTGTCACTCTCTCATCAAGGGTCACCCAAAATTATTTACTTAACTTTTTATTTAAAACTAATATTTTCCTCACCTCACAAGATTCCTATTTCTTCTCCTAGTTGTCTCTTTATCCCCCCCTTTTATTCCTTAAATTGTGTTCATTACTTGAATTCAATTAATGAGTCAAGATTTTATCCCCAATCTACTCCCTAATTTAACTCAGGTTATCTCTTAGATGTATATCCTTATGTTGGTTGTTGCCACATGGAGCTTCTCTACATTTCTCTAAATTTAATTTATTATTCATATTTTCATTCACCTTCCTCTTTTTTTAATTAGGTTTAATTAGTTTAGGATTAATCTTTATCCTTACAATTATGTTTGTCTTTCCCCTTTTACCTAATTAAACCACATAATCTACCTATTATTTTCCAACATGGGAAGGGTAGAGTTTTTAAGGTACTTTATTTTATTTTATTTTTTTCCTATGATCCTCCTTATTCCAAGTTTTATTTTTTATTTAATTACCTTGGTTTCTAATCATCATTTACCCTTGATGTGAATTTACCTACTTTTCATTCCTTGCTTATATTTATTTATTGTTATTTATTTTTAATGATTCCAAGGGTGCCAAGTTTGGTTGTGCCCTTCAAGAACTTCCCTAGAAGTTCCAAGGGTGCCACACTTAATAGTTTATTTGTGATGCCAAGGGTGCCAAACCACTTGCCCTTCAAGCATCCAGTGACTACGAGGGGAGTGCAACTTCATAGACCACTATCATCTCTTATGTTGCCTGCTATAGTGAGACTAATGGTGTCGGGGATCAAGGAATCCACCTTGATGCACGCCCCCCAGTAAACTCCTCATGAGCGACCCAACTTTCGGACCTGCCCTCATGGCATCGTGATCTTCAAGGCAAAGGTGTTTTAACCTTTCCAGCCCAAGTCACGGTGGGAGTGCTAGTGGGTGAGATCAGGGACACTGTCCCACCCCTCCCATGTAGTTCCATCCACTTGTACAACCCCATCACCCATATGTGAGTCATTTGGCCAAGCAACTAATATGTGCCTGCAACCACTAACATATCATCAGAATATAGATAAACATATATAGCAGGTTTCAAAATTGACTTAGGAATTCAAAGATAAAATAATATAATTTTTCATCAAACCAGGTGTCTTTAACTCATCATATGCGAGTGCCTCTGGCGGTTTCCTGCCATACTCAATAATCATCAGTAACAAGGTTTCTCAGTGTCATCCATTGTCATAATAACATTATCACCATCACCTAGTCATTCACGTCATTGTTCATTGTGAACCAGAACTAATGCAAGTAGGTAACATAGGGGACACATCCATCATGGCTAGCATCATCATAACATTAATGGAACCATACATATACATCAAAGCTATTATTATTATAACATCAATAGAAAACATGTCTATCCTTTACTACTATCACCATCATGATATCAATAGAGAGTACACATAACCATTAATTATATCGCAATCATAATATTAATAGAGAACATTCATAACAATCACATTTACTAATAATAGAGTCACATTTCTAGATCCTCAACCTTAGTTCCCCAAAGAATAAAGTATCTAAGATAATGTCATATTAGGGTCAAGAAACTAGAGTGGGCACTACATACACCCCCTCTTAACAATGGACTTCGTCCCGAAGTCCTTAGAACGTAAAGGAGAAACGATAACACATAATCTTAGGAACCCTTCCTGAAACTCTTGCCAACCTTCTGGTGGGCAGGTTATAATTTTCCGAAGGTATCTATACCATGAATTCCGTTATAACTAAAGGACTATATCTGTGATCATTGCAACCCATAATTATTTATGTATTAAGAAACAACAAAACAAGAAGCACGACAATCACAATCAATATTCATCTCATGGTACAAATTAATATATGATGCATTCAACCAAGTAAAGTCATTCACACACTGTACTCTTGTAGCTTCCAATTATAGTAGTTCATTTCAAACTACGTCTATATGACCCTATAAGTGACAATGCCAAGTGCACAAAGTGATTTGTATGATCATCATTGCATATGGTAGAGTTCACTGTCATAAATGTTGCAATAATATTGTCGTAGAAGAAAAGATGATATAAATTATCTATACGTTTGATATTTTTCAAAAAGTCTTAAATTCTAAGTTATCCCTTCTGATAATTCTGCAATATTTTCCCCAATATCTCAATAAGTGTCATTTTGGACCCTTGTTAGTATATTCCCTAAAATGATAATTGTAGCATTGTATTTAGGCCATAGGCGGAAAAATGTCGAAAGAGGTGGACAAGTAAGAATAAGAAATTCAAATGGCGAACTTAAGCTCACAGGCTAGTAAAAGATGAAGGACTTTGATGTCAAAAGTGCTAAAAATTAAAATATTCTTATTAGCAATTGTAAATAAATAAATAATTAGATAAATTACAAAGCAAGTGATTGTGCGTCAAGATGTAGTGTTCCATGAATAGTTCCTAGGATTTCATCCAACCAAGAAACTCTTTGAAACATCACCACATTACTTACTTATAGATAATATCCTAGTAAGTAATGATGTTAGTGTCTCAACTAGTTAGAGATGATGTGGCACATGACCTAACAATGGAAGAATCTAAACATGCAGTCGATAATATATTGAGCATTGAATTGGGCATAAAGAAGAATACTCTAAATAAGGAAGCTATGCCAATCAAACAAAAACATACTTCCCAATCCGAGGAAGTTGTCTTCTATTTGCAAATGTGGGAAAATTTTGTTTTAGCTACATAAAAACTATCAAGAGGAATTAAATTGGTTATAACACCTATCACGCCTCACCTATCAAGAAAGAGATAGTGACATCCTTGCTATCACTCAAGTTTATCTCCAAAGAAAGATCCCAACCTTTTTCAAAGAAAACCCAAGGATACTTTTAAGTGATCACAACTTGTGACCAGTGACCACTGCACTTCACTTACTCATGCATAAATTATCAAATGATCATAGCAACCTATTGAAAATATGATATCCCAATTATAATATATTTTTATATCAATCACTGTATTTATGAAAACTATAATTTAATTTAAATTATTATTAACAATTTCAAAACAAATTAATTTAATAATATTTTAAAACACACTCCTAATTTTTCATGTACCCATAAAAAACATCCTTTGGCAATCAATATTTAATTATTGGCTTCTCTTTAATGTATACCAATATATAATATAAAAAATCTATACAACTGATGTAAGTATTAAATTTAACCAAGATATTACTACATAAAACATAATTTCCATATGTCAATTTATAGTGTGGCACTTTTAACTTGTTGTTAATTTTTAAAAGAATGGCTTGATTATTGTTAGAGCCTTAAAATGCTTCACATCCAACCACTCATAAAGCCTAGACCAAGAAAATTTGCGTATGACGAAGTCAAGATTAAGTTTTTGGTATTATACGATGAAAAGACAACTTATTGAATTGATATAGAACTAGTTTCATTAGTCAAACTTATTTGTATGTTTTATTTAATTGTTATTAATTTCTGGTGATTGTTAATCATTAAATTGCTATAAATATATCAAGCAAACATGTGCATTGAACAGTTCATTTTAAGGATGAGTGCTTCTCAACTGTATGTTTCAATACCACCCTAAGCAAAGTCTCCAATTCTTTAATTTTAGCAATTCAATATGTGTATTAGAAATTGTAAAATAAATTCCATAATCCATTAATTCATAAATAAAGCTTCCTTCTTAATTGGTTGAATTCATTGAAAGGGTCCCATTGGTACTTTTCCAGTGATATTTAGTGTCTTCATATATTTGGTCCAAATTTTTATTGACTTTTAATAATTGATTTTGCAAAAATCAAGTACTTTTATAGAATTAAATTTGTAATGTTTATCTAGAAAGCTTCTCACTCTTGGAATAGTTTTCAAATTATAGTAGTGTCTAGCATAAAATGAGTATGTTTGAGGTGCAAATTGTATGGACCAGTGCTATACTATATATATATATATATATATATATATATATATATATATATATATATATATATATATATATATATATATATATATATATATATATATATATATATATAGATAATAAAATCCGTTGAAATGTTTTCCCAACACTTACTTGGTATGGGATATTTTCACTAGTTCTTGATTCTTTTGAGTTAACAATGCTGCATAAGAGTAATTTGAGGAATTTTTTCTAAAGGCTTATAGAAAAAATGGACGGCATAGGGTTTGATCTGAAACCCTAGGCCCTAGGCCTAGGTGTTGCAGGTTGTCGCAGTCATGGCTGTACGTTTTCAGTGCGCAGGACGCAGCTGGCAGGGTCACGGCGGGTCGATGACAGGTGTGTAGGACGTAAGTTGGAACCACGAAACGGAGTAGGGGCCTTCACGGAACGGGAGTTGGAGCCGGCGCGTAAAACCCTTTTTTCGTTATGATGAAGTCATTCCGGCTTATAAACCATTTTCTGTGCAGCTGGAGGATTCTTAGATCTGGGATGTTACACTGTGCATCTTGGGAAACGGCGGGAGGAGTTATCAAGGTAAAAGTCCGTAAGTTACCATGGTAAACCCTAGGGAGTCGGTGGACTTGGACCCTTCCCCGGCGGATATACTTTCAGTTTGGGGGAAGGAGGTTTCCTCGGAAAACATTGAGCATTTCTTCGGTTCCTCAGCAAGTCAGGCAAGTGCGCTGCTCACGGGAGGAGGTTTTTGGCATACTCATGCGACATCGGGTCTGCTGGATGAGAGCCTTGAACTACTGGGAGGGGCTGGATCGGCTGGCAGGTTCACGCAACAATCAGAAGGAAGGGCATTGGAACAATCAAACCCTCATTCATGGCCAGGTTTGCCTTTAAACAGAATTGATGGAGGGCAAAGCTCCAAGTCTATCTCCCCGTCCAAGGTCTTCATTTCGTCGGGAGGGTTGGAGGACATCATAAACTTTCCAAATTCGAAAGGGGTATGGAGGACTGTCGGCGGAGTTCAGAGTGCAGGGAAAGTGCGGGGGGAAGGGAACAATCTTCCAGAGGTCCCAAAGGCCCTGTTTCCATCCAATCCCTTGCCAGGAATCTCAAAGGTAGTCGAGGGTTCTGCCGGCACCAGAAATTTAACTTCTCCGAAGGCTGATACTTGCCCATCTGAAAGAAGGAGTCTAGCTGAAGTCCTTCAACCGTCTTCACGAGAAATCGGGAGTCCGGTGGAAGGTTTGGTCGAATCCCACAGTGAACAACAGACTCGAAGACCTGAGGAAAATGTTAGCGGGAATTCAGGGGAACCAGAAATTCCAAACCCTATTTCAGGGGGAAGTGCACCTTTTAAAACGACAGCGAAGGTAGGCGAAAAAAGGAAGAAGACAAAGCCGTGGAAAACTAAAAAGGTTACAAACTTGGTTCTCGGCATGGATGTTCAGGCTGAGGAAGCGCTGGATGTGGCGGAGTGCACCCTCGTGGGCAGAGTGCGTGGTAGATATATATCAGGGAACTCTTTAAAACAGTGGGCTGAGAGCCAGTGGTCGAATTCCCCGGCAAAAAATTTCTCGACCGCTATACTGATGAACGGATGGTTCATGGTGAAATTCGAATGCAAAGAAGCTATGGAGTGGGTCGAGGAGCGTATATGGGCGCTTGGGGATCGGCCTGTATTCTTCAAGCGTTGGTCGCCCATGTTCGATGCAACAAAGGAAAAGGTATCTGAACAACCAGTCTGGGTCAGAGTTCCTAATTTACCTCCCTATCTTTGGGTCGACTCCGTTTTCAAATCCATTGGGAACCATTTGGGGACTTTCTTGGATGCTGATAGATCCTTTCTGCATACCTATGAACGGGCCGTGGCGAGGATCCTTGTAAGACTAAACCCATCTGAAGGGCTTGCAAAATCGGTTTTATTACAGTACAAGGATTATGAATATGATCAGAAACTGGATTACGAACTCTTTCCATTCAGGTGCTTTCGCTGTCAAGAATATGGGCATCTGGCAAGGGATTGCCCTAGGGGAAAAAGGAGAAGGAAGCTGAAGCGCAGAGAAGAGGTTAAAGAGGGTCAGAGGAGAAGAAAGGAGAAGCAGATGGAGGACAATGCTATGGAAGCGGCTCACCGAAGCTCAAATTTGGAGGATCAGGAAGTCGAGGACCAGCATCAAGAGGAAGGGACCCCTCTGCGCAATACAACAGATCAGCCTACAAAAGAATTACCTTTGGAAGGACCTGAAATCCCCTCGGCGGATGATCCATCGGGTATGCAGTCTCCTCCTCCTAACCTCTCCACTTTTTCTGAATCTGTAAAGGGGGGTTTGTCTGCTGATTGTAATATGTTTAAAAATCTTGATGATCATATTCAAAACTTAGAATCTATCTCGGAAGCACTTCCGGCCCTAAATCTGAACTGTGTGGACGCCCCCATTCCGAGTCAGATCCAAAACAAAACATCCCCTGTTCATCATTACAATCTCAGATCCCATGGTAAGAGACCAGTAACCAACCAGTCTGTCTTAGAATCTGTTGGAGGCCTTCATCCTGAGTCATCGAAAAGTCATATAAAAAAAAGTAGGGGTAGGAAATCCCTTTTCTCCAAAGCTCAAGTCAAGGCAAAATTTGATGTTGAGGATGGGAAACAAATGTCGATCCCAGGGGCGCTTAGAGCAGCAAAACCCCATGAGTCGGTTATCAAATGATCTGTCTCTCCTGGAATTGTCGAGGGTTGGCTAGTAAACCCAAAAAACTAGCACTAAAAGATTTAATTTCTTGCCACAATCCAGATTTGGTTTTTCTACAGGAAACTTTGGGAAATAGCTCAGATGTTGAATCCTCTCTTTGCGCTCTGCTCCCGGGTTGGGCCTTCTCTGCACTGGATGCTTCCGGTCACTCTGGAGGTCTTGCCATCGGTTACAGAATAGGAAGACTAAGAGCTCTCAATTCTTGGGGTTTTTCCCATGCACTTGGTATGGAGATTCAATCCCCGGATTTTGACCAGCCCTTCATGGCCATCAATGTTTACGGGCCCTGTCAGGGTCGTGTCTCCTATTGGAATGATCTGTTATCAAAAGAACTGCTTCAAGATAAAAAGCTCCTTATAGGAGGGGACTTAAACTTTTCCCTGGGGATTGCTGAAGCTTGGGGACCAAATGCAAGGGAAGATCCCCTGGCTGATTACTTCTTATCTCTTCTCCAGAACCACAATCTACTTGATGTAAACATTATAAAGGCAAAACCGACCTGGCGGAATAGGAGAACAGGGGAGGAGAGAATTGCAAAAAGACTGGATCGTTTCCTCATAAATGATGCTCTGGCCTCTCACATTCCCCTTTTCAGGCAGTGGGTGGGGGAAGGAGGAAACTCGGACCATTTTCCTATTTTTCTAGAATTTTCTAAGACCCCTCCAAAACCGGCTTCTCCCTTCAAGTTCAACTCCTCCTGGATCCAGGAGGAGTCTTTCATTCAACTGTTCAGGAATACTTGGAGACATCCGGACCTTGACTATTCAGGAAACAAGGGAGCCCTTTTCATGGAGAATTTAAAAAGGTTAAAGAAGGAAACCATCAATTGGGCAGCGGAGAAAAGGAGGAAGTCATATGAGGAAATGGCTAGTATTGATGAAGCTCTAAGCGCCCTAGAAGACCCGGATGCTGATGCATACATATCTCAGGAGTCGAAGGAAAGAATATTAGATTTAGAAAAAAGAAGGGCAAAGATCCTTTTGGACAGAGAAGAAGAATGGAGATTAAAAAGTAGGGCAATTTGGCTGAAAGCCGGGGATGAGAACACAAAATTCTTTCATAATTATGCAAAGGGGAGGAAAAATGCTAACACAATTTGGAAATTAAAGGATGCAGATGGCAGGGAGCACTCCTCCTTTGAGGCAGTCTCAAATATGGGGAAAGACCACTTCCAATCTCTATTTGCTGATCCAGGGGGGACCACAATAGCTGAAATCATCCGCACTGCACAAGCCTTCCCTCGGTTTGTGGAGGAGGAAGAGGCAGAGAACCTATTCGGAGCAGTGACAAAAGAGGAGGTCGAAAATGTCATAAAATCAATGCCCAAAGATAAAAGCCCAGGTCCGGACGGCTGGACCATAGAACTGTTCTTGCACTTTTTTGAACAGATAGGCGATGAATTGACTGAGGTGGTGGAGGAGTCAAGAAGAAAAGGGGAAATCTATGGGCCTTTCAATGCAACTTTCATTACACTCATCCCGAAAAAGGAAGTACCGTAATCCTTTGAAGATTTCAGACCTATATCCCTTTGCAATACCATTTACAAGATTATTGCAAAAGTTATAGCGGTCCGTTTGAAGCCCATCCTTTCTACCTGTATCTCCAACGAGCAATTTGGATTCCTGGATGGACGACAAATTCACGAGGCCATTGGGGTGGCTCAGGAAACCATCCATAGTTTAAGAATCTCTAAGAAGAAAGGGGCAGTGTTGAAAATAGATCTATCAAAAGCTTATGACAGAATCAGCTGGTCATATCTCAAGTTTCTTCTGACACACCTCGGATTCAAAGTGGGATTCATAAATTGGATCATGGGGTGCATTACAAATGTAAATTTTGCTGTTTTGATTAATGGGGCAGCCTCTCAATTCTTCAAAAGTCAGCGTGGTCTGAGACAAGGATGCCCCCTCTCCCCTCTTCTTTTCCTTCTGGCTGCTGAAGGTCTCAGCAGGCTGATCTCAAAAGCAAAGAGAGCTGGCTTGATAACAGGTTTGGAAGTAGCGGTAAATCTTTTTATTACTCATCTTCTATTCGTAGATGATATTCTTCTATTTACAAATGGGAATCCAAATGAACTAACAGTTCTTAAAGACATTCTTGACATGTTCCTAAAAGCTACAGGGCTGCAAATAAATCCCAGGAAGTCCCAGCTTATAATGGAAGCCTTTTCCAGGCAGGAGGAGGACATGATCACTTCTTATTTGCCTTTTGAAACATGCAGCATGGAACAGCCTTTTAAGTATCTGGGGTTCTGGCTAAAACCTTCTACATACAGAAAACAGGATTGGAATTGGCTTGTGGCAAAAATTGAGCAAAGGATCGCTCACTGGAGTTTCAAATGGTTATCAAGGGCAGGCAGATTAACTCTGATAAACTCTGTTCTGCAGGCCATCCCGGTCTTCTGGGCTGCCCTGACTTGGATCCCAAAAGGTGTACTTCACAAAATTAAGAAAATTTGTAGCAGATTCCTTTGGTCGGGCACAAAAGAAGACTCAGTCCTCCCTTGGGTAGCCTGGGATAAGATAGCTAGACCAAAGGATTGGGGGGGATGGGGCATAAAACAACTAGTTGATTTTAGCCAGTCCTTGGCTGCAAAATCAGGATGGCGAATAATAGAAGCAGAAAACCTGTGGACCAGAGTGGTAAAAAGGAAGTATATCGACCCGGTGCCCCTTGATGATTGGATTCGGAGGCCAAATAAAAAAGGAAGAAATTGCTCGGTCGTCTGGAAGGCTACCTCAGAGGCTTTCTACATCATCGAACAAGGTCTCGCTTGGCAAGTGGGAAATGGAGAGAGCATCCGGATAGGAAGGGACCCGTGGGTAGGTTGCAGTGAGCTCTATGCCCTACCCCCCGGTCTCCTTACTCATCTAGATTCAAAAGGGATCCACAATCTAAGCCAGATTGCAAACATGGAGCTTCAGTCAATTTGGGGACAAGATTGGAAATCGGTAGAGGATTTAGGGATTGAAAATTTATGGTGGAATGAGTGGCAGAGGTATTTAAATGAACTAAAGCGTACAAATGTTAGGATAAAGGATCGGCCGGATCTGTTGGTATGGGCTCATGCTGAGACAGGCTCATTTTCCCCAAAGGAGGGATACACTTTCCTGATGAACAGAAAGGGATGGGATCCTCCCATCTGGTGGTCAAGACCTCTTCTTAAGCTGAAATGCCCCAAAAAAGCCAGGATTTTCCTATGGTGTGCACTCAATCGGAAGATACCTACCTGGGATGTTATGACAGCTCGTTATAAGGAGGGACCTAGCCGCTGTGCTCTATGCAAGGAAGCTTCAGAAACGATCAACCACCTTTTTGTGGAGTGTCCATTCACCAAACTTGTTTGGGAAGAAACAAAAAGATTATTGAAAATCAATGCTAGATGGGAGGGAGCGGATATCAAGGCGGCATGGGAGGGTTGGTGGTTAAATCATCCAGAGAAGAATATGAGGAACCTTCCTCCCATCCTCTGTTGGGGCATTTGGATTGCTCGTAACCGCAGCATCTTCACAGAAAATTCGCCCCCAGTGGAAGTTATTGCAATTCAGAGCACAGCAATATTATCTAGTATCCCCGAACCTGAGACCTCCCCTGCCTCTCAGCAAAGGACAGAGCTTCAGATAAAAGCTGGTATTCCCTGGGCTTTCTTCGACGGGGCAACACAAAACAATTCCACTGGCGCTGGAATTATTATCCACCTTAGCTCAAATCACTCTCTAAAAGCCTCTGTGGGTCTTGGTCCGGGTACAAACAACTTTGCCGAATTATCAGCCTTAAAACTCCTCCTTTGCTGGCTTATTCATAGACAAGTCCACACAGTTCAGATTTTCGGAGATTCCTCAAATGTAGTAAACTGGGTCAATGGGAAATTTAGATGCAGAAATTATTTATTGATGCCATTGCTAGAAGAAATACAAAACCTTAAATCCTATTTCACTGTTTTCTCTCTTGCACATATCTACAGGGACAGGAATGTCGAAGCAGATGAATATTCTAAAACAGGTTTACAACAGGCTGTGGGCTCGTGGCGGATAAAGGAACAGGTCCAGGACCAGATTCGTGAGACGGATCTGGCCCCATATACTTAATTTTTTCTGTTTTGTTCAAAAGATCGGATGGGGCCAAGTATTAGTACTTTTTTTTCCTTGGCGTTTTCTGTGTTTATATGAACCAAAAAAACAAAAACTTAAAGCTTCTTATTTTTTGGAGAATTTTATGGATAAAACTTTTATGGAATATTTCTGTAAAGTTGCGGGCTGTTTTCCTTTAATGGAGGCCCGTGGATACTCGACAGCCTTTTATTATGCGGCTGAGTACAGGCAGTAGACATCAGGGATCTTAGGATCCTATACTGTGTATTAAAGTCATGAAAAATGACGAACCATGGGGAAGGTTGGCACCTCCTTGTATCAGGCAGTTTGTTGATCTGCTGGATGTTAACTCATCTCTTTTGTAGCTCTTTTATTATATAATAGAAAAGCTCGGCTTTTTTCTTTGGAAAAATATATATATATATATATATATATATATATATATATATATATATATATATATATATATATATATATATATATATATATATATATATATATATATATATATATATATATATATATATATATATTTATAAAAATACCAAAACTATTTTTATAACTTCATAATTTTCATTATAAGAGCAATTTTATGAACCACGATTTTATTCTTTAGAATACTTTTATATCTTCCCTCAATATTGATTAAAATGCTTACCTTTAAAAAACACCCTACTAAGAATTTTGTTCCCAATGTCATAAAGCATAATGTCACAAAGAAATGCAAATCTCAACTTTCATATAAAACGAATTTTGTTCCTAATGCCATAAAGCATAACATCACAAATCATAACATCACAAAGAATTAGTCTAGATATATTAACATTGGTATTTTAAAATATTTGGACATAGCTTCAAAAATTAATTTAAAATATGCATTGGCCAAGAAACAATTAATTATTGTGAATTAATGGTTTTCATATTGGTCCTTGACTCAGGAGGCTGACGCTAATGCATGAAACATTCAAATCCTTGGAGATTCCCTACTAGTTATTCAATGAATGTGGAAGAAAATAACAATGAGTAATTTCACATTACAATAATTGTATAATATCATTCATTCTCTTCTATCAATTTTCTCAAAGACATAGCAGTATCAAAATAAAAGCTGCAAAGGGAACTAAGTGCTCTTTGTAACATAATGCATGTCAATAAAATATAGACAACAATTATTAATAAATCTAATTTGGGAAAACATACAATTACATTTGCATCAATCTTCTTTGATCTATCTTATAATTGAAATGCGCATAAATTATCTCATAACTGTGTCACAAAGATAGGGATGAATATTACAGATAATCAACTCTTCCATGCCAAACACACTTATGGAGCCTCAACTCAGCTCTCACAACAGGGATAAGCTGGGAATGCTTCTAGTCAAAAGCAGATGTGATCCTTCAATAACTTGCCGAATCTCGGCTTACTGCTCAACTCAAGAACATACACCATTAGTGAAAACTCTTAGAATCCCACACCTCGAGATAGATTACAAAGCACACACACCCAAATTACTCTTGCTCTAATCCCTATGAGGGTTATTGGCGTCTTCTAGTTCTGTGCATAAAAGGGACTAAACTCATTCTCCTCTCACCTAGATTATGCGATCTCATAAATGTTATCGAATCTCATTCCGTAAATGTTGCTGTGGCTGTTATCGAATCTCATTCTCCTCTTTAAGCACTGAATTTCAACTAGCAGAATATTGTGACCCAAAACTGTAAATATGCATATAAATTGTTGTATCGTGCATGCTATTTGTTGCTGTTCTGTTCTCAGTTAGGACTCTAAACTGAGAATACCGATACACTTTATTGTTGTCCTGTGCTTAAGGTTTATTCAAATGTTACCATCAGAGACATTTTCCCACGCTCTTAAACGAGGGTCTGGACCAAGCCCATAAACTCGAATTTAGAGTCAGAAGACTAAGGGCAGTCATGGTGCCGAAACTGAAGTGATCTCAGGGACAGTGGCTATTACGAGATAATGACAGAATGGGAGAGTAGAGGATGCGCAACAACAGTTTGACAGAATGCCTGAACGTAATGCAGTTTCCTGGACCACGCTGATTGCAGGGTATGCCCAGAGTGGCTGTAGTTTTATGTTGAACCAGTTCTATTGCCGTAATTTGTTCAGAAATGAATTCGATTTGTATGAATACGTTTGGGTTCAAATCTTTGTAAGGTGACTCTGCACATAAATTGGGAAAATCGATGTTGTTAATTAGGAAAAACTCTAATATTATTTAAATAATGTGATGTTATGAACATTACAGACAGCGCAAAATTGGGATGTAATATCCACGGCAATTGCAGAAGTTAATTGGCAATTCAAATTACAATGTTAATAAATGCAGTAGAGCGTTTGAAGGATTGATGGAGGAGGCGTTAAATTGAGTTGAAGACTTCAACAGTACTTGGTGGTCTGTAATCGAATAAATTCGATTGGACAGCACTGAAGAATGTATCGATTTGGTAAATGAAGTTTTAATGTTCCAAATTTCATTTGCTCTTAACACTATTCTAAATCCAGAATCATGGAATGCTAAAAGCGTTGGTAACACCATCCAAATTCTGCCTGTGAGCCATTAGACAACGAATTAACATTTGAAATTGCAGAAAAAGACCACAAGCTAACGAGTCTGGCAAAGTTATTAAACGAAGGCGCTGAAAGATTATAATCTGGAAAAGTCTCAATAGCAGCATTGCAGTAGTCGTATGAGGTTAACTATAATGTTAATGTCAAGGTATGAAATTCTGGCATTTTTTCAGGGGAGTTGCAATAAGAGATAAGACTCAAACTGTTGACATGAACTCATGTCCAGAAACAATCTGCTGTATAACAAAGGAATGTAATAATACTAAAATTGTAAAGTCCACCTTAAGGTCTATAAAAGAACCCATAATAAGAGATGACTGAAACACAGTACACATTGGCAAGCAACAAAACATAATTGGACCTCAGCTTAATGTGTCTTCACGTATTCTTGAATAACATTCAAACCCTCAGTTTCTTCACCATAGTCCTTAACAACAAGGCAAGAGCACCCAACAACCTTGCGGGCTTTTCCCTCCGAGTCAATCTTGCAAAGTCCTACCCATTCACCCAATTTCTTTGCACTGGGCACAGAAATCAAGTTCACATTGTGCTTAGCACACAGAGATTGCACTAATTTTGTGTAATCAGGTTGGTTGCAATCCTCTGCAAGGACGCACAGCTGAGTTGCATGTTTCTCAATGGCTTTAGCACCTTCGTGAAGACCTCGAGCAAGACCATCGTGGGCCAATGATTTCTTTAATACAAGCTGCAAGGCAGTCAATATGTCCATAGGCTCACCAATTGCTGCAGTTGGCTTCTCTTCAATAATATCAGCATCTCCCCCATCCGCCGTGGCTTCGCCAGCAAAATCGAAAAGGGAACCACAAACGCGTACTCGCTAAATAATGAAGGAGCAACTGGAGAGTCAAGAAACCGAGCACATAAAAGCTGGGTATTGCAGGCTATGCCTCGTCTGTAAGAACTAAGGAGGGTTGTCACACGGAATAAGTCGATCTTGCGAACAAGATAGACCTTCCTAGAATCTAAAGAAGACCTAATGACAAGCAAACCAACCAGACACTATCTTTCTCTAAATATGCTTTGATAGACAATAGCAAACAAGTGTTTTTAGGGCCTACCTTAGGTCCAACGCTAGCTTGTGGACGCCCTCGCTCCTTCGATCCAAATGCTCTCCTTTTCGCGAATCTGCAAACACAAACAAGGCAAACAAATTAAATAGCACCTGAAAAGCCAATTGCATAAAACATATTTAACATGAAAGTCAAGGAGTCCATGAAACAAATAACATAAGACACTTGTTGAGAAAAATGAGTTTGATTGTATTAATTCAAAAGAAGAAGAACCTTACAACCTTTGCCTTGACGTTGTACAAGCTCCTCCCAGGGTCCAGCAAGAAGTCTCCTCTACTTTGACAAGTTTCACTCACTCCCCAATGAAACCAAAAAAGGTATGTGATCTCTCCTCTTTAGGCTTAACTAGGAAGTCTTGATTTCACCAGCATTTACCTCAAAAATGTTCAGCTTCTAACCTCCTTAGCAACTAGCCCAATGCCTGTATTTATAGTGCAATGGATGGAGGTTACTAGGTCCTCCTTCAAAGGGATAAAGCCCTCCTTCAAAGGGATAGCTCCTCTCATCAAGGGATTAGATCCTTCTCTTTTGGGATGCATGAACCACCTTAGAGCGAACAATCCACGTCAAAATTCCTTCTAGAAACCTCTAGAATTAACCCAAAGTGAATTTTTTAAGATAAAACTTGCACCTTTTGACTTTCACAGGGGTCCGCACCTACACTATTAGGGACAGAGCGGGTAGGTCCGCAGTTTTTGTACACAGAAGGTGCGGGACCACAGGTGACCATGAGAGAAAGTGCGGAACCAAAGTTACATTGATTTTTAATGTCTTTCTCTCATTTCTAAAGCTTGATTTGGAGAGCTGAGGTCTGAGACTTGCTTAGGAGGACAGTACAAGTGATGATAGACCCATACTGACTGAAAATAATCATGATGACGATATTTTTGTGTAACAGATTGCCCCCTAAAGTGCGAAGTCTGTAGTAGATGAGGATTTCTTATCATTTAGGAAGAGTGAAGTACTTTATCATTTCGAGGATCATCTTGTGGAGAACCCAGTTGGAACCTGTAAAAACATTCAATGCAAGATATATATATGAGATCATATCATCACTGAGGTAGGCATTCCCATACTCAGATAAAAACTGACTAGAAAAAATAACTACTGCTCTGATACAGGAATGATCTTGTAAAACATCACAAGTATAGACTCATGTGGACATAGTATGGATGCAGCCATCTGTTTATTAATAGTCCATTATATAATGAATACAAAATTCCTCGCAGCCTGGATTGTGGAAACTAGATCCAGGGTCTTCATTTCTACTTCCCGAAACAGTACGATTCTATCCATGCGAATGAATGTGTTGATGTTGAACATGGTAGAAACCACTTGATTACCAATCAATGATGTAAACTGTTAATAAGTGTGAGAGAAACCACCAGTAATGTCAATGGCTCTCAAAGTACCCAGTACAGTCCATGAGATGCGAATAGATGTGTTGATGTCGAGCATGTCACGGAATCCTTTGATCGAAAGTCAATGATGTAAAATGTCGTCAAAGGCGAGAAATCTGCCATTGATGCATGCAGATCTCAAGGTACTGACGATTCCTAGATCATCTTTCTAGATAATGAGCTGATGTCGATAGAAAGCGATCCATCGTAGGCAAGCCCACAACACGAAATCATAGATCAAGTTGAAGAAATTTAGTTGCAAAGACTGACTCAGGGATGGTCAAGATGGATGACAGATATTTTGCAGATGAATGGCTTATTGGCAGTGACCTCTTGAACACATAACGACACGACAGATGGTTTGGTGACAATTGACCCAAAGTTAATACCCAGAAACCGGCTGAAGACTTTCAATGTGGTTTGATCAACTGTTAGGCAAAGGATTTCCCAACCCAGGTGAATAAAAGTGTCGTGTTCAAGAGTGGTTACAAAGTATGACAAACAGGCTCATTTTTCTCTCTTTTCCCCCACCATTTCTGGCAAGTACCTCTTTATTTTTGACAAGCTTGAGGAGGATAACATTTGCTTGATTATAAGCTCATCCTTCGGATGAGTCCAACTTAGTTTAAATTCGAACCCTAAGAAGGAGTGGTTTGTTCCTGTTTGTAATTGAACAGGTCCTTTACTGTGAAATTTTAACGAGTCCAGTATAGGATAAACTCGGCGTTTTTCAATTTTAGAGAGTCTGAAAAAACTTAAGAAGACTCCAGGGTTGACTTTTTTCGTACATTTGTGTCTCCCAAGCCCGAAAAAGTATAAAATAATACTTGAGAGAACCGCTTGATCTTTTATGACCAAGGAGTACTTTTCGTCATTAGTGCCTTTGACCCGAAAAAGTAAAAAAGCGATCAATGACACGTCGTTTTATAACCAATATCGAATTTGAAACGACATAAACTTGGCAATCTTTTCATGTTTTTACGGTCAGAAAAGAGCTGTAAGTAGACCGTCTTTTAATTCCATTTTAACGAGTTTAAAAGAAACACTCGGCAATCTTTTCATGTTTTAGGAGTCAGAAAAGAGCTTAAAGATGATTCTACATGTTTTTATGTTGAAAATGCTAGATTTCGCCTGAATAATCCTTGATTCTGCACAAAAATGCAAACATTACTCATACCTGTTTGAAATGGATAAAAATGTCGCAAAATACCTTTTAAAAGTGAAACATAAACAAATTTTTGATTTATTTACTCAAAAAACTTATAAAAAGGGCCTTTGCCAATTCATTTTTACTGTTTGAATTTGGGTGAGAAAAATAGTGCTTTTGGCTAGAAAACTTCCCGTGAAGATTTCGAAAAATCCAACCGTCAGAATCGAGCGCCGTCTTCTCCAAGTAATCCACATCATCCTACTCTTCATTTTCAACTGTTTAGCTTTTTTAGTCCTTCATTTCATTTTTTGGGAGCGTTTTTAGGCGCAAAACCCACGCGCGGGGGCTCGCAGGTTTACCATTGTGGGCCTGCAGACCCCAACTTTTTCTCCATTGGGAAAAAGCTCGGGGTCCGCACCCTCCGTGTAGACAAAGTGCAGACCCCAGCACTGTGTCTAACCCGGAGGGTGCGTACCCTGTCGCAAGGGTTTTGAACCCAAAAATTCTAAAAAATGGACCAACCAAAATATTTCCTAGCAATTTAATTAATCTTTATGCTTGATGCAGAGAGCACATCATGCTAGATTGGCATGAACGAGAGCACGAGGACGTGGATGTTGCCACGTGGAATCATCAGCCTTCTCTTGATGCTTTGAGGGCGTGCGGACTGTATAAATTCTGGGCCATTCCTGGCATGAGGGCTCAGGCGGATTTCTTACAGTGGCCGGTTGACAGATGGAGCATACAGGACCAGTGTTTCTTCATTGGTGGCCACCAGCTTGAAATCGAGCCGGAGGACATATATTTCTTGACTGGTTTGCCCAAGAGAGGCGAAGACTTGACTCTGCATAGGACTAGGCCAGGTGGCCAGTCTGTCGATAGCCTCCGGTTAGAGTACTGCAACAGCCAGGCTAGAGACAAAGGGATAGACATAAAGACGATATCTCGTCCTGAACTTATGGTGATTGTGTTTACCGTCACCAGAATTTGCGGAGCTGCCGCATTACATATTGCCGCCGGATCCCAGATGCGTATGGCAGTTGATTGCTCCCGAGTCACCATCTTCAACTGGTGCGATGCCGTGTTGGCCAATGTGAAAGGCCAACTGACCAGGGCCAAGAACGGACGATTAAAGACCTTTGGTTATGGGGCTTTGGTCGTGAGTTTTGGCCTGGAGAGGGTTCCTATGCTGATCCCACAACACCTTACTATTGGAGCTAGGCTTCCTCAAGAGCCCAAACTAATGCGATGGGTCACAGTCATGGCCCGTCACCCGGACGAGAGGACAGAGGTTGCTCATTTCAAACCTGAGTATTTCCAATGGCTGGAAAACCAGGTCTTTTCCATTCAAGACATTCCTTATGCTGGGATAGATTTTCGTGGTGACCCAGACATGGTTCTTCCACCAGGAGAGCAGTGGGATGAGTCAGGTAAAATCCTTTTCAACATTTTCCTATTTTAATTTTTTATTTATTTTCCCGTCGTCTCAAAACTGATAGTAAAAATTTTAAAATGTAGATGTGGGTCCACAGCGACCAGCCGCTCTCCGGCCTTTCAAGAGAAAACAACCAGTTGCACCCGCACCAGCCCCGCAAGACGAGTCAGCAGAGGTTTTGGCCGAGTTGGAGGGTCATCTCGAGCGCTTGACAGGAGATATTCCTGAGACCACTATAGACAACATTCCTCGTCGACTTCAGCGCTATTTGATTGGAGTCCCGGGACCTTTTAGGAGGTTCCTTTGCAAGGTGGCCCGTGCAGTGGTTTCTTATAGAGATCATCACCAGTGATAGGATGATCGCCTATAGTGGGCACATGTGACATTTTTGTTTTTTGTACTTATCATTTTTGCCGATCATAAGGTGTTTTTCAACCTATGATCGAAGACGATGTATTTTTTGACACACTCCTATATATATATATATATATATATATATATATATATATATCACTATTATCGGCTTTATCTTGTAAATCATGTTATGGAATGATTTTAAATTTACATGTATTATTATTGCAAATGTCTATTTAACATTCGAGAAGCAATTGCATCTGCTAATGTATTTAAAGACCTTGGAATATGCTGATATTCAATGTAATCAAACTCACGTTCCAAGAGACGCACTCTCAAAAATAATCTTAATAACACTAGATTTCTAATGGCATACACTCTATTAAGCTGTAATACAACGAGTTCAGAATCTAACCTCACTATCAAACTCCTAATCCCAAATGAAATAGATTCAGATAATAACTCAATCACTGCACTGTACTCGGCAATGTTGTTCGTTGTTTGACCGAGGCTTACCCCATGCATAGATACTAACTCGTCAGAGGGTGAATAGATAACCCAAGTTGTGGAAGAGATGTTCTGTGTATTACGACAAGCACCATCAACGAAACCAATGTATGTTTGGAGAGGCATCGACATCTGCAATATCAAGAGTAAAACCAAGATAAGCAAGAAAAATGACGAAAAACACTCTCTAAGCTAAGCACACTGTTTAAACTAAAACACACCAGCTAGAAAGAAAAACTATCCTAACTAAAAATCTCCGTACCCATTCTTTTAAGCATAATACCTCTTTAAGTAAAGGCCATTTCTGGGTTTACCCAAAGCGTCCCATCAAAGTCTACCAATTCATAAGCCCCTTTGGCTAGTTTTCGCTTGACAACATAGGGACCATGCCACATAGGAACGAATTTTCCAGCGCCTAATTTATCATTAGCTTGATCATACACTAAGACTAGATCTCCTTCTGAAAAATTTCGAGGGGTCACATTTCGATCATACTGAGCTTTCATTCGTTTTGCGTGAGTCTCGATTGCCAATGCAGCCTCACGTCGATTCTCATCTAATTGAGCTAAGTATAACAAATGCTTTTCCTCTTTGGAAGTGGCTGGAAGTAACTCGATGGCCATTTGCAGTGAAGGGATTTCGCATTCAATGGGTAACATGGCTTCCAAACCATAGACTAGTTGGAAAGGAGTGAACCCTGTTGATGTTTTTACTGAAGTTCGCTACGCCCAAAGCGCTGAAAATAGCATGTTGTTCCAATTCAACCGATGAATCCCAATGATTCGTCGGATCATGATAACTAAAACTTTGTTGATGGATTCAACCAGACCATTCGCTTGTGGATAATAAGGGGTTGAACTATCGTGACGTAAACCAAGATGGCCTGTAAGTTCGGTCATCATAATGTTTCGAAAATGACGCCCATGATCAGTGATTATTGCTTGCGGGACACCAAACCTAGCAACTATATGATTGAACACGAAAATTGCAGCTGTCTTGCTGTCTGCCTCGAATGTAGGCATCGCCTCGGCCCACTTAGTAAAATAATCTTCCGCAAGGATGATATACGCATGCCCCCCAGCCGAGTGAGGGTTACATGTAATAAAATCGATACCCCATTTGGCAAAAGGACCAACGGAAATTATAGGATGGAGAGGAGCAGGTGGAGTGCGCATCTTACGATCAAAAATCTGGCAGTTGTGGCATTTTCGGACCGCCGTAATACAATCTTTAAATAAAGACGGCCAAAAGTAGCCAGTGCGCAATATCTTTTGGGTTGTGGCAAACCCAGACATATGACCGCCACATGCTCCAGAGTGACAGTCATTTAGATCCCTTTCAGCTTCCTCGTGAGTTAAGCAACGTCAAAAAATAAAGTCTGCCCCACGGCGATAAAGAGTATCTCCGATAATCCTGAATTGTTGGGACTGGAATCGAATTTTCCGACGTTTTGACCTTGAAATTTCTGGCCGAAAGGATTGGGTCTGGAGATAAACAATGATATCCCCATACCACGGATCTAAAGTGCTGATTAGAAACGCAATGGGTTCCTCCGCCAAAGTTTCTGTGTCAGCACGCGGGAAGTCACACATTAATTCCGCAAAAACTAAAGATTTCTTAGACTTAGATTTCTCAAACTCCAAGTCGAACTCTTGTAGGATAACGATCCATTTAGAGTACTTGCTCCCTAGTAATTGCTTGGTCAAAATGTAGAGCATAGGGTTGCAATCCAAAATTATCGTAGTTTTACGTAGTAGAATGTAGCGATGGAAACGTTGGACAACTTGCACAGCTTGCACAGCTGCCAATGCCAATTTCTCCACATTCGAGTATTTTAGCTCAGTTGGGTTTAGCGTGCGACTGAGGTAATATATCACATGTTCTATTCCTGATTCATCTTCCTGAAATAAGACCATCCCAATGTTGGAATGAGAGGCGGCGAGATACAAGAAGTAATCCTGGTTGTAGTTGGGAGGATGCAACAACGGTGCATGGGTCAACGCGTGTTTGAGTGCATCAAAAGATTTCTGAGCTATCTCATCCCAATAGAATTGAGTGTTTTGCTTCAACAACCGGGTAAAACCCTTTGTAACCTCGGCGTAGTTAGGAATGAATCGTCGTAAAAAGTTTGCTTTCCCCTGCAAACTTTGGAGTTGGCGAAGACTCGAAGGAGGAGGCAATTTGATGATAGCTTTGACCTTCGAGGGATCAACGCGAATGCCGGCTTTCGAAACTACAAACCCCAACAATCGACCCGTTTCTATACAGAAGACACATTTGTGTGGGTTCAACCGAATCCGATAATGCCTACACCTCATAAAGATTGCTCGTAAATGGACGAGGTGATCAGCTCGATGTAATGAATGAGCAGGCAAATCATCGAGATAGGGTTGCACAATGTGTTTGATGTCATGAAACGCATAAGACATCGCCCTTTGAAAAGTTGCTCCGGCATTCTTAAGCCCAAAAGGTAATTTGCAATAAGCAAATGTCCCCCATGGACAAATGAAAGCCGTTTTTGGTTGATCGGCAGGTAGAATATTGATTTGATTGTATTCGGAAAAACCATCCATGAAGGAAAATAATTCGCTGCCGGCACAATCATCAATGATTTGATCGACATAGGGAGTTGGGTAATTGTCCTTTGGACAGGCTCGATTAATGTCCCTATAGTCGATGCATATTCTTATTGTTCCCTGTTTTTTGTTAACCGGAACAATATTCGATACCCAATCCGTTAAAGGGATCGGATAAATGAAACCTGCTTTCAATAGTTTTTCAACTTCTGCTTTAATTGCAGCAGCTTTTCGCGGGTGAATCTGACGCAAACGTTGCCAGACGGGTTTAGCATCTGGGTAAGTTTTGATCTCATGAACAACAATCGTGGGATCAATTCCTGGCATTTCCTCATAGGACCAGGCAAACACGTCGCGGAATTCTTGAAATAGGGCCTTATATAATTGAATTTCGTCATGTGTACACGAGGCACCTATATGAATATTTTCAACAATCCCGGGCTTAACCGAAATGTCAATAGGAATAGTTCGAGAGATGTTCCCCAAATTTAACTCTGAATCAGGATGTTTCATTGGATTCTGAGGTTCCTTGACATATTCAGTTGTAAATATTGATGAGAAATCATTTTCAAAACGATCATCCTCAGGTAAAAACGAAGATCGGTGATGGAGATCTTCCCATGGTAAATCATCTACACATAGAATTTCACGAATTTTCTCATCAGAGTGAACAAGTTCAGAAAACATGGTTAAATCTGAGGTTGATGTGAAAAGTGATTCCTCACAGACCACATTCATTAAGTCATTTCTGGTTGAAAACGAGTCAGCAAACGACTGCACAGCTTCATAGGCAATTTCATATGGACTCAAAGGCATGGAATCACCAAATGAGTCTATCTCAGATTCAAAAGGAATGATCCAAGGATCATCATAAACAATGGTGTCTGATGTAATCATATGAATGGTTTCAAATGAAGATGATGCGTTGATTGGAGGAAAAGGAAAAGTTCCCAGTAAACCGGCATCTTTAACTAATCCTACTCCAACATCCTTATATGGGATAGTTGTTTTACCAACATGCTGAATACTCTCCGAAGAGGCTGGGTCAGATGAAAAGTAATCCAGCTGGTCTATTGTCACGATCTTTCCATTGTGTGGAAATTTTATTACTCGAAAGACCGATGAAACGACCGCTGTCATAGCGTAAGACCAACTTCGACCTAAGAGAAGGTTGTAGTCTAGAGGGGCATCAACCACCTACACATCTAGACTAACGGTTTTTCCTTCAACCCCTATAGGCAAATCTTGTAGAATGCCAAAAGGATGAAACCCGCGGCCATCAAAGGCCTTTAGAATCATCGGGGATTGATTTAGTGAAGGATAAGCAAGCGATCTCCAACATTGTATCGACATAATACACGTTGAAGCTCCCTCATCAATTGCAGTCCGATGAATAGGCCTGTTTTTGACTATCACTGGTATCTGGAAAGCCATTTGATGAGGCAAACGTGGTGTAATATTTTCTAGATCGAAAATTATTAGGTTCGGGTCCTGAATATCAACAGCTCCTATAGCCGACAAAAGTAATTTACGTTGTGCTGGGCATGATTGCAGCACTTCCAAAGACGACATTGCTGAGGGTGAAACAGCTAAATCCTCAACAATGTTATAATTCTGAGCCGCTCTCGCATGTGGATTGAAAGCTAACTTTCGAAGTATACCCTTGGCGGGCGATTTGATTACTAAGTCTGGATTAGGTTTCTCGATATGTAGTGGATCGAAACCGGGAGCTGAGGTTGATGGATTAGAATGAGAAGATTCTGCTTCTTTACCATCAACAGGACTCTTACTACCATAATATTTTGATCGAGTCGCAATCCTAACATGGGACATCATCAGTATGGGTTCTTCATTGGCACTCGAGGATGAACCTATCATCTTGCTGTCTTGAGCCGGAAAAGGATCCTTCAAAACAGCAGGAGTTTGGGAACCCTTGACAATCTTTGCAACCTCTGCACGATGAGGGCAGTCTCTTGTAAAATGTTCATTGTCACAAATGAGACAAGGATAACGAGGTTTGCGCTTTTCGTCATTGGATTCCGCCTTTTCAGGTTTCTCCTTTGAAATTTTGTTCGTTTTATTCTTCTTCTTTCCTTTCTTCTTCACACCGGATTTTGATTTGGCTGTAGATGACTCTACAACGTGAATATCGGCGGAAATCTTTGCAGAAGAATCTCCTGTTGGGGAATCAGGCAAGGTTATGATAGGAGAAGAATTCTTGGAAGACTTCTTCTTACTTTTAGTGTTAACTGTGCTGATCATACCATCGGCGGCATGAGATCTCGAAGGAGCTGCAGCGATTTGATTTGACTTGGGAAGATCGGGGATTTTTTCATGTAACGTATCTGACTGAGTATAGACCAAGTCAAGGTACTGTGCTTGAGCAATGACTTTCTCCTCAGTAACAACTCCGGCTTTAGCAACATCTTCAGTGATCTTTGGCAACAAAGATTTTACAAACCACTCAGCCAAGATTTGATCGGGAATAAATACCTTCACTAAATGGCGTCGACGTCTCCACTCGTGAATATGATCTGAAATGTACGTGGATGTCAATTTTTTTAGCGAAGTTAACAATTCCGTGCCATTGTCATATCGGACTGGCAACTGAAAATGAGTTAGAAACGAGGTAGCTAACTAACTAAAATTATAAAAAGTGCCTCGCGGTAACTCAATGTACCACTTGGCCGCGAGACCAATTAGAGTGCGCTGGAAAAGTCTAAGACGGATCGAATCATCTATGTTGGAGTTAGACGCACACCAGAGGTGGTAAGTCATCACATTGTTCGACGGATCCTCTCCTGATTTACCTTCAAACTTGGGAATGTCACTGGGCAACTTATTCGGCCTTGGCAGCCAAAACGGAAGATAATTAATGGGATCATTCGTTAGGCGTGACAAGTCAGGCAAGTCCAAAGTTGCGATAAATGGTAACTGCCGATTAGGATCCCTAAAACTCTGGGTCATGAGACCAGCCCCAGGAGGAGGATATCCAGGATAACTAGGAATAGGAATCGCGTTCGGGATATTGTATCCTCCCGGAAAACCAGGATTAACCGGACCGTACTGGGGTTGTTGAGGTTGTTGATAAGTGTACCCAGGATACGATTGATACTGATAAACTGGCTGCTGGACAGCAGGACAGACTTGGTACTGTCCCTGGTACTGTTGATAGGTGAATTGTGGTTGACTTGTGACGACCGTACTTAAACCCGGTTGTCCTACAGGCATCCGAACCGAAGTTTGAATCGTAGATCCAGACGGTGGTAAAGATGTCTGAGGAGTAGATACAGGAACAGTAGAAACTGGAGCTGTCGATACTCCAGAAGTAGGTGGGGTAGATTGAACAGATGTAGCGGCAGTTGTAGCAGTCGTTTGAGGCGGAGTACGAGGTGTACTAGGCCCAGGCTGAGAAACTACCGAAGGTACAGAAGTTTGAATGTTAGACTGGACTGGTTGCTGTGATGTACTAGAAACTAAGGGTTGTCCAGTTTGAGATGACAACTGTACACTTGGCTGCAACACCTGTTGGGTTTGCGATGAATCCCACACTATATTCATTCCGGGGTACTGACCCATAACTGGTTGAGAATACTGAAGACCATAACCGGGTTGAGGGTAGGATTGATAATTGAAAGGTACATTTCCCGTTCCTTGAACAAACGTTTGACCTTGGGGTGGTTGGAAACCTTGGTTCGAGTATTGACCTTGGGGTTGATACCCTTGAGGCACATACTGATACTGGGGTTGACTTTGAGGTATAAATTGATACTGGGGTTGACCTTGGGGTACATATTGAGTCTGGGGTTGACCTTGAGGAACGTACTATCCCGTAGGTATGTACTGTCCTTGAGGTTGCCCCCCGGATGCAAATTGTGTACCTTGAGGTTGCCCCCCAGGCGTTAATTGACGCTGCCCCCCAGGCGGTAACTGGAAACCTTGAGGTTGAGGATTGGGAATGGAACCTGACATCATAAGAATGTCTTCTACGCTCAACAACTTTGTACCATTTCTTCCAGTTAATAACCCTTGCTCAATGGGTTGAGGAGATGCTCCCAAAAAAGTACCAGAAAGAGACTGATACCCAGAGGGAATAGATGGACCGCCGTACAAAAAGGATTCAGGCGATTGAGTAAACATGGACGACTGTCTTGCCATATTGACGGGAGTGTAAAAACCTCTAGGTGTTGAGTGATAAAGAGCACAAGGTGGTGAAAAACTTCACCTTGAGTTTTCTAAATAATTAGTCAAAGAAAGATACCAAGAACTACTCCTAGGCAGACTGTAAAAAATTGATTCACGCTCCCTTAATTCAATAGTAGGTTGATTTTTAGGGATAGGGATGCCTACTTCTTCTTCTTCCGGAGCAAGTTCTTCAATAGAAATCAATCCAGAAGGAAGATCTTGAGTGATTACTCTTTCTACCCTAGGTGAACCAGGACTACTAAAAGATGGAGAAACAAACACCGATGTCGGAGTAGCAACAAATTCACTTTCAGGCTCGGATATTTTGGGTTCTTCACCTATATCGCTAGTAGATGAAAAGCTACCAGCGATTTCGGAGACAGACACTGACTGCGGATTATATTCTGCTACTGGCATTTGAAAATCAGGATGTACTATCAAAGAAGATTCTCCTTCTTCCGGTGACCCAACTCTATTGTCTCTAGGAGTGACGAGGAATTTTAAGCCTTCAAGTTGGGTTGGTACTTCCTCAGGAGGTTGGCCCCGAAGTCTACGGGACTTCCTCAGTAACTCAACCACGTTTATAATCTCAAGAGACTGGCCCCGAAGTCTATGGGACTGTCTTGGTAATTCAGCCACAGTTAAAGACTTTTAACTATTTCACATGCAAACAAAGTAAAATCTCAATGAAAAGCACCTAAAGTCTCTAAAGAACCAAACAAATTTGAATCATACGCCTAAAGAATCTAGGAGATCAAACACACACAAACAGTAACTTTCCGGACCGAAAACACTAGTTGGTGATGAAATCCAACGTCGCAGAGTTCAATACAGAAATGGTGGTTGGAACAGTTACCCCGGTAACCTGCTTAATGAATAGACTGGCACAAGTTCCTCCACTTAACCGTCTCAAGTGAAGTGAACCCCCAAGAAAATCCAAGTGAGTCTAGCTGATGTCTACTCCAGGTACAGTGGGATCTTCCCACCACTGTCACCTTAGGAAGAGTCCTAAAGAATATGGCCACTAAGGTTACCAACTGAGACAAATACACCTAGGGGAACAGTCTACGATCCGATACGCACGCAAGGGCAGAGTAGCAAGCTCAATCCCCCTGAAGGCTCCTTGACATAATCCAAGGTTTACCAACAAGTGACCCCAGGCTCCTCGACAATGGTTAATTCGAGGTTTACCATTTGTAATACGTAAATATCTGGCGTCGTTCCCAATGAGGAAGGATTGATTCCCACACTGGTTCAGACACGATCTTGTGCTTCTCCTTTAAGAGGAGCTTTCCCAGAGCATAAATGCAACAATTGGATTTCTTCCCTCCCATAAGATACAGCTAATTGTTTGTTTTTACTGTCTTGGAGAGTTAATTACTCTCCTACTCCAAGACACTAGCCTAAGCTAAGTTGGTGTATCAGAGCCCTAGAAATAAAAATGTTACTAGGTGAATTTTACTTTAAGCGTTAATTTTAGTGGTTTTTGTTTAAGTCCAAAGGTGCGGAGATGAAACTCGTGGTATGAAGACTCGACTCAAAATCACTAAAAATGCACCTAAGATGATCCAAACAATCTTTTTTCTTCGATGAACTTCTAAACTAAGAAAGAGTTTGAGATTGCAAATACTTTGTAAACACAAATCTTTCTCAATTAAACAAATTAAAAGAAGAGCCTTTCCTTTCCAAAGCACTCAAAACGAGACAACTAATTATTTCACAAAAATTTCCCTTTTCGTTTCAAGGCACTCAATCACTACAAAAAACAAACTTTTTCAAAAGAGATTATTTTTTTATATTTTGTAAATAAAACACTCAAAACTAATAAAAATAACTAACTTTGAGAGCTACAAACTATAAAAACCTATTTGAAGTCAAAGCCTACTAAAAGTCTTTTTAGAGGATGTTTTACTCAGCTAGATGTAAGCTAAGGACTAATTCATGCAGAATCACAAATCAGTCAAGAACAACCAATTTCGTTTTTTTTTTTTTAAATGAAAATCCAAACTCTCAAACACAAGCTTTTCGAAGTTTTGAAATGAGAAAATACAAAGTGGATTCCTCAGCAAGGGGAGATTTCATACATGGTCAGACTCATAAGAAGGTTGGTAGATACTAAGGTAATCTAAAGTCCCTACAACTTCTAAGCTCAGAGCCACTACACAACCAAAATGAAAAACAAACTCAACAAGCAAAACTCCTAGGAATTTCACCTAAAACCCTAACACTGATGAAATCAATCCAAGGAAAGCTCCTGACAAGTTATATGCAGGTCTGGGCAGTGGATAACAATTTCTAAAGACAAACTAAGCTGACTGACAGGAAATTTTAGGGTTTTCAAAATTTTGACAGGGTCCGCAAGTCCACAGTTGGCACAGGTGCAGTCCCACTCTGTGCTAAAAGCCAAGCTGCGGGTAAGTATGCACTGTGTCAAACGGCTAGGGTGCGGTCCTCTCCCAAAGCTATGAAAAACAAAAAATAACCCTGGATCTACAAACTCTACCCAATTTTACACACAACAAGCCAAAAACAGAAACAAAAATAGAGTTTCTCAGGTCAAAGTAAAAACAAGGAAAACAATCAAGTCCCCAGCGGAGTCGCCATTCTGTCACACGGAATAAGTCGATCTTGCGGACAAGATAGACCTTCCTAGAATCTAAAGAAGACCTAATGACAAGCAAACCAACCAGACACTATCTTTCTCTAAATATGCTTTGATAGACAATAGCAAACAAGTGTTTTTAGGGCCTACCTTAGGTCCAACGCTAGCTTGTGGATGCCCTCGCTCCTTCGATCCAAATGAGCTCCTTTTCGCGAATCTGCAAACACAAACAAGGCAAACAAATTAAATAGCACCTGAAAAGCCAATTGCATAAAACATATTTAATATGAAAGTTAAGGAGTCCATGAAACAAATAACATAAGATACTTGTTGAGAAAAATGAGTTTGATTGTATTAATTCAAAAGAAGAAGAACCTTACAACATTTGCCTTGACATTGTACAAGCTCCTCCCAAGGTCCAACAAGAAGTCTCCTCTACTTTGACAAGTTTCACTCACTCCCCAATGAAACCAAAAAAGGTATGTGATCTCTCCTCTTTAGGCTTAACTAGGAAGTCTTGATTTCACCAGCATTTACCCTCAAAAATGTTCAGCTTCTAACCTCCTTAGCAACTAGCCCAATGCCTGTATTTATAGTGCAATGGATGGAGGTTACTAGGTCCTCCTTCAAAGGGATAAAGCCCTCCTTCAAAGGGATAGCTCCTCTCATCAAGGGATTAGATCCTTCTCTTTTTGGATGCATGAACCACCTCAGAGTGAACAATCCACATCAAAATTCCTTCTAGAAACCTCTAGAATTAACCCAAAGTGAGTTTTTTAAGATAAAACTTGCGCCTTTTGACTTTCACAGGGGTCTGCACCTACACCGTTAGGGACATAGCGGGTAGGTCCGCAGTTTTTGTACACATAAGGTGCGGGACTGTAGGTGACCATGAGAGAAAGTGCGGAACCAGAGTTACATTGATTTTTAATGTCTTTCTCTCATTTCTAAAGCTTGATTTGGAGAGATGAGGTCTGAGACTTGCTTAGGAGGACAGTACAAGTGCTGATAGACCCATACTGACTGCAAATAATCATGATGACGATATTTTTGTGTAACAAGGGTATTAATGTACATTGAGATTCCATTGTGAGGGATACGATGGAATTCTGGGAATTAATTTTACAGTCGTTTTTGGCCAGAGATTCATATTATATTTAACAAGTTCTCTCATTGTCAAAATTCTTTGTGATACATAAGTTTTGGAAAATTGAATACTATCATGTCTGTGCAGGTTATTGCCTCTCGACGCAAAGATTTTGAGATCAGTCAGTAAATCACAAGCTTCCCAAATTCACATGACATGACGAAAGAAAAAAAAATGTCCTAAAAAAAAAAACTGAGAGCTCAGGTGGCAGCAACCAATTTTGGTCAGGTACTTTAAATTGTTCATTTCCAGATGTCCGGTAGTTTTCATTTATAGATACTGAGTTCAGAAGGATTTTTGCAGGTTAGAACCTCCCTCTCTCCTACATAATTTGGTGATGAAGAATCTGGACTTTAAAAATGAAACAACAAAAATTTGAAAATGAAATCGAGATTTAAAAATGAAATTTCATACTTCTAATAACCCTAGATAGATTTAGTTTCAGTTTCACTCGTAATCAAACTTAGTAATTCTCTTCCCAAATTTATAATTTTTTTTTTTCTATCATATAATAATTGTTCTTTCTTAGGCCTAGTGTGTGAACCTAGGCTCTGATACCAAGTGTAAGGACCACATCCCGACTATATACATATCTTTCTTTTTTTTTTAAATCACAACAAAATGCAACTAGAATAGAAACACATTAGGAATTCATTTCAAGAAACATATCATAACCTTTACATACATTTAACTAAGACCAAATAATATTGCAACACATATGTACCATTCACCAGAAGACGTTTGTTGTTGCTAGTATTCCCTTGCTGTCGGTCACCTTCGTGAATGAATGGCGATGTACTTGATCCGAATGCGATGACCCACCGGTTAACCTCCCAGCCTACTCCTTGGGTACTCTTCTTCCCCACGGACCCCCGAGCTGCAATGGGGTTGTACAATGGAGAATTTCAATAGCTGGTAGAGGAGAGCACTCCTTGGCTCAAGAGTCCCCTCTCTAAAATCCTCTACCTCACCAAACTCACTATAGGATCGTAATCACTGCTTTGACATCATCTCATCCATCCAACAATAGGGTTCCCCAAAAAAGTCCCTTCTCCTATGGCTTGCCCCTTCTTTTATAAGAGTCCTCCTAGATGACACTTGGCATGTCATGTATAATTATATATATTTTTTTTAATTCAATAGTTTGATTATTCACCCACCCATGTGTCACTCTCCCATCAAGGGTCACCCAAAATTATTTACTTAACTTTTTATTTAAAATTAATATTTTCCTCAGCCCACAAGATTCCTATTTCTTCTCCTAGTTGTCTCTTTATCCCCCCCTTTTATTCCTTAAATTGTGTTCACTACTTGAAGTCAATTAATGAGTCAAGATTTTATCCCCAATCTACTCCCTAATTTAACTCAGGTTATCTCTTAGATGTATATCCTTATGTTGGTTGTTGCCACATGGAGCTTCTGTACATTTCTCTAAATTTAATTTATTATTCTTATTTTAATTCACCTTCCTTTTTTCTTAATTAGGTTTAATTAGTTTAGGATTAATCTTTATCCTTACAATTATGTTTGTCTTTCCCCTTTTACCTAATTAAACCACATAATCTACCTATTATTTTCCAACATGGGAAGGGTAGAGTTTTTAAGGTACTTTATTTTATTTTATTTTTTTCCTATGATCCTCCTTATTCCAAGTTTTATTTTTGATTTAATTACCTTGGTTTCTAATCATCATTTACCCTTGATGTGAATTTACCTAGTTTTCATTCCTTGCTTATATTTATTTATTGTTATTTATTTTTAATGATTCCAAGGGTGCCAAGTTTGGTTGTGCCCTTCAAGAACTTCCCTAGAAGTTCCAAGGGTGCCACACCTAATAGTTTATTTGTGATGCCAAGGGTGCCAAGTTGGTCGTGCCCTTCAAGAAATTCCCCTGAAGTTCCAAGGGTGCCACACCACTTGCCCTTCAAGCATCCAGTGACTACAAGGGGAGTGCAACGTCATAGACCTCTATCATCTCTTATGTTGCTTGCTATAGTGAGACTAATGGTGTCGGGGATCAAGGAATCCGCCTTGACTCGCGCCCCCCAGTAAACTCCTCATGAGCGACCCAACTTTGGGACCTGCCCTCATGGCATCATGATCTTCAAGGCGAAGGTGTTTTAACCTTTCCAGCCCAAGTCACGGCGGGAGTGCTAGTGGGTGAGATCAGGGACACTGTCCCACCCCTCCCATGTAGTTCCATCCACTTGTACAACCCCATCACCCATATGTGAGTCATTCGGCCAAGCAACTAATATGTGCCTGCAACCACTAACATATCATCAGAATATAGATAAACATATATAGCAGGTTTCAAAATTGACTTAGAAATTCAAAGATAAAATAATATAATTTTTCATCAAACCAGGTGTCTTTAACTCGTCATATGCGAGTGCCTCTGGTGGTTTCCTGCCATACTCAATAATCATCAGTAACAAGGTTTCTCAGTGTTAGCCATTGTCATAATAACATTATCGCCATCACCTAGTCATTCACGTCATTGTTCATTGTGAACCAGAACTAATGCAAGTAGGTAACATAGGGGACACATCCATCATGGCTAGCATCATCATAACATTAATGGAACCATACATATAGATCAAAGCTATTATCATTATAACATCAATAGAAAACATGTCTATCCTTTACTACTATCACCATCATGATATCAATAGAGAGTACACATAACCATTAATTATATCGCAATCATAATATTAATAGAGAACATTCATAACAATCACATTTACTAATAATAGAGTCACGTTTCTGGATCCTCAACCTGAGTTCCCCAAAGAATAAAGTATCTAAGATAATGTCATATTAGGGTCAAGAAACTAGAGTGGGCACTACACTACCAGTCTAATCGAAATTGGATTCTCCAAGAAAAAGTTATGCACAATCTCCCAAGATGGCTTGATTATACACCTTTTCATAATAGCGAACTTGTATGACGTTCCACGTCTCACTGTTTGACCTTTGGATCTAAAAATATATACAAAATACTTCATTCCATCCTCTTTCTATAAATTCTTACGAAATTTCAATCTAATGCTCAAAGAGAGAGTTATGATGATTTTCCCAAGGTCACTTATTTAAGATATAATTCGGGAGTCTACAAAAACTATAACTTCCTTAGATCATATATCCGAAAGTATAGCAAGACAAGATCTGAAATTCGAACCCAAGGTTTAAACCATTTTCTTCTCAAAAGGGTTTTTTTTTTATCTTCCGAAACTTCGTAGCGAAAACTTTATAGCGAAAATTCCACGATGACCTGTTTTGGATGAAATTCTGGAGCTCGCAAAAACTATAACTTCCTCATATCATATCTCCAAAAATATAGTGAGACAAGCTCTGGAATTCGGATCCAAGGTTCAGCGAGATTTCATCTCAAATGGGTTTTACGTTTAGCTTCTAAAACATCGTAAAAATAAAGTTATAGCAAAAATGCCATGATGACCTGTTTGGAGCAGCAAAAACCCTAGAATTCAAAGCTCTAATACCAAATGTTATGAAATCAGCTCACAAAAGGATAGAAAAGATAGATCAACGCCTTAGAATTTAGCCTCTTCGAGGGGGCAACCTCCTTTACATTACACAAATGAATAATTCTTGGATGATACAAATGACAAGACCTCCTTTCTATATATAAGAGTCTAAGGGGTCATAATATAATCAGAGCCGACATAAAAATAATAATGTAAGGACACAATAATAACAATAGTGGGCTTCTATGGGGCACAATAATAAAAATATGGGGACTACATGGGCACAACAATATAATAAGGGGGTTGTACTAATAACAATAAGGGGTTACACTAGTAGTATAGGGACCTAACATCATCATTTCCAGAAACCAACAAGTCACAACTATGTCAAATATCATCCAACAACTACCAAGTCATAACCTTTCAAACAAATGTACAAAACTTTGCACCAAGCCAATATCACTGCCATGTTGTTGAAAATGTAGCAATAAAATCTCATTTTTTCTTTTCCTTGGTTAAACTAGATAAAAATCAAATTTCCACATCAGCGAACAACTTGGATGATGTTAACTTGTGTGACATGGCTTGTGTCGCCCAGTTTTCTCAGTAAATTCGAGTTGGAGGAGTTAGAGTTTAGTTCTACATGTTTTATTGCTAATTTGTAGTAATCTATTTCAGTTATTTTGAGTTATTATCAGTTTAACTAGTTCTAGCTGTCAGAAGAACTAATGGAGTTCAAGTTCTTGAAGTGGAACTTCAACCACACTCACTGATCAACTAATTAACTCATCAATCAACCCAAAATAATTTTGCATGCAAAGAATCCGAGTTATCCCCTTGAGATGGAGATTCCAAGGAAGTGTAATATCAGTTGTAGCATATTCCAATGTGTATAGGTGGTGCATGGAGTCAGAGGAAGGAACTAAGGTAATTGCGCAATTCCATAGTGTGAAATTCCTAAAAAATATGTTCAATTTCCCAAGGGAACAATGCAAGGAAATAAGAGCTTCGAGGGCTTGAAAATTGGCTAAGTGTCAGCTAGAGCTAGTCAGTCAAGCAGAGAGATAGACTATACACTTGTAGGTTGTGCTCATGCTTGAGAAAGCACATGTATTTCATCTCTATTCTTTCATTAATGCAATATAGATAGTAAGAGCAATTACTTTCCCCCTAGATAAATCGCTATGCATGTGTGATGTTTCCTTTTGCATGTCTATGATTCTTGTTCAGGATGGTGAATTAACTTCCGCATATCAGTAGAGTAGCTTCAAGTCTTGTGATTTAGTAAATTTCATGAACAATATTGAATCTACACATTAATTTCTACATGGTATCAAAATTGAAATCACTATACAATAAAAATTTCGAATTTGTCATTGCAAGAGGTTCGAATTTGCAGATTAGTGTTGTAGGTTTTCTTTGGGACTAAGAAGATGGATTTCCATGGACTAAGGCTTGAGTATTCCCTTTAGGGAAGCTCTAATTATGTTGAATGGAAGGAACGCATGGAGGCAATACTGGAGGATAATGGGTTGAAGGAATTAATTGATAATGATTTTCTGAAACCAACAGCATATGATGCTAAGGGTATGGGAGAATGGAAGAAGTGTGTTTCCAAGGTGAGGAGAATCATATTCGAGGGAGTACGAGACCATATTTTCTCAAATATCCACAGGAAAGAGACTTTGTATACAATGTGGCAAGCACTGACAATTTTTTTCTAGAATAGTAATGACCGTAGGAAATTAGCACTCAAGGACAAACTTCAAAATATCAAGATGCCGAGGAATGAGATGATACCACAATACCTAAGCAGGTTCACACAATGTCGTGATGAACTTCTTCAAGTTGGTTTTAATGTAACAGAGGATGAATTTGTGAGCCTAGTCCTTCTTGGCCTTCTCAAGAGATGGCACAGCTACCAAGATTCAGTGAATGGGAGGCAAAAAATACCAAATTGGGAATGCCTATGGTTTGATTTGGTAGAGGAGTAAATGAGGCAGAATACCAGACACATGACAAGTTCATCAAAGGGTGACGATGAGGACAATTGTTCCTTGGAAGGAAAGGAAAAGAAAGGGAAAGGGAAGGGGAAGAAATCCCAATCCAAAGCAAAATCTAGGCAAGGGTGTATTGTAGGGAAAACCCAACACCCCCATTTTTCACTTATTTACTTCAAATAATGGGAACTATTTCCATTAATTTTTTGCTAAAACACATTTTATGATTTTCATTAAGTTAATTGTCCTACAATTTTTTCCTTTTTTCATTTTCATCGAATTTTTATTTTGATTGTTTCATTGAATTCGATTTTTAGCAAGTTTTACATCGGTACTTGTTTCGCCTCATTTGGTCAACCAGTTTGTAAATGGAACTCCTTTGAAGTTTGATCATTTTGTTACCTAATTTTAAAAATGTACAAAATGTATAATATTTTAATTTTTGCAATTAAAATAGTAATTCATTGTAAATATTAATCCCTAGTTAATTTTTACTAATTTTTCATTTTTTACTAACGGTCCTACAAAATGACCCAGCCAAATTGTAGAACAGTTAAAAAACATGTTTTCGGGATCTCATGTAATTTTTCCAATTTCTTATTTTAAAACAAATTTCCAAACCCGAAATATCAAAATTGCAAAGTGGTTGTAGTTCATTTTGTAGAATTTTTAATTCCATGTGGGCCCCACTTCACATCACCTCCTCCCTTCCAAAATCCCGATTTAAAAGTGCTGAAATGAAATCCTCGATTTTAAAATCCCGATTTGAAATTCCCAATTTTAAAAGCCCTTACGATATAAAAACTTCGATATCGCAATATCGTGCAGTTTTCATTGTGCGCTCACTTTAAAATTTTTGTTTTGCGATGGTAGATTTGAAATTTTATACAGTAATTATTTGTTTTTAACCTAAGGTTTGGGTCAAACTCCTTATGACTCTGACCTCCATCACAATGACTTCACCTCCTCCCTCATCACTCCACCTTACTAACTCCCTCCTCCATTAACATTCACACTCATAGAATGTAAGTTGGTTTTGGTTTTATGTTTTAATTTGAAATGGTTTGGTTATAATGAATATATTATATTATAATTTTAATATTATATTATAATTTTGATATATATAATTATATTTTAATTAATTTTTAAAATTTTTATTTTATTAATTTAATTTTGTTTATAATTAATTTCTTATTAATTAATTTAAGTTTTTAATTATAGTTAAATTAGAACTAATTAACAAATAATTATAATTTAATTTAGGATCTAATTTTAATTAAAAAAATTCTAATTTTTAGCCCACTCAACAGATTTTTCAGAATTCTGGCAGTTTTGACTCCTCAACGTTAGAAGATCATAAGTTGAGTTTTACTTGGCCAAATGAGGCCTAGGACAACTCAGTGGATAGATAAAATCATAAATAATATTTATGAAGTTGTTTCATAGCCAAATTTGATCACTTAATTGGTCTAAAATTCAGAAAAAGATCAAGCTGCGAATTTTTAAACAAAAATAATTTTCTGCGTTTTCATTTGCTCACAACTTCTACTGAGTGCAAATCTATTCGTCTATATTCTCCTTGAACAATTATATATTCACAGGCATCAATAGAAAGCTCAGATTTCTTTTTATTTAATTATGTAATTAAGTTTTGATTGGATATATTTTATATTTCAGATTTGATATTTCGGTTTTAATTTGCATTCTAATTCAATTTTGATTGATTTTTTGAAAGGAAAAAGTTGAAGAGATGAGGAGAAGAAAATTTCAATCAATGAAAATTCTCTAGAAATAGAATAATGGGATTTTGGGCTAATGAAAATTGATTGAGCAGAACTACTCTTCAACAACTTTCCTATTGAGAATTCTTTTTGTGAAATTATAAATAGTAGATTGTAGAATGTATTAGGTGCTTCTATTCTCTGCAATTCTGGAATTCCTAAAAGAACTATTGTAAAGAAGATTTAGAGTTGTAGGTGAGAGGAGAGAAAATCTCAAACTTGGGGGATTATTGAGGATTTTTCTTTTGCATTCTGAATTATGTATGAAGGGCAGAGCTTACACTATTGTATCTCTTGTTTTAACAGCAGAAGTTCAAAGCATTGTAAAGAACTATGGAAACCAAAGCCATAGAAACAGATCCAATAAATTGGTATTTATAATATTATTAATTTAAATACTAGTTTCATTTTATGATGGCATAAATGTGTCATTTTATTCATATTTGTCCATTATGTCAATGTGAGTAATTTGTCTCAATATATGTTATTATTTATCTCTGCTCTTGTGGGTTGAATTCTGATTTCTAAGTAATTGTTTGCTCAGAAATCTGTCTTTTAGTTTTGATTTAACAAACAACAATATTCTATGAACTATTTTCTTATATTATTGTTTAATATTTTGAGTTACTAATTTGATAATCATCATCATTTTGTGCACTGCTTCCTAAATTTTGTTGATTGATTATCTCAGTTAAGAGGTCTTTGAACATAATGTGTTTTGGTATTCATAACATCAGTTAATTGAAATACTTTGTTAGCTTGATATTCATTATAACTCAGACATATTTAAATACCAATCATTTAAATATTTTTCTCTCGGTTGGGTTAAATCTATATATACGTAATTGGGATAGGATTAGGATGTCTTTCTTGTTGCTTGTATTTTAGGATAATTTTTCATTTAGATTTAATTCCATATTTCTAGAAGTCCTCTTCCCAAATAGGCAAAATTTAATTGTGGCTTGGCTGAGCCCCAGATCATCTTAAGGATCACTTTCTTTCCTGATCAACAAGAGGGTTGATCTGATGTCTCTTCTCTATTGGTAATAAAAAGTCGTACTTTAAACCGGTAGAGATAGAGAGAAGGTAACTTGACCTAGTTTAACCAGTCAAAAGCACCATTCCAAACAAAGAAAAGGAGTTTCTTTAAGGTCTAGACTAGATGGTCTCCCTTATAATTTTGTAGGTAGAGAATTTCAAGCCTTCAACGAGGGGCAAGAAGAAAGACTTATCCAGAATCAACTCCTTTCACTGTCATGAATTAGGGAACTATGCCACGAATTGTCCACACAAGAAGACAAGAAGGAATACCTCAGGAAGTGTAGCGGGTGAAGCTTTGGATTCACATTTCAAACTTGGTTTTACTCTCATTGCATGGATGACCAACACAATGATGGGAAGCATGTGGTACCTCAAAAACAACTCCCCATTCCATATGATGGGGAATAGAGATTTTTTCAATGATTTGGAGGAGAAGGATCTCCAGATGCAGATTGAGATGGGAGATGATGGAAGGTACAATACGAATGGGATTGGTAGAATCACCTTTTAGAGGGAGTCAGACTCCCCTCTCAGGCTCAAGGATGTGATTTTTGTTCCGGGTCTAAAGAAGAATCTTGTCTCCATTGCAGTTTTGGAAGACCATGGTTATGATGTGATCTTCAGAAAAGGAAAGGCATTTCTAAGACACGTAGCCAAGGGAAAGGTGAAGCAGATCAGGGTTCATGTGAAGAAACTTTACAAGCTAGATGTGGAGGATTGTGCTACATTGACCACAAAGGTGGTTAAGGTGCAGGGTCACAATGTCAACAAACTTTGACATAGAAGACTTGACCATTTGAATCATGGCACCTTGAAGATCATGCAACAGATTATCGCATGCCTCCCCAAAGGAGCACTAGAGAAGCATGCCACATGCAAAGGGTGTACATCGGGGAAGTACACAAAAGCCACTTTCCATGATCAGGATAGCATAACACATGCAGTCCTTGAAAGGATCCACTTTGATGTTTGTGGAGCTTTCTTAACAACCTCCACTACTAGGCACAAGTATTTTGTTATCTTTATTGATGAATATTCACAGAAGTGTTCGATATTGTTCATGTGGAAGAAGGATGAGACTTTCTCCAAGTTATTAGAGTTCAAGGCACTTGTGGAGAAAGAAATGGGCAAGAAGGTGAAGGATCTCAAGGGCAATAATGGAGGTGAGTTCGTGTCAAATGAGTTTAAACTTTTCTATGCAAAAGGAGGCATTTGACGAGAGTCATAAACACCCAATAACCTAATTAGTAGAATGGGGTGGATGAGAATAAGAACTGTAGCATTGTGGGAGAAACATGGCCAAATTCTACCTCTGCACTTGTGGGAGAACTGTAGCATGACCAAATTCTACCTCTGCACTTGTGGGTTGAAGCATGTAACACAATGGTCTATTTGCAGAACAAGAGGCCAGATTAGATTCTTGGCATGATCACAGCAAAGGAGGATTTCTCAAGGAGGAAGCCAAATGTGTCATAATTTAGGATATTTGGAGCCTCTATCTATTTCCATGTCTCTAAAGAATCAAGGAAGAAGCTAGAGCCAACAACAGAGTTGGGGGTATTTGTGGGTTACACAAAAACTCCCCATAATTACCATGTGTATTTTACATCCCTTAGAATGGAATTTGTGCATTGGGATGGAAAATTTGATGAAGAACAATCCATGCGGTGCTCTCTTGAGAGGGAGCTTTAGATCCCACTAGAGGATATTTTAGCTCCAAAGGAGGAGCCTCGAGATGTTGTGGAGCAGCCACAAGTTGAGGAGAAGAGAGTGGAGATAGACAGTCAAGCAAAACCATGTATAGAAGGAGGGAAGAGAACCAAAGAAGTTGAGATACTTGTGTAGGATGCGAGGGAGAATTTGGGTGATCCTTCAAATCAACGCATACAAAGAAGGTCACCAGGTCGATACACTGGCTATATGGATCTAATGATTGAGCTAGTAGAGACTGGGACATTCTCTTTTGAGGAAGAAATAGAGAAACCTATGTGGGTTGATACAATGGTGAGGACTACAAATCCATTGTGAAGAACAATGTTTGGGAAGTGGTACCAAGACCAGAAGTTAAATCAGTTATGGGTTCGAGATGGATCTTCAAGGTGAAGCAGGCAGCATAGAAAAATACAAGGCTGAATTTTTGGCCAAGGGGTACTCTCAAGTGGAGGGGATTGACTATGAGGAGAACTTTTCTCATGTGGCAAGGTACTCATCCATCAGATCAATCCTTTCTTTGGTTACATAGATGGGGTGGAAGATCCACCAGATGGATGTGAAAACATCATTCCTCAATGGATTTATTGAGGAGGAGATGTATATCGAGAAAAAAGAAGGCTTTGAGACTTTTGATAAAGAGTCTCATGTGTGCAAACTTAAGAGAGTGTTGTATGGTCTCAACAAAGAACCTCGTGCTTGGTACAGTAGGATTGGTAACTATCTCACCAGTTTGGGCTTCACCAAAAGTGAAGGAGATGAAAAGCTTGGATTGGAAGTATGGAAAGTTGATGGGGAATTATTTGTCTCTTAGGGAAAATATGCCAACAATATATTTTAGAGGTTCTGCATGGATAGCTGCAAACCCATGAAGATTCCTCTAGTGACCAACTAGAGGAAAGTAGATGTCACTTCAGGTGAGGAAGTGGACGCGACTATTTATCGACAGTTGGTGGGTTCACTCATTTATCTTATGAACACATGATTAGACATGTGCTATGCAGTAAACCAACTGAATCAATCTATCGTTAAGCTAACCAAACTATTTTGGTGAGAATCTAATCATGTTCTATGGTACCTCAAAGGAACTACCTAGTTTGGACTTTGGTACAGACAAACAAAGGGAGTGAAGTTGTGTGGCTTCACTGATGCAGATTAGGTAGGAATTCCATCATGCTGAAAGAGTGAATCAGGTAGAATTTTTAGTGTTAGTTCATCATTTGTTTCTTGGTACAACAAGAAGAAGATATCAGTGGCACTCAGCTCAACAGAAGCAGAATAAATGGCTACAAGTCAAGCAGCATGTGAGGTGATCTGGATGAGAAAGGTACTAGTTGGCTTATTTGGTCAGATGATGGATCCTACTTTGATTTATTGTGATAATCAGAGTTGCATCAAACTCTCTAAGAATTGTTTTTTTCATCATTGATCCAATCACATTTATATTTGATATCATCATCTACGATATTGTGTGCAAAGATAGGTTATGTTGTTACAATACATCCCGATAGAGGAACAAGATGTTGATATTTTGACAAAGGCCTTGTCAAGAGGAAAGTTCAGATTCCACAGGTGTAGGATAGGGGTGGATGATAATCCCTTTCTTGTTGAGAGGGAGTGTTGAAAATGCAGCAAGAAAATCTTAGTTTTACTTTACCTTGGTCAAACTAGAGAAAATTTGAATTTCCACATCAACAGACAACTTGGATGATGTTAACTTATGTGACATGGCTTGTGTCACCCAATTTACTCAATAAATTTGAGTTGGAGGAGTTATATTTTAATTATTCATGTTTTATTTCTAATTTATAGCTATATATTTCCATTATTTTGAGTTATTGTTAGTTTAACTAGTTCTAGCTATCAGAAGAACTAGTGGAGGTCAAGTTGTGGACACTCAACGATCAACCAATTAACTGATCAATTAGCCCAAAGTAATTGTTAAATGCAGAGAATTCAAATTACCTAGTTGATATGGAGAATCCATTGCAATGTACTATCAGTTGTAGCATATTCCAATGTGTACAGGTGGTGCATGCAGTCAGAGGAAGGAACTAACATAATTGCGCAATTCCATGGTGTGAAATTCCAAAACAAATAGGACCAATTTCTCAAGGGAATAATGCAAGGAAATAGGAGCTTGGAGGACTTGAAAATTGGCTAAGTGATTCAGAGGGATAGATTATACACTTGCAAGTTGTGCTCAAGCTTGAGAAATCATATGTATTTCATCTCTATTCTATGATTAATGCAATATAGATAGTAAGGGGTTTTGAG
Source organism: Pinus tabuliformis (assembly GCA_031772625.1). Lineage (NCBI taxonomy): Eukaryota > Viridiplantae > Streptophyta > Pinopsida > Pinales > Pinaceae > Pinus > Pinus tabuliformis. The sequence continues at coordinate 444,232,984 of CM062814.1, read as the reverse complement.
CAGTTTCTTTCCCCTAGATAAATATTTGTGCATGTGTTATGTTTCATTTTGCATGTCTATGATTCTTGTTCTAGATGGTGAATTAACTTCCGTAGATTAGTAGAGTAGATTCAAGTCTTGTGATTTAGTAAATTTCATGAGCAATATTGAATATAGACATTAATTTCTACATAAGCAACAAATTCATCAATTTACTGGGCAATGTAAGACAAGAACAAGAAACAACATAACACTTCTCTCATTTTGGATCATCAAATTCGTAAGGATTAGTCATCAATATCAAATTACTAGATTTTCCATACTCCAATCATTTTCAAACCCTTCTTTGCATAGAAAAATCATGAACCATTACTCCTTCCAACATATCTCTGAAATAGAGAACAACATGTAACATCACCACATACTATATTTTGCAACCATACAAGTTTCTACCATATAGATCTGCCATCATCTGCAAGTCAAGAAAAAGAGGTGAATCCATTCATATTACACACTAACCCCTACATACATACGTTGTTGTTATATCAAAATAATCTCTACATAGTTTCATAGATCTCTGCATATTCTAAATTCTATCAACAAGTAAAGGAAGATCTCTACAAGACCCTCAACCCAGTCACCATACAAGGCACAAAGCTAAGATATGTATACAAGAATCAAGAGCACACTAGTTTCTAATCTCAAATCCTAGTAAGCCTCAAGGAAATCTCACTTCACCAATCAAATAATGCACACACATTCAAGTCAAATCCTCTGTGCAAAATGATGGTGAAAAATACTTATTTTAATACCAAGCAAGAGTCTTTGTCTTTGAATCCTTGCATACCATCTCATAAGCACTAATAATAAACAAGTTAACTCATGTGAGAGACATAAACATTGTTTCATATAGATATCATTCATATACTTGATTGTGAACACATTAGATCTCTACAACATAAATAACAGTCACACCACAATCCTCTCCTAACTATAAAGACTTCATATGAGCACAAGAGTCACTATTATTTCTGCATACATTCCTTCTCTACAAACTAATGATCTTTAAACCACGCAACACGAGTCAAAACAAGAATGGGTAGATCCAAACTATATATCATTGATTCCTTACATTTACTGCATATATTTGATTAGAATTAAGCATCTAAGTTGATCTTTGCATACTATAGGAAAATACAAGGAATCAAATAAACCATTGACATCTCAATCTACATTTTGATATTTGCAATAAGTCATTGTTCATTCATTCAGTATCAAATAACTAATTCCAAACATGTTCATTAGTGGTTCTCACTATCACTGAGACAAACAGGTGTAGATGAGGATTTCTGAAATACCCTTGAGACAATCACAATGGAGGACACAAGACTTCTATTAATTGGAATCTAAACAAGACAAATAGTAGAAAAAACCTTGAAAATTGTTTATTAACTTCTTGACCCTACAATCTATATCTTATATAGATCTCTACCTAACTGTGTGTGCATGTCAGATCAAAACTTTTGTCACTACAAACCCAAGAAAACAAAATATATGTGTATACCATAATTGTCATTTAGCTTCAAAGTGTGCAAACTAAGTCACCACATGTTTATCAAATGCTTATATACAGATTTGACTAGAAAATAAATCACAAAAATGTTATAGATTAAAGAGATTGGACTATAAAGAGAATCCTCAGTCAAGTTGTGTTGATATACCCTATCCTTCATTGGTATTTTTCCATCACTGATTCTTCTACATCAAATCACTCAATTAATAGTCATATTGATCTCCTTATTTCACCCATATGAAGAATTTAGAGGTTTTCTGCTACTTTACACACCTTTGCAAACCAAAAACACATAAAACTTAGAAGATATGCACACAAATTGCTCCCATTCAATTCTTCTTTTATAGTTTTTGATCCTCCCAATACCTCAAACCAAAAACCAATGTTTTCAAATAACACAGGAAAGAAAACCAAGGTGATCTTTGACCAAATCAATAAAACCCAAAACACATGGATTCAATAGGAGAAACCTTGGTTTCACACTCGATTTTTTATTTCCTTCACTTACAGGAATGACGTCATGCATAACAAATAAAATTCTTAGTTGTAGCCACACACATGGGATGTCTTCCTAGCGCCTTGAGACTTATAGTTTCACTGATGAACCTTCCTCCATGTGGCTGAGACTTAGAGACAAATTCCTCCTCTGCTCAATGCATAACTTTCCAAGCGTCTTCCTCATGCCATTCAATACTTGTTCAAGGTTCTGTAGCCTCTACAATTCCTTGTATCTTCCTACACTTCTTCCTCGTCCTGACACATTACTCCTACACTACAACTGTTGACCATCACGTAGAAACATTGTGATAAGATCATAGTAAACATATAACAAACTCTAATGAGGTCATAGTTAGGTTAACATCAGTGTAGGTTTCATTGAGGACAACACAATATCCATAATTTCAAAAGTTTGAAGGAAAATTGCTTGGCATAGGGGGATATTACTGATTTTGATAAATGGGAACATTTGTAAGCTTAGTTAGATATGGAAGTTTTAAGGAAGCTAAAATGAGATTCAGTTGGTCTTTTCCATTGTAAAATGACTTTGAAATGCAGTGTGCAATGGAGTCCCTTATGGGGAAGTATGAGTAGGACTACCTGGAGGGGTAGTATGTGGACTCCCATGAGGGGTGGTAAAAGGAGTACCTTGAGGGGGAGGGGTCTCAATCAAGGTGGCACCAAGAAAGGATGAACCAATCAAGGTGGATGTTTTCTTCCTCATGCATCGAAATGGCGAGAGACCTAGCACACCTCTCGACAATGGGAAAGGTTTTGGATGCATCTAGAGCAATGAATGACTCTTGGGACCCCTATGGTTCCTAATATATGGCGAGGGAGTATTTTTTAGTGAATCAAATGAATGACATACATAAAAAATAAAATAAAAATGAAAAAAAGTGGTTAATTTTCCCTTTATCTAGCTAATATGTGAAACAATCAACAAAAATTATTTGATGAGTTTTATGCATATGATAAAAATCTATGAAGACCTAAACATCCTTTCTGCTCAAATAGTAAATGGGCCTTAAGAAGATTTCTTATTATTATGTTGGGTCCACGTCCTAAAAGTACTGGTGACGTTTCCAACAACCAAGAACCAACCAAGGTAAGAGAGGTTTGTAGTAGAGGGTACTAGGGCTACATCTCGAAGGAATTGGCTATGCTTCCAATAGCTTGACCAAAATTGCCTCAAGTCTCGTTGCTCCCACACCTCAACCTATAGGGAAATATTCCCTAAATTTTGGCCCTAAGTTACCTAGGTCCAGTGGGAATGAGTGAATCTTAGCTTCTGGTTGATAGGTTTGGACCCAATACCCCTACAACATGTCGAGAGACAACATGAAGGAATGTAAGAATCTTCCCTATAGGCCTTACCCCCTTCACGGGTTTCTCCTCATATACCATATTTTTCACTGGATGATGCAAGATTTTAAGATCCCTAGAAGACAACTTCTATGTTTCAAAATGTAAATAACCATAATGGAATTTTTTATGCCTACCCCTAACCTAAACTATAAATTATCTTATGGCCATGTGGGAAATTTAATGTGTTCAAGTTAAGGTTTCTTTTAGGGGGACTTTTCTTCACTTAGGGGGAGAAAATATAAGCTAAAAGAAAATAAGTACAAAGTTTCAAAGAGGAGAATACCCTTTATACAAATTTTTAATTAGCTTAGTTTGTGAAGTGAAAGTGCATGCAAGTGAGATTGTGAGCATAAAAAGTGTGAAGTGATGTGGATATGCAACAATCCTTTAAAAATACCCTAATTATATTATGTTATGCTTGTTCCTTACAAGAGAATAAATAATGTTTGGATTATGGGCCACTCACTTCCATCCTAATTACACTATGTGAGCATATAGGGATATGGAAACCTAGTGCTCCGAGAAATATTTAATATGCAACCACATGTTCACCACAAGGAAACAAGGGAAGAAGGGGCTACCCTTTTTCTTTACTAACACCAAGTCCTAGTCCCGATAATAATTGAAATGAAATAAAACATTTGATTAGCAAAAACTATATGTTAATTTAAGGCCACTTACTTTCCTTCTAATTAAGCTAAGTGTGATGTGAATTTGAAAGGAGAAAAACAAGTTGAAAAGATATGTGGATTAGGGTCACTTATTTTCCTCCTATTTAAGCTATGTTTTGATGAAAAAAAAAATCAAAGTAAAACATAATAAATTTCCCTATTGATGATGGTTAACAAAGAAAATTAAATGCCTATCTAAACTAGAAAAAAATGGATGAGTGAAAACAGGTCAATAAAGGTTTCCACAACACACTACAAAAGGGAATTACAATGAAATTTTAAACTCTCTCTGTGTCTAGTGGATTATTTTCTACACAATAGTGATTCTCATGGGACTATCTATGCAAAACGTCGTGAGGATGGATCAAAAAATTAACCAGATGTATTTTCCATCCATGCATAGGTCCAAGGGAGGCCTACATAATTCTAGAAAGGTTATGGGATAAAAACACAATGGAATTGCAGAAAATAAAGGCCTACAAAACAACCAATTAGACTAAAAATGGAAAGCAAGTGGAACCACCATTTTGTGTGGTGTGTTTGGTTTCCTATGAGTCCCAAAAACACCTTTCCTGGAACTGGTTTCATCCTACAAAGAGAATACACAAAAATGAGATATGTTAGTGCATGAAGATAGACTAACAAAGAATTGAAAGTAATGGAAACAATGCATGGAAAAAAACTAAACTAAATCTAAACTAAATAACACAAAATAAGCTCGTGAAGCAAAAAAAATCAACAAAGGAATAGGAAAATAATACTCATTATTAATTGTTGGTGATGGAAGACTAAAATAAAAGTATCAAAGACACTTGAAGAGAGTTGATTAATAAATGGTGTTCAATAGCTCTCAACAAGGATTCCCCCTATTCAATCTCTTTTGCAAGCTCTTTCTCTCTCAAGGAAGCATAGAAAAATCTCTACAATGGTGGAATTATCCTCACAATGATATGCCATATTGATTTGGAGAAATTTTGGTAGAATAAAAATGCACAACTTCTTCTTCTTTTTGGCTCTCCATGAGCTTGTATTTATAGAATTTTTTAACACTCCTTCCCTCCTTTGGCTCATCAATGCGGTTGTTTTCCTCATAAATGAGATGAGAGAACTAGTGTCATGCCATTAAGGCTTCTTGGGACTCAAGGTTCAAATGGTCATCCCATCATGTCAAGAGGTGAAGTTTTTTTCGAGCTTGTTCGCATCCTAATGTGCTAACTGGACTTCTCGTGACCCTCGTGACTATCGAAGGAAAATATGTGAGGTAGTTAATTTCCAACTTTGGTGCATCCATGAGGGTTGATTTTTTCATTCAACCTTAGGATAACTTTCATTTCTTGGTCTTAATGATGTTTCCAACTGAAAATGTAACCCCTATAAATGACTTTCACTAACTTTGAGTGTCTTCTGTTGCGTACAGATGAGTGGACCATTTTTTCATAATAACGATTTGCACCAAAAGACACTTTGTTGCATGAACCTATGTAATGTCCTTCATACATTGAGATTTCTTGTATTGTTGCAAACCAATATTTGCACAAGAGTATTGTTGAGTTGCGAGCACCTACTTATGATCCTATAGTTAAACTATAGTAGGAGATTACTGATATAATTGTATAGGGATCCAACTTCAAAGATATGCTTCAACAATGTACACAAAGTTCATATGAGATTTTCTGCCAAGTCCAGGATTGGCCATGATTAATTACTAAGCGTAATCGGCCTCTATATCAATTGCGAGAAGAGAGTAAGCAATTGATGGAGAAATCTATTGTAACTACTAACATGATGCAACAACAAAAATTATTTTCTCAGGATGAAGACATTGATAAGAAGATTCATGTGTTAGAGGGGGAGTCGTACAAGGCTAAGACTACTATCCCAGACCTTTAACCAACTGTCAAAACTAAACACATGTAACTATGTCGGCTCAATTTATTTGCAGAAACTCAATGGAAATATTTTCTCACGTTATGCCGTAAGAATCCAACTGCAGATGCTACCACTCAATTTATTGGTCATGTTACTACATTTCTCGATGCATGGAAAACTACAATGAATGATTATAATAGTTACAATATTCAAGTTTTGCAACCCATTCCAAAGTTGGGTCTTTAGTTTGAATATGCAGCTTTTGCTCAAGGAAAAGATACATCAACAACAATTGTGCAATTTCAAGAAGGATCGCGCAAAAATAAAGGATTGACTTGAGGGCGATTGAATAGACTACGATCGAGGCCTGTTGGGTCCTTCGTTTTTCAGAGAAATTTTGATCAATTTTTCTATAAAATATCTGCAGAGATAAGAAGTGCAATCAAATAAGTAAATGCCTAAATAAACCAAAAAGTGACAAATATAAAGCAGAAAGCAGCAAGTAATGAAAAAAGTAGTTACATCAAGACTCACCAAGGTTGCATAAGAAGGATTGATAAGACAAATTTGAAAGAATCAAGGAAAAATGGACTAAGAAGTTAGATTTTTCAATGGGACTAAGTTGGAATAGATGAAGACATCCTGAAAGTACTGGTGACATTTCCAACAACCAAGAGCCAACCAAGGTAAGAGAGGTTTGTAGTGGGGGGTACTAGGGCTACATCCCGAAAGAACTAGCTATGCTTCCAACAACTTGACCAAAATTCCCTCATGTCTCATTGCTTCCACACCTCAACCTATAGGAAAATATTCCCTAAATTTTGGCCATAAGTTACCTACATCCAGTTGGAATGAGTGAATCTCACCTTCTGGTTGATACGTTTGGACCCAATACCCTTGCCACGTGTCGAGAGACAGCATGAAGGTGTTATCACCCAGGTTGTTCCCTATGACTCCCAAGGGAATACGGCCGGGGTAACCACTGACCAATCTTTGGATCACAGTTTCTAGCCAAACTGTAATCAGAGAGGGCTCTCTCTTTATGATTTGTCTCTGTTATGATGGTGTTTTAGGCTAGGTATTATGCTCAGGTTTTGGTTTATGTTTTGGTTGAAGGATTTCTTTCAGGTCTTAAGATGTATTGTTTAGAGAGTAATATATCATTGGGCAATGGAGTCTGGAGTTGTGAAATGCTTTGAAATGCAGGATTGGTGTTGTTCAAACTGTAGGGCCGATTGTGTATCTCAGATAAACAAATTTAACTTGAATGGTGAGGCATGTCAGCCAACAAAAAGCAATTAAGAATTCTCTATTAAGCTGGTGATGTGAAAGTGAAACACTTTGCACAGGAGAAAACTTGAATTCCTGAGACAAAGGTCACTGTGAAAGATGTATTCTGAAAGTGCAGCAATTAAGAGTTACATTTATCAAGATTACAGCTGAAGAAAACATTTATTAACAACACAGATTGAACTCAGGGTATTTCTTGAATAAATCCTGAAAGTTATTCTTTTTCCTTGTTGCTAAATATTCAGAAATAGGAAACATATATGGATTTTAACAAATCAAAAATACATAACATAGAGAGTTACAGAGACTTATTGTATTGTGTAATACACAGGAATCCAGCAGTTTCGACAGACACCAGAACGCATTCAACATTTCAGAAATCCAAGAAATTCCATCACTTTCTTTATTAAACTTCTGAAAGGATTACAACATAAGAACTTCTTCAGGAGAAATCAACAACAACCCTTGCAAACTCATGCGAAGGGGACTTTATAGGAATGCTTGTACAAAATATCTCAGGCACTGAGTCATCTGAGAAAGAAAATATCTTCATTACTTCGTACAGAAAGTAGAAAAGAAGTTATTACAGCTTTGAATGCAGCATAACTACTCTTTAAGTCTGTCAGAGGATATTTTGACCCTTGGAGGTTAGTGAGTCAGTTGAACTGCTTTGCTTTAATGCTGGAAAATGTGCCTTTAAGTTTGTTGCGCTGTATTTTCTCGGCTCTGGCACCTGTGGTTTCCTACTTTTGCTCCGTTGGCCGAAATTTCTGCTGAGTTGGCTCAGCTCTAATCTGTCTATAAAATTTTCTGTATTGTATTTTTCCACCAGTCTTGTGTAGGGAGTTGATGCCTGAGAATTGCATCCATAGTATCCTCTGCCTCTGTATACTTGTAAAAATTGGGAGCCACCTCAAACAGGTGATTGATCTCATTCATTATAAAAAATAGACTTTCTACCTTGTTGTAGATAGTTTGTCCTGTAGCTGGCCCTGTTTCTTCTGAGTTGCTGGGCTTCTCATTGATTTCATTTGTGGCAAATGCATTCACTCTTTTGGCATACTGCTCATGAATGAGCAGTCTCCCTGCGCTGTTCAGTAAGCTAGGGAGTCCTCTGTTTTGCAGCACCAGGAATTTATCCATGAACCTTTTCACCTCGGTCTGCATGTCCTGGGTTCTTCTCTCCAATGTCTGCACCAGATTTCTCAATGTGAGAACCCTTTTGATCAACTGAATGGTCTCAGTTCTATTGGGAATTCCCATGTTTGCCAGTTGAGTACTTGTTCTATTATTCAGCACATTGATCATCCTGGTGGCAACTTCAGGCATGTTGCCTAGAGCAACCCTTGACTTGTGAATTTCAGCTTGTGCTTTTGGGATGAGCTCTAGCTGCTCATGAATTGTCTCTATATACTGCCATTGGTCAGTAATAGACTGGCCAATGTTGGCCCATAGCATTGCCTTAAGCCCAGCTATAACTTTATCTAATTTGAGCTCATTTTCTAGCTCTTTTATCCTGTCTTTGAGGGCTTTCACCTCCCTGCCCTTCTCTGCCACCGCTTTCTTGGATTTATCATATCTGTCATTCACCTTGGCCAATTTATCCCTGGTCTCATTCAGCTCTGCCATTTGAGCTTCCAGGGCTTGAATCTCATTTTTTAGCTTTTGCATGTCCAAGCTAGGGGCCTGCTCTGTTGGTGGAGGTGCTGAAGTAGGTGGTGCAGCTTGATCAGTCTGTTGGGGGGGAGGAACAGTAGTTGGGGCAGCTTCCTCAAGGTTTATGATTTGAGGAGGAGGTTGAGAGGTCTGCCCTTCTTCTCTTTGTTTTAAGGCTGCCTGTAGTGTTGTTTTTGCAGCCTCCGATTCTCCCAGCTTTTCCTGAGTTTGGATTAGCTGCTTATACAGAGATATCAACAAGGTTGTGGCCTGTTGATCATGTCTTTGCTGGGAAACATCATCTGTTTGAGGGTGAATTGTGGCTGGGAGTTTGATCTTTCTCCTCAAGGCTGCCATGTCTGCATCCCTCAATTTTAATATTTCTTGTATGCCCTTGATATCTTTGGGATCATGCCCCATCTCTATGATGATGTCCTCTAAGGACCTTATTCTGTTGTCCTTTTCCTGGGATGATGCTCTCTCCAACTCTAGCTGAGAGGCTGTATTGTTAAGGCTATTTTGTAGCCTGTAGTTATCCAATGTTTGGTCTGCCAAGGAAGCATAGACCATCTCACCCGTTTGCTTATGCAGTTCTATCTTATCCATAGGGTGGATATCCTTGGCAAGGACTTCCAGGTTAGTCCTCAAGTAGTCAGAGGCAGATTGGGGCTGCACTGCTATTGGCATAAAATGACTCAAGATCATTTTGCCTTCCTGCACATCATATGCAGACATGAGTCTTTGTTGATTGGTGGGAGCCATGTTCAACAGATGGTTATACAGCTGTATCTTGATGGGCTCACTTCTCCTCTTAATGTCGATGAACTGCTATTTAATGCTGGGTCCACCTTCTCTTTTCTGATTTGAGGAACTTACTTCTCCTCCCATTGCTCTATCCTGCTCCTGTTGAAAGGAGCTTGCTGATGCTTCCCTGCTGGGTATACCAAAGGACTGTCCTATTGGTATTTCTTCCTCTGAGAAGGGATTGATTCTCTGTCTTTTCTCCCCATGACTTGCTGACGTTGTAAGGGGAGTATCTCTGTCCGTTTTCCTGCTTGTATCCTCCTTTTGTGGAGTTTGGAGGATTGATGCCTCAGCTGAAGTTTCTTGCCTTGGAGGCACAGTTTGTTCAGTGGATTTAGGGGCTTCCACTGTTTGCTCTTGCTGGACAGGTTGTTCCTGCCTTTGTTCTTCCTGTTGTTGCTGTTCTTCTTGCTGCTGCCCTTCTCCCTGCTACTCCAATTCTTCTTATTGCTGCACTAGGGTTTCCATTTGCTCTTCAGTCATAGGAGGTGGCTGTTCCACCTGCTTTTCTTTGCCTCTGTTGGCTGTCTGTGGAGTATTCACGGCATCTTGCTGATGTGTTGTTGAGGATGAGGTAGCTGCTCCAAGTTGTCTTTTGTATGAGAGGGGGACCTGTCCACAAGTTTCTAAGTCAGTTTCCTTTTGAATATTTCTGGCCTCTCTTTCTAGCAGCTCTTCACTAGTGATTTCCTCTTCTAGGGTGCCCTCTTCCCAACTCAATGCATTGGCATACTGCTCAATCTCAGGCTGCCTCACATGTGAATAGGTACCCAATTTGTATCTTATTCTCCTGAGGGAAACAAAATGATTGGGGTCATAGGGTATCCACTCAAAGCTAGTTTGCAGTTTGAGGGCCTCTAGGATACTGTTTGCCTCTTTCCATCCTTCCTCTTTTTTGTTATATAGGAAAGGGCCCAGCTGGCTCCTTACCTTCAACTGTGCCTTCTTGTTCTTACTTTGGAAGTGGAGGTAGTCGGCATTCCCAAATTGCCTGAAGTATTCGAGGGCAAAAAGCCTCATGGGGACATACCTTGGCAGCCTAAAGGGCTTCAACTCACAGCCATATACTCTGATGACTGTGTGGTCTTGGTAAAGATACCAATTACCAATGTTGTAGGTTTTGTTTAGATGGAGAATTCTCCTCATGTCATCAGTTAACCTTGGAGGAGGAACACCATACAATAAGGTCATAGCTGGATGTATGAATAAGTCTATGAACTCACAATATGTGTATGGTGACACAGAGGTGCAATGAAAAACAGAGGTCCAAAACACAACTGACCTTGGATTCCCCTGGGCATTAACTTGTTTCAGGGGAATGAGGAAGCTGCCTGGTTGATTAAACAAGAATAGATGATAAATGTAGGAAGTATATCTGAACAGCCTTTCCCTTTGCAGATTCATCAGCTGGTCATGGATCCTATCTGCAATATATGTGGCATAGTCATAATGTACAGCTGGAGGCTTTCCAGGAGAGAATATAGACAGCATTGCCATTATAATTTCATCCACATCCTCCATTCCCTTGAACCCTAGGACATAGCTGATCAAATCCACTAGCATTCTGCCCAATTCATTCAAGTAAGCATATCCAATAGGAGGAGTTCTGATGGCTTCAAAGCCTGGTTGTACAAACAGCTGGTTGATTTTGATGATCTGGTCATTTGACAACTTATTCCCCTTCTTTATCAAGTTCTGCATGTAGAGGGGGGTCAATGGTTTTGCAGTGTGGAAATGCAGCATCTCATTTATGCTCTCTGGGGTGATATGGAACAGAATTGAGCCTGTAGGGCTGAGGATAGCTCTTTGGCATGGATCATAGCACTCCTGGCATCTGTGGATCAATTCAGGCATAGAATTTACGTGGGGGAGGTTGTAGATGGGCAAGTTTGAGTCCCAAATCCCTAGGATATCAGCTCCACTAAGGTGCTGGGCTTTCAACTCATTTAGCATCTGAATATTGTATTTGGAGCCTAATGGAAACCAATCCAACATTTGATAATCCATATCTCCCAGAGCTTTCCATTCCAATTCCCTATGAGGGGCATTGAGAGGCTTGATGTTCAGTGCAATTGGAGTTTCCATGGTCTATTAAGCTTCTGTCTTGCAGGTGAACTAGCTGAAGTAGGTAGAACAACACAGAGGTGATTACTTGCAATGAAAGTGTGAATTTCAGGGACCAGAGGGTGAAGTGGGCACACAACAATTGAAATACTGTTTGAATTATGAATAAGACCAATGTCTGGTCTCACTTTGTCTTCTGTGGCAGGTTTTTGATGGATTGACCAACTATCTCACGATTGCGCGAGCAGTTTACAGTTTTTGATAAGAACTCGGGAAATCAAGGCTCAGCTGGTGGTTTTCGAGCTTGCAGTGGTAAATGGTGGCTAGGCACCAAAATTTCACCGGTGAATTTTGAGAGTTTTATGTCGCTTAAGCTCTTTCGATGGAATTCACAGGCAGAGTACGCACATGAAGGTTTTTAATGGAGAATACCTGGTAAAGAGCGAGCGATGGTCACGGATGACTGTGGAAATGGCGCGCTGGACGTCTCCGAGTTGGTTTCGGCAAAGGTCCACGGTTGGACGTGGAAATTGCATGCAGGAGCAACAGTCGTTTTTTGTAGAAAAGTGCAAAAAACGCGAAATTTTGGCTATAATATTGGTTTTTGGAAATTTTGGCGCGTTTTTATGATGATGTCAGCATGACGTCATAAGTGGGGTCAGGGCCGGATGACGTCAGCATGACGTCATCAGGTGACGTGGCGAGCTAGGATTGGTCCACAGGGATGATGCGGTGGCAGACACGTTGGCACAGGGGCGGACAAAAGTGCTGATGCGATGGCAGGGTGGCGATGACGTGGGACCAGCAAACCGGGTCGTAAGCGCCCTAGCGGTTACGGTTAAGTGCCATAGCGGTTATGGTTTCTCAGAGCGGTTACGGTTTCTCGGAGCGGTTACGATACGGCCCTGGTTTTGTCAGAAGCCGCTCCGAGAGACCTGAGAGGGTGACGCGTGGCCGAGCCATGACGTATCCCTTTGTCATTTTCTCGGGCGCTAATCGTCTGTCGTGGGGGCCGCTCCGATATCAATGAGGGCCGTCGGATCCCACGGGTCCGATCCGACGGTGGACGGGAGGGCGATGTGATCGGTGGATACGGACGCAGGCGGAGTATAATTTATTATTTGTTTTTGAAAGCAGCGCCCGGCGGAAAACCTTAGGGTATGGGTTTTTGTAAGGTTTTCAATGTATTTTGGAAAATCACATATATGCGCAAACTTTGGTTAAGCGGCAAAGGTGGGTTTTTTGGGTCTTTCCATAATTACGAAGGGGTTATGGGTAGGAGGGGTTTTTATAGGGTTTTTCTTTGCAAATGAAGGTTTAATGAGTGGAATGATTTGAAACAAGGGAGAGAGATGAGGTATAGGTTCATCAAATTGACCAGATGTCATTTTGATTCCTTTTTGGAGAACATATGGCTATAATGCCAAGGGGAGGGATATTTATACAAAATTTGGGGTTTATACACCATGGTGTTAATACTAGTAGGGGAAAGGTAATATAGGGGATTTACATAGTAAAGTTAGAGTTAATATGGGGGGAAGATGTGAATGAGGGGGGAAAATCACTAAGTTTATTTGAAACTTACTTAGTTTAGGGAGTAGATCAAAATGAAAAGAGTTTAGACAAGAAATGTGGCTTCTAAGAGATTAAGAACCACCATGAAACCATAATCTCTTCCATGAATCTCAGCTGATGAGGGAGTGTTAGGAATGAAATGGAAAGGGGAGGAAGGGAGGTCAGACATGCTTCCTGCTTGCTGCAACTTGATGAAGAATGACACCTTCTCAATTCATTGATTTTGCTTTGGTAAACAAAGTTAGCACACATGCAACTGATAAGAAATGGCCCTTCTGCAACCCCAACTGCCTACCCATCTATTTGCCTAGCATTTTTTATTTCTTCTTGGAGGGTGCACTTGAACTTGCAGACCCTTACTTGCCTTTTCTTTTCTTTGGCTTTTCTTTTGTTTTTCTATCTACTTCTACCCTTATTTCCTCCAAGGTCCCAGATTTAGCTGTTGGGAGCCTTTTTTTTTTTTCTCTACCTAAACTACTTGTCTGCCAAGATTAAACAGTTTGGACAGACTGCTTTCTCTATTCTACAACTGAAAATTTAAAACATGACATGATCCAGATTAGACTGTTGGACCATTCATCAAAATTCAAGTCCATACCAAGCTATAAGCACAGATTGGATGCTCTTGGAAATATGTGATCTTTGAATCATCAAAGCAGAGCATATTTGGTCCTTTTCATAGCCAATCATGAAATATGAAACCTATTGGTATAGGTAGCTAACAGTGGCTCCACATGGGGATGGTGTTTCATTTTAAAGACCAAGAACAGCAGGTCATATTGCCTTGATCCTTGACTGCTTTTGCCAATCTTGAAGTTTGCTGCTTTGAAATGCCAAAATTGTGTGCTTCTCTTCTTGGTAGACCTCTGATTCTATTTACCTTTTGCTGGCAGTTTTAAGAAAATTTTGAGAAATTTCATATTTACATGTTGACAGAAAATAATATATACATCTGGATATGTACAAGGGAAAACTCAAGGTGCACTTATGGGTGGTAGTCAAAATAGTGCTTCAGCATCCTACCATTCATAGGACCTTCATCCAAGTCAGTTTCAGTTAGACTTTTAAGGAAATAGGTATTGTTTCCTTGCGCTGCTTGGACAGCAAATGGTCCTCTCCAAAGGGAATCAAATTTTCCATGTTTTCCCTTATCCTCCTTTCTTGAATCCCACTTGAGGACTTTGTCACCAATGTTGAAGTCTTCTGCCTTGGTCCTTCTGTCAAAGGCTTTCTTTAGCTTTTCTTGTAACACTTGAACTCTGCTGAAAACTTGATCTCTGGTTTGCTGCAGACATATGATTTGATTGATTCTTCTTTGCATATCATTTGGTTCAGCTTGGCTTTCTTGAAGAAGCTTCATAACAGGCACTCCTAGTGATGAGGGGAATTTGGCCTCTAATCCATAAACCAACTCATATGGGCTGGTCCCAATTGATCTTTTGGTTGTTAGTCTATCTGCCCACAGGGCATTCACAAGTTTCTTATGCCAATTCTTTTTGTTCTCTTCTAGCACTTTCTTTATGATGTTTACCAGACTTTTATTTGATGACTCAGCAAGGCCATTACCTTGGGGATAGTATGCAGTAGAATGGCCCAAGGTGATGTGAAATTTATGGCAGAAGTTCACCATTTTCTTGGATCTGAAAGCAGCAGCATTGTCTGTTATTATTTTGTCAGGACAACCAAATCTAGCCAATATGTTGTTCTCCAAGAACTGAATGATAGTAGAATCATTTGCTTGTCTGCATGGGGCAGCTTCAATCCACTTAGTGAAGTAGTCTGTTGCTGTTAGAATCCATCTGTGTTGGCCTGAAGATGAGGGATGAATTTCCCCAATGAAGTCCAAGCCCCATTGCTGAAAAGGTCTTTCTGTTGCAATAGGCCTCAAGGGAAGTGGCAGCAACTGTCTCTTTCCCTCAAACACTTGACATTTATGACATGAGGTGGTGAATTTCTTGACATCAAAGAACATGGTGGGCCAGTAGTACCCAGCCCTTAGTATTTTATCCACAGTGGACTTCCAGTACAAGTGTCCACCACAGTCACCTGCATGAAATTCTTTTATGATATTGTCAATTTCATTTTCAATTAAACAGTGCAGCAATATACCTTCATGGTTTTTCCAAAGCAGATTGCCATCCATCACACAAAATCTTGAGGTTTTCATTTTTAAGAATCTACACTTAGTTCTGGACAGTCCTGGGGGAGCACACAGGTTTTGTAACACATAACAGATATCAGAATACCAGGGGGATTGTTCAAAGGCTACATTGATCTTTGGAGTCGCCAGCTCCGGTTCACTGTCCAGCTGGTTAATGTCTAAGGCTTGGAAATTTGTTTCTGTCATTAATTTGGCCAAGCCTTGCCCTTTTATTAGTTTTGTAGGTCTTATCTCAATGTCAAATTCCAAGATGTTGGCAATCCATTTTCCTCTTCTGCCTTCTAAATTTTCTTGGGTGAGAATGTCTTTGACAATAGGACTTGGCACATATGCTATAACATGGGAATAAAGGATGTAAATCCTAAAGTCTTTAATGGCTTTGACTAAAGCATAAGCTTGCTTTTCCATGATTTGATACTTTAAAGGTGCATCTCTAAGAGCTTTGCTAAAGAAAGAAATTGGCTTCTCGTTTCCTTGGTCATCTTTTTGCAGTAAAACAACAGCAATAGTATGCTCAGAGGCAAAAGAGAAAATGATAAAGTCCCTGTCAAATTGAGGATTGGTCAGCATTGGTGTTTGGGTAAGGGCCAGTTTTATACCTTCAAAGGCATGTTTGGCTTCAACAGTCCACTTGACTTTTGAATCTTTTTTAGCATGTTATTTAATAATCTGATTAGTTCTGCTAAGTTTGGGATAAACCTTCTCAAGAAATTGATTTTTCCCAAGAATCCTTGCAACTCTTTGACATTTCTTGGGTGGGGCATTTGTAGGATAGCCTGTATCCTATCTGGGTCAATTCTAATGCCATCTTTAGAAATGATGTGGCCCAAAAGCTTACCTTCCTCTAAACCAAACAGGGATTTCTTGGGATTTAAGGAAATTCCATATTTTCTGCATTTTAGGAAGATCTGTCTCAAATGTTTTATATGTTCTTGGTCTGATTTTGAGAAAGGTGTAAGGTCATCTAAGTAAATGACTAAAAAGTCATGAATCTCCTTGGCAAAGGCAATATCCATTGCTCTTTGAAAGGTTGCCCCTGCATTTTTCAATCCAAAAGGCATTTTTACATATTTGAAAGTTCCCCATGGGGTTGTAAATGCAGTTTTGTCTTGGTCATCAGGGTGCACCAAGATTTGATTGAAGCCTGAAAATCCATCCAGTAATGAGATCCTTGAGGCCCCTACCACTCTTTGGAGAATGTGATCCATCTTGGGTAAGGGATAGTTGTCTTTGAGGGATACTTGGTTCAGATTTCTTAGGTCCACACACAGCCTAATTTCACCAGTCTTCTTTCTTGTAGGGACTAAGTTGGAGATCCATTCAGAGAATCTGATTGGTGCTATGATGCCAGCCTTGAACATTTTCTGTACCTCTTGTTCCATTGCTAGGAGAAGCATAGGATTGATTCTCCTCAATTTTTGTTTAAAGGGCTTTTGATCAGGTTTGAGAGGGATTGTGTGCTGGATAACAGAAGTGTCATAGGATTTTAGGTCCTCATAACTCCATGCAAAGACATCCTGGAACTCTTTAAAGAGGTCAATGTATTTAGGCTTTTTGTCGGGAGGTAAAGAAGCAGACAATTTAATTATTTTGGGTTTGTCAAGTGTACCTATGTTGCATTCTTCAATGGCTGCATTTAAGGGCTGCATTTTTGGTTTTCTGGGAATATCATTTGAGTCAAAGATGTCTTCTAGGGGAGTTAGGCCTGTTGGTAGAAAATTGTCTTTCAACTCTATGATTTCAGTTTCAGCATTGGCCACCTCCTCACAATTGATTGATTGAATTTGCTGAATGTTGTCTATATTGAAAATAGTTGGATTCAGCATTTGTTTTGTTGTTCTAGGTGACATTGGATGAGTAATCTGTTGAAACTGTATTTGTGATGGACTTGCTCCATCAAGTATTTGTGATTGACTTGCTGTATCAAGTATTTGTGATTGACTTGCTGTATCAAGTATTTGTGATTGACTTGTTGTCTCAGTGTCAATATTTAACCCTGCAAATTCTTGCTGCAGAGTTAAAAAATGGTTTATTTGCTTGTCATCCTCAAATACTTGCCAATCATTGACATTGTTTGGAATGGAGGGTCTGTGTTTTACCTCAGTTGTAAAACGATGATGGGGCTCAAAAGGCAGTTTGCAGGTACTTGCAAAGGTGGCTAAACTATGAGCATGTAGATTGTCGGTTCTGGGAATTTTAGTAATTTGGAATTCAGAGAAAAAGTTTAGTACCTCAGCAACAGCAGACCTATAAGTCCTTAGTCTTTTGTCATTGGTGACAAAGTTTCCCTTCACTTGTTGGATAACCAAATCTGAATCACCCATGATTGAAACCCTGGCAGCTTGTAAGAACTTTACTAACTTGAGGCCTAGTAAAAGAGCTTCATATTCTGCCATGTTGTTAGTACATCTGAAATTCAGTCTATAGGCTCTGCCTTCTGCATGACTATTTTCTTTATTGTGTACCCAAACTCCAGCTCCTGCTCCTAATTTGTTGACTGAGCCATCAAATTCAAGGAACCATAGAATATCTTGTTGTGAAGGAGATTTAATGATCTGTTCATGGGCTGGCAATGTGAGTAGCAGTTGTGGTTTTTCCTCTAGCTTGTCTTCTAGGACAGTCTCATCTTTTGATTGGGTATTCTTGACATTTAGAACAACAGCAGTATCTAGTGTTTGATTGACTGTCGTTTCATGGGTGGTAATACTTTCATTTGAGCCTTCCTCTTGTATGAGTATCTTGGTGTCAACCTTACCTTTTAAGGGAGTTGTGGTGTTATTGAAGAGGATGTATGAGTCTATGTCTGAGTGGATAGCATATATGGGAAAGTTTTGAGGCTTTTCTTCACTGCTGACCATGTACTTCATGAGTGTTTCTCTGTACAGTCTTTTTGGTTGTCCAAAAACAGAGATGGTGGCATATGACATGTCTAATTGCAGGGAACCTTGGAGTTTAGCTCCCCAAGATCTTGATAACAACATTCCATACTTAGGTGGGATATCAGCAACTACCACATCCATTAGGATTGTCTTGTTTGGGTATTGAACCAGAGATACACATAAATCTTTTATGAGACCTAGACACTTGACTTGGCTGGAGTCAAAGGAAAACAGGTCCTTGTATGGTCTTGTTATGTCTAGATTCAATCTCTCCATGACTGCTTTTGGCATGAGATTGTGAGAGGCACCTGAGTCAAACATTGCATTATGTAATATTTTATCATGAATATGTAAACTGACATAGAAAGGTAATACCCCTGCGACTACCGTTTTTCCATCCACTTCTGGGCCAAACAGGAGTTCTGGGGTGTCATCCAGCACATTGACATCATCTTTGTTGCTAGTGAGTTGAAGGGACTTTTTGATCTGTAGCTTATAGATGTCATGCTTGGCTAGTTCTAAAAGAGGAACAGCTATCTTTAGTTTACCAATTTCAGTTTCTAGGTCAAAAGGTTTTTCAGATTGGGTCTTGGGGTTATAGGTGACAGTCCTTTCCTTGTTCATTAAATCTTCTTCTTGATTTTTATCTTGACTTTGGGACTTATCCTTTTTACTCATCTCTTGAGGAGAAATAGTTGAATAAGGATGAGAAGGGGGAGTGACCATAGGCTGCTGTTTTAAGGACAGTGGTTCAGTGATCTCCTCAACAATCACTTCTTCTGTATGTGAATTTATGTTGTCATTAGGTTCTGTGACTATGACTCTTTCAGGCTGCTGATTATCCTTTTTCTTTTCAGGCTGGTTAACATTCACAGTTCTGCTCCTCAGCTTGTATTGTTTATGGACTTCATAAACAGCAGTGTCATAGCCTTGTTTGAAGTCAAAGGATTCACCTGATTTAGTTTGGAACAGTTTGATTTCATCATCCTCATGATCTTCTTGTGTTAAGAAAACTTGACTTTCACCATCTAGACCCATTAAATTAATCTCAGGATCTTCATTGGGCTCCATTGATGTGGAAGTTTCTGCATAATTTTCTTGGAAAGGGGGTCTTATGTCTTGGTCAGCATTGGGCTTGCCAATACCTGGGTTTTGATTTCTCCTAAAATTTGGATTCCTAGGAGGGTTGTTTTGTGGTGGTTCCCATGCTGACTTTCTTTCAACCGATTCCACTCTATCTCCTAATCTTTTCATTCCACTGAGAATTGCATCTAGCTTTTGATCAAAAGCAGAGGGTTCCTCTTTGAAAGCAGTCCTCTTTTCCAACCTTGCCCATTTTCTTTTGGCAATAAGGTTGGCTTCCACTGTGACAGCAACCCTTTGGGCCTCTGCAAGGGATTGAGGATCTCTTTCCTTCAACTGATAGGCCATGTCAGGGTCAAAACCATCAGGGAATTTGTACAAGGCTAAATCGGGAGGAGGTCTTAAATTTTGTGGAATTGCATTATATACATTGTTAAATCTTGCACAATACTCCAAAACAGTCTCTTGGGGACCTCTCTTGATAGTGTCATATTCCCCAAGTATGTGCAGAGGATCTTTCTTCTTTTCCCATCTACTAGTAAAGGCTTGATACAGTTCATCAAGAGTTGTGATGGAGTTTGCATTCAGGGATCTGAACCAAGTTCTAACATCCCCAGTTAGGCTTTGAACAAACATCCTCATTCTGACACTGTCATCATCTATTTCATAGGTCTCAAAATGGTCTTGCATCCTCTTAGCATGCTGGACAGCTGTCAGAGGGCCATTGGAGTCAAAATATGAAATTTTGGTTTGGTAATCTTGGGGTAGAGCTGCAGCATTAGCTGGTATCTGCAAGGGTGCATATCTGTTAGCCATATTTACAGGATTTAGAGGATTAACAGGGGCAGCTGGGATAATAGGAACAGTGGGTACCACAGCGGTAACAAGTAGGGGTGAACCTAGAGTGTTGGTCAAGGGGATATGTGCAGTGGATGAAGATGTGAGAGGAGGATTTTGAGATGTGGATGGTGAACTAGGGGAACTAGGGGTAGACCGGAAAAGGACCTTGCATGGAGTAGGGATGAGGCTGGGATGATCTAAGTCCGAGGTTAAGTCAGCAGGCTGCTCCTGCCTTTGCTGCCTCCTGATGTTTCTAGGGATGGTATTTGGATTATCAACAATGATGGGTGGATTAGGGTCAGGATTTGCCCTAGTGTGCTGTGGATTTTTCTTAGGAGCCAGTTTCTAACTGTTTTTCAGAATTTTACAGGAAGTTTTTATATCTGCAAGGACTGGATGAAGATTTGGAATGGCTATATATATTTCAAAACTAAGATGAAGAGTCCCTAAAAGCTCTTCCCTAAAGCTGTTAATGCGATACAGAAACAGATTAAAGGCCTCTTGACTGATTTCAGGCTTGATAGTAGCTATGGAAGATATATAGTAATTGAAAAATCTCAGGCATCCCCAGTGGAGTCGCCAATTATGTTATCACCCAGGTTGTTCCCTATGACTCCCAAGGGAATACGACCGGGGTAACCACTGACCAATCTTTGGATCACAGTTTCTAGCCAAACTGTAATCAGAGAGGGCTCTCTCTTTATGATTTGTCTCTGTTATGATGGTGTTTTAGGCTAGGTATTATGCTCAGGTTTTGGTTTATGTTTTGGTTGAAGGATTTCTTTCAGGTCTTAAGATGTATTGTTTAGAGAGTAATATATCATTGGGCAATGGAGTCTGGAGTTGTGAAATGCTTTGAAATGCAGGATTGGTGTTGTTCAAACTGCAGGGCCGATTGTGTATCTCAGATAAACAAATTTAACTTGAATGGTGAGGCATGTCAGCCAACAGAAAGCAATTAAGAATTCTCTATTAAGCTGGTGATGTGAAAGTGAAACACTTTGCACAGGAGCAAACTTGAATTCCTGAGACAAAGGTCACTGTGAAAGATGTATTCTGAAAGTGCAGCAATTAAGAGTTACATTTATCAAGATTACAGCTGAAGAAAACATTTATTAACAACACAGATTGAACTTAGGGTATTTCTTGAATAAATCCTGAAAGTTATTCTTTTTCCTTGTTGCTAAATATTCAGAAATAGGAAACATATATGGATTTTAACAAATCAAAAATACATAACATAGAGAGTTACAGAGACTTATTGTATTGTGTAATACACAGGAATCCAGCAGTTTCGACAGACACCAGAACGCATTCAACATTTCAGAAATCCGAGAAATTCCATCACTTTCTTTATTAAACTTCTGAAAGGATTACAGCATAAGAACTTCTTCAGGAGAAATCAACAACAACCCTTGCAAACTCATGCGAAGGGGACTTTATAGGAATACTTGTACAAAATATCTCAGGCACTGAGTCATCTGAGAGAGAAAATATCTTCATTACTTCGTACAGAAAGTAGAAAAGAAGTTATTACAGCTTTGAATGCAGCATAACTGCTCTTTAAGTCTGTCAGAGGATATTTTGACCCTTGGAGGTTAGTGAGTCGGTTGAACCGCTTTGCTTTAATGCTGGAAAATGTGCCATTAAGTTTGCTGCGCTGTATTTTCTCGGCTCTGCCACCTGTGGTTTCCTACTTTTGCTCCGTTGGCCGAAATTTCTGCTGAGTTGGCTCAGCTCTAATTTGTCTATAAAATTTTCTGTATTGTATTTGTCCACCAGTCTTGTGTAGGGAGTTGATGCCTGAGAATTTCATCCATAGTCTCCTCTGCCTCTGTATACTTGTAAAAATTGGGAGCCACCTCAAACAGGTGATTGATCTCATTCATTATAAAAAATAGACTTTCTACCTTGTTGTAGATAGTCTGTCCTGTAGCTGGCCCTGTTTCTTCTGAGTTGCTGGGCTTCTCATTGATTTCATTTGTGGCAAATGCATTCACTCTTTTGGCATACTGCTCTTGAATGAGCAGTCTCCCTGCTCTGTTCAGTAAGCTAGGGAGTCCTCTGTTTTGCAGCACCAGGAATTTATCCATGAACCTTTTCACCTCGGTCTGCATGTCCTGGGTTCTTCTCTCCAATGTCTGCACCAGATTTCTCAATGTGAGAACCCTTTTGATCAACTGAATGGTCTCAGTTCTATTGGGAATTCCCATGTTTGCCAGCTGAGTACTTGTTCTATTATTCAGCACATTGATCATCCTTGTGGCAACTTCAGGCATGTTGCCTAGAGCAACCCTTGACTTGTGAATTTCAGCTTGTGCTTTTGGGATGAGCTCTAGCTGCTCATGAATTGTCTCTATATACTGCCATTGGTCAGTAATAGACTGGCCAATGTTGGCCCATAGCATTGCCTGAAGCCCAGCTATAACTTTATCTAATTTGAGCTCATTTTCTAGCTCTTTTATCCTGTCTTTGAGGGCTTTCACCTCCCTGCCCTTCTCTGCCACCGCTTGCTTGGATTTATCATATCTGTCATTCACCTTGGCCAATTTATCCCTGGTCTCATTCAGCTCTGCCATTTGAGCTTCCAGGGCTTGAATCTCATTTTTTAGCTTTTGCATGTCCAAGCTAGGGGCCTGCTCTGTTGGTGGAGGTGCTGAAGTAGGTGGTGCAGCTTGATCAGTCTGTTGGGGGGGAGGAACAGTAGTTGGGGCAGCTTCCTCAAGGTTTATGATTTGAGGAGGAGGTTGAGAGGTCTGCCCTTCTTCTCTTTGTTTTAAGGCTGCCTGTAGTGCTGTTTTTGCAGCCTCCGATTCTCCCAGCTTTTCCTGAGTTTGGATTAGCTGCTTATACAGAGATATCAACAAGGTTGTGGCCTGTTGATCATGTCTTTGCTGGGAAACATCATCTGTTTGAGGGTGAATTGTGGCTGGGAGTTTGATCTTTCTCCTCAAGGCTGCCATGTCTGCATCCCTCAATTTTAATATTTCTTATATGCCCTTGATATCTTTGGGATCATGCCCCATCTCTATGATGATGTCCTCTAAGGACCTTATTCTATTGTCCTTTGCCTGGGATGATGCTCTCTCCAACTCTAGCTGAGAGGCTGTATTGTTAAGGCTATTTTGTAGCCTGTAGTTATCCAATGTTTGGTCTGCCAAGGAAGCATAGACCATCTCACCCGTTTGCTTATGCAGTTCTATCTTATCCATAGGGTGGATATCCTTGGCAAGGACTTCCAGGTTAGTCCTCAAGTAGTCAGAGGCAGATTGGGGCTGCACTGCTGTTGGCATAAAATGACTCAAGATCATTTTGCCTTCCTACACATCATATGCAGACATGAGTCTTTGTTGATTGGTGGGAGCCATGTTCAACAGATGGTTATAGAGTTGTATCTTGATGGGCTCACTTCTCCTCTTAATGTTGATGAACTGCTGTTTAATGCTGGGTCCACCTTCTCTTTGCTGATTTGAGGAACTGACTTCTCCTCCCATTGCTCTATCCTGCTCCTGTTGAAAGGAGCTTGCTGATGCTTCCCTGCTGGGTATACCAAAGGACTGTCCTATTGGAATTTCTTCCTCTGAGAAGGGATTGATTCTCTGTCTTTTCTCCCCATGACTTGCTGACGTTGTAAGGGGAGTCTCTCTGTCCCTTTTCCTGCTTGTATCCTCCTTTTGTGGAGTTTGGAGGATTGATGCCTCAGCTGAAGTTTCTTGCCTTGGAGGCACAGTTTGTTCAGTGGATTTAGGGGCTTCCACTGTTTGCTCTTGCTGGACAGGTTGTTCCTGCCTTTGTTCTTCCGGTTGTTGCTGTTCTTCTTGCTGCTGCCCTTCTCCCTGCTGCTCCATTTCTTCTTGTTGCTGCACTAGGGTTTCCATTTGTTCTTCAGTCATAGGAGGTGGTTGTTCCACCTGATTTTCTTAGCCTCTGTTGGCTGTCTGTGGAGTATTCACGGTAGCTTGCTGATGTGTTGTTGAGGATGAGGCAGCTGCTCCAAGTTGTCTTTTGTATGAGAGGGGGACCTGTCCACAAGTTTCTAAGTCAGTTTCCTTTTGAATATTTCTGGCCTCTCTTTCTAGCAGCTCTTCACTAGTGATTTCCTCTTCTAGGGTGCCCTCTTCCCAACTCAATGCATTAGCATACTGCTCAATCTCAGGCTGCCTCACATGTGAATAGGTACCCAATTTGTATCTTATTCTCTTGAGGGAAACAAAATGATTGGGGTCATAGGGTATCCACTCAAAGCTAGTTTGCAGTTTGAGGGCCTCTAGGATACTGTTTGCCTCTTTCCATCCTTCCTCTTTTTTGTTATATAGGAAAGGGCCCAGCTGGCTCCTTACCTTCAACTGTGCCTTCTTGTTCTTACTTTGGAAGTGGAGGTAGTCGGCATTCCCAAATTGCCTGAAGTATTCGAGGGCAAAAAACCTCATGGGGACATACCTTGGCAGCCTAAAGGGCTTCAACTCACAGCCATATACTCTGATGACTGTGTGGTCTTGGTAAAGATACCAATTACCAATGCTGTAGGTTTTGTTTAGATGGAGAATTCTCCTCATGTCATCAGTTAACCTTGGAGGAAGAACACCATACAATAAGGTCATAGCTGGATGTATGAATAAGTCTATGAACTCACAATATGTGTATGGTGACACAGAGGTGCAATGAAAAACAGAGGTCCAAAACACAACTGACCTTGGATTCCCCTGGGCATTAACTTGTTTCAGGGGAATGAGGAAGCTGCCTGGTTGATTAAACAAGAATAGATGATAAATGTAGGAAGTATATCTGAACAGTCTTTCCCTTTGCAGATTCATCAGCTGGTCATGGATCCTATCTGCAATATATGTGGCATAGTCATAATGTACAGCTGGAGGCTTTCCAGGAGAGAATATAGACAACATTGCCATTATAATTTCATCCACATCCTCCATTCCCTTGAACCCTAGGACATAGCTGATCAAATCCACTAGCATTCTGCCCAATTCATTCAAGTAAGCATATCCAATAGGAGGAGTTCTGATGGCTTCAGAGCCTGGTTGTACAAACAGCTGGTTGATTTTGATGATCTGGTCATTTGACAACTTATTCCCCTTCTTTATCAAGTTCTGCATGTAGAGGGGGGTCAATGGTTTTGCAGTGTGGAAATGCAGCATCTCATTTATGCTCTCTGGGGTGATATGGAACAGAATTGAGCCTGTAGGGCTGAGGACAGCTCTTTGGCATGGATCATAGCACTCCTGGCATCTGTGGATCAATTCAGGCATAGAATTTACCTGGGGGAGGTTGTAGATGGGCAAGTTTGAGTCCCAAATCCCTAGGATATCAGCTCCACTAAGGTGCTGGGCTTTCAACTCATTTAGCATCTGAATATTGTATTTGGAGCCTAATGGAAACCAATCCAACATTTGATAATCCATATCTCCCAGAGCTTTCCATTCCAATTCCCTATGAGGGGCATTGAGAGGCTTGATGTTCAGTGCAATTGGAGTTTCCATGGTCTATTAAGCTTCTGTCTTGCAGGTGAACTGGCTGAAGTAGGTAGAACAACACAGAGGTGATTACTTGCAATGAAAGTGTGAATTTCAGGGACCAGAGGGTGAAGTGGGCACACAGCAATTGAAATACTGTTTGAATTATGAATAAGACCAATGTCTGGTCTCACTTTGTCTTCTGTGGCAGGTTTTTTATGGATTGACCAACTATCTCACGATTGCGCAAGCAGTTTACAGTTTTTGATAAGAACTCGGGAAATCAGGGCTCAGCTGGTGGTTTTCGAGCTTGTAGTGGTAAATGGGGGCTAGGCACCAAAATTTCACCGGTGAATTTTGAGAGTTTTATGTCGCTTAAGCTCTTTCGATGGAATTCACAGGCAGAGTACGCACATGAAGGTTTTTAATGGAGAATACCTGGTAAAGAGCGAGCGATGGTCACGGATGAATGTGGAAATGGCGCGCTGGACGTCTCCGAGTTGGTTTCGGCAAAGGTGCACGGTTGGACGTGGAAATTGCATGCAGGAGCAACAGTCGTTTTTTGTAGAAAAGTGCAAAAAACGCGAAATTTTGGCTATAATATTGGTTTTTGGAAATTTTGGCGCATTTTTATGATGACGTCAGCATGACATCATAAGTGGGGTCAGGGCCGGATGACGTCAGCATGACGTCATCAAGTGACGTGGCAAGCTAGGGTTGGTCCACAGGGATGATGCGGTGGCAGACACATTGGCACAGGGGCAGACAAAAGTGCTGATGCGATGGCAGGGTGGCGATGACGTGGGACCAGCAAACCGGGTGGTAAGCGCCCTAGCGGTTACGGTTAAGTGCCATAGCGGTTATGGTTTCTCGGAGCGGTTACGGTTTCTCGGAGCGGTTACGATACGGCCCTGGTTTTGTCAGAAGCCGCTCCGAGAGACTCGAGAGGGTGACGCGTGGCCGCGCCATGACGTATCCCTTTGTCATTTTCTCGGGCGCTAATCGTCTGTCGTGGGGGCCGCTCCGATATCAATGAGGGTCGTCGGATCCCACGGGTCCGATCCGACGGTGGACGGGAGGGCGATGTGATCAGTGGATACGGACGCGGGCGGAGTATAATTTATTATTTGTTTTTGAAAGCAGCGCCCGGCGGAAAACCTTAGGGTATGGGTTTTTGTAAGGTTTTCAATGTATTTTGGAAAATCACATATATGCGCCAACTTTGGTTAAGCGGCAAAGGTGGGTTTTTTGGGTCTTTCCATAATTACGAAGGGGTTATGGGTAGGAGGGGTATTTATAGGGTTTTTCTTTGCAAATGAAGGTTTAATGAGTGGAATGATTTGAAACAAGGGAGAGAGATGAGGTATAGGTTCATCAAATTGACCAGATGTCATTTTGATTCCTTTTTGGAGAACATATGGCTATAATGCCAAGGGGAGGGATATTTATACAAAATTTGGGGTTTATACACCATGGTGTTAATACTAGTAGGGGAAAGGTAATATAGGGGATTTACATAGTAAAGTTAGAGTTAATATGGGGGGAAGATGTGAATGAGGGGGGAAAATCACTAAGTTTATTTGAAACTTACTTAGTTTAGGGAGTAGATCAAAATGAAAAGAGTTTAGACAAGAAATGTGGCTTCTAAGAGATTAAGAACCACCATGAAACCATAATCTCTTCCATGAATCTCAGCTGATGAGGGAGTGTTAGGAATGAAATGGAAAGGGGAGGAAGGGAGGTCAGACATGCTTCCTGCTTGCTGCAACTTGATGAAGAATGACACCTTCTCAATTCATTGATTTTGCTTTGGTAAACAAAGTTAGCACACATGCAACTGATAAGAAATGGCCCTTCTGCAACCCCAACTGCCTACCCATCTATTTGCCTAGCATTTTTTATTTCTTCTTGGAGGGTGCACTTGGACTTGCAGACCCTTACTTGCCTTTTCTTTTCTTTGGATTTTCTTTTGTTTTTCTATCTACTTCTACCCTTATCTCCTCCAAGGTCCCAGATTTAGCTGTTGGGAGCCTTTTTTTTTTTTCTCTACCTAAACTACTTGTCTGCCAAGATTAAACAGTTTGGACAGACTGCTTTCTCTATTCTACAACTGAAAATTTAAAACATGACATGATCCAGATTAGACTGTTGGACCATTCATCAAAATTCAAGTCCATACCAAGCTATAAGCACAGATTGGATGCTCTTGGAAATATGTGATCTTTGAATCATCAAAGCAGAGCATATTTGGTCCTTTTCATAGCCAATCATGAAATATGAAACCTATTGGTATAGGTAGCTAACAGAAGGTATGTGGTAATCTGCCCCGTGGCCCTTACCCCCTTCACTGGTTTCTCCTCATATACCATATTTTTCACTAGATGATGCAAGATTTTAATATATCTAGAAGACAACTTCTATGTTTCAAAATGTAAACAACCATAATGGATTTTTTTATGCCTACCCCTGTGGTCCTAACCTAAACTATAAACTATCTTATGGCCCTGTGGGGAATTTAATGTGTTCAAGTTAAGGTTTCTTTTAGGGAGACTTTTCTTCACTTAGGGTGTGAAAATATAAGCTAAAAGAAACTAAGTACAAAGTTTCCAAGAGGAGGAAACCCTTTATACAAATTTTAAAATAGCTTAGTGTGTGAAGTGAAAGTGCATGCAAGTGAGATTGTGAGCATAAAAAGTTTGAAGTGAAGTGGATATGAGACAATCCTTTACAAATACCCTAATTTAATTATGTTGTGCTTGTTCCTTACAAGAGAATAAATAATGTTTGGATTATGGGCCACTCACTTCCTTCCTAATTACACTATGTGAGCATATAGGGATATGTAAACCTAGTGCTTCAAAAAATATTTAATATGCAACCACATGTTCACCAAAAGGAAATAAGGGAAGAAGGGGCTACTCTCTTTCTTTACTAACACCAAGTCCTAGTCCCAATAATAATTGAAATGAAATAAAATATTTGGTTAGCAAAAAATATATGTGAATTTAAGGCTACTTACTTCCTCTTAATTAAGCTAAGTGTGATGTGAATTTGAAATGAGAAAAACAAGTTGAAAAGATATGTGGATTAGGGTCACTTATTTTCCTCCTAGTTAAGCTATGTTTTGATGCAAAAAAAAACAAAGTAAAAAATAATAAATTTCCCTATTGATGATGGTTAACAAATAAAATTAAATGTCTATCTGAAATAGAAAAAAATGGATGAGTGAAAACAGGTCAATAAAGGTTGCCACAACACTCTACAAAAGGGAATTACAATGAAATTTTAAACTATCTCTGTGTCTAGTGGATTATTTTCTACACAATAGTGATTCTCGTGGGACTATCTCTGCAAAAAGTCATGAGGTTGGATCAAAAAAATTAACCAGAGGAATTTTCGATCCATGCATAGGTCCAAGGGAGGCTTGCATAATTCTAGAAAGGTTATGGGATAAAAACACAATGGAATTGTAGAGAATAAAGGCCTACAAAACAACCAGTTAGACTAAAAATGGCAAGAAAGTGGAACCACCATTTTGTGTGGTGTGTTTGGTTGCCTATGAGTCCCAAAACTACCTTCCCTGGAACTGGTTTCATCCTACAAAGAGAATACGCAAAAATGAGATATGTTAGTGAATGAAGGTAGACTAAAAAAGCATAGAAAGTAATGGAAACAATGCATTGAAAATTATAAACTAAATCTAAACTAAATAACACAAAATAAGCTTGTGAAGCAAAACAAATCAACAAAGGAATAGGAAAATAATACTCTTTATTGATTGCTGGTGGTGGCAGACTAAAATAAAAGTATCAAAGACACTTGAACAAAGTTGATTAATAAATGGTGCTCAATAGCTCTCAATAAGGATTTCCCCTATTCAATCTCTTTTGCAAGCTATTTCGCTCTCAAAGAAGCATAGAAAACTCTTTACAATGGTGGAATTATCCTCACAATGGTATGCTATATTGATTTGGAGATTTTTGGCTCTCCATGAGCTTGTATTTATAGAATTTTTGAACACTCCTTCCCTCCTTTGGCTCATCAATGCAGTTGTTTGCCTCATAAATGAGATGAGAGCACCATCGTCATGCCATTAAGGCTTCTTAGGACTCAAGGTTCAAATGGTCATCCCATCACGTCAAGAGGTGAAATGTTTTTCGAGCATGTTCGCATCCTCAGGTACTGACTAGACTTCTCGTGACCCTCGCAACTATCGAAGGAAAATATGTGAGGTAGTTAATTTCCAACTTTGGTGCATCCATGAGGGTTGATTTTTTCACTTAACCTTAGGATAAATTTCATTTTTTGGTCTTAATGATGTTTCCAGCTAAAAATGTAACCCCTATAAATGATTTTCACTGACTCTGAGTGTCTTTTGCTACTTACAGATGAGTGTACCATTTTTTCATAATAACAATTTGCACCAAAAGACACTTCGTTACATGAACCTATGTAATGTCCTTCATACATTGAGATTTCTTGTATTGTCTGAAACCAATATTTGCACAAGAGTATTGTTGAGTTGCGAGCACCTACTTATGATCCTATAGTTCAACTATAGTAGCATATTACTAATATAATTTTATAGGGATCCAACTTCAAAGATATGCTTCAATAGTGTACACAAAGTTCTAATGAGATTTTCTGCCAAGTCCAGGATTGGCCATGATTACTTACTAAGCGTAATTAGCCTCTATATCAATTGCGAGAATAGTGTAAGAAATTGATGGAGCAATCCATTGTAACTACTAACCTGATGCAACAAAAAAACTTATTTGCTCAGGATGAAGACATTGATAAGAATATTCATGCGTTATAGGAGGAGTCGTACAAGGCTAAGACTACTATCCCAGACCTTTAGCCCACTGCCAAAAATAAACACATGCAACTATGTAGGCTTAATTGATATGCAGATACTCAGTGGAAAATTTTCTCGCGTTATGTTGTAAGAATCCAACTGCAGATACTACCACTCAATTTATTGATCATGCTACTACATTTATCGATGCATGGAAAACTACAATGGATTATTATAACAATTACAATATTCAAGTTTTGCAACCCATTCCAAAGTTGGGTCTTTCATTTGAATATGAAGCTTTTACTCAAGGAAAATATACATCAACAACAATCGTGCAATTTCAAGAAGGATCGTGTAAAAATAAATGATTCAATTTAGGGTGATTTAATAGACTGAGGTTCGGGCCTATTGGGTCCTTCATTTTTCAGAGAAATTTTGATCATTTTTTCTACAAAAATATTTGTGGAGATAAGAAGTGCAATCAAATAAGTAAATGCATAAATAAACTGAAAAGTGACAAAGAAAAAGGAGAAAGAAGCAATTAATGAAAAGAGTAGTTGCATCGGGACTCACCAAAGTTGCATAAGAAGGATTGATAACATAAATTTGAAAGAATCAAGGAAAAGTGAACTAAGAATTTATATTTTTCAATGGGATTAAGTTGGAATAGATGAAGCGAGTAGGAAAAAAATATCAAGAGAGAAAATCTATATATATCTATAGAGATCGAGTTGCAAAAGCATAGGTAGAGAGATAGGTCGACATGCTTTCAAAATGAGGACTGAAATTTATTTATATATTTTGATGTAATTCTGTCCAATCAACTAGTCTTGAAGGAGTTTTGAATAAATCTTGTGTAGTTTTCGCATATCTATATTATAATTGCTTGGTCCATTGAGATATAATATAAATAATAATGTTGTAGGGTTCTATTTGTGATGCAGGAGCATCTAGCACTCTTCATTAAAAGAGGAATCCAAAGCGAAGAACGAGAGGACGTGGACCATCAGAGCAAAACAAGGGAAATTCTGTTTAAAATAGAGCTAGTTTGATGGAATGGATAAGTCTCTAGAAGACTTAATTAAATGTAATATGCCATGTATGCGATTAGTTGATAGATTTGAGGAAAGGATATGATCGGATCCTTCACAGTGATCCGATCCAATGTTTCCATATATATATATATATATATATATATATATATATATATGATGATGAACCTACGTGTTGAATAGGGGACAGAGAGTGACAAATAGAACTTCTGTAAACTAGAGTGGTTAAAATGTAGTCGTGAGGGAACTTGTTTCTAAGGCTGAAATGCCTTAGCCTGTATTCAATATTGTATAATGAATAGATTGTGTGTTCTATGGATTTCTGTGTGCCTGTGTATTTCAGCTACGTTGTATATATCCGTGAATAGTTTAAATCTCATTTATAAGTGTGTTGATTGACCATCGATCACTAAAAGGATTGATGGCAATCTAAAATATCATAGTTAATTTTTTCCTGAGTGTTGTGCATGTCGTAACAGAGTATGGCAGAGGAAGTGGCTTTAAAGCATAATTCCATTTAATAACACAGAACAGGATCTGAATCCGGACTTGAAATTTCATAGACAGAACCTATACCCTTATCGGGTCCATAACATTAATTGGATTGGCGCATTGAAGTGGAAGGGGTCTGGCCTTGAGGATTTTTCGAAATGCGATCATGCGATTTAATCACAATCGTCGGATCGCAAGCCCGATCGATGGTCAAGATGTGATTGCAATTCACAATCGGAGGAGTTAAGGGTTGGCAAATATGGGTGTGCTGACATACGAAATGCCGATATGCAACATAGCGATACGCTGATAGCTGATAAGCAGAGATCAGAGATTGGGAAGTCCTGCAGAATGGAAAGTGAAAGGGCAGACCTAACGATATTTATAGATGCAGCTTATAGATTTTGAGATCTGGCTATATTTGTTTGGTCGGGTTTTTCCCATGTAATCCTGTATTCCGATATGTTATATGGTCTCAGGTTTTGAAGCCTAAGTGTGAATGAATACTTCCGATAGGTCTGTGGGCCCATAACCCATAGGCCTCATGATCTAGACTTAAACAGGAATGCAACAAATTACAGAGATAACCATATACACAAAGATGCAGCGGAAATAATACTTCATTTCATTAATGGAAAATACTGAAATATGCTTACAACTAGAAATGGAAATAAACCAGCTAGGGCGATGGTAGCTTATCTATGAGAAGAGATGTGTGGCCACATGCCTCTGAACTGTGTTACAATGAGGCTCAAAGGCCTATTTATTGTTGAGAAACAATGGAAAACCCTTCACATCCCAAAACCTAACCCTAAAAGATGAAACGCCAAATTGTGGGCCCCGTTTTTGGGTAAGTTGGTACATCAAATTCCCGGGGTCGCGAATTGGTCGTATTATCTCCGTTTGACGCGCATGATAGCCCATTGGAAAGATCTCTCTGAGGAATACGACGGAAAAGACGATTTTTAGACAAAAAAATCGTTGGTGATAGATTTCCCAAAAAACGTCGTTTAGGGCCTCAAAACGGCTCCGGAAGTTTAGAACCTGAAAAACTGCTAAAAATAGTAAACTATGCTATAATTAAGGAAACTGAAAAAACTGAGAGAAGCACTAGAGGGGATCCAAGTGGAATTAGCGGGTGGCCACCAATATCCACCTGGATCATTCCTCCCCCCTTAGGAAGCAATGGTCCCCATTGCGTTGAGTTCCTCCATGAGATGAGGGAACTTCTACTGCACTTGGTCCCTGGTGAGCCACTTGCCCTAGTGAAGGAGTTGTCCTGCTTTGACAACTTGATACAGTTGGATATTCTGTTGGCGAGTGTGCTTGATCTGTGTGTCCATGATTCGCTCAGTTGCAGCTTGTTCCATGCAAGCTAGATTTAAATCTGTAGGTGTGAGTTGTTCTGCAATGTCGGACGTGTCTAGTAATGGTGGAAAGCATGGCCGAAGGCAGTCGACATTGAACACCGGGTGCAGGCCAAGGAATGGCGGAATGCTGAGCTCAAATGCATTGTCTCCCACAACCTTGGTAATGGTGTAAGGGCCATATCGGAGTGGTCTGAGTTTCTGATAGGCTCCGGTAAGGCGTTCCTTTTGCAAATGCAACCATACTTTGTCACCCACCTGAAACTTGTGTGGCACCCGATGTTGATCATGTCGTTTCTTGTACTTAGCATTTGATTTCTCTAGAATGTCATGGACCTGCTGGCGAATATGTTGGATGTGCTCAATGAAGCTGTTTTCCTTATCTGTTTCGAACTAGACATGAGCAGAATCTACATGAGTAGCTGCAAATGGCATGGCCACATCGATGGGACATAGTGGCTGGAATCCCAAGCCCACTTGAAAAGGGTTGTGACCAGTCGAGCTGTGGAGAGCCCGGTTGTAGCTATGCTGAACATAGGGGAGGCTCTCGTCCCGTGTGCGTGGATGCTTTGAGTTGTACATGTGTAGAATGTGTACGATCATCCTGTTGACAACCTCTGTCTGGCCATCCGTTTGAGGATGGAAGGCTGTGGACTTAGTGAGTTTGGTGTCCAGCATCGACCAGAGACTGGACCAAAATGTACCGAGGAACCTGCTGTCCTGGTCTGAGATGATAGACTGTGGGATCCCAAAGTGTACCCACACTCGTTCAAAGAAGAGTTTAGTGGTGGCTTCTGCTGTGATATTCTTCTTGTAGTCCGCCATAATGGCCATCTTTGAGAACCTATCGACGACCACAAAAACACAGTCATTTCCATGCTTAGTGGAAGGAAGGCCTGACATGTAATCCATGGAGATGGATTCCCAAGGCCGACTAGGGGTAGGCAGCGGGGTATAGAGGCCTTGCTTCTTGATGGTCGGTTTGGCAATGGCGTAGACAGTCCATGACCTAATGTACTTCCCGACATCCTATCGAAGATTCAGCCAATAGAAATACTTCTGCAGTACTGCCACCATTTTTTCGACCCCAAAATGCCCAATAGCCCGACTGTAGTGTGCTTCTCAGATCATCTTGGCATGCTCGCTTGAAGGAACACAAAGGTGACCCAGGTGGCATAACAGGTCGTCCTGGAGGTGAAAATATGGAACATGCTGACCCTCCAAGAGGTTCTGGTATGTGTGGTCGAATTCTGGGTCGCTTTTGTAGAGCAGTGGCCAATCAGAAGTCTCGTGCCCACAAGAGTTGAGCACGGTGGTTAACGCCATGATCGGTGGTTGACTGAGGCAATCTGTAACATTATTAGTGTTGCCCTTCTTATACTTGATATTCAAATGGAACTGTTGTAGGTATGTGGACCACTTCTGATGGCAATCATTCTGCAATTTCCCTTGGGTCTGTATGCACTGCAGGGGTCGGTGGTCTGTGTGGATGACCATTTCCTTCCCCAAAATGTAATGCTTCCATTGTTGACAGGCCTGCACAATGGAATACATCTCTTTATCATAAGTGGGATACTTCCGGACTGTGTCTGAAAGTGTTTCACTGTGATATGCCACTAGATGCCCGCGTTGAGTAAGGACTGCTCCAATAGCATAGTCAGAGGCATCTGTCTCGACCTCAAATGGTTGTTGTAAATCTGGTAACGCGAGCACTGGTGCCGTGCAGAGGCGATCTTTCAACTCTATGAATGCCTTCTGTTGAGATTCAGACCAAAATAATTTTGCCTTCGCTCCTCCCTTGGTGAATTGACTCAAAGGCCAAGTGATATGAGAAAACCCCAACACAAACCTGCGGTAGAAGTTGGAAAGACCTAGAAAGCTGTGGAGCTCTTTCAGAGTGGTTGGACATGGCCAATCTCGAATGACTTTGATCTTGGCTGGATCCACATGCACCCCCTGTTCATCAATAATGTATCTCAGATACTAAACCTAGGTCATGCCAAAAGTGCATTTCTCCAAATTAGCACATAGCTTGTGTTGTCGTAGTGTTTGGAGAACCTGTCGGATGTGGTGGAGGTGCTCTTCCCAATTCTGGCTGAAGATCAGAATGTCATCCAAGTATACCACTACAAATGAGTTGGTGAATGGCCACAAGATGTCATCCATTAGCCTCATGAAGGTTGCAAGAGCATTCGTCAACCCAAAAGGTATAACCAACCATTCGGAAAGGCCCTCCTTGGCTTTGAAGGTAGTCTTCCACACATTAGAGGGTTCGATTGGTACCTGGTGATATCCTGACTTCAGATCAATCTTGTCGAAATATTTTTCCCCCTTTAGTTGGTCCAGGAGGTCATCAATCCACGGGATTGGGTACCTATTATGGACAGTGATCTTGTTTAGCGCCCGATAGTCAATACAGAGTCTCCAAGTCCCATCCTTCTTCTGTACCAACACAATTGGGCTCCCGCAAGGCGATGAACTTGGACGGATGTGGCTTTTCTGCAGCAGCTCCTGAATTTGCCTCTTGATTTCATCGTTCTTCAGAACGGAGCGCCAATAAATTGGTCCATTGGGTAGCGGTGCACCTGGGGTCAGATCGATGGAGTGCTTGACCTGACAGTGCAGAGGAACCCCTACGAGGGAGGTGAAGATGTCCTCGTACTCCTCCACGACCTTGTCCATCTGTAGTTTCCGTGTAGAGGGGCCCTGTCTAGAGGTTGTGGCCACCGTCTTCTTCTTTCCTTGAGGGCGTATCATCAGGAAAAAAAAATTTCCAGTTTTGGAAATGAGCTTACTGCATTGTTTTGCAGTAATCAAAGAGATGGCAGCAGGCGATGCTACCTCTGGTATCCTGTACAGCACGTGGCCTTGATTCATACACAACATGTCGCTTCCACAAGTATGGTTGTCCTAATAATACATCACAAACTTCAAGCGGAGTAATGTCACGCAATACCTCATCTGTGAAGGGCTTGATGTTGTATGGAAGGCGACACTGTTGGCTCACGCGAAGATCCCATCCTTGGTGCAGCCACCCGATAGTGTACGATTGTGGATGTGCTGTGGTCGATAAGCCCAACCGCTTCACGACCTCTACTGAAATGAGGTTCTTTTGGCTCCCGCTATCGACAATGAATTGTAGCGGGGAGCCCCTTACCCACATCCGGGAGTGGAAGAGACGCTCCTCCTCCTCTAGATCTTCGGGTTCATTTTTCAGGATCTTGGCAGTAGCAAAAGTAGCGTTGGGATCTGCATCAATGATCTGCTTCCCTTTGTCATTCCCCTTGTCGGGTTCTGACTCAGAGTCGAAACATGCATCTGATTTGAAACCTTTAGCTCAGCCACCAGTGACTGCTTGGCCCGACACTCACTTTTGTTGTGAGTGGAGCTCTTATGGAACTCACACCATTTTCTCGTGTCCTTTTTCGGCTTTGCGGCACTGTTCTTTGCTTGTAGCTTTGGCGGGTTGTCTTGGGCTGCCCCGCCTTGGCTTTGTCCTTTGTTATGTGGTTTAGGGGCACCTTTCCCTTGCTTTGCATTCACAGATCAGAAGTCTCGCTTCTTTTGTTTAAACTTCTACTTGATCTTGAAGACATATCGGTATGCTATGTCGAGCGATGAGATGTTCAGGAATTCCATTTCTTCCTGGATGTACTTGTGCAGGTAGCCGCGGTATTTGAGTATCAAATGCTGCTCCGAATCCTTGATACCCAACTTCGTACGAAGGGTATGGAAAAGATTGGTGAACTCTAGCACATCTTGATCCCTTCCCTGTCGCAGCGTGGTCCACTTTATGTATTCGTCCTCATAGCTTCCAACATGGTAGTATTGCTCCTTAATGGCATCCTAGAATGAATTCCAAGTGGATGTGGCTGAAAATAGCGAGCCTATAGTTTCATTCTTCTTCTCGCTCGCAGTAGGTTTCCCACCAGTCTTTGATGTGGGGGGATTCTTTGAGAAGAGTGAAAACAATCTTTTCCCGACTCGAAAATTCATGAACAGAAAAATAACCCTCTAGCAGATTTAACCATTTATCTACAACATCTGCGTCTATCTGACCCTCGAATATGGGGATTTCAAAATTAACTTGTACCTTAAAGGGCGTGGCGTTTCCAAAGTAGCTGTTGGAATCTGATGCATCACTTTTGGGTAGCCGTTGAAGGATTTGGGCAAAGTTGTCCATCATCGCGTTCCGTTGTCGCTCAGAGGCTTCTTCGAGCAAGATTTTGATAGGATCTCCTGCTCCCTCATCTTTCTTCTCATCTGCCATGAGAGGCCGTCAGGATTTGCGAGGCTGGTCTTGCAAAGGTTCGACCAGCTCAAGCCCTAACTCCTTATATCCTGACCTCGTTGGGGACATGCAAAGAAAAACAGAGAAAAAGCAGACCACTCTGATACCACTAATCCAAACTTAAACAAGAATGCAACAAATTACAGAGATAACCATATACACAAAGATGCAGCAGAAATAATACTTCATTTCATTAATGGAAAATACTGAAATATGCTTACAACTAGAAATGGAAATAAACTAGCTAGGGCGATGATAGCTTATCTCTGAGAAGAGATGTGTGGCTACATGCCTTTGAACTGTGTTACAATGAGGCTCGAAGGCCTATTTATTGTTGAGAAATAATGGAAAACCCTTCACATTCCAAAACCTAACCCTAGAAGATGAAACGCCAAATTATGGGCCCCGTTTTGGGTAAGTTGGTACATCAACTTCCCGAGGTCGTGAATTGGTCGTATTATCTCCGTTTGACGCGCATGATAGCCTGTTGGAAAGATTTCTCCGAGGACTATGACGGAAAAAACGATTTTTAGACAAAAAAATCGTTGGGCGGTAGATTTCCCAAAAAACATCGTTTAGGGCCTGTTGTGGTGAAAACACAACCCCCCTGTTATTGACTTGCTGAACTCAAATAATGGGGACACTTTCTATAAAATTTTGTCTAAATACTTTTTTGGATTTTTATTTAGTTGATTTCCCTACGCTTTTGTTAATTTTTTATTTTTCTTTGGATTCTTGTTTTGATTGTTTTTTTAGAATCGATTTCTTATAAGCTTTCCATTGACGCTTGTTTCGCCTCATTTGGTTAACTGGTTTGAAAATGGCACTCTTTTGAAAATCTGATTATTTACGTAGCCTGGGTTAAAAATGCATAAAATGTACAATATTGCATTTTATAAATAAGTTAGTTCAATAACGCATTCATTTTAAATATTAATCCATAGCGATTTTTTACGAACGTTTTTCCATTTTTACTTATACAGCCAAATCATGAATTATCAGGATTTTAAGAAATTTACTCCAATTTCCAAATCAATTACTAATCTTAAAAAACCCATAATATCAAAGTGGTTGTAGTTCATTTTTTTCATTTTTTTATTATTTTCCAAGTGGCTGTAGTTTAGAAAATAAAATTCATAAAATAAAACCAAAATTAGAATTGATATTTAATGTTAAATTTTAAATTAATTAATATATAATTAATTTAATTAAAATAAAATTTAATACATAAAAAATATAAAAAAAATATATATATATATATATATATATATATAATAAAAATTCTTTCGATCACATCAGATATTTTAAATCGCATCGGAAGCTTTGATCACATCGGAGGTTTCATATGTGACAAGTTTAATGAACCCGACACCTCCCCCTCCCGATGTCGATCACCGATTAAACAAAAGTTCTTTTATATCACATCAGAGAATTTATCGCATCGGGACTTTTAAATGAGCACATTTCTTAAGACTCCGATAAGCCCTCTCGACACCGATATGCCGACTACGAAAAGGGCGTGAGGCATTAACTTGTTTTGGGTTAGTATAGTTTAATAAATTTACTCATACGTATGAGTAATATGGAATGAGTAATATAAAGGGTAGTCTAAGGTAGTTTGTTTTTATTTAAATTTTATTTATTATTTTAAAATTTTAATATTTAAATAATAAATTTTAAATTAATTAATTTAATTAATATATAAAAATTAATTAATTAATTAAATTAAAATTAAAATATTATTTATATTAATTAGTTTATAAATAGTTAATATTTTAGTTAATTAGATATTAATTAATACATAGTTTATTAATTAATTAGTTTAGTTCATAATTAATAATTAAATTAAAATTCTAATTTAGGATTAAATTTTTAATTTAAAATTTTGATTTTAAGTCCAGTTATAGACTTTCCAGATTTATGCCAGATTTGATCCATCAACTTTGGAAGCTCATAGATTGAGTTTTACATGGCCAAATGAGGCCCAAGACGGCTCATTGGAAAGATAAAATCAAGGAGAACATTTCTGAGGAGGTTTCACTAACAAATTTAGTCATTTACTGGGTCGAAAATCATGCAGAAGATCAAGCTCCAAATTTCTAAAACAAAATCAATTCTCTGAGTTATTTTCTGCATTTTCATTTGTCCAAGTCTCTTCTAATTGCAGATCCATTCGTCAATGATATCATTCACCAAGCAAACCATCCCAAGTATTAATAGAAATCTTACACTTTATTTTCAATTATTTATTTAATTGTATTTGATTGGATTTGTTTTAAATGCCAGCAATAACATTTTGATTTTATTGTTGCATTTTAATTTATTTTGATTTCTTCTTACAGGAAAAAAGGGGAAGAAATATGGAGAAGAGGATCTTAGTCAATGAGAATGCTCCAGCAATTGAAGATCAGAATTTTGAGCAAGTAAAATTGGATTTAGCAGATTTCTCTTCAACAAACTCTTCTCTCAAGAATTCCTTCACAAATATTATAAATAACAGATTGCAGAATGTAATTAGGGGGCTGCTCTCCTCTGAAATTCTAGACTTCTAAAAGCACTACTGTAATAGGGATGTAGAGTTGTAGGAGAGAGAAGAAAAAATCTCAGATCTGGGGATTATTGAGGATTTTTCCTTTGTATCTTGAATTATGTATGAAGGGCAGAGTTTGCACTATTGTGGCTCTAGTTTTGAAGGCAGAAGTTCAAGCAATGTAAAGGACTGTTGGGGACCAAGGTTAGAGAAATGGAGGCAATAAATTGGTATTTTTAATACTACTATTTCAAATATCAGTTTCATTTTTTTGGTAATAAGAATGTGTCATTTTATTCATGTTTGTGCACTATTGTCAATATGGGTAATTTGTCTCAATGTTTTTATTATGTATCTCTGTTCTTATGGATTAAATTTTGATTTCTGAGTAACTACTTGCTCAAAATCTATCTTATAAAATTGATCTATTAAATAGTAATGTGTTATGAACTATTTCTGCATATTATTGTTTAATTATTGGATTTATTGATTTGATAATCAATATCATTTTTGTGAACTACTTCCTGAATGATGTTGGTTTATTATTTCAGTTAAGAGGTCTAAATAGGATGTGTTTTGGTAACCATAATATCAGTTAATTGAACTACTTCATTAACTTGATATTCATTATAAACAAGACTTGTTTAAATCCCACTACTTTAATTATCTTGCGCTTGGTTGGGTTAGATCTATATTTGCCTAATTAAGATAGGATTAAGATTAGTTTCTTTTGCTTGCATCTTAGAATAAGCTTTCATTTAGAGTAAATTCTACATTCTTTTAAGTCCTCTCCTCAAAGCAGCAAAATTTTAGTTGTGGCTTGGCTGAACCCAAATCAGCGTAAGGGTCATTCTCTTACCTCATCAGCAAGAAGAATTGATTTGATATCCCTGTCTATTGGTAGTTAAAGATATATAATAAACCAATAGCGATAGGGAGAAGGTAATTGGATCTAGTTAAACCAGTCGGAGCCACCACACCAAACGGAAAAGGAGCTGCTTTAAGGTCCAGACCGGGTAGTTATCCCCCATTGTTGTTGTAGCGATTTTTGAGGCATCAACAATTTTGGCGCTAGAAGGAGGGCCTGAGACTTTTTGTCTATTGGAGTCTTTTCAATTTTAACATTTTGTTTAAATCACGATGGATCCTCTTAAACTTCCAATTTAGAGTTGTATCCATCGACGTGCATCTTCCAATACTCCACCCGAAGTGGTAAGACTCTTGTCTCAGGTAAAGTTCAATGGTAAGAGAAATTCTTCTGCTTTTAATCATGTCTTTCAATTTATTCAAAATGTTTCAAATTATGATTTTCAAGGAATTGATGAAGGCATCTTATGCAGAATTTTTACTCTCACATTTGCGGCAAAAGCCAGAAACTGGTGTAGAACTCTTCCAGTTGCCTCAATCCACAGCTGGGATCAATTTGTTACAATTTTCATTTGTAAATTTGACGGCTATGATTATGAACAGGTATGTGATGAAATTGAATATCTACGAAGGTTTGAAAATGAGTCTGTTAGAGATTTTAATATTCGATTTCATTTGAATTGTTTAAGATTCAAAATCGAAGATAAACCTACAGAAGAAGAATCATTAGATTGGTTTGAATATATTAGTTCTCTTCCACCCATTCCCAATCCATATGAAATTAATTCAAGCTTTGTTCCATCCCCTTCCAATATAAATGAGAATTTCAATATGGATGTCCAAATAAATTGTGACGAAGTGGTTTCACAAAGCTTAGAAAATATTTCCATTCAAATGCAAGAAGACAATAGCAGCAATTTTGGAGAAAAAACCGCCTTGAAATCTGAAATCTACCTTGAAGTAAATTCAGAAAATCAAATCACAAATCAGCAAGTACAAGCAGCAATCAAAGTAAATAAAATGAAAACTGTTGTACAATGAGCATAATGCACAAGAGTTCTCAAACAGAGGCAGTTTTAAATGCATTGTTTCAGGTTCACATTTTTCCCTTTATCCGAATATTTTTAATGATGGTAATTTTTCTCCTCTTAGTATTAATGATATTTTAGAAATTAAAGAGGATGATTTAAATAAATTACCAATAAATTTTTATCAAGATAAAGAAACAATAATTGATCATTCTTTTGCCACTAATGAACATGAAATTCTTGTTCCGCCTTGTTTGGATATATTGGATGAGATAGAAGGGAATTGTAGAGAATATTGTGAAGTCATTTATGATAATTACTCTGACATTGAGGATGTTGATTTCTATTCTTTTCAAGAGAATCCTCATGATAAATTTCGGATAACATCTGAGAATGGGGAACGCTTCAATTTAGAAATTATCCCAACCAATCCTCATTTTAGAGCAGCAAATTATCTTCATGATTTCACTATTTGAGAAAACATCCCAATTTATGATTCATATCAGGATCAAACTCCCATTCCTATTCATAATCATAATTGGTTTTCTATTTCACAAGTTGGAATTCGAAATTACCCAAATTTCATAATTCTAACCAATCCTTGTGAAAGAGAAATTATTTCAAAACAATCCCAATTGTGTTGTAACATTAGTTGTACAAATAGTGATTTCATTTTAGTTTTTCTTTCACAGTTATTTTTTTTAAATTTAGATTTATTTTCTGATTTTATTTCACAAAATTTTCACACTTTTCGCTGGAATATTGAACACCTTACTATCAAACACTCAATTGATGCATTGCCCGATTGGAAAATTGAAGTTTCATATTATAATCATGAGCATCAAAAGATATTAATATTTCAATTTCAATCAATGCTAATGTTTCATCAAAAGCTTCTATTTTTTCAAAGGCAATGTCAACAAGAGAATGTATTTTTGCAATTTGGCCAGCAATTCAATTCAATTAATAATTTTCCATTTCATTTGAAAGATTTCCATCCATTTTTCATTAATTCATTTGAAAAATATTTGGAAATTTTTCTCTCAAAGGAGATTGTTAATAGCTTAACATTTGTACATAACACTAACAATTTTTTCCAGGCCTTTGAATTTGAAAACTCATATCCACAATTCGGTCTGTCATCTTCTCTTTTGAATCTTTCCCAATCATTAATGGAAATCCATCCAGATTTTTGTGATCCAATTGGTATTGAATTGGAAAGCAAATTTCAAGAGAAGGAGATTTTAATCAACTTTCTAACAATAACTGTACATTCTGATTTCATATTTAATTTTCTTAGTTTAATTAGATTTGTATTTTTATTACTAACGTTTGAACTGTACATACATGCAGCAATTAAAATGAGAAAATGACTACATTGGAAATATGACTATACCTAGTCATTTTTATGTATATGGTTAGAATAGGAATAGAATTAATTTAGTTTGTTTGTTTTGTATAGTTAATTTGTTTTTAACAGTTTTGTAGATTAAAAATAAAACAAAGCAATCAGCTATTTTCATACATGTTCAGTGAAAACATTTTTCCCTATCAGAAAATTTTAATTCTTGCTTTCCTTTTTAAATTTATTACCGCAATACCTCTACTCTGCCTATTTTGAATAATGTCTTGATTAAATTCAATTAAGATTG
Source organism: Pinus tabuliformis (assembly GCA_031772625.1). Classification (NCBI taxonomy): domain Eukaryota; kingdom Viridiplantae; phylum Streptophyta; class Pinopsida; order Pinales; family Pinaceae; genus Pinus; species Pinus tabuliformis. The sequence continues at coordinate 444,189,126 of CM062814.1, read as the reverse complement.
CACTTGGCATCAATCGCCTCAAAGCCAGTTTTCTTCATTTCAGGATTTCCTTGTAAGATTTTCTTTCGAAATTTATATGATAAAAGTTTTGAGGATATAAAAGCTTCACGATCTCATTATCTGATGAAATATATGACTGTCTATAATAAGCTTAATTCTGACTTAATCATTATTAGTCAGTCTAACCTTTCACAGTAATCATATGAAGTTCATATTATCTTCCTCGGAATTTGCTAAAGCTGACCTTAAGGATGTCCATTTTGCTGAGTGCACACATTCAAATATGTTTTAATATTTTTCCACAATTAGTGGTTCTATCCCATTCTAATCTTTAGTTTATTATTTGATGCTGCAATACGCATCATATTCATTTACTAAAGGTAGTTTTGAACAGTCGCTATAACAATAAGATTCTTCTCAAAATTATTCATAATAAGCGGAGGTAATAAATTGTTGTTTTAATTCAAAAGGGAAGCCTATTTTTATATTTATTTTTGGTAAATTTTATATTTCCTGAACATGAATAAACATATTTTATTTAGGCTGATTGCACACTTAGATTTAGAATAAATAATGAGATGATTTTAATCGAAGGAAGGATTTGAAGATTTATGAGGTAAAATATGCAGACAATTTCCCTCCAGGTACGCATTTACAAGTTCGTTCTCATCTCTTATTAGTTTCTATTTTTCTTAGTTTATTTTTTATTCATGGTTTGTTTTATTTGCAGGTTTTTATTTCTTTTCAAAACATAAAGTAAGTAGTAAACCCATTTCAAATTTGCAACAGGTTCAGGGAAATTTTACTTTTGATTCATCAGAATTTAAGCATTTTTTAACTGTGCTTTTATTCACTTAGAAAACCCAATTGAAATTTCAAGGAATATCATAAGACCATTCACATCATAAGATTTCATCGGAAGTAGTTCTTAACATTTCTTTTGATAACAAATTGTTCATAAAATACCTCTGATGTATTATCTTACTCATATGCCATATCTCATTTCGCATATCGGAGCTTTGTAGTTGAAGTATACTTCCATTATCGTGAATCACCGATCTCCGATAATCGACTTTACTAATATTGCGATGAACACATAATTCCGGACCCGATATGAAATTCAAATCAAATTCATAAAAAATATAGCGTCCGCTCAATCACAATAATAGTAGGAGTAGAACTTTAAAAGGGCCAATGTCGCAGATCCGATATGTTATTAAAATCCCATCATAAAAAGTTATCGGGCCCGTTCTTCATCGCATATCGGCATCGCAAGAAATATATTGTGTTACATCGGATGATTAAGTTTTCCAATCGCCAATTAGTTATGATATCCATCGCATCGTCCATATTGCAATCGCTTCATCACATTTTTATGGCCATACCATTATTCCGAATCTGCAATGCGCAATGTGCAAAATACAAATCCCAATACGCGGTGTGCGATTTGAGAATTACAGCATGACTGTCCCCAATTCGTAATATAACAGCTCTTCAATAATGTGATTGCTACATCTCATCACACATATTTTCTTCACATGATCTCATTTCTGCAATTTGCTATTTCAGCAGCCGATGCAACGACTTCCAATGCATGACTTTGAGTCATTCACATTAATCGATATATTGCATAGCAATAAAGGTGAAGTCTTGAAAATTAAACTTGAAGCATGGTGAAGAAACGTGTTATGTGAATCATCCGATACGGCAATATGTTATTTTCAAAGCGAGCTTGGGTAACCACTATGAGAAAAAAGCAATTGATAACAAATTTGCAGCATACAAAAAATCATTTCAATTTCTAATACATTTTAGTTTTAAATATATAATTCCATAATTAAAAATGGAATTCAGGACCTCTCATCTTCATATTTAAATTTTGTTATCTTCGATTTGGTCTTGATTCTGGACAATTTATAAAATCATGGAATTTATATGAAACTTATAATATTTTAAGAAACATTCGTTACTGCAAATTCTCATTCTCATTTCTGATGCATTTCTTTTAATTTCAATTCCCTTGAGCACTAAGCATTCCATTTTTATATTTTACTACTTTCTTTAGTGTAAATAAAATAAATAATGATTTTGGGTTATATGATTTTGGTTATTTTGACTTCTTCATGTTTTTAATGATAATTAAAATAAAAAGTCAGCTAGTTTGGAGAAACTGATACATTTCAGGTAAGATTAAAAGCAATTATCCAATGGTAAGATTTATGTACCCACTTTCATTAATTTCCATTTTGTTGTTTTAGTTTCAGTTTTCTTTTTCTGATATATAAATCTGTTTTGCAGCTCTTCATAAAAGCTTCCAATTCTCCGTCGGATCATATTTTTGAAGTCCATACTCTTCTCCTGGCTTAATTTCAAGAAGCAGTGATAATCCTCATTGAAATAGCCACATCAGGAAGTCTCTGAACTTTTAGTTTGTTTCTTTAAGCATTCCTTTTATTAGAAAATGATCAAGATGATGCTTTGAAACAAGAAGATTGATATCAGATAGAAAGTTTTCATTATGGCTGAATTTTAACGTCACTGCTATCCAAAAAGCCTATAATACTTACAACCCTACAAGGTATGATTTTCATAAATCTCAATATAAGAAAGATTGATTACACGATTATTTTCTTTTTTCTTCATATCGTTGAGACATTGGTATAAACATTCGTGTTGGAGTTTATCTTTTGAAACTTGGATTTTCCTTCATTTTTCAAATTTCTTCATCTTTATTTTTGTTTGTTGATTTCTTTTTTTTAGCATAAGAATTCTTTTCCTTTGGTTTTCAGTTTTGATTTTGGTGACTTTGCCATGATTTATATGGAAGGCCTACTTGTTACCTAACTATGGTCAGCATACATGGAGAAAAATTGTTAATAGTCACTTATTAGCTTTTTCTTAAATATCTTAGTGAAGTTTGATTTTCTTATTATAAAGGTAGACATACTTAAGGAAGAGATTACCAATCAAGAGAAGTTAGCAAAGTATCATAAAATCTGGAGAAATTTCTTTTTCAACAAAATTGTAATCATTTTGAGATTTCAAAATTTTATTAAGATCTTTCAAAGTTCTATTGTCAGTCAAGAAAACTTATTTTTAACCAAGTAAAGACACTTTAAAGTAAAGCACCTTTAACTCTGAAATTGTCATTCTTAACTCTTAAGGAGTCAATGATTCTCCGTGTCCCAAAGAGTCTTATTTTTCTAGAGTATAATCCAGAAATATATTTAAACTTAAAAGATAAGAGGTTTCATCATGAGCCTGTTTACCATGATCATAGGGGAAAAATAGGCTGACATTACCAACACTACTAAACAAACCAGGGTAATGGCTTATGATTGCAAACAATTATAAGACAAAGGGTCTCATCACGAGCCAGCTTGTTCGGTCTAATTATAATCAGTGAATGGCATTGTCAACTATCTGGCTACCAAACCAGGACAATGAATTTTAAGAACAAAAAAATTTAAAAAATAAAAAATAAAAATAAATAAACATATATAGATGGATTTATCTCTAGATCAATAATTCTTAAATAGATGGGATTCTGAATCAGTTATGATTAAAAGGTAACCCTGCCGAGACTATAGATATTTGCTGGTAGAAGTGGCTCTACCTGTGACAAATGAGTATATTTTAAAAGCTAAGCTGTAAAGTGACCCCTGCTTTATCTCTACAACTAATTAAGGACTGATATAGAGTTTTGAATATTTTAATTTATGAGAATTTTTAAGGAAAATTACAGTTAGATGATTCTTGTTTTTATTCAGATTAATGAACCTAGGCAAGCATTCCAAAAAATAATTTTCTCTTCTTTAATTATTTTTACTTTAATTTTAAAAAAATCTCATTCATATCAAAGAGAAATAACTGGTTCTTCTCCCATGTGTCGCCATTGTTGTGGTGAAAACACAACCCCCCGTTATTAACTTGCTCAACTCAAATAATGGGGACCCTTTCTATAAAATTTTGGCTAAACACCTTTTTGGATTTTTATTTAGTTGATTGCCCTAAGCTTTTGTTAATTTTTTATTTTTCTTTGGATTCTTGTTTTGATTGCTTTGTTAGAATTGATTTCTTATAAGCTTTCCATTGACGCTTGTTTCGCCTCATTTGGTCAACTGGTTTGAAAATGGCACTCCTTTGAAAGTCTGATTATTTACGTAGCCTGGGTTAAAAATGCATAAAATGTACAATATTGCATTTTGTAAATAAATTAGTTCAATAACGCATTCATTTTAAATATTAATCCATAGCCATTTTTTACTAACATTTTTCTATTTTTACTTATACATTGGGATTTTAAAAAATTTACTCCAATTTCCAAATCAATTACTAATCTTAAAAAACCCATAATATCCAAGTGGTTGTAGTTTATTTTTTTCATTTTTTTATTTATTTTCCAAGTGGTTGTAGTTTAGAAACTAAAATTCATAAAATAAAACCAAAATTAGAATTGATATTTAAATTTTAAATTAATTAGGTTAATTAATATATAATTAATTTAATTAAATAAAATTTAATACATAAAAAATATACATAAATATATATATATATATATATATATATATATATATATAATAAAAATTCTTTCAATCGCATCGGAGATTTTAAATCACATCGGAGGCTTTGATCGCATCGGAGATTTTAAATCACATCGGAGGCTTTGATTGCATTGGAGGTTTCATATGTGACAAGTTTAATGAACCCCCAACACCTCCTCCTCTCGATGTCGATCACCGATTAAACAAAAGTTTTTTTATATCACATCGCAGAATTTATCACATCGGAACTTTTAAATGAGCACATTTCTTAAGACTTCGATAAGCCATCTCGACACCGATATGCCGACTGCGAAAAGGGCGTGAGACATTAACTTGTTTTGGGTTAGTATAGTTTAATAAATTTACTCATACGTATGAGTAATATGGAATGAGTAATATGGAATAGGTATGGAGTGAATAAAGGTAGTGTAAGGTAGTTTTTTTTATTTAAATTTTATTTATTATTTTAAAATTTTAATATTTAAATATAAAATTTTAAATTAATTAATTTAATTAATATATAAAAATTAATTAATTAAATTAAATTAAAATTAAAATATTATTTATATTAATTAGTTTATAAATAGTTAATATTTTAGTTAATTAGATATTAATTAATACATAGTTTATTAATTAATTAGTTTAGTTCATAATTAATAATTAAATTAAAATTCTAATTTAGGATTAAATTTTTAATTTAAAATTCTGATTTTTAGCCCAGCTACAGAATTTCCAGATTTATGCCAGATTTGATCCATCAACTTTGGAAGCTCATAGATTGAGTTTTACTTGGCCAAATGAGGCCCAGGACGGCTCATTGGAAAGATAAAATCAAGGAGAACATTTCTGAGGAGGTTTCACTAACAGATTTGGTCATTTATTGGGTCAAAAATCATGCAGAAGATCAAGCTCCGAATTTCTAAAACAAAATCAATTTTCTGAGTTATTTTCTGCATTTTCATTTGTCCAAGCCTCTTCTAATTGCAAATCCATTCGTCACTGATATCATTTGCCAAGAAAACCATCCCAAGTATTAATAGAAAGCTTACACTTTATTTTCAATTATTTATTTAATTGTATTTGATTGGATTTGTTTAAAATGCCAGCAATAACATTTTGATTTTATTGTTGCATTTTAATTTATTTTGATTTCTTCTTACAGGAAAACAGGGGAAGAAATATGGAGAAAAGGATCTTAGTCAATGAGAATGCTCCAGCAATTAAAGATCAGAATTTTGAGCAAGTAAAATTAGATTTAGCAGATTTCTCTTCAACAAACTCTTCTCTCAAGAATTCCTTCACAAATATTATATATAACAGATTGCAGAATGTAATTAGGGGGTTGCTCTCCTCTGAAATTCTAGACTTCTAAAAGCACTACTGTAATAGGAATTTAGAGTTGTAGGAGAGAGGAGAAAAAATCTCAGATCTGGGGTGTTATCACAAAATCATGTACTGATGGCTGCTACCAGTTAGATTTTATGTAACTACTTCAGACCAGGCTTTAGACTAAGGTTAGCCTCCTTAGTCAGAGAGGGCTCTCTCACAGATTTGTGATAGGAATTATTAACAAGAAAAGATGACTAATTCTTCAAACATTTTATGAAAACAAGCTGGTTGGAACAACAAAATAACATCTCTTCCATTGGGCTCATGGAGTCAAGTACTTCTGCAGTAAACTATAAACCACTCAATCATAGAAGCCAAGGCATATAATGTTTAACACTCAAAGCATCTCTCAAAAAGAACCTCAACTCATAAATATACACAGGAAGTCTGAGCACTAGGTGAATTCAGAGTGATTGCATATTTAGTGAGCTGTAAAATATATAGAGGATAATGACAAAACCACACATATTCTGAGCATTGAACACATGATGAATCTTGGGAAGAAAAAGTAATCCTTATATTACTGTCAAAAAGCCTTTTTACATAAGCTGATAAAAACTCTGTTTTTTCATAAATCTCCAACCCCACTTACATCAGAGTTTTCACTATATATAGGAAAACCCAAAACTAAAACTATCTTGAGTCTCCTCAACAAGCATGAGGGGAGAGCTCGATGATCTACCATTAATTAACCTTATCTATTTCTAAACAAACTTATTAAATACATAAGGTATTGTGCTGTAAATACATAGAGTCCTAATTACATTGAAAATCCAACTCTATCTCCTCGTATGCATGATTCTTCTTGGATCCTTGACAGCTGTACAATTTCTGTTGTGGCTGAGATATGTTGAGGAACATTCACTGAACAGGCTGGCCTCGGATGCTAGCTGTATAGATAGCTCATTAATTAGCAAAGATGAGCACCCTATTTTCACGGTCCCTGTCTCCCATTCTTCTTCACCATTTAAAGACCACGCTTCAAGCTCTTTAATCCTTCAATACCAACGCATAACACCATATGCCTCATGATCTGGATGCCTTGTGGACTGAACAGGTGTACCAACCAAAAATTCTGGTAACCCTACCAGAACCCTAGTAATTCGGTCATAAAGTGCCTTTAGGAAAACTTTAGCAAAAAACCAAAATATTTCACTTTTTCTTCAAAACTTACACCTGTCACTGTTTGAAATGCTATGACAACCTTGTATGATCTCCCTCCTGTCCTCGAGGCATTCCTTTCAAAATTCCCTGACCTCATCATCAAATTTCATTGTTTTCTTATAAAACAGCGTTCTACAGTAGTTTCGTAGCGCGCTACGAAACTACTGTTTTTGTCAAAACAAAACATATTTATCTTGCAGCGCTTTCCGCTTAAATTCATGATTTCTTTAGATATTTTATACAGGTGTTAAGGACCTAAATAACTTCAAAATGATGGAAGTTGAACCAAAATTTATCAAAACTTTGAAAAGTACCTTTCCTCTTAAGTCAGTGAGCTAGTTTCCCTAGCTTCTTCTTCAAACTGCTAACCTCTTCCTTCAAAGCCTTATTTTCTGATCTCAGACACAGGTTCAGCTTTCTTACGTGTTTTGCTTGCTTAAGTGCTGGTATCATCCACGAAAATACATCAGACCCTGAGCCAGCTTGCTTCAGTAGACTTGTGCTGCCTTTTAATACAGCCCTTCTATAACTAGCATATCTCATTGCACGTTCTCTAGAAAAACTCCTTATCTGAGCCACCTCTTCCTAGGTTTTTCCTGCCTGGTTCTTGATAGCAATGACATTCCCTCCTTGGCTAATAATAACCTTTTTACTTTTGTCTTTACTCCTGACTGCATGCACTGTTTTAGTCAAAACCTCAAGAAACTCTGTACTAGGAATTTTAACAGCTGCCTCCTCTTTCTGCACTTTCTCGGCCTCTTTCATTTATCTTCTTGTAATTGGCCTCAGTGGCTTGAACACATATTCTTCACTTGGCTCCTCAAACCGTAACCTTTTCGAAGCCTTTGATTTCTTCATGCTCTCTGGTGAGGATTGGGTTAAGTCAATGTGCATTGGTTGCACGGGCTGGTCCTGCTCAAGCTCCATTGGCTCAATCTGCACTGACTGATCTTGTTCAAGTTCAATTGCTTCAAGTAAATCAGTTAAACTAGCTTTTGACATAGGACTTTCTTCAACAGCAATTGACTTACCCTTCTCCTTGCTTAACTGACCTCTAGTTTTTACTCTTGATACCTTTTCAACTTCACTTGATGCAGGTGCATCCTTCTTCTGTTTGACCTTCTCTTTTGATGATGATTGAGGTGTCTCCTTGATCACCAAAGGCTTCACTGGTTTCTTCAACTTGGTTTTGGACTTCTTCTGATCTTTCACCTCCTTTCTGAGCTCAGCAAGAGTAGGTTCTTCAATTGCTTTTTCTCTTTCCCTAACAGGCAATGGAGTAAGGCCTGTCTTGCTCTGAAAGCCAGCCATAAAAATAAAGGAGTCCCAATCTTTACCAATCTTCTGCAAACCATCTAACACTAACAACTTCACCAAACCATGATGAAACAGTGATGTTTCACAGTCATCTTTTTTCAGCTGAATTTTATCACACATTTTACTTAGGCTTCTGAACAAGTAGAAAGGGATATCTATTGATGCTTTGCCTGTGAAATGTAACAAAAGTTTAAAATGATATGAATAAACTTTGTTATACCTCCCTTCGCATGTTAAATATTTTTGGATGCATGTGAGGAGCAGGGCAAAATGTTCCTTCACGTAACTCTTTGGCACAGCTTTTGTGAGATCTTCGTTTACATAAGGTTCCTTCAAAAATTCCTTACAGGGGCTCATGTCGAACTTAAAATTTTTGAACCATTCATGTCCACCTCTAGGAATCTCTGTCACATTAGAAATGGCTTCTGGGGATACAGGGAATTCTAGCATTGACACCTTAGAGTTTAAACCAGTAAAATTCAATGCAAAAGCTTTTGTTACCTCTGCGTGCCCTCCTTGCAACTTCTCACAAAACCTCCAGCAACCAGCACTTTTAAAATCTCTTGCTACACCTTCATCCTTTAACGTAATATCAAGCCCCTCCGGTTCTGTTCTTTGGCACCTACCGGATCGATGTTCCCTTTTCTCCATTTTTCTTTGAAAACTTTCGGACAGAGAACTAACAACAGCTTCAACTCAGAATGCAACTTTAAACTTTGGAATGCAGGCTCGCTTGCAATCAGGTCCTTTTAAAAGAAAACTCGGGCTCCCTTTGCGCTTCAACAGTCTTGTCATACAAGCAAATCAGTTTACGCACAAATAACAAATATCATGACACTACCATACATCATAAAATCACTTTGAATGATGTTTATGTGCGTGGTTCTGAACCTCATGGCGGAATGATGACCCATAATGGCCTAGAGAGGACATCAACTGACAACATATGCACGGACCTAATGACTCAACCCCCGAGACTTGACATCTCAAGAAAACGCGCTGCAAAATCCCTGAATCCCCGATTTAGTAGCGCAGACAGTTTAAAATTAACGAAATGCGCTATGAAATGGCTGATAGATGACACGCTACGAAAAAACAGAAACATCATTGCGCTGCCAAATTGGCCAATCAGACTGCGCTGTGAAACTGCGCAAAGGACCAATGACGCAAACAAGACAAGACATGCCTTAAACAATTATGATGAAGGATGATAAACGGTTTTTGAAAATGACTCACATCAATACCCTTTTTAAAACATTATCCCTAAGTAACACACATAGGAACATAACCACTAGACAACTCTTTTTTGACTATGAAATTTTTTTTGGACAACATTACATACATTGACTGCAATTTACATTGACTGCAATTCTAAGTGATAACATGGGGATTATTGATGATTTTTCCTTTGTATCTTGAATTATGTATGAAGGGCAGAGTTTGCACTATTGTGGCTCTAGTTTTGAAGGCAAAAGTTCAAGAAATGTAAAGGATTGTTGGGGACCAAGGTCAGAGAAATGGAGGCAATAAATTGGTATTTTTAATACTACTATTTCAAATATCAGTTTCATTTTTATGGTAACAAGAATGTGTCATTTTATTCATGTTTGTGCACTATTGTCAATATGGGTAATTTGTCTCAATGTTGTTATTATGTATTTCTGTTCTTATGGATCAAATTCTGATTTCTGAGTAACTACTTGCTCAGAAATCTATCTTATAAAACTGATTTATTAAATAGTAATGTGTTATGAACTATTTCTGCATATTATTGTTTAATTATTGGATTTATTGATTTGATAATCAATATCATTTTTGTGAACTACTTCCTGAATGATGTTGGTTTATTATTTCAGTTAAGAGGTCTAAATAGGATGTGTTTTGGTAACCATAATATCAGTTAATTGAACTACTTCATTAACTTGATATTCATTATAAACAAGACATGTTTAAATCCCAATACTTTAATTATCTTGCTCTTGGTTGGGTTAGATCTATATCTGCCTAATTACGATAGGATTAAGATTAGTTTCTTTTGCTTGCATCTTAGAATAAGCTTGCATTTAGAGTAAATTCTACATTCTTTTAAGTCCTCTCCTCGAAGAGGCAAAATTGTAGTTGTGGCTTGGTTGAACCCAAATCAGCTTAAGGGTCATTCTCTTACCTGATCAGTAAGAAGAATTGATCTGATATCCCTGTTTATTGGTAGTTAAAGATATATAATAAACCAATAGCGATAGGGAGAAGGTAACTGAACCTAGTTAAACCAGTCGGAGCCACCACACCAAACGGAAAAGGAGCTGCTTTAAGGTCCAGACCAGGTGGTTATCCCCCATTGTTGTTGCAGCGATTTTCGAGGCATCAACAGGGCCTCAAAACGGCTCTGGAAGTTTAGGACCCGAAAAACTGCTAAAAATAGTAAATTGTGCTATAATTAAGGAAACTGAAAAAAATGAAAGAAGCACTAGAGGGGATCCAAGTGGAATTAGCGGGTGGCCACCAATATCCACCTGGATCACCTCAGGATCGAATTTTATAAAGAAAGGGGTTTTGGCCTTACCCCCAAAATCTCCTTTCATCATTTGGTATCACAGAAAAAGAAGGTTCTGCGTGCAAAAGCAGGGAAAGGTTAAGGGAAAGGATTTCCTGTGAGAAGGAAGAAGAGTGCAAGTAGAAGGAGAAGAGGTACAGTTGTGTTGAAGGTTGGAGAGTTATGGTCTTTACTGTCATACAATGAATGATAGTAGAAGGTGAGAAGACTTGCAGCAACCTAGTGCAAGGAGTGCTCAAGTGGTTCCAAAGAAGAGAGAACCAGAAGGATGTCAAGAGACTAAGCTCAGAGGAGGAAGCTTTGTGAGGTAGCGTGTAGCAGAGGAAGACTGTTACTGCATAGGTTTGGTTGTAGCTCACAGAAGATCATGAAGGCAATTCCACAGGGATGTGTGTAGAATTGCTAAGGATAAGGAGAAGGATATGACTAGGAGGTCATAAATTTTTGCGCTTCGGGAGTCTGATGCAGGAGCATCTGGCACTCTTCATTAAAAGAGGAATACAAAGCAGAGTACGAGAGGACGTGGACCATCAGAGGAAAACAGGGGCAATTTTGTTTAAAATAGAGCTAATTTGATGGAACAGATAAGTCTCTAGAAGACTTAATTAAATGTAATCTGCCATGTATGCGACTAGTTGAGAGATTTGGGGAAAGGATATGATCGGATCCTTCACAGTGATCTGATCCAATGTTTCCTTATATATATATATATATATATATATATATATATATATATATATATATATATATGATGAACTTGCGTGTTGAAGAGGGGATAGAGAGTGACAAATAGAACTTGTGTAAACCAGAGTGGTCAAAATGTAGTCATGAGGGAACTTGTTTCTAAGGTTGAAATGCCTTAGCCTGTATTCAATATTGTATAATGAATAGATTGTGTTTTTTGTGGATTTTCGTGTGCCTGTGTATTTCAGTTATGTTGTATATATCCGTGAATGGTTTAAATCTCATTTATAAGTGTGCTGATTGACCATCAATCACTGAAAGGATCAACGGCAATCTAAAATATCATAGTTAATTGTTGCCTGAGTGTTGTGTGTGTCGTAACAAAGCATGGCAAAGGAAGTGGCTTTAAAGTGTAATTCCATTGAATAACATAGAACTGGATCCGAATCCGGACTTGAAATTTCATAGATGGAACCTATACTCTTATCGAGTCCATAAGACTAATCAGATTGGTGCATTGAAGTGGAAGGGGTCTTGCCTTGACAATATGTGAAATGCAATCGCACAATTTAATCACAACCTTTAGATCATGAGCCTGATCGGTGGTCAAGATGTGATTGCAATTCGCAATTGAAGGAGTTAAGGGCTAGTGAATATGGGTGTGCCGACATCCGAAATGTCGATATGCGACATAGCGATACGCTGATAGACGATAAGTGGAGATCGAAGATTGGGAAGCGCTGCAGAATGGAAAGTAAAAGAGCCGACCCAACAATATTTATAGATGCGGCTTATAGATTTTGAGATCCAGATATATGTGTTTGGTCGGGTTTTTCACGTGTAATCTTGTATTGTGATATGTTATATGGTCCCCGGTTTTGAAACCTAAGCGTGAATGAATGCTTCCGATAGGTCTGTGGGCCCATAACCCATAGGCCTCAGGATCGAATTTTATAAAGAAAGGGGTTTTGGCCTTACCCCCAAAATCTCCTTTCATCAATTTGTGTGGGGTTATAATTGATAATGTATCGTGAGGCCTTTTAAAATTTTATGAAGTCCTTTATTAATTTTCTATTGTATGTTTAATTATTCTTGCATAAGAGATATTTGAAGAGTTGCGAATGATTATGGAATTGATGCATAATTTACGTAACTCAATTAATCTTGTCACCATATAAGTTCTCCACATATCACTTGAAAGTCTTGGGATGCCTCAGGTGATATTTTTCTCCCTTAATGAAAATGTCAGAATTGTGCTAGACTATAATAGACACCTTTTTTGGCACCCTATGGTCAAACCCTAGGTCCATGTAGTAAAACTTTATACCAACAATCACAACCCATAAGCCCTAATGCATTTAATCTCTTATCCAAGGGGGCCCAAGGGAGTAGTTGTAGGGGCATTGGGACCATGTTTTGGGGTTCATAACATTAAGAGAAATGGAATGTTATGACCAAAAATGTGGGAGGGGTATCATGTGGTGTATTTAACAGGACAAGGGAAAACAAGGGAAGCATGGATGGGTACAAGTGGGAGGTCCAAACATGATTTAATAAGATCTACAATTCTAGCATTAGGTAATGAGAAGAGTGGTTAGGACCTAATTCCATAGGGGCTAGGGGTGTCGGTAGCTTGACAATGCTAAGGGGGGTCAGAGTGAATTAATATTGTTCTTGATGAATCACTTTTACACTTTCAGATTTCTTTCACATCAACTGATATTTCAATGATTAAAAACACATTATAATAATATAAAAATTATGCAATGTAACTAGAACATATGAGCACCAATACAAATCAAAGAAAATTAATCAAGAGAGAAACACATAAGCATCACCACACATAAGAACACTAGATGTTAGGAGGAAATCCTTATGGGAGAAAATACTCTGAATTATTTGTCAGCTTCTTCTTATTATTATTAAAATATTATCCTTACATCACGCACTAGCCACCACCAGTGTGAAAGCCCTAAATTTTGATGCACTCAAGCAACCACTCACTCCAAACCACTACTTGATGCAAGCCACCACTTCCTCAACTATGCAGGCTCTAACTTGCTGTAGGCCCCAACATGTTGGAGGACCCTACCTGTAATATTACTCAGGCCACCATGTTAAGGAAGCCATCGCTCCCTAAGAAAGCCACCACTTTCTACAATGAAGGCCCCAAACTTCAAACTCTTTTGTACCTAATTTCATACAGTTTCAAACTAATGCCCACCAACCTCAACTCAAACAATTGCAGGCCAAACTTGATTGATTTTCATACAAGACCCATAAAGATTTTCTTCTAAAAAGCAATACATCAACTTCAACCTCTTGGAAACACAACATTTCCACAGACCCTAGCAGCATATAACAACCCCAACATCAACATATATCAAGATATAGACTTTATAGGGATATATCATTAACCTCTCAAGAAGCACACAAGAGAAATATAGGAAACATACACTCTCACCAGAAACTCATATAAAAAGTATAAGAAATCACTCACATGACTACAATAGTATCATACATACTCCTCCCTCTAGCATCCTAACAACAACAAAAAATGCATGGAATTATAATGTTTAACCATCTAGCATCAATGACCCTAAAACAACGCATGGCTTATACAATTAATACACATGCCATACATAAACATAACCATAATGGACTTAAAAATATGCTCATTTACTCCTTTCAAACACCTTGTCAGAAATAAAAATATAATGCTCACTACCCTCACACACTAAATACATAAGATATAGTAGTTTAAGCATAGTAGTCCTTGCAACAATAGTTGAAACATTCTCCTCTACCACTGATCTCTTGCTCCTCTCCTCATACCTAATCACACCATTGGTAAATTGCACAACGTAGACACAATGTGACATCTCTACCATAAATTGTCTTTGTCCTCGACCTGACACTCAAAATCCACTAACTTTAACTCTATCATGAACACAATTAGGTTGCTCACCGGAACATCTGAATCTTGGTCACTCCTAGTCACACGAGTCACTTTGGTCCATGATAGAACTCCATACTTAGGTCTTCATACACTCTGATATCTACTCGCATTTGTTACAACTTTGTCATTACACACATTATTCATTCAAGCTAATCATGCCAGTTCATGCAAACAGGGGATACACACTAGCATTCATTCAACCTCATCATTTTACAGTTCACACTTTACACCATATGCATCAAAATGCACCTGTATCTCCACATACTACTTTGTCAAACACTTCACTTCGACTCCATGCACCGTTGACAATAGCCATTATGGAATTTAGTATAACAAATAGATCACACAAGTATCCAATATAGGTTTATATATTTACTTCTAAATCACAATGCTTCCATACGCCAATCACACAATAACACTTCTATTCATCATGCATATATCTCTATAATTCATACCCATTCTAACCATTTACCACTCTATCACTTTACATTTTAATCGTATTTTTCAATTACCCATTTATACCATACTCTTCCAAAAGTGCACAAGCTCTATCAATTATCATATGCACTAGACCTCAGTTAAAATCTAGGTGGATTTACACCATTGGACACACAAAATTTCACTCCACCACAAGATACACACTTTTCACACAAGTTCATCATATGCACACTCACTAAACTTTAAACCAACTTTGGCTTCAAAATTTTAACACAATAGACCATGTCAATGAATACAATTGCTTTCACACCCATTTTATACCAGATCAAATGCTACTTGAGCCAATGTAACTCACCAACCAAGATACCAGATCCACATAAATAATTTATGACCAAATCATAAAATTAATGCATTCCACTATTCATCTGATGACCAAATCAACACTCAAACTTTTGGACTAGATCGATCAATGACTAAATCAGAGTCAACCAATGCATTCAATCATTAGTGGACCAAAAGAATAATTATATTCTATAATTTTGGACTAAATTATTGCATTCATGTGGTTCCTCACAAGACCAAATAAACTTGGCTTGATCGCCATGACTAAATCAAACTTACACTGTGTGGACCATATCAACTACCAATGACTATATCAACCAATCAATGAACACAATATCAAATTTTGGTAGAAAATGTAGACAATTTGGTATCTGAAGTCATATAGCATTGTGTGCTTTTGGTCGTGTAATCACAGAGTTGTATTCCCACATTCAATGACTTACATCATGCTTCCAACATAAAACTAGATAACTATTCACTTTTGACATCAAATCCAACACCATACTACCAACAATATCCCCCTTTGGTGTTGATGGCAACCTACTACGATTACCAGATGTTACAGGGAAAAGTGTCTATTTAGAACTACTCTATCCCACTAAGGTGTGATAGCTGCCTTAGAAACAAACAGAGAAAAACTACTTTTGTATTTCCTTTATGAACTATAGATAGAGAGGAATAGAAAGAACCAACCTTTGTCTTGCGCTAATCCTTTGATCCAATCCCTCTCTTCTTTGATAGTCTCCAGCTACCTACTCCCTTACTTGCCCAGCTTCACAAAGTACCTGTAAGATCACAGAAGAAGAACACTATACAAAGACATGGATCTATATTCATAAACAACTTAGGATCATATTTAAGTTAACCATACAAATGTAACAAGCATCAATGATACAAAAGCATGGAGGAAAACTCAAATAGTTTTTATTGATAAATAAGAAAAGATCCAGGATGAGTTACAACTAGTGGTTCCTGACCCAGTATCAACCTCCCAACAAAGAAGCCCCTCTTCACCTCAAACAAAGCATAGATCACCCAACAATCTGATCTTTGTCTCAAAAAACCAACAGCAATTCCTTACAATATGCAAAATTCCAGCCTCTAACCTCTAGATCTCTGGGATGAGAGATCTATATATAGATATTTGCATAGGTGTGAGTCAGCTCTGGGTTTTTGATTAGTGTCTTCTCTCGGATAGTTCTTGATGTCACTTGGAGATCTCATTGATCTCTTACTCATCCTTGGGCGATTCTGAGAGGCAAGTGTCCCAGGAGAAGTTTCTGGAAGATTCCATGATCATCCACCTCGCAAACTGTCTCCGCCACTTGTCTTTTCTCGTCCATCGCACCCCATAGAATGGCTTTTTGAAATGCAATGCACTTCCCGTGTGTACAAGGTGCAATGCATCGCACTCTGGCCATGGAGCAAGTGCAATGATCCAGTTTTGACCTATTCTGAGGAGTTTCTGGTGGAGAACTTCTGGGAGAAGCTGTAATCTGTTGACCTTGTTCCTTTAGGGGTTAGAACAACACTTTTAGGGACTTAGGAGCCCTTGATTTATGGACATTTCATGCTTGGAGTTGTAGGGCACAAAAATGTCTATAACAGTTGCCCCCTAAAGTATGAGGCCGTTAACCTTTTGGTGTCGGGTGAAATGCTTTATTATGAGGATCCAAAGTTCTTTCAATGCTGGGAGGAGACCTGTAATAAGATACAATACAATACATTATCTTCATACTATTTTCATGATCTAGTTGAGGCGGGCATTCCCATGCTTAGCTTTATAAATTCATTTTCATGTACATAGGACAGACAATCGTCTGAGTGTAGACTGATGATTCTGGTAGAGCCATCATCCTTTTGAGTCGATGATTATCTGTGCAGCAATGATGTACATTTAATGTCTTTATTTTCCTAAATATATATCGCAGCCCGGATGGATGAAACTAGATCCGGGGTCTTCAATCTCGTCCGATCTTCACTCGAAGTACAAGTCGATCCATGTGAGAAATGTTCTGAAGTCGAACATGGAAAGACATCGCTTGATTACCAGTCAATGATGTAAACTGTTAACAAGCGTGAGAGGAATCACCGATAATGATAATTATCCTCAAGGTACTGCAGTACAATTCACGTGGTGTGAATAAAGGACTTGGCGTCGAACACCACGCAAAATCTTTCGGTCGAAGGCCATTGATGTAAACCTGTCGCCGGAAGTGAGAAACTTGCCATTGAGGCATGCAAGCTTCAAAGTACTGAATGGGTTGTTCCTAGATCAACTTCTTGGATAATGAGCTGACGTCGACAAGAAGTGATCCATCACAGGAGGGCCTTAATGAATCCCACATCAATGACACGGAATGGATCAAATGATTTTAATGGAGGTGAAAACGATCTGGTGATATAAGGTTCAGGGTGGCGGTCATGAAAGAATGGAGTATAATATATGGTAGTGGGTGAGACACAGGTGACTTCTCTGGATGACTTCTCTTGAACATATCGGTGACACTCATGTGATGGATTGGTAGCATTAACCCCAAATGTGGATGGTATGGCGTGACCATTGTGATGTGACTGGTGAATGAAACAACCCAACCCGACTCGGACACGGAGTGGAAGTGTCATGTTCAAGAGCGACTTGCTACCAATAAAGTTTATTTGAGTTTTCTTCCCAATTTTCCCCAGTCATTGCTGACCAGTACCTCTTTATTTTTTTCAAGCTTGAGGAGGATAACATATGCTTGTTCTATAATTTTCCCTTCGGGCAAACCCATCGCTATGTTTTAACGAGCCTAGCGATAGTGAAACTCGTTCTAGTCTAAAGACAAGTTTGTCGCTATTAATCTTTTTAACGAGTTTAACGACAAAGATAACTCGGTCCTTTTCAATTTTAGAGATTCTGAAAAAGAACGTAAAGGAAACTCCAAAATTCCTTTTTCGTCATCTAATCCCTTAAGTCCGAAAAAGTATAAAACAATACAGAAGAGATGAATTTTTGATACTTTTAACGAGCCGAACAAAACAAGCGCTCGATCTTTTTGTGTAATAATCCCTCAGGTCCAAAAAGATTAAAATCTAGAGGAGGGATAGCACTTCCTATCCCTTTAACGAGCTGGAAGGCCAAGGACTCGGCAATCTTTTCATATTTTACGAGTCAGTTGAAAAGAGCGTAAAGGAGACTCGTCTTTTGAGGAACGAGTGATAACATGGGTAGCAGCTGATTCCAAGTAAGGTTTGGAATTTTCCAATCACGACAGTGTCATAAGGATGGCTAGTGAGATCACTCTTCGCAGTTGTTCCTCAAAATGGGTAAACAATCAAATGGAGGTGAATGATCGGCCAATGAAAAAGTGGAGGTGACGGTGCAAACACGACCAAGGCTTTAATGGCTGAAGTACTACATTCACGATGGTTATTTACCGGGGAATAGTTCATTTTTTAACGAGCTTAAACGCGGGTGGAAACATTTGCTCATGTCTTATGTTTATTTTTTAACGAGCTTGAACTATGTCCTAAAACTGCTCGATGCGGGTTTATTTTTTAACGAGCTTGAACCCCGTAGTAACACTGCTCATGGCAGGTTTATTTTTTAACGAGCTTGAACCCTGCAGTAACATTTCTTGTGGCGGGTTTATTTTTTAATGAGCTTGAACCCTGTGGTAACACTGCTTGTGAAAAGTTTGCATGCCCCCAACATAATAACGCAAATCGAGGTGCATGCCCCCCAAGCTTCATTGCATTCAACTCGGTGGTTGGATGAAGGTTTACCTTTGAGATTTGGAAAGGGGATTTGTTTCATTTTTTAATGAGGTTGACACAGTAAAAGAACTATCCTCATGACTCCTTATTTGATAGAAAATAAAAAACTGAAGGATGATTAAGGTCACTAGAACTATCTTCCTTACAATTCGGAAGATGGGAGCAATGGTGGTAATCTTCCCATGGTGCCTCTCTTATCATCATTGGTTGAATGATTCCTTCGTCTGTAGAATGTACATGCAACCAAGGATCTGAAGAGGTGCCATATTCCTTAGACCTATCTATCCAAACACTCGATGAGCGTTGATTTGGGTTTGCCCCCCCAGGCCAAGAAAATTGATTGCTACAATATTTCTAAAATGGTGATGATCCATGCTGACAAAATGTTTAGGAATCTTCTGAATCCATTAGATATAGAAGATTTCATATTGCAGGTTTCCACTGTGGCGACTTCTGCCAAATTACTCGAAGGCGGTAGGGCAAAAGTACCCATTAAGGCAGGGTCTTTTAGGAGGCAAACTCCAATATTTTGAAGCGAATGATTGCTTCATGGATCATTGGAATGCTTCCCGTAACTTGTGAACTATTGGGGAGAAATGTTTGTTGGTCGATGATTGTAAATCCTCCTTGAAAGGGAAATGCAATCTTCCTGAAGTAGGTCGACACAACTGCGGCCATGGCATATATACAGGGCCTTCCCAGTAGGACGTTGTAATCGAGGTTTCCGTCAATTACTTCAACATCAATTTCTACTGTTTTGCCCCCTAGTTCAACTTGCAAGTTACTTAAAATCCCGTATGGAGTGTATGATCATCCATCAAATGCTTTTAATGTCGTTGACGATCTTGACAAGGGTGGTGAGCCTAAATTTTTCCAGCAACTCATCGACATAATACATGTAGATGCCCCCTCATCAATAATTGTTCGATGAACAGTTTTGTTGAGGGATTTCACTTGAATAAGGAAAGCTAGTTGAGCTGGTAACTAAGGGTCATATCCTTTATGATCAAAGGCCACAAGATTGGAATCCACTGGGTCAATCCCACCTATTACTAATAATAGATCCTGCTTTTGGGAGAGGCAATTTTGTGGTACCTCAAGTGTCGACATAGCGGATGGTGATTGGGCCAGATCCTCTACTATATTATAATTCTATGCTACTTTTACACGAGGATTAAATGTCGATTTGTGTACTACTCCCTTTGGCGGCTTTATCATTGGTTCAGGAATGATGGGTGGCACAACTTCGGTCAAAGTTGTTGTCAAACTACTAGGTTGTTCATTAGCCTTGTTATTCGACAGTTGTGGATTCCTGTAATCTTTGTTCCTTGTCAAAGCATCATTTTGCTGCTTTGAGATAGACAACATAAGCACTTGGGATTGGGAAGCATTTTGATTAGCAACCAGTTTGGTTCCCGGGTTTGGAAACAGATTAGTCAATACTGCTGATGTTTTTGAACTCTTAAAGAGTTTCTTAACTTCAGCTTTATGTGGACAATCTCTCGTCCAATGATCCTCATCGCATATATGACACCCCGCAGGGGGATTCCTTTGCCTAGAAGGGTTTGTAGAAGCTTTTTCAGGAGATCACTCATCCTGCTTCTTTTTTCTCCCTTTCTTTTTCTTCTTGCCCCCTGGTTGCTTCAGTTGTTTGCCCTTGTCGGTCGACATGGCATTTACTTCCGAGGCAAGAAGTTCTTCATTTTCATTTTGACTAGAAATCTTACGGGCCTTTTTAGATGTAGCCTTTGTTGATCTCGTGTCTATTGCGCCAATCACACCATTGCCGGCATGAGAGTCATTGTTTGATTTAGGAGGAGGCGGAACTGAGAATTCCGGTCTAGGGGCGTCAGGTATTTTATCGTAGAGCGTGCCAGATTGAGTGTAAATCAAGTCCAGATATTGCGCGCGAACGATAACTTGCTCTTCTGTTACGACTCCCCCCTTTGCCACATCTTTCGTGATGGAAGGCAGTAATGAATTGATAAACCATTCAGCTAAGAGCTGATCGGGGACATAGGTTTTTACCATTCTACGACGACGTCGCCACTCATGTATATGATCAGATATGTGAGTGGCCATCGTCTGTTTGAAGTTGGTAAGGAGTTCCATTCCCGTTTCGTACCTTATTGGTAATTGAAAATGGGTTAAAAAGGTTGTGGCTAAGGTACTGAAGTTGTCGAATGAAGCTTTGGGTAACTCGATATACCATTTTGTTGTCGGACCAGTTAACGTCCTTTGGAAAAGGCGAAGCCTAATTGAATCATCGTTTAGGGTGTTTGTTGAACACCACAGATGAAATTTCATCACATGATTCGAAGGGTCTTCACCCAGATTTCAATTAAATTTAGGAATATCTGACGGAAGTTTATGAGGAATCACTGGCCACCAAGAGGCATAAGCAATTGGATCATTCGTCAGCCGGTTTAGATCTGGTAATTCTAGAGTTGCTACAAAGGGAAACTATTGATTCAAGTTAGGCGAAGCATACCCAGGATAAGATGGAATCGCCTGAGCAGTGGGTCTTTGCATACCAGCATAATGTATTTGATGTTGGCAACTTTGACAAGGTTGATGGGCATAACCATTATAATATGGTTGTTGATAACCGCTTTCGAAATGCGGTTGCCCATTACTTACAAAGACTTGTTGCTCAGGTCCTTGATATGATTGCTGGAATGGAAGTTGTTGAGATTGAATCAGCCATGGTTGTTGGACCATTTGCTGTTTCCCAATACTGGATGATTGACCAAGATGAGAAGTCATAGTACTTGTTTGAGCCTGAGTCGCTCCAGATAAGGAGGCACTAACCTGAGGTTGTGATTGAGTCGTTGAGACAAGAGGCTATTGTATTGCAACCTGAGAAACTTGGGGTTGACATACAACAGGTAGTGCTTGTACTTGCGACGCAGTCACCATAGTAGGTATAGTGGGAATATTTGACACAGGGTGGACTGGTTGGATTGAATATACAACCCTTGGTTGCTGAGGCAGTATTGGTACCCAACCGCTGGATGTAATTCCAGTTTGACCTGAACTTTGTTGTAAACTCCCACATGGTTGTTCTCCGGGAGGGAACAATGAATACTGCCCTCCATATGGTGGAAATCCAGTACTTAAAGGGTATATTGGCCTTTGAAGACACATTGGATCGATTTGTTGAGTTTCAACATAAGAAATACCAGATGATAATCCGAATGAAGAAATAGGAACTGACCAAGTCATTGAAACAGTCCCTGATTGGACTCTGGCTTGTTGTTGATAACTTGCCGGGACAGATGGTATACCATCAAACATCGTTGGAGTAGCAGCAGGAGGCTCTGCCGCTGCTGTGTCAGATGACACAATCCTAGATGTCGACAATTGTTCAGACATATCTAGTCTATCCAAAAGATTTCCTAGCAATTCTACAAGAACTTGCGAAGAAGGGAGACTAACTTCGAAGACCAACGAGGGAAAGGTGATGATTATTCCGTTTAAAATAAATTTTAGACGCTTTGACACAACTTGTTTTTTCAATTTTAAAGAGTCGAGAAAAAACAAAAGATGACTCTAGTCGCCTTCGATTTTTAATGAGCCTGAAGTGACAAGTGCTCAGATGAACCTTTTCGGTTAAGGAGTCTGAAAAGGAACGAAAGGGACTACTCTGGAGATCTAGGTAGAGGGAGTACCAAATCAATCACAAAACTGTAGAATACTTTTTACGGTACGGCAGTCAATCTTCTCAAATGCTGTGTTCAGTGCATTGCGATCGATAGGGCGGCAGACACGGCTTCCTAAGGATAAAGGATTTAAGCCTATAGGGGTCTCCCAAAATATACTCGACGGTACGTGGGAGCACAAGTCCGTACTGGAACTTATCGTCTCAAAGTGGAGGAATCACCCAACCATCAGTGAAGATAACAGTTACCAGGCTTTACGACGCCGGAATACGTCTCTAGCCTAGACCTCTAAATGTTGTGCGTTAAGTTCCAAAGCGTTGTTAGATTCATTGAGTTTATTTTAATTTGATCTTGTTTATGAAGTTTTCCTTTCGGGTTCACCACGAGATTTAGATGTAATTCCTAAAATGCAATCTAAAGATGATAAACAAACTTTTATCTCTTTTGTGCAATGAAAATCCTAGCTACTAGGGGAAAAGAAAGACAGAATCTTTTCACAAAGAGCAAAGAGCACACTATAAATGCACTTTCCTAAATCAAGCCAAACAGACTGTCTATATGCAAATGCACATGCATGTATTTGTTTTCGACTTTCTTAGTATTGATGCTAAAAAGAAAGTTGATGTACAAATCTGAATTTCTTTTCAAGCGACAAATATAAACAAGCTCTTTTTTCGAAATCAAAAATAGAGATGATTACGACACCTTACGATTTTGAAATGAACACTCTTTCTTGACACAAGAAAATTGCAAATTCAGACCAAAGGCAATAGTAACAGTATAATCGACCATCAACAACAATCAAACTTTCTCCTATGATCGAAATCGACACTTGCGACAGATTCAAATCAAAGGACGACAGTACAACTATTTTAATTTTGCAATGGAAAACTGTAAACGACTCAACAAACACACAAAAACATCTACAGTTCTTTTGTACAAAGGAGGCGGAATAACAGCAAGGAAAAGAGGTTTCAAACAGACATATATTGATCACAGGCAGAAAAATTCAGGGATAGAACTGGAAAGAATGAAGCACAAGAACCACAACTGCACAGAGCCAGTCTGATCAGCTCACCTGTAACACAGAGAATCTAAAATGCAGCGCAGGTTGCCCATTCGGGAAGTGCGCTGAAATTCAGGATCTCTGAACAGTACCTACGTTGGGCCAGAAACGAGACTCTTTCCGGGTTCCGGGTCACATTTTGCAGTTCAGTCCTTGGTTTTTGGCCGAGTAAAAAGCAATCAGTAATTCAACAATCAGGGGTAGATCTAAGTAGGATCTAAGAGATATCACAAGGGAAATCATATAGTTTGTGAATCAGTTGTTTAAATCATAAACAGATCCAGTGAATGGATTGAAGCAGCAGATGTCTACTTTGCATTTGTTATGGCAAATGCAGTTAGAATGCCACTTATAAGTTTATGAAACAAACAAACAAAGAATGATAAACAAACAAACTAATTAGCTCCCCAGCGAAGTTGCCATTTTGTTACAGGGAAAAGTGTCTATTTAGAACTACTCTATTACACTAAGGTGTGACAGCTGCCTTAGAAACAAACAAAGAAAAACTACTTTTGTATTTCCTTTATGAACTATAGATAGAGAGGAATAGAAAGAACCAACCTTTGTCTTGCGCTAATCCTTTGATCTATTCCCTCTCTTCTTTGATAGTCTCCAGCTACCTGCTCCCTTACTTGCCCAGCTTCACAAAGTACCTATAAGATCACAGAAGAAGAACACTATACAAAGACATGGATCTATATTCATAAACAACTTAGGATCAGATTTAAGTTAACCATACAAATGTAACAAGCATCAATGATACAAAAGCATGGAGGAAAACTCAAATAGTTTTTATTGATAAACAAGAAAATATCCAGGAGGAGTTACAACCAGTGGTTCCTGACCCAGCATCAACCTCCCAGCAAAGAAGCCCCTCTTCACCTCAAACAAAGCATAGATCACCCAACAATCTGATCTTTGTCTCAAAAAACCAACAGCAATTCCTTACAATATGCAAAATTCCAGCCTCTAACCTCTGGATCTCTGGGATGAGAGATCTATATATAGATATTTGCAAATGTGTGAGTCAGCTCTAGGTTTTTGATTAGTGTCTTCTCTCTGATAGTTCTTGATGCCACTTGGAGATCTCATTGATCTCTTACTCATCCTTGGGCAATTCTGAGAGGCAAGTGTCCTAGGAGAAGTTTCTGGAAGATTCCATGATCATCCACCTCGCAAACTGTCTCCGCCACTTGTCTTTTCTCATCCATCGCACCCCATAGAAGGGATTTTTGAAATGCAACGCACTTCCCGTGTGTACAAGGTGCAATGCATCGCACTATGGCCATGGAGCAAGTGCAATGATCCAGTTTTGACCTATTCTGAGCAGTTTCAACTTCTGGGAGAAGCTGTAATCTGTTGACCTTGTTCCTTTAGGGGTTAGAACAACACTTTTAGGGACTTAGGAGCCCTTGATTTATGGAAATTTCATGCTTGGAGTTGTAGGGCACAAAAATGTCTATAACACTAGACCATCTGATTTATCTCTCTCACCCTTTAACATCAATGGGAAGCATTGATCAAATCTCATTGAAACACCATGCTAACACCAATTGTGCTCTGTTGACATCAAATGTGCTCTGATGAAATATAATCAACTAGAGTAATCCTACAAAATAGACATTAGAACCAAGGAAAGTTTTATGCTCACTCTTGTATCTCCTATAACCAAAACACATCATGCCAACGTTGCAAACACCATGACCTTCCTCTTGCTTAACATGATCACCCTAAACATGTATTAGGAATGTAATCAACTCGTTAAAGTTTTTATTCAATTATTTTTTTGCTTCCCTTCTTGAAGCCTTCTTGCAACATGCAAGATACTGCACCAATTAGACCAAAGTCTCCACACAACCCATGTGAATGAAAACAAGAAAGCGAAAACATTTATAAAAGTAGATGGAAACATTAATGGTAATACATGATTGAAATATATGCATGCCAAAACTCATGATGCTCTCCCATGCATGACTATACAACCAACAAACCCAATAATGAAAGTAACAATGGTACATGGTTGTATCTTGACACCGAGAGACCCATACATAGTTGAAACATGACTAAATCATGTGCATACTAGAACACATAACTCTGTTTCTAATGCATTGTTGAACCAAATTATAATAAAGTACATAGGGTGCCACTCAATGCACACAAAAGTGCTTACATGGTCACTATATATATATATATATATATATATATATATATATATATATATATATATATATATATATATATATAGATATATATATAGTCCACTATTATGCATGCTTAATAACTCTCTTTTCAAAACATGACTCATATTAGTGGTTCTTAGCCATCATTACAAAAGATAATCAAATACATAAATATGGAAGAAAGACATATTATTTTAGTCATGCATATAATGTATGGAGTTGTTAAAAAAGTAAAAGAGTGAAAACAAGGTGAGAGATACAACCCTTGAAACCTTAATTTCATGCACAACACCCCCGAGCAAATGTACCTTCCAATATGCATGTTGATCTTATGGACCCGATTGTGCTCTGTAGGCTCTCTGTCATACTATGTTGTTGCTTCTACTAATCTAAATCAACTATTCATGCTTCCCATGGTTTCCATATGCTCCCCCCGAGACCATGCATGCCTCACATTGTTCTTATATAATTTATTGTGAATAGATGTGATATCAGTGGACACAGTGGAGACTAGATTCTCCTAGTTGAAATATGAAGAGGAAGAGATTTTCTATGATCTCTTGCTTCTACTTACTCTCCCCTTCAACACATAAACATTGCATAGAGTCCCCATTACTTTGGAAATCACTCTATTGGACCCTTTTTTCCGATTGATGCAACCTTTGGAGTTGAATAACACTTCCTTTCCTCAACCTACCATCTAGTTCATGCTCAAGATATTATGATTTATTCCTTCCACAAGTAACATATCAGTTGCATTTGTCTTCTTGTCACCAAGATTAGACTTTCCTTTTCCCAACAACTTAGTAGGTGTATTGTCTTCAAGAATAACATGGATATATTTGGTTTTAATTAAGGAGAGGATTCTTCTTTTGTGCCTTGGCATATGATGGGAAAAACCGTTATCTATTTACCATTGGTTATCACCATAAAACATTCATAACGTGATACCACATTTTACTTCCTGTTGCCCTTTATTTTTCCACACTGTGGTAGGATGCTTCTTAGCATGCACATTTTCCTCTTGGTTTTTGCTAGGCCTTATTTTGATCAATTGTTCCTTTTGTCTGTTTTGTCTTGAAAAAATAAACAACTTGGAATCTCTCACCATGTGACCAATATTGTCACAAACATAACACGTCACATGTCCAAGATATAAGGCAAGAGGGTCAAATATCTACCTTGCATTGCTTAAGCCTCTACTCTTTGCATGATATCTACAATCAACCACCTTATGACCATTAAATGCATTAATATACCTAAATGATGTTCATATCCTTAGTTTCCCAAACTGATTCACATTCTGCTAGTAAGATGTGAATAGTCCGCTTTTACAACTAGATGCAACATGTCCATAGTTGGGATAGATGTAACATTCAATCTCATCCATTAATGGGGAAAAGGGGTTTTGACTCCTCCTTTGAAATCTGTCAAACCCTTCTCTTGGAGCAAGTGGTTTTCTTGACATGGCTGCTCTTCTTGCTCCATTTCTTGGCTGCTGGTTCTACTGCCACTCTATTCCTTTTTTGCTCATGTTGTTGCCCTTTCCTTCTACATGATTTTTGGGTTCTGCGTCATTTTTTTCATGTGCTTGTGAGCTAGGATCTCTCTTGTGAAAGCTAAGACCAGATCTTTTCATGGGAGATATTTGGATCCTAGGCACACTGTCCAAGAGCCTCATACTCTTCTCTTGCTTTAGATGATTGTATTTCTATTCAAATTGTTTCCTCATAGAGGCAATCTTAGCCTCAAGCTCTTCAACTTGTCCCTCTCTCTCTTTTAACTAGATTCCTTTTACATATTCAATCATTTTTGCCTTTATGACTAGATCATTATGATGATAATTTATTCTCTTAGCTCATTCGATTTTTCATCAAAAATCTGCAATAATTTTCCTTGATCTTTGTTCACATTTGTTAGCCTTCCTATCTCAACAGTAAATTTCTCTATTGCATCCATAGTTGATTCATATTTATCTTTAAAGAGTATCAATCTACATACTCATCATATTTTCTAGTTTATTCTACAAGTGTAATATTAGATCCATCTAATACCAAATTAAGAAATGACCCACTATCATCATTACCTTTAGATATACCTTGTTGGAATACAACTAGTTCATGTAAGCCATCATTTCTAATTTCACCTCTTGATGACCAGTTGCAACACTCCCACTAGGGGGATTGATCTCTTCAGGTTGAGCTTCTTTTTTTAAGAGCCCTTCTTAATTTTATTCCTTTTCATCTTTTTCTCTCCATTACTGCTATTGTTGTCTCCTCCATACAATATATACAACTTGTCCCATATTTCCTTTATAGATGCCATATCTATTATCTTCTCAAGATCTGCATTATGAAGATTTTCATATATCACACATTTTTATTAAACATTTTACTACATCACTTTATATGACAGGGGATCCTCCCCACATACTTCACATGCCATCTTCAACACATTAGATCCATAATACAATAATTAAGATTTAACTTTCTCATTCCATACTTGGTAGTTTGTAGCACTAAGCAGGGACACTCCTTAATGGCAGGGAAAATTTTAAGGATGGAAATTTAATTTAAAGTTTAGAAACCTTGGCGAATATTACTAGTCCTTAATATGAAAATTCTAAAATGTTTGGTAAAAATTCCATCGAAATATTAAAATATATAATGATTTTATATAGTATCTATAAAAAATGTGTGATCTCTAAGGTAAAATAATTTTATGCTATAAAATATGGGCGAATCATTTTTATAAAAAATGGAGATTGGTGAATATTTTTTTCAAAAAAAAACATGGAAAGTTAGCCAACCTACAAATATTAGCCCCTAAAATTTTCCCTAATGACCCATCATAAAAAAAATATCAAAACTTACTTGGATTTTCCTTCTAGCAGTCAAGTTACACTTGAAGACACCCACCCTTATACTAACAAAAATACATCAGTTGACTCAACCTCTATGCAACACAAGTCTACCAGAAACCCTAGCAGCATACAATAACCCTAACATCAACATATATCAATACATAGAATTTACAATGATTTATCATCAACCTCTCAAGACTCATACAATATAAATCCATGTAGCATACACTCTCACTAGAAACTCATACAAATAGTATATGGACTCACCCCCATAACTATAGTAGCGTGATACATTCTCCTCTCTATATTATCCTAGTAGAAACATAAAATGCATGGCATTATAATGTTCATCCATCTAACATCAACAACCCTGCTACTATACATGGCCTATATAGTTAATACAAGTTCCATACATAAACATGACCACAATGGACATCAACATATGTTCTCTCTTAACATATGCTTAGCTACTCCCTATAAACACCTTGTTAGCAATACAAATATAATTCCCACTTCCCTCACACATTGAAGAGAACATTTATAGTAGTAAAAGCATAGTATTCCTTGCAACAACAGTTAAACAATGCTACTATACCACCGATCTCTTTCTCCTCTACTCAAATATGTTCACACCACTGGTGAATCACACAACATACACATAATGTGACACCTATACGTCACACAATTAAGTTTCTCACCATAACATCTGAATCTCAGTCACTCCCAGTAGCATAGGTCACTTTGATCCATTACAGAAATCCATACTCAGGTCTTCATAAACTCTAATATTTACTCACATTTGTTACAACTACGTCACCTATGCACCTCATTCGTTCAAGCCAATCGCACCAGTTCATGCACATAGGGCATACATGCACTAGCATTCACTCAACCTCATCATTTTGTAGTTTTCACTTTACACCATATGCATCAAAATGCACCCATGTCTTCATGTACTACTCTGTCAAACGGTTCAAATGGAATCCCTCCAACATTGACACTAGCCATCACACCATTTAGTATAACAGATACATCAAACAAATATCTAATACAGGTTCATATATTTCTTTCTAAATTGCAATTCTTTCATACCCTAGTCACACATTAGCACATCAATTCATCACGCATATATCTCGATAATTTGCACCTCTTTTAACCATTTCCCAGCCTATCATATGACAATTTAAGCTCATTTTCTAATTACCCATTCAAACCATACTCTTCTAATAGCACATAGGATTGTCAATTATCATACACACTAGACCTTAGTTAAACTCTATGTTGACTTACACTATTGGATACACAAAATTTCGCACCACCACCAGTTATGTACTTTTCACACAGGTTCATCATATGTACACTCACTAAACTTCAAACCAACTATGGCTTGGCAACTTTAACACAATTAACCATATCCATGAATAAAATTGCATTCACACTCATTGTAGACCATATCAAACACTACTTGAACCAAATTAACTCATCAATGAGGAGACTAGACCCATATAAATAATTTATGACTAAATCATCTCATTAATGCATTCCACTATTCATTGGATGACTTTATCAACACTCAACCTTTTGGACCAGGTCGATCAATGACTAAATTAGACTGGACCAACACATGTAATCATTAGTGGACCAAATATTAATGATATTCAATAGTTTTGGACCAAATCAATGCGTTGATATAGTTCCTCATGAGACAAAATCATCTTAGCTTGATTACCATGAATAAATCAAACTTACACTGCATGGACCATATCAACTATGAATGACTAGATCAATGAATTAATGAATTACCGTAATATCATATTTTGGTAGAAAACTTAGATAGTTTAGTAATTGAAGTCCTGTAGCACTATGTTCTTTTGTTCCTATAATCTTTAAGTTATATTCCTACATTCACTCATTTAAACCATGTTTCCAACACACAACCAAATCACTATTCACCGTTGACATCAATGGAAATATCATACTACCCACAAGGTGCCTAGAGGAAAGGAAATGAGAGAAATTGATAGGGAACTCCTAATAGTGGTGATAAGGGGATTAGGGTCTTATTTGTGGCATTCCAATGAAATTTCCCACTTGACATCACGTTTTCATCTTTCTACTTCAAGTGGATGCTACAGGAAAAATAGATGTTCATTTTACTCGACCTAAGTCCATGAGATGGTTAGCTATCGCTTCTCCTCTTAAATCATAATATTCTTCAAGAAAAGGCTGAGTAATCATATTATATTTTACCCTAGAGGAATCTAGTATATCTACCTCTTCTTTCTTTGTCTCTCTTAAAACACATGTGGAGGCCTTCTAAATTATGGCATGCTTCTAATAGGGTATTTTTGAGCTCTAAGTGAAGCTCCCAAAAAATAATGGGCAATATATAGCTAATTGAATTTGTTCATAACATTATTCACATATTTGAGGATATTGGTCACTTCCCTAAGTGTTAGTGGATATTTCCCATATGTTTAAACCTCATGTCCCCTTTCCCTCCTTATATCAACACACTTTCTTGTATTAGGGAGGTCTTCAATTGTTTTTATTGATAACCTTAGGCCAACATTATCACTCTCTACTCAGTCAACATTATTAGATATAGCATATATGTTAAGTGACCTCATTTTTATGAAATAGAAAGAAAAATTAACCTAATTAGTGGAAACATAAGTTACCATATAAATTTCTTAATAAGGACTTACTACCTTAGGTATTTTATGGTATAGCTTACAAAATCTGTTGGTAAAATATGGGATAGTTTGATCATTTTTCCTCTTTAAGATATTGAAATTTGTTGAATAGTATTTGGTATCCTTCTTGACCACCCATTTCTTCAAGAAATTTTCAAGAAACTAACCCCATTATATTATAGAGTTATTGGGTAGATTGTTGAACAATTTCCTTACCTCCCCTTCCAAAGAATGAGAAAAATCCTAGAGAAGACATAATATTAATCTATAGAAACTTTTCAATATGGTCTTAGAAGTAAGTGAGGTAGTCCTCAACAATAATTCCATTCTTTGCATTGAGCTTTGCTAAAATTCAAATACCCACCAAGCAGGTCCCCTAAAGAGTGTGGCTAGAGAATTATCCTATAAAGAGGAAGTTGACTTCATTTTCTAAGCGTCTTGTAGAAAATGAAAGAAGAAATAAAATTAAGTTATTAAGATTTTTTAATAGAGAGGAGTATACCTCCCAGGAATTTTACACATTTTGTAAGGAAATAGGAATCAAGAAGGATCTAGAAATTCTTTGCGACCCTCATCAAAATGGAGTTTTAGAGATAAAAATCAAGTCTATCATAGAGAAAAACAATTCAATGATCAAAAATATAGATCAACTTATGCATTTCTAGGTAGAATAATGTCTTACAACGCTTTACTTTCATAACAAGTTTTCTCACTAAGTATTGAAGGATATGACACAAAAGGAGGTATCCATAGGTAAAAAGGCTCAGGTAGCACATTTTCCTATTTTTGATTGTCATGTTTACATTCATATTCTTGATGGAAAAGGACCAACTGGGAACATTCTAGTTTGAATGGTATCTTTGTGGGTTTTAATGATATCTTGAAATCTTAAAGAGTACATTTCATCTCAGAAAAAGGTAGTTGTGAGAAGAGATTTTAATTTTGATGAGGATGAATTATCCTCCAAGTCTAAACAACCTCTAACAATGACCAATAAGGTAGAGAAGTTGTTGCCCCAAGGTTTGATCTATAGAAAGAAAAATAAAATTAAAAAATAAACAAGCTTTCAAAGCATGAATGTGAGTGTTGGAATGAATGTTATAGTCCATATGAATGAGAGAATTGATGAAATGATGGCTAGAATTACTTCCAACTATGTTATTATAGGATTCTTACATCTCCCATAATTATTGTACTTAGCCAATGCTTTCATAAATATGTAAGGATACTTTTCCACTGACATCTTACATTATTTCAATAATTGGTTTTAATAAACAAAAGAAGGTATATGGCTTCATTTAAAGAAGGTTACAAAGAAAGTGATGAGTTGTAAGGATGCTACTTGTGATAGAGGACTTATTTTCTCATTGAACTCCTTTCTTATTCCCCTCTAGTGGAATCATACCTCCTCTTGTACTCTTTGTAGCCATTTTGGAATATTATATATTATATTTTGTCATTAATTTTACATAGCTTTAATTCACATTGAAAACCCTAGCACATGGCTTCTATGTGTTTATTTACTTCATACATGCCTGGCCATTCTTTATTTTTGCCTTGACCTTGAGTGTTGCACTAGGAACCCATACTAACATATTCACAACATTTATATAATGTAATATAAAATATGCCAAGCTTCAAAACTAGGGTATTACAAAAGATACAAAAAGAAAGAAAACCATGTTGAAAAATGCAACCAGAAATTCTTAATTTGTTTTTACCTTGATTAAATTGAGAAAATTTGAATTTTCACATCAACAAACAACTTGGTTGTAGTTAACTTGTGTGACGTGGATTTTCTCGCCTAATTTTCTCAGTAAATTGGAGTTGAAGGAGTTAGAGTTCAGTTAAGCATGAGTGATTCATAATTTATAACAATCAAGGTCAGTTATCTCAAGTTGTTTTTAGTTAAACTAGTTTCAATTGTTGGAGGAACTAGTGGAAGGTCATTTGTTCAATGTAAGTTCACTCAAACTTTGTGATCATCCAATTTACTAATAAATTATCCAAAAATAGCTAGTGCATGCAGAGAACTCGAATTCCCCATCTATGGTGGAGATTCCAAGGCAGTGTAACATGAGTTGTAAACTAGTCTTGAGTGTATAGGTGTTGCATGCATTAGATAATCAACCTTGCAAATTGCTTAACCCATTTTGGAGAAATTTATAAATAATAGAGACCTAATTTCTCAAGGAATTGTGCAAGGAAATAGGGGCTGAAGCAGACATAGAAATTGACTAAGTTTGTGTCAAAGATCTCAGTGAGCAGAGATATAAGTTATTCACTTGCAGGTTGTGCTCAGTTGAGAAAAGAAATTGTAATACATCTCTATTCATCAGATTAATGCAAGAAGGCATTAGGGTTTTTAGCAGATTGCTTTCCCCAGAAAAAATGATATGTGAATGTGTGTTATTTTTCATTGCATGTTTGTGATTGTTGCTCTAAATTTTGAATTGAAATCTGTAGAGTAGTAGAGTAGGTCTGTGTCGTGTGATTTTGATTAAATCTTCATGAGCAGTTGAAAATCTACACCATAATTTCTACATGGTATCAGAGCAGGATTCACATTAAAGCAGTAATTTTGAAGTTGTTTCTCAGGAGGTTCGAATTTGTAGTTTAGTGTAGCAAGATCTCTTCAGAGTCAAGGAGATGACCTTCAATGAGCTGAGGCTAGAGTATGCCTTGGAAGTTACCTCTAATTTCATCGCATGGAGGTGGTATTGGATGAAAATGGATTGCTAGAATACATCAAGAGAGATGTTGCAAAACCAGTGGAGTCTGATGTCTAGAACCTTGCTCAGTTGAAGAAATATGTAGTCAATGTGAGGAGAATAATATTGGAGGGAGTACAGGACGAAATGTTCACCAATCTCCATGGGAAATAAACTCCTTATGTAATGTGGCAGGCACTGAGATATTTGTTTTAGAATAGTACTAACCACAAGAAGATGGCGCTCAAGGATAAACTTTGAAATATCAAGATGCAAAAGAATGACATTATTCTGCAATATATGAGCAGGTCCACGCAAATTTATGATGAACATGGTGGGGTTGGTGTTAATGTTGCAGAAGATGACTTGGTAATCCTAGCTCTTCTAGGCCTTCCTAAAAGTTGGCATAGCTACCAAGACTTGGTGAAGGAGAGGGAGAACAAACCAAATTAGCAATACTTATGGTCTGATTTGGTATAAAAGGAAATAAAGAAAAATACCAGATATGGGACTTCATCCAAGGGAGAGGATGAAAAAAAAATTGCATTGGTTTGAATGGGAAAGAAGGGAAAAGGGAAGAAATCTCAAACCAAACCAAAATCCATCCAAGGGGGCAAGAAGAAAGTTTTGTCCAAAATTAAATGCTTCATTTGTGATGAATTTGGGAATATGCCATGAAGTGTCCACATAAAAATTTGAGCAAGAAGAACTCAAGAGGAGCAGTAGGTGAAGCCTTGGATGCACAGTTTGAGCTTGACTTCACCCTTATCATATGCATGGCCAGCACAATGATGGGGAGCGTGTGGTACTTGGACTCAAGTGCAACGTTCCACGTGACAGGGTTTAGAGAATTTTTCAGTTACATGGAGGAGAATGATATCCATATTCACATTGAGTTGGTGGATGAAAAAAGGTACAACATGACCAAGATTGGTATAGTCACCTTTCATAGGGAGTCAGGATCCCCCCTCAAGCTCAAGGATGTCATGTTCGTTATGGGCCTAAAGAAAAATACCATCTTTGCTCTAGTTTTGGAAGACTATGGTTATAATGTTATCTTCAGTAAAAGAAAATCATTCTTGAGACACATAACCATAGGACAAGGGTAGAAAATCAAGGTTCGGGTGAAGGACCTATATAAGCTAGAAGTGGAACATTGTGTTGCATTAAGAAGTAAGGAAGAGAAAGTGCAGGTTCATGATGTCATTGAACTTTGGCATAGAAGACTTGGCAATTTGCATCATGGCACCTTGAATATATGCATAAAATAACCATTGTCCCCCCCTAAAGGAGCACTTGAGCACCAGGATGTATGCAAAGGGTGTACTTTGGGGAAGTACAAAAAATCCACATTCCATGGTCGAGACAAAAAAAGCACATTTAGTATTGGAAAGGATCCATTCTGATGTTTGTGGACCTTTCTTGATAGCTTCCACTGTCAAACACAAATATTTTGTCATTTTTATTGATGACTTCTCACAAAAGTGTTGGATCTTCTTCGTTAAAAATAACAAGAAGAAATTCCAATTTAATTTGTCCTTGAATTAAATTTCGAATTAAAATTGTAATTCTATTCTCATAGCAACTTGTAATAGTTAATTAAGTTAAATTGACTTAATTTAATGAGTGAATTCGAGTTGGAATTCTATCTAGAGTCATGTAGAGTGATCACTAAATTTTAGGGACCCAGGTTGATTTATTTGGAGTTGTAATTAGATAACTCGGTCTAACTGAGTCATAGTCAATTAAACTAGTCCTAACTATTGGATGAACTAGTAGAGGTCTTGTAGTGGAGTAGTGCACCACAGTACCACAACAGTTAACTGAAGATTCACTCATAAATAACTCATGCATTTCAGTTTAGAGGAAGACCCATTTGATATTAGAGTGCAGGAACAATATATTATTAGTTGTATACTTTTCTGAGTTGTACAGATGGTGCATGCAATCAGTTGAGGACCTATGTGTGGATTACATAGTTATGGAGGAAGGATTTCCAAATTAAATATGGGCTAATTCTCTCAGAAATTTCCCAAGGAAGTAGGGGCTTCGCAGGTAACAGAATTGGCTAAGTGTTGGCTTGAGCTGGCTTGTGAGGTAGAGAGTTAGATCATACTTGTGTAGGGATTATTCTAGTGTGAACAAGCATTGTATTTTCTTCTCAGATCTTCTAGTTAATGAAATATAGATAGTATAGGTTTGAGCAGTTGCTTGGCCCAGATAAATATTGTGTCATGTGAAATTGATATTCTTCCTCTTTCTAATTATTGTTTTCATCGATCATTTTTTTTTTCTGCTAAGAAGAGTAGAGTAGATTCTTGTGTCGTGTTTTAGTATATCACGTGAGTTGTTGAATCTATAGAAAAATCTACATGGTATCAGAGTTGGAGACATTATAGAAGAGGAGATTTTGAGTTTGTTGTATAGGTGAAAATCAAATTTGCAGTTCATACTTCAGAGCAGCTATATGGCATTCTACGGTTTGAGACTTGAGTATGCCTTGGAAGGCATCTCGAATTTCATAGCCTGGAAGGACAGGATGGAAGCAGTATTGGAAGACAATGGCCTCAAGGAATTCATTGATCAAGAAATTCCTAAGCCTCCATCATCGGATGCTAAAGATCTAAGTAAATGGAGAAAGTGTGTTGCAAAGGAAAGGCAGATTATCCTTGAGGGAGTTCGAGATCACATTGTCTCGAGTCTCCATGGCAAGGAAAATCCATACTCAATGTGGAA
Source organism: Pinus tabuliformis (assembly GCA_031772625.1). NCBI lineage: Eukaryota > Viridiplantae > Streptophyta > Pinopsida > Pinales > Pinaceae > Pinus > Pinus tabuliformis. The sequence goes on along the minus strand of CM062814.1, from coordinate 444,152,065 downwards.
GGCATTGATAGACCTGTTTCAGAATAGCAGTGACCATTGGAAGTTGGCACTGAAGGAAAAACTCAGAAATATCAAGATGGAGAAGGGAGACTCTATTCCAAAGTACTTAACCAAGTCCACTCATTGTCGTGAAGAGATTTGAATTGTCAGGATTACTGTTTCCGAGGATGATATGGTGAGCCTAGCTCTTCTAGGAATTCCCAAGAGTTGGCACAATTACTGGGACTTTGTCAATTGTAGGGAGAAGCAGCCAGATTGGGAATGGTTGTGGTCATATTTGGTATAGGAACTGATTCGGAGGAACAATAGAGACAGATCCTCATCAAAGACTAATGATGAAGAAAATTGTGCCTTAGCGGGTAAGGCAAAGAAAGGGAAATGGAAGGCATCGAATTCCAAATTGGATTCTTGTCATGGAGGAAATAATAAGGACATGTCGAAATTCAGGTGCTTTCATTTTCATGAGTTGGGACATTTTGCTACAAATTTTCCACTCAAGAAGTCCAAGAAGAAGCCCTCGAGAGGAGCAAAAGGTGAGGCTCTTTCCTCACAATCTGAACTAGACTTTACCCTCATCACATGTATGGTGTCATTGATGATGGGTAGTTTATGGTACCTATGTAGTGGATCTTCTTTCCACATGACTTGTAACAAGGAGATCTTCAGTAACTTGGAGGATAAGGGTCTCCATATGCATATCGAAATGGGTGATGATGGGAGGTATAGTGCTACCGGGCTTGGTACAATTACCTTTCAGAGAGAGTCGGATGCTCCCCTCACTTTGAGAGTTGTTATGTATGTTATTGGTTTAAAGAAGAGCTTCGTATATGTTTCCATGTTGGAGGATAGACGCCACGATGTGATCTTTAGTAAGGTAAAGGTGCTCCTTCCTCACATAGACATGGGACAAGTAAAGAGGATATGGATTCGAGTTAAGAATCTCTACAATTTGGAGGTAGAAGATTGTGTTTCCTTGAGCACAAAAGAAGAGAAGATGCAAAGCCGAGACATCAGTGAGTTGTGGCACATGCAGTTGGGTCACTCACATCATGGCACTTGAAAATCATGCATCAAATTTATATCGGTCTTCCCAAAGGTACATTAAAGCAAGTTGACACATGTAAAGGGTATACTTTGGGAAAAAACACCAAAGCTTCCTTTCATGAAAAAGACAGTCAAGCACAGGCGATCCTCAATCGATCCCATTCAGATGTGTGTGGACCGTTATCGATAATGTCCATGACCAAGCACAGGTATTTTTTTATATTTTTTGATGATTTTTCTCATAAATGTTGGATATTTTTCATGCAGAAAAAAGATCAAAATTTTGCAAAGTTTTGTGAATTGAAAGCATTGGTCGAGAAATATACTGGTAAGAAGGTTAAAGCTCTCCGGAGTGGTAACAATGGACAGTATGTGTCGAATGAGTTTAAAAATTTATGTGCAGCAGAAGGCATTCGATGAGAGTTGACAACACCTCATAACCCACAGTAGAACAGGGTGGCTGAAAGGAAGAATAGAAGCATTGTAGGGGCAGCACAGGTGATGTTGCATGATTAGGGCCTACCACTACACTTGTGGGCCGAGGCATGCAACACATCTATTTATTTTCAGAAAAGAAGCCCTCATCGAATTATTTGGATGAGTACACCAGAGGAAGCTTTCTCAGGGAAGAGACCAGATGTGGGTCACATCAGGATTTTTGGATCATCAGTATATTTGCATGTGACCAAAGATGCATGGAAGAAGATTGAGTTGACAATAGAGTTGGGGATATTTGTGGGGTACACTGATACACCTCACAACTATCGGGTGTAACTTCCTACCAGTAGGATGACAGTGGTTCACAGCGATGTAAAAACCGATGAAGAGAAGGCCATGAGATGTTCCCTTGAGAGGGAGCTTTAGCTACATGTAGTTGAGAAGCTTTTAGCTACTAAGGAGGAACCTCATATTGATGTGGAGTAACCACATGCAGAGGATCTAGGAGTGGAGACATCCACTCAAACAGAGTATTCTAGAGACGGGAGAAAGAGCACCAGAGAGGCTCACAGATTATTGCATGATGAGAGAGAGAATGCGGTAGCACCCACATCACAACACATGCAAAGGAGGTCACTAGAGAGGTACACTAGATACATGGATCTTATGAGCAGATGTGTTGAGACATAGCCATATTCTTTTGAGGAGGCAATGCAGGAAACGGTTTGGGTTGATGCCATGGTTGAGGAGTATGACTCCATGGTTAGGAACAATGTTTGGGATGTGGTCCCAAGACCAGCGGGCAATTCAGTGGTGAGTTCCCAATGGACTTACATGGTAAATAAAGTATTGGATGGTAGTTTAGAGAAACATAAGGGTAGGTTTGTGGCCCGAGGATTTTCTTAGGTGGAGGGGATTAATTACAATGAGACCTTTGATCTTGTTGCAAGGTACTCATAAATTAGATCCATTTTGGCATTGTTAGCACAAATGGGTTGGAAGATACATCATATGGATGTAAAGAAAACCTTCCTTAATGGCATGATTGAGGAAGAGGTTTGTATTGAGCAGCTTGAAGGTTTTGATATCTTCGACCGAGAGTCACATGTGTGCCGACTCAAGTGAGCGTTTAATGGGTTCAATCAAGCATCCCATGCTTGGTACACCAAGATCGCTAGCTACTTCAACGGATTGGGATTCACCAAAAGTGAAGCATATGAGAACCTTTACCATATTGGGGTTGAAGGTAAATTGTTGATTATTGTTTTATATGTCGACGATTTGATTCTGATAGGTGATGATAAGCTTATTAATTCTTGCAAATAGGATCTTGTAAGATAGTTCAAAATGAAGGACTTGGGGCTCATGCACTAATTTCTGGGTATGGAAGTATGGGACGGTGACAGGGAAATTTTTGTCTCTCAGCGAAAGTATGCCAACAAGATATTGAAAAGGTTCCACATGAAGGGCAGTAAACCCATGGAGACTCCTTTAGCAGGTAACTAGAGGAAGGAGGATGCTACTTTTGATGAAGTAGTGGAAGCTACCATTTACAGGCAGCTTGTGGGTTCGCTCATGTATTTGGTGAACACATGACCAGCCATGTGCTATGCAGTTAACCATCTTAGTAAAGTGATGGTTAGGCCAACCATGTTGTATTGGAAGGCATCCAAGCATGTGTTGAGATACCTCAGAGGTACTACTCAGTATGGTTTATGGTACAAACGAACAGAGGGAGTGAAGCTTCAAGGCTTCATTGATGTAGATTGGGTAGGGAGTCCATCCGACAAGAAGAGAATATCAAGAGGGATCTTTAGTATTGGGTCAACAGTTGTTTCTTGGTACAATAGGAAACAAAGATCAGTTTCACTCAGTTCAATAGAGGCAGAGTACATGTCTGCTAGTCAAGCAACTTGTGAGGCCGTCTGGATGAGGAAGATTTTGGTTCGTTTGTTTGGTCAGTAGATGGATTCAACTGTGATTTACTGTGACAATCAGAGTTGTATGAAACTCTCTAAAAATATATTTTTTCATGATCGTTCCAAGCATATTGATATATATGGTATCATCATCTTCGAGATTGTGTGTAGAGGAGGATTATGTTGTTGGAGTACATTCCCACAAAGGAGTAGGATGTCGATATCTTGACAAAGTAATTGTCAAGATGTAAATTCAATTTTCATAGAGATAGGATTGGGGTAGATGATAATCCCTTTCTTTTTGAGAGGGAGTGTTAAAAATAACAACAAGAAATTCCAATTTAATTTTTCCTTAAATTAAATTGTGAATTAAAATTGTAATTATTTTCTCATAGCAACTTGTAATAGTTAATTAAGTTAAATTGAATTAATTGACTTAGGAAATTCGAATTGGAATTCTCTATAGATTCATGTAGAGTGATCCCTAAATTTTAGGGGCCCACGTTTTAGTTCTTTGGAGTTGTAATTAGATAACTCAGACTAACTGAGTCATAGTTAGTTAAACTAGTTCTAACTGTTTGAGGAACTAGTAGAGGTCTAGTAGTGGAGTAGTGCACGAGTGCATCCCCAGTACCACACCAGTTAACTAAAGATTCAATCATAAATAACTCATGCATGTTAGTTCAGAGGAAGACCCTGTTGAGATTAGAGTGCAGGGATAGTGTACTATTAGTTGTATAATTTTCTGAGTTATACAGATGGTGCATGCAATCAGTTGAGGACCTATGTATGGATTGTGCAGTTATGGAGGAAGTATTTCCCAATTAAATATGGGCTAATCCTCTTAGGAATTGCTCAAGGAAGTAGGGGCTTGGCATGCAACAAAATTGTCTTAGTGTTGGCTTGAGTTGGCTTGTGAGGCAAAGATTTAGATCATACTTGTGCAAGGATTATTCTAGTGTTAACAAGCATTGTATTTTCTTCTCATATCTTCTAGTTAATGCAAAATATATAGTCGGGGTTTTGAGCAATAGCTTTCCCCTAAGAAATATTGTGTTATGTGCGAATGATATTCTTCCTATTTTTGCTTATCGTTTTCATCGATCATTTTTGGTTTCCACTGAGAAGAGTAGAGTAGATTCTTGTCTTGTGTTTTAGTATATCACATGAACTGTTGAATCTACAAAAATATCTACATTCTTTTTGTGGAAGAAAGATGAGATATTCTCCAAGTTTGTAGAATTCAAGGCACTGGTTGAGAAATAAACTAATAAGAGGGTGAAGGCTCTTAGGATCAATAATGGAGGTGAGTATGTGTCAAGTGAATTCAAAAATTTATGTGTGAATGAAGGCATTCAACGAGAGTTGACAACACCCTATAACCAACAATAAAATGGGGTGGCTGAGAGAAATAACTGTAGCATTATGGGAGCAGTGAGGGTGATGTTTCCCGACCAAGGCCTAGTTCTACATTTGTGGGTTGAAGCATGCAACACAACAATTGTCAATCCATTTGCAGAACCAAAGTCCTCATCAAATTCTTGGCGTGATTACATCAGAGGAGGTTTTCTCTAGGAGAAAGCCAGATGTGTTGCACTTCAGGTTTTTGGGGCCTCTATATATTTCCATGTCTCCAAAGAATCAAGGAAGAATCTTGAGCTGACAAAAAAAATTGGGGTATTTGTGGCTTACACAAAAACTAGTCACAACTACCATGTGTACTTGTTATCCCTTAGATTGATAGTTTTGTGAAGGGATGTAAAATTTGATGAGGAGAAATATATGTGGTGCTCTCTTGAGAGGGAGCTTCAAATCCCACCAGAAGAGGAGCTTTTAGCTCCAAATGAGGATCCTTAGGAAGTAGTGGAGAAGCTACATGTAAAGGAGCAGAGAGTGGAGACATCCACTCAAGAAGAAACATCCAGGGAAGGAAAAAAAGAACCAAGGACGTTGATATACTTGTGTAGGATGCAAGGGAGAATGTGGGAGCTCCTTCAAATTTTTTGGGTAGCAAAAGCCCCACGGAACGAGTATGGGGTATGAAGCCCAGAATTTTGGGTAATATTAGGGTAAAAGACTCCGTGGAAAGTGCGAAGTGCGAGCTATAGGAGGTTGAGTCAAAGGGTAGTCCACCTGAAAATATCATAAAGAAATAGTAATAGAGTCAGCCTGCGGTGGGATCACGGGCCAAGGGAAAGTATAAATAGAGCGAGGCTTTATGAGGGAAAGGCAGTTCAGTTTTTGGATTTTTGGTTCTGTGATGTAATGGGTGAATAGTCTAAGAGCAGTAGTAAGTCTGAGTCAAGGGAGTAGGGTAGAAGGTATAGGCTCTGCAACTATGTGCACAGAGGCTTGGAAAGTCTGCAGCTGTGTGCGCGGACCCCTACATCTGAGTGGGCAGGGCGGATCTAGATGTATTGTGGAAGATTGATAATAAAGATAACTTTCTTCTAAATTCTGTGTTGGTTGCGACTTTACTCTTTTATGATAAATGAACTGTTATGATTTCTGCATTTGCTACGATTGAATTCATGTGAATTGGATTAATCTTGAGGTGCGAAGTAACCAAAATAATAAATGTTTGCTTAAAGACTGTTTTAACTAGATCAAACTAGTAATAAGTGATTCCATCTGTAATAAGCGCGATAAGGGTATTCCGATCTGCGTAGATCTGGCGTAGCTCGAGGCTACAGAATAGCACGCGATCCCCAAACCACATCCAAGACATCCCCAGGGTGCGGAAACCTGGTTCTAGCACCCTCCCTTACTACCTCGAGTGAGACCTCAATCTGCGCTTCGCGGGTTGTTGCCGAAAGGGCCGGTAGCTCCAGGATTTGTTTGGCTAAATAATTCTTCTGAACCTGTGTCAAGCCCATATAAGCCAACAAATGGTTCCGATGCCGGGATCGGGATCTGCCTAAAGGGTGTCTAATGTGGGAACACTGGAATCCTATAAAGAAAGAGCTCGAAGATTGGTGGGATCTGAAGCTCCATGAGTTCGCGGTTCAGGAAAACAGGAACTCACAGATATCAGAGGAACAATGGTTGGATCGCTATATCCTCATGGACATACATGAGATCTTCTTCGTAACATTCTCGATAGAATTGTATGAGTGGATTGCAAAGTTAGCTAATAGCGTGGGAAGGTGCATATTAGACCAGCCGATAGTGTGGACCCCAAAACTGGTGCGTAGACTAGAAGCCACTGAAGACAAACTCGCGTGCATGGTCAATCACTAGGTAGATCGAATCATTGGAGGATTTATCACTGAATTTGCAATAGATACCACTATAAGCTACAGCGAAGTGGAAAGAAAATTTCTCCAAGGACCACGAGGTCGGTACGCCAAGTCATTAAACACTTGGATTAAGGTGTTGTTGTACGAAAAATAGATTATGCGCATACATTAATGTCTGGGGTAACATGGAGTGGAAGATGTTACCGAGGAATGAGAGGAGCATGGAATGGTCCTCTGATTTCTATCTCATGGGAAAGTGAGGAAGATCTCGCTAGGTTCTCGCACAGAAGTGTAATCCGGTTGATTATAGAACGCCTTCCGCTAATACCACCTCCATCTATGCCATCACCCCCATCACCCACATCACGTCTGCCCACACCACCTCAATCCTCACCACCTCTTCCACCACCTCCTAGAACAGGGATGGTAGCTGCAGTCAAGTTACCGACTATTTAAGGTATAGGGAATGAAAATCCAAGCTGGTTCTGGTTTGTGATATGTGCAAGGTATAATGGATGAAAACATCAAAAAGGTTACGTTGGTCAGTGCACTCCAGGACCGCGCACTGACATGGTACATAAAACACTCAATCGACCATCCGAATGAAGGACTAGTAGCTATACAGGATGTGCTTAATAAGGAGTTTTGCCGACCAAAGTTCGAGAACCAATCGATCATTGGGTTCAAGGAAATAGCAATGTTGCCTGGTGAAACCCCGTGGGATTTAGACTAAATATTAAAGAGTACTATTTGCGAAGCTAATATGATGTTGACCAACGGATAGCATTGCACGTGGTTTCTGGCATCGTTAACACCCCATCTAAGGATATCTCTATAACAACAGAAGATCTCAAGCCAGGCTGAGGAACTAGAGATAGCTATGAGGTTATACATGACCCCGATTCTAGACACAGGGTTGGGAGTTCAGCAACTCCACACGCAACATCAGAACTTAAGTTTGGAAGTACAAAGCTTGAAGCAAGGAAGAATTTCTTGATCAGGGGTATAGCCGGAGGCATGGTGTATTAAATGTAAAATCCACACACATAACAAAGACCACTGCCCGGTCTTCGTGAACTATCTAGTGGGACGAGGCCCGATGCCATTAAAAGTGGAAGTCTAGACAGGAAAAAATGCCACACCTATGCTCTAGTGCGCAATTTTCCAGGTGGGAGGGAAACATGCAACAGATAACTGCCATCTATTACAGAAGTATACCCAGACCTCACAACAGTTATATTGCAATTTTTGTCGATCAGTAGGACATGATGAGTGAACGTGTCGAAGTTACGACTTAATGATGGAACGGACCCCAGCCTACAAGGTGCAAGCTGAAACATGGGGAGGATTTCAAGGATGATGTCAGGGAAGAGGATGACGACCCCGCCGAGTTCGCAGACAGATAACTTGTTATAATTGTGGTGAACAAGGACACTATGCTGGCGAGTGCACTAACCCAACTAGGATCTCATGTCCTTATTGCGAACACTTCGATCATGAATTGGTAGATTGTCCAACCTTGCTTGCCCAATTAAACGAGAAAGGGGTGCTTCAACCTTCGCCAACGTAGAATGTCCAGATGATGCATGCGGAACCCCGCGAAGAGGACACTAGTATAAACATGGTGTGAAGGAATGACGCAATGGAAGGAGGGAACACAGGAGGGGAGCGAGGCGACCCGCCTATGGGGAACCGTACTATTGAACTAAAGCAAGTAAGGGCGGAGCCAAAAGAAGGTCCATTGAACTTCATGAACGCCGCTACCTCAGGTGAGAAGGACCAAACGGAAGCCAAAATGGACCCCTACATGATCACCTCCTTTCTTGATGCATGCATGAAATTGTTGCGAAATCAGAAGGTTGTCCAAGGGCTACAGGAGTTGATTACCAGGAGTGCCGAATTCAGTGAACCCCAGGTGGTCCGAAGGATAGGATGACATGCTCTATGCACTGGATGAGAAATGAGAATGATGGCACAAATAGGAGATTATGAGATGGATCAAGTCATCCTGGATTTAGGCTTGGATGAAAATATACTACCTAAGCAAACTTGGGAGTGTATAGGCAAGCCCGTACTACAATGGTCCTCGATTCAACTACGAATGGCTAACCAACAAAAAATCTTACCAATGGGCCGATTGCAAGGGGTGACGGTGGATATCGATGGTGTAACGACCCAGACCGACTTCAAAGTCATAGAGCTTATCGATGATAGCAATCCTTACCCTGCTTTTCTCGGGATTGATTGGGCCATCGACATGAAAGGAATCATCAACTTGAAAAGGCACACGATGACTTTCGAAAAGAAGTCACTTCGTGTAGTAGTTCCGCTGGACCCAGCGGAAGGGGAGCGCTACACAGAACCCATCCGCGACGAGGAAAATAATGATGAACTAGATTGCATTTATCAAATAATGGCGTAGAACCCTGGTCAGATGCATTACAATGACAATAGAAGAACCTCATGGGAATGAGAGATTATCTGCACTATCGATTCTAAGGAGGAGACGGAGCACTGGCAGAATCAATTGCAGGGAGTTACAACACTCAATTATAATAGCGTGACTCAATCGGCACGATGTGAAGAAAGACACCACCCAAAAGAGCAGGACGCGACCACTAAAGACTAACTCACATGTGTAGTACAAGAACTGCCCAGTGCGTCGACAGATAGGGTGTGCGCACCAATAGAAGTATTGGGGAAGCTCAGATCCACGAGAAAGTTTCGACTCCAAATTGGAAGATATGCACGACAGTTAAGTTGGCACAAAACGGTAGCACAAAGAATACGAGTGTATGGAAAATGACCGACAACTCAAACAAACCAGAGTGGACCACAGGATCATCAGGCTAGAGGGAACCTCCTCCATACGGCCCAATCAGCCACTATAGGCATAGCTTCTCCCACCAGAGATGGAATCCGCGACACAGTTTAGCAATTGTGGGCTTCCATTCAGCGTGCAAAATGAAAAATTGATGAGTTGGAACAAACTGAGGCCCGAATCCATGACCACAGTATGAAGTTGGATAAAGCCATCGAGAAACTTCAATTAGAAGTAGCCACTCTAGATGACGAAAAGGAATGGCCCAAGGAAACCAACATGGCTAGCTTTCCTACCTTGATACGGCTGCACCAGAAGCCATAGGGGTGTGCACACCATAATTTCGTGATAGAAGCAGGAGGACATCTAGGATGCTCGCGACCTGGGTTAGTGAGGAACTGGGGGACCTGCAGGAAGGGTTCGCCCTTCTGACTATCCGTCGAGGGTTCAATCCCAGCACCCCAAGCAGTTGGAAGAGGGTGCGCGACTATAAAACAGGCTACTGTACAATGGCGCGATATGACCATCAGCCCCCTGCAGAAACCGCATCTGTGACCTTGGGGATTCGCTGCTGCAAAGGAAAGATGGAAAGTGACCATTAAAGATACTGCTCATGGTATGATGGCACATTTAAAGCACCTTGAAGCAAGCGGCGGGCCATTAAGGCAAAAGCATAACCATCCAAATCAAATTTATGAGCTATCACAAGAACAAGCCTTCGGATTTCAAGTTCAATAGATATATAAACAGAGCAAAGATCACACCACCACGTTGTACTGTCTGGCAAGAAAATCAACCCGTATTACCTACATCATGAGCAACGAGGAAGTTGAAAACAGTCCGTGGTTTCTGGCATTGCCACAACAATACAAAGATGTCATCTTGAAAGCTCAAAGGCCTACTGTCGATAGTCCATAGCCAGAGTCACCGCAGGAAGCAGAACACTCTAAATTCCCACGGACGCCGAAGACCAAGACGAAACCTCCACTCCCAGAATCATTTCGGCAGTTGCCACGACACCTGCAGGTTGGCAAGTCCATAATGAAGGAAAAAGGTAAAATTGTTATCATTGATAGCGAGGAAGAAATAGAAGAGTCTTCCACGAGGATCGAAGAGGACATCCCTGAGGAAGACCCTATACAGCCAGTGTGAAGACCCAAGTATATGCTTCCAAGTAAGGGGACGAACAAGGTACCCACAAACCTGGATGAATTCAGCAGTATAATCACTACCCCCTCTCTCCCGAAAGACATCCCAGTAGAAAACTTAGTGGTTGGCCATGTCGCGACAATGAAATTCGACGATTGCGACCTTGCAGATCGAACAAAATTTCCCCATCAAGCGAAATATGCCTTAATGGACCACACGATAGAAGGCATGGTGACCACTCTATAGCCAAAGGAGTGGGTGCGAAAGGTGGACGAAGTTGGATTACTTTGTCTCCTAGCAATTCCACACTTTCTCCGACCCCATATTATTATGTTAGTCATCAAACAGTTGCTCTGTCTAGTGCACAAACTATGGATCGGTAAACCCGTCTGTATCACTACAGAACTTGTTCACTGGGTCTCGCATCTACCCTACACCAGACGGAACCGTCATGAAATTACGGCCAAAAGTAATGATGTAGGAATGATAGAACGACTAAAGAAGATGTATAAGCTTGCCAAGGGAACGCAAGGGTACGTCATTGACAGTATCTACGACAACACAGTCTGGGTGGCCACTCAGTTGCTGGCAAGAAAAGTAATGAGGAAATTTCAGAGCTCTGAGGTCTCCACCGTAGTTATCGCACTGGCTGAAGAATGTGTCACTGGTGTACGATTCAATTGGTCACAGTTTCTTTGTGAAGAATTTTTAGCCAATTTTTGTGAAGTCCAGGAAGAAGGCAAGCCGTTCTATTATGCATGGCTACCACTGTCCCTTATGCTAGTCGCTACTAAGTTGCCTAAAGACAGCCAGTTTCCTGTTTTAACCCAGAATGGCCGGAAGTCGCGCAATATTCGTCCCTCTAGGCGACCAAGGACGCAAGCATAATTCAGGGGATTAAGATCTTTTTGGTATTGATGGACATGATTGTGCGTCAGTGGATCAATGCGTTACAACACTTAACAAATGAATTTTATGAGAGTATGAAGAACATTGCGAAATTCAAAGCAGATATGCATCACGTCTACATCTAGGCGATGAAGGACCCAGCCCAGACATGGACCCCTCTCCGGTTCATTGTCACTAATGATGTTGTTCACAAGATTGTCGAGGCTTGGCCCGTGGCTTGGCGAGGACCCGCAGCAGTGGAATGAGACGAGGCTGCTATTCAGAAACAAAAAGAGGTAGCCAAGCATGTCGCACAACAAAAGAGGAATGAACAGTATGTTGCAGAGGTTAAGGCAGCTTGAGAGGCGAAACTGGTAGCAATAAGAAAACTAGTACCAGGCACGTAGACATCAGCAAGGGACAAAGGCACTCAGAAGGAAACCGCTTAGCCGGCCCTAACAGATATGTCGTCCACTACTACAGGTACCCCACTAAAGCGCTCAGCCACACCTGAGCGACCGAAGGCACAAAAGAAAACAAAAGCATCTAAGACCGATAGTGAAGTTACCACCCTAATGGAGGGCAATCTAAATGACATCAAAAAAATCATTCATGAAGCTACTCAGGAGGTAGTAGATGAGGCTATGTCGAAGCAGCACATTATGCTGGGGGAGCTCCGGACATAGTTACGCGAATTGGGATCAAGAATTGCGCAGGTAGGCCCTAGTGTTTCTACAGAAGCCTCTAGTATGACAGCTACAGAACCATTGCTTAGAGCCCAGGTTGCTCAGTCTACTCCGATCCCGGCAGGCGCGTTGGTCACCAACCAACTGGAAGAACGAGCAATACTAGAATGCCTTACTGGATTGGGACTGAATGTGGCTGCACTCCCACGCGATAGTTTGCAACAACTCCACAATAGCATCACAATCGAACTTCGCACAAGGGCCGACCATGTCGACCAGATACTCCAAGAGTAGAAAATTAATATTGAATAGCTACGGCTCCAACGCGATGAAGCAGTCACACAAAAACAGTAGATGGAAAAGGTAGTAGTCGAAGCCTGTTTGAGTGCTCAGGCATTAGATATTATAGGGGACTTACCTGTTGAAGCACAGATTCATACGTTGGCTAAAGAGTTCCGAAGGACAAAAGAGGAGGCCGCACGGCTGCATCTCGAACTCACCACATAGATCACTGAGTTGAAATTGCAAGTCCCACCACCAACACCCCTAGAGGTCGTAGTATAGCGCAAGAACATTATTAATATGGGGCGCACAATGCTTGCATGGTAACTCGAAGAATGTACCGAGTTGCTAACTCAGTCGATTGATATGCTCACTATCCTTCAGGAAGATCCCACACTCCGCATGTTGGAAGTAGAGGCCCAGGAACTTCACACAACTACGATCACCTCCGGGGAACCACACAGACCATTGCTATCCTGCAACGGTTGGCTACGATGAAGGAGGTGCAAGACATGAAAATCCAAGCAAAATCCGCGAGACAGAAGGAAGTCGCGATGAAAGCTCATATCCAGTAATGGTTGGATGAGTCATTTGCAATTTCAACCACCATAGAGCATAAGGTAGCACACATGAAGGCCGAATGTGCTAGTATGGAGACAGCCGAGATAGGGGTAGAAATATCGATACCACAGGTGGAACGGATGTAGCGCATGACGAAAGAATTTGCTGCTAATACCAGCGACGCATGAAAGTTGCTAACTAATCTCCACGCAAAGATGGACACACCACCTCAGTGACTTAGGACGAGTCACGATGATTGTGTTAGGGGACTGTTGGGTAGCAAAAGCCCCACAGAATGAGTATGGGGTGCGAAGCTCAGAATTTTGGGTAACTCCGCGGAAAGCGTGGAGCGCGAGCTATAGGAGGTTGAGTCAAAGGGTAGTCTGCCCAAAAATATTGTAAAGAAATAGTAATAGAGTCGGCCCACGGTGGGATCGCAGGCCAAGGGAAAGTATAAATAAAGCGAGGCTCTATGAGGTAAAGGCAGTTCATTTTTTGGATTTTTGGTTCTATGATGTAATGGGTGAATAGTCTACAAGCAGTAGTAAGTCCGAGTCAAGGGAGTAGGGTAGAAGGTAGAGGCTTTGCAGTTGTGTGCGCAGAGACCTGGAAAGTTCGCAGTTGTGTGTGCAGACCCCTGTAGCTAAGTGCACAGGGTGGATCTAGATGTATTGTGGAAGATTGATAATAAAGATAAGTTTCTTCTAAATTTTGTGATGGTTGCGACTTTACTCTTTTACGATAAATGAACTATTATGATTTCTGCATTTGCTACGATTGAATTCATGTGAACTGGATTAATCTTGAGGTGCGAAGTAACCAAAAGTAATAGATGTTTGCTTAAAGACAGTTTTAACTAGATCAAACCAGTAATAAGTGATTCCATCTGTAATAAGTGCGATAAGGGTATTCTAATTTGCATGGATCTGGCATAGCGTGAGGCTATAGAACAGCACGTGAGCCCCAAACCACATCCAAGACATCCCCAGGGTGCAGAAACCTAGTTCTAGCACCCTCCCCTGCTACCTCGGATGAGACCTCAGTCCGCGCTTTGCGGCCTGTTGCCGAAAGAGCCAGTAGCTGCGGCATTTGTTTGGCTAAATAATTCTTCCAGACTTGGGTCAAGCCTATATAAGCCAACAAAACTTGTGTAGGAAGAGAATGTCACCTGATTGGTACAATAGTTTCATGGCTCTAATGAATGATCTTATAGAGACTGAACCATACTTCTTCAAGGAATTAGTAGAGAAACCTGGACGGGCTGAGGAATGGTGAAGGAATATGAATCCATTGTAAATAACAATGTTTGGGAAGTGGTCCCAAGACCAAAAGATAAATCAATTGTGGGTTTGCGATGGATCTTTAAGATGAAGCAGGTAGAAGATGAAATCATAGAGAAGTATACGGCCTGATTTTTGGCCAAGGGGTACTCTCAAGTTGAGGAAATTTTCTATGAGGAGACATTTGCTCCTATAGAGAGGTACTCATCCATTAGATTAATTCTTGTACTGTTTTCACAGACGGGGTGGAAGATACACTAGATGGATATAAAAGCAACATTCTCGAATGGGGTTATTGAGGAAGAGGTGTACATCGAGCAATGAAAAGGTTTTGAGACATTTAATCGGGATTCTCATGTGTGCAGACTCAAGCGAGCATTGTATAGTCTCAAACAAGCACCATGTGCTTAGTACACTAGGATTGATAGTTATCTCACCAATTTGGACATCACCGAAAGTGAAGAAGATGAAAACATTTATCATATTTTGGTAGAAGGTAAATTACTTATTATTGTCTTACATGTTGATGATTTGATTTTGACTGGTGATGAGCAGTTGATGAGATCTTGTAAGGAGGACCTTGCAAGGGAATTTGAAATGAAGGACATAGGTCTCATGCAGTACTTCCTTGGGTTGGAAGTAGGGCAATGCGATGGGGAACTATTTGTCTCTCAAGGAATGTATGCAAATGAGACACTACAAAATTTATGCACGGAGAGTTGCAAACCCATGGAGACACCTCTAGCGACCAACTGGAGTAAGGAGGATGTCACTTCAAGCGAGGAAGTGGATGCTACCATTTATCGACAGATTGTGGGTTCACTAATGTATCTTATGAAAGCACAACCATATAGGTGCTATGCATTCAACTAGCTGAGCCAAACTATGGTTACGCCGACCAAATTATTGTAGGACACTAAGCATGTTTTATGGTACCTTAGAGGCACTAACCAATTTAGACTGTGGTACAGATGGAAATAGGGAGTGAAGTTGTGTGGCTTCATGGATGCAGATTGGGAAGGGATTCCATCTTAACAAAAGAGGACATCAGGTGTAATTTTCAGTGTTGGGTCTATAGTTGTTTCCTAGTATAGCAGGAAGCAAAGATCTGTGGTGCTCAACTCAGCAGAAGCATAATACATGGCTGCAAGTAAAGCTGCATGTGAGGTGATCTGGATGAGAAGGATAATTGTGGGACTATTTGGTCAGATGATGGATCCAAATTTGATCTACTGTGATAATCAAAGTTGCATCAAGTTCTCTCAGAATCCTATATTTCATGATTGTTCCAAGCATATATATATTCGGTATCACCATTCACAGGTCTGTGTGTAGAGGTAGATAATGTTGCTACAGTACATTCCGATATAGGAACAAGATCTAAAATTTTGACAAAGGCCTTGTCAAGAGGGAAGTTCGAGTTTCATAGGTGCAAGATAAAGGTGGTTGATAATCCCTTTCTTGCTGAGAGGGGGTGTTGAAAAATGCAGTAAGAAATTCTCAATTTGATTTTGCCTTGATTAAATTGAGAAAATTTGAATTTCCACATCAACAGACAACTTGGTTGTAGTTAAATTATGTGACATAGCTTGTGTCACCTAGTTTACTCAGTAAATTCAAGTTGGAGGAATTCGAGTTCAGTTAAGCATGTGTGATTTCTAATTTGTAGCAATGAAGGTTAGTTGTGTCAAGTTGTTTTCAGTTAAACTAGTTCCAACTATTAGAGGAACTAGTGGAAGGTTATTTGTGTAGTGGGACTTCAGTCAAACTCAGTGATCATCTATTTAATTGATCAGTTGGCCCAAAATAGCTAGTGCATGCAGAGAATTCAATTTCCCCAGTTGTGGTGGTGATTCCAAGGCAGTGTAACATTAGTTGTAGACCAGTCTTGAGTGTACAAGTGTTGCATGCATCAGATGATCAACCTTGGGGATTGAGCAATCCATTTTGTAGAAATTCCTAAATAATAGGGGCCTAATTTCTCAAGGAATTATGCAATATAATAGGGGCTCAAGAAGAGGAAGAGATTAACTAGGTCTAAATCAAAGCTTCTCAGTGAGAAGAGAGATAGGTTATTCACTTGCAGGTTGTTCTCAATTGAGAAAAGAAACTGTAACTATATTCATCAAATTAATGCAAGCAAGCATTTGGGTGTTTAGTAGATTGCTTTCCCAAAAAAATATTGCGTGCATGTGTGTTATTTTTCATTGCATATTTGTGATTAATGCTCTAAATTATGAATTGAATTCCGTAGAGAAGTAGATTAGGTTTGTGTCTTGTGATTTTGATTAAAACTTCATGAACAGCTGCAAATCTACATCATAATTCCTACAAACCATAAAACTAGAAGCCACAAATAGACTTGTAAATGTCTACACCTTATGAAAAGAAGGGTGACCCAAATATTGAATTTAAGACAAGACAAAACCATACAAAATGAAATCCCACTCATGTTTCGGAGCTCCATCATTTCACGATTAATGAACAATCCTCTTCCTTACGTGTAGAGGTGTAAATAATCTATGAAAAAGTAAAGTGAAGTTAATGTCCATTTTGTAAACAGAAAATGGTGTATGGTTTATCCTTAAATTTCATTGGCGTGTAATTTATGTAATTTTTTATTGAATAACTATCATGGGAGATATGTTAAAAATAGATTTTCCCATTTAAATTTAACATTCAAAAGTTTAAATAGTCTCTCTCGATGATATTATATATTTATGAATTGATAAACTTTTAATTACAATTAAATCTATAATTTCCTTTCACACTGAAATATAGTTTATATTTTTAATTTTTACGTAATTTCGTCACCATCTGGATTCCCTTCATTCCCGACAAAAGCCTTGATGTAGGCTTCAGCCTATATCTTTGTGTTTCCATATTATATTATAAAAGGCACACATAGGAATGTTAGTGGTTAACACAATAAATACGTAGTTGATGTGGATATTGATGGAGTTGTGAAAATTTTATCTAACGGTAATATAAATTTATTAAATTTACGTGGATGAAATTTACAATTGATTTAAGAATAAGAATATCTTTAATGATTAATGAAATTGTTTAAAATGGATTATTATTATAATATAAAATAATTTTTTAACATTTTTATTTAAGAATTTTGATTTTTATTTTGGTATGTATTGTAATTGATGGGAATCTTATTATTTTAAATAAAAAATTTAGTGTTTACGGAGTGATCAATTTTTGATATAATTTAATCACGGTATCTCAACCACATTTATTAATGTGATTGTGCTAATATATACATATCAATAAACATAATTCAAAGCCGATAGACTTAGAACAAAAAAGCATACTCAAACAAAAGAACACACTATTAGCTAAATATCAATATATAATAATTATATATTTATAATTGTAAGATATAATAATTATTTATTTATAATTTTATTATCTTACAATTATAGTTCTCCAATGATAAATTTCACTTCTATATTATTTTGGTTGTTTTTAAAATTTATATCT
The DNA here is from genome assembly GCA_031772625.1 of Pinus tabuliformis. Classification (NCBI taxonomy): domain Eukaryota; kingdom Viridiplantae; phylum Streptophyta; class Pinopsida; order Pinales; family Pinaceae; genus Pinus; species Pinus tabuliformis. The sequence continues at coordinate 444,134,266 of CM062814.1, read as the reverse complement.
TGTTATTCCATGGGTAAATTGCACAGCCATTTTATTGCTTGGTGCTTATACCTTGGAGCCCTAGATTGTCGATGTTTAGAGTTTGTAGATGCATGATACGCTATTGGTGATTGGTTGACATGACAACCAATGTGAAGACGAAAGGAATTTTGTCTCACTTGACATGTATCAACACTTTGTTTGAGAAGTATTTGAATAATTATGCTTTCCTAGTAATTATTTTAAAGTTTTGAATAATAATCCCAATTTTTACCAATGTTCATCATTGTGTTTCTATACAAAACTCACTAATGAGAAGAGGAGATGCCCCACTGGTTGAATGCCATTTTTGTGAATTTGAAATTTCTAATTTACAAAAGATTGAAGTTTTAAGTTGAATGGTTTTATTTAAATATCAATTTTTTTAAGTCGAGTTGCTAAATCTTACTGTCATTTTTCAGTTAACTCGAACATTTTGATCACTAATTAATATTGATTTTCGATTTGAAATCACAAGAAAACATGGTAAGGAGGGTTGCCAAAATGTTGATTGGAGATCCAGACATTTAGAAGGGGCAGGTAGGTCTTAAATTCATAAATGACACATTACCTATGTTTTGGCCTCTATTTTTTATTTTTTTCAGTAAGAAAAAACCATTGAGATTTATATTATAAAACAAAAATCAATACATATTCCATAAAATCTAATACCTTTTACATCCACCAGATTTTTGGCCCCTATTACTACCATGAAATTAGAGAATAATTTAGAGAAAAGTCTTCTAACGCTATGGTTACATTCTCAATAGGCACTCCTAGATTTGTTTTTAAATTTTATAATTGTACTCCCATATGGTATTTTTCCCTCTAAGAATGAGAACATGAGTTCAGTTTATCTCGTTGAAATTGAGATGGTCTAACTAAACTAGAATGCAAATGGAAAACATTATGGGTAAATTTTGATCAATATATCAAACAAGTTAAGCCATTGTGTCAAGTGCTTCAAGGGAAAGAGTAGAAATGGATAGGTTGAACCTCAAATATCAATCATCGAGTTCCATTGATAAATTAAGGGAACAGGGTTATGAACAAGAAAATAAGGTCTTTTCTTGAAGAGGAATTATACTTATTTCTTCATGTGGAATGAAGAGGTGCAAATGACAACAGTCTAGATTCTAGGGTCAAAGGTACTCCTTATATTTCCCATTCACTAATTGATGTAGAATGCCTTTCACCTTGGTTCAAATTGGACATCTCATGGATGGGATTTTCATTGATTGTCCAAGAAAAATGTTAGGGTGTGGATTGTAGTTAACACATTGTCACCCCTTCCCAAACCAAAAAAATGAACACGAACTTAAATTGATGCAATGTACAATGCTTAGGGCCCTTTCTCTTTCGTGACTTTCTGGTGGATTCATATGTGAACAAAGTAAACTATCAAATGGGAAATGTAAACTCAAAACGAGAACTCTAACCATAAAAACCCAAAAAAAACATGAAAAAACAGCTTGAAAATGAAATCCTCACCCATAGGGACTAAGGGGTTGTGGGCAAGGGTAAGCAGGGTTGCCAATTCCTAGAATCGACCATCCCCACCCAGGGGAGTCGAGGGGCCGCAACCTTGCCCGCCTTGACCTGCGACCCCTCAGGGGTCCTTGGCAGGGCTGACTGATTTTGGGAATCGGTCAACCTCTCCCAGGCCACCCGAGGAGCCTTAGACACGCAACCCTACCCTCCCTAGACCACAACTCCTCGGCCCCCCTAGGAGGGGAAGGTCAATTCCCTGAATCGACCATCGCCACCGAAGGGACTTGAGGGGCCGCAACCCCACCCGCCCTGACCTGCGACCCCTCAGGTGCCCAAGGCAAGGCTGGCCGATTCCGGGAATTGATCAACCTTTGCCTGGCCACCCGAGGGCCTCATATGGGGCCTGTGTATTTTTTTTTTTTTTTTTTAAATGTCTTTTTATATATTTTTATTTTTTTTAAATGTTTTTTTTTAATTTCTTGATTTTTTATATTTTATTTTTTTTAAATGTTTAATGTTTTTTTATTATTCACTGTTTTGTTTTTTAATTATTATTATTGTTATTTAATTGTATTTTTAATTTTCAATTTTTTGTTTTTAATTTTTATTACTAAAGATTTTTTTCGTTATTTGTTTTAATTAAATTGTTTGTTTTATTTTTATTTTTTTAACTTTATTTATTTATTTATTTTTGTTATTTTGGCTTAAAATTGTATTTGAATTATTTTTTTGTAAAAATAAAAAACTTCAAATGTCATCATTTTTTGATATAAAATTCATAAAAAATTGTTATTTTTCCAACTTTTTTTATTCAATTTTTTCATAAAAATGTTTTATTTAACATGTCATTAAATACGTATTTTTTAATTATACTTATATGCAAAATGTATATTTTTCCCGAGTGTTCAAAATTATTATTTCTTTAGTGACAATTATTTTATCTGTATTGAAGTATTAATTAACAATTTATAAATATATAAAAAATCATAACTTCAAAATATTAATGTTATTATTATTTTTTAACTTTGCAAAAAAATAAAAATAAAAATCATTATAAAAAAACATTGTAAAGAAAAACATCTTAGGACGAAAAAGAAGAAGATGAATAAGACAACTTGAAAAATGGTTAAATAATCAACAATTAAAAAAAAATGTGCATACTTGGGACAAAAGAAAATTTAAAGTGTCAAAAATATGCCTTAAAAAAAATATTGATGCTTTTCAAAATCCGCATGAAAATCACTAACATTTGAAAAAAATATCTACACTTAGTACATTAGAAAATTTAAAGTGTAAAAAATAATCCCTCTAAAAAAGTGGTTGATGTTGCATCAACACTTTTCAAAATCAGCATGAAAATCACTAACACTTTAAAAGAATGTTCATACTTGATACATAAGAAAAATTAAAGTGTTAAAAATAAGCCCTCAAAAAAGGGGGTTGATGTTGCATCAACACTCTTCAAAATCTTAAAAAAATGTTCATACTTGACACATAAGAAAATTTAAAGTTTCAAAAATATGCTCCAAAAAAATACATGTATTCTGAATCAATACTTTTCAAAATAGAATGATTTTTTGCTACCTCAAAAAATTGAGAACTCAAAATAGTTCTCATTTGATAGTTTACTTTGTTAGTGTTCTGTCTAATGATCCTTGATGTTTCCCTCAAGATTATAGTTCAGAGATCCATATACTCTTTGACAATTTTAAAATTGTTCAACACCACAGTCCAATGCCTTGGTTGTGAACACAACATGTCCCACACCTCTTCGAAGATCCAATTGGTTAGTTCCACAAGTCAAACAACCAACCAGATTTTGATGAGAGGCATTGTTGGTCGAGGGTCTGGTTATTGACATAGGTGAGATTCCAGTTGTTCTAAAACTCATGGCCTCAAACATCACATTCTAATTTATGTTGGCTCCCAAACTATGTGGTCCATGGCATAAATCTTTGGTGGCCAACAATAAACCTTAAAACAACCTTCAATTGTTTATATTAGGCAGTGTCATAACATGGGTCCATAGAATGGATCAATAGTGGAGAATTCCCAGAGATCAATGGTCCAAGGCGCATCGAGTGATCACAACCTCCAACTCCCAACCGACTACCCTTTGACGTGACGCAATGTGATTGGTGGAATGGCATGGGCCCTGATAATGTATTCTATGAAATGAGGTTTAGTCTCGCTCCACCTCTTGAATATGATGGAAGTGGATTGGTTGAGATGTCAATGCTCATGATGCCTCCTCATTGATCTACAACTTGATTTCAATGTTGGGCCCATCCTCCATTGGCATAGTTCTGCCCATCTCGTGATTTTATATTTCATTCACTTAATCTGCCTACACCGACTATGAGTATGGCTCTCTGGTTGTATTTAAAATGTTATTTAAGAGAAAATAAATGGGTCCTCACTCTAGTAAAATCGTGTGATCATCAATTCTATGACTTGTCGAGTTCTCCACTGAAATTCTTTCTCCCCCAAGGTCTGTGCATAGACTTTGTTTTTTTTATTTGTCCGACCACCACTCCTTCTTCTAATTAAACATGAGAAATTTACATAGAATACATATGAACCACAATTCGGCCACAATCGCATTCACCTCCATTTCACAAACCCGAGAAAATGGATAAAATAGAAATATATGTTGGACAATTGGCATTGTCTGGATGGCTAGTGGCAACAAGTGTGTTGGCATTAATGTCAACCAGATTAGCATTGATGTTGGTGGCAAAATATGTGTTTCCTTTGATGTTAACTAGGTTATCATTGATTTCCATTGGGTTTTCATTGATGTGCATGGTATGTCAAGCTGAGGGGGAGTTCCATGGTTGTTGCAAGCTTTTGTAGTGAATCATCGTAGTAGAAAGCTTATTGAAGAAGCTATAATACTATGACTATGATGGTTCAGAGTCTCAGGCCTTGAAGGCATTTCTTCCTTGGGACTTTAACTCAGATGTTATCAGAAATAGCATAGTTTTATTGTACTTTGAAAGAGATTTCCAACAGTATATCGAAGCTTACAAATGGCCTCTTGGATTAGGAGTTATAGCAAGTCAAAGTTGAAGTGCCCCAAAGTCAAAGCTGTAGTGCTAAAAAGGGGGTTAAAGGACCCTTTAGTGGCAATTTAATTTGGTGGTGTGGCCAAACAACATGGAGTATTTAAGTGGAGCAGCTAAATGAGGACCAAGCATGTGTGGCCTGATAGCATTGCAATGGGGAGAATTTTCTATTAGCCAACAGTGGAGCCCTCATATACGCAAGCTCAGCAACAGTACCCCAGAATTTCCATTGAGTGCACAAAGGAGGAGGCGCGAGATGGTAAGTTTCGGGAAACATGGCAGTAGAACAACAAAGGAGGTCGGATCAGAGTTAAATAAATTGCCAGGGTCCTTATAAAAATTAACAAAGGAATTTTCCAAAAAATACTACACCGAGGACCCTTTTCTCTCTCCTTAAAGCAAGAACGTGTCTGCTTTTAATTGGCTCACGAGGATGTGAGAATGATGTCATCCAAGAAGCTCTACCTTAGAAGCTTTTAAAAGCATGCATAAAAGAGTGGATGGGATGACGTAAGATGGTGATGACATCAACATGATGTAGCAGTAGAAGGGACACGTGGCAGGTAGATTCAACATTTTTAGGTCGCCTAATGGGCCAAATATAGGTGACATATGCATGGGTGCTTCAATGGGGGGCAAATACCACACCACATGCATTCATATCGAGGGATATATATTGTGGAAAAATTGACATAATATATTGGGGCATATATAAGGGGTAAATGGTTTTCATATTGGCAGGTATAAAAAATGGAGCTCAAAGTTAATGAAAAGATATAAACATGTATAAAAAATGTTAATGAAAAAATTGATAGCTACATTATCTAGTGAAGTAGGGGTTTTTAAAATTGGGAAGGTGTAGAGTGGAGGTACTATGTGGTAGTAATGATGCAAGCATGACGTCATCCTATAGGTATGACCCCGGAAGGTTTGAAAGGGGCATAGGTAGAAGCAACGGGTTGACTAGGTGCAAGGATGAAGTGGAAATTGCAGTAGTGTAGAGGGCCAATGAAAAAGGCTTCACGGTGTCCCAGAGGACACATCATGCTTGAGGCTACATCCTAACAAGTTTAAAAGGGAAAACATGTGGAAGTATTGGGTTAACTAACAAAGGCGTTGAGCAGTCCCACTGGACGTGTAAGCCCATAAGAATTACCTCAAAGAAATAAAAGGTCACACAGAGTTTCGGTTGGTATACAGTTGTCAAGACACATCAGCACATATAGGCAGAACCATATGCCAATGCGAAGAGGCAAAGGGTGGACCCACGGGACGCGCCATTCTACACGGTAGACCCTAGAAGCTTTTAAAGGGCACAATAGCAAAGTTCCAGGATAAAGATGTTGAGGGCTAAGGTAAAACCCAGGACATGGTCCCGTGTATGGTTGGTTACCAAGATAATGGAGGCAATCAAAGGCATGATGGAGGAAAAGGTTGGGGACTCAAGTAAAGACCAGGAAGTGGTTCTGTGGAGATGTGTGACCAAGGGTGCATAGGTCTAATGGGTAGCATTTATACCCTTTGGGTTATAGCTTAAAGAGGCATCCAAGAGCCTATTTTTTAGTGCTTTTAGGTGTTAAGTGACCAAGAATTGTTGGGCTATTTGCAATAAAAACATAGTGGGCACTTGGATCAAAGGATGTATGGGTCAGTGGCGCCTTGGCAATTATTCCATATTTGGAGGACCTTTACAATTCAGTGAAGAAGCCTTGGACTAATGAGGATCATCGATAGGTAAACTATATGGGTCTTAATGCCACTCTCTGGCTTATTAAAATCAGCATTTCTCACATTTTCTTACATATTTTATTATATTTTGCTTAGTGAGAAGGGTAAAGGTAAGATGTTATGTCATGTGGCCTAATATGCATTAATTGTAGGAATTGGAGCAGTTTTGGGCTAATTTAAGTGCAGGAACTTGAAGTGGACAAGCAAGAGGGATTTTAGGAGGTTTGTCTCCCTCCTTAAATCCTCAAATCATTCGATGATTCCTCCACCATATCTCATCAGCTTGGAGTTACAAGTAGCCAAGCCAACCAAGTTCATTGGTAGCTAAGGTAGTGATAGTGAAGACAAGTCATTCATGAGTTTGGGAGCCAAGTCTCCCTAATATTCAAGAATTTTTTGGTAGCTTTGGGTTGTATAAATAAGAAGGCCAAGGGCCTCATTAGGATTCAATTTTTTGTTGTAGCCAAGAGGCAATTTAGAGCTGAAACATTGTGACTATTAATATTATGTTGTATTTGACATTTTGATGATAATGAGAAGGTTTACCTTGATCCAGCACTGAGTTGACTCAGAGGGTTGAAGCTCTTGGGTTAGGGCCCAACCATAGTAGAAATGGTTCCTCACTTGACATGTATCAACACTTTGTTTGAGAAGTATTTGAATAATTATGCTTTCCTAGTAATTATTTTAAAGTTTTGAATAATAATCCCAATTTTTACCAATGTTCATCATTGTGTTTCTATACAAAACTCACTAATGAGAAGAGGAGATGCCACACTGGTTGAATGCCATTTTTGTGAATTTGAAATTTCTAATTTACAAAAGATTGGAGTTTTAAGTTGAACGGTTTTATTTAAATATCAATTTTTTTAAGTCGAGCGGTTAAATCTTACTGTCATTTTTCAGTTAACTCGAACATTTTGATCACTAATTAACATTGATTTTCGATTTGAAATCGCAAGAAAACATGGTAAGGAGGGTTGCCAAAATGTTGATTAGAGATCCAGACATTTAGAAGGGGCAGGTAGGTCTTAAATTCATAAATGACACATCACCTATGTTTTGGCCTCTATTTTTTATTTTTTTCGGTAAGAAAAAACCATTAAGATTTATATTATAAAACAAAAATCAGTACATATTCCATAAGATCTAATACCTTTTACATCCACCAGATTTTTGGCCCCTATTACTACCATGAAATTAGAGAATAATTTAGAGAAAAGCCTTCTAACGCTATGGTTACATTCTCAATATGCACTCCTAGATTTGTTTTTAAATTTTATAATTGTACTCCCATATGGTGTTTTTCCCTCTAAGAATGAGAACATGAGTTCAGTTTATCTCGTTGAAATTGAGATGGTTTAACTAAACTAGAATGCAAATGGAAAACATTATGGGTAAATTTTAATCAATATATCAAACAAGTTAATCCATTGTGTCAAGTGCTTCAAGGGAAAGAGTAGAAATGGATAGGTTGAACCTCAAATATCAATCATCGAGTCCCATTGATAAATTGAGGGAACACGGTTATGAACAAGAAAATAAGGTCTTTTCTTGAAGAGGAATTATACTTATTTCTTCATGTGGAATGAAGAGGTGAAAATGACAGCGGTCTAGATTCTAGGGTCAAAGGTACTCCTTATATTTCTCATTCACTAATTGATGTAGAATGCCTTTCACCTTGGTTCAAATTGGACATCTCATGGATGGGATTTTCATTGATTGTCCAAGAAAAATGTTAGGGTGTGGATTGTAGTTAACACATTGTCACCCCTTCCCAAACCAAAAAAATGAACACGAACTTAAATTGATGCAATGTACAATGCTTAGGGCCCTTTCTCTTTCGTGAATTTCTGGTGGATTCATATGTGAACAAAGTAAACTATCAAATGGGAAATGTAAACTCAAAACGAGAACTCTAACCATAAAAACCCAAAAAAAACATGAAAAAACAGCTTAAAAATGAAATCCTCACCCATAGGGACTAAGGGGTTGTGGGCAAGGGTAAGCAGGGTTGCCAATTCCTAGAATCGACCATCCCCACCCAGTGGAGTCGAGGGGCCGCAACCTTTCCCGCCTTGACCTGCGACCCCTCAGGGGCCCTTGGCAGGGCTGACTGATTTTGGGAATCGGTCAACCTCTCCCAGGCCATCCGAGGAGCCTTAGACACACAACCCTACCCTCCCTAGACCACAACTCCTCGGCCCCCCTAGGAGGGGAAGGTCAATTCCCTGAATCGACCATCGCCACCGAAGGGACTTGAGGGGCCGCAACCCCACCCGCCCTGACCTGCGACCCCTCAGGCGCCCAAGGCAAGGCTGGCCGATTCCGGGAATTGATCAACCTTTGCCTGGCCACCCGAGGGGCCTCATATGGGGCCTGTGTATTTTTATTTATTTATTTTATTTTTTTAAATGTCTTTTTTTATATATTTTTATTTTTTTTTAAATGTTTTTATTTTAATTTATTGATTTTTAATTTTTAATTTTTTTAAATGTTTTAATGTTTTTTTATTATTTACTGTTTTGTTTTTTTAATTATTATTATTATTATTATTATTATTATTGTATTTTTAATTTTCAATTTTTTTATGTTTTTAATTTTATTATTAAAGATTTTTTTTCGTTATTTGTTTTAATTAAATTGTTTGTTTTATTTTTATTTTTTTAACTTTATTTATTTATTTATTTATTTTTGTTATTTTGTTTTAAAAGTTTATTTGAATTATTTTTTTGTAAAAAAAAAACTTCAAATGTCATCATTTTTTGATATAAAATTCATAAAAAATTGTTATTTTTCCAACTTTTTTTATTCAATTTTTTCATAAAAATGTTTTATTTAACATGTCATTAAATACGTATTTTTTAATTATACTTATATGCAAAATGTATATTTTTCCCGAGTGTTCAAAATTATTATTTCTTTAGTGACAATTATTTTATCTGTATTGAAGTATTAATTAATAATTTATAAATATATAAAAAATCATAACTTCAAAATATTAATGTTATTATTATTTTTTAACTTTGCAAAAAAATAAAAATAAAAATCATTATAAAAAAACATTGTAAAGAAAAACATCTTAGGACGAAAAAGAAGAAGATGAATAAGACAACTTGAAAAATGGTTAAATAATCAACAATTAAAAAAAAATGTGCATACTTGGGACAAAAGAAAATTTAAAGTGTCAAAAATATGCCTTAAAAAAATGTGTATGCTTTTCAAAATCCGCATGAAAATCACTAACATTTGAAAAAAATATCTACACTTAGTACATTAGAAAATTTAAAGTGTAAAAAATAATCTCTCTAAAAAAGTGGTTGATGTTGCATCAACACTTTTCAAAATCAGCATGAAAATCACTAACATTTTAAAAGAATGTTCATACTTGATACATAAGAAAAATTAAAGTGTTAAAAATAAGCCCTCAAAAAATGGGGTTGATGTTGCATCAACACTCTTCAAAATCTTAAAAAAATGTTCATACTTGATACATAAGAAAATTTAAAGTTTCAAAAATATGCTCCAAAAAAATACATGTATTCTGAATCAATACTCTTTGACAATTTTAAAATTGTTCAACACCACAGTCCAATGCCTTGGTTGTGAACACAACATGTCCCACACCTCTTCGAAGATCCAATTGGTTAGTTCCACAAGTCAAACAACCAACCAGATTTTGATGAGAGGCATTGTTGGTCGAGGGTCTAGTTCTTGACATAGGTGAGATTCCAGTTGTTCTAAAACTCATGGCCTCAAACATCACATTCTAATTTATGTTGGCTCCCAAACTATGTGGTCGCGTAAATCTTTGGTGGCCAACAATAAACCTTAAAACAATCTTCAATTGTTTATATTAAGCAGTGTCATAACATGGGTCCATAGAATGGATCAATAGTGGAGAATTCCCAGAGATCAATGGTCCAAGGCGCATCGAGTGATCACAACCTCCAACTCCCAACCGACTACCCTTTGACGTGACGCAATGTGATTGGTGGAATGGTGTGGGCCCTGATAATGTATTGTCTATGAAATGAGGTTTAGTCTCGCTCCACCTCTTGAGTCTGATGGAAGTGGATTGGTTGAGATGTCAATGCTCATGATCCCTCCTCATTTATCAACAACTTGATTTCAATGTTGGGCCCATCCTCCATTGGCATAGTTCTGCCCATCTCGTGATTTTATATTTCATTCACTTAATCTACCTACACCGAGTATGGCTCTCTGGTTGTATTTAAAATGTTATTTAAGACAAAATAAATGGGTCCTCACTCTAGTAAAATCGTGTGATCATCAATTCTATGACTTGTCGAGTTCTCCACTGAAATTCTTTCTCCCCCAAGGTCTGTGCATAGACTTTGTTTTTTTTATTTGTCCGACCACCACTCCTTCTTTTAATTAAACATGAGAAATTTACATAGAATATATATGAACCACAATTCGACCACAATCGCATTCACCTCCATTTCACAAACCCGAGAAAAATGGATAAAATAGAAATATCTGTTGGAAAATTGGCATTGTCTGGATGGCTAGTGGCAACAAGTGTGTTGGCATTGATGTCAACCAGATTAGCATTGATGTTGGTGGTAGCATATGTGTTGCCTTTGATGTTAACCAGGTTATCATTGATTTCCATTGGGTTTGCATTGATGTGCATGGTATGTCAAGCTAAGGGGGAGTTCCATGGTTGTTGCAGGCTTTTGTAGTGAATCATCGTAGTAGAAAGCTTATTGAAGAAGCTATAATACTATGACTATGATGGTTCAGAGTCTCAGGCCTTGAAGGAATTTCTTCCTTGGGACTTTAACTCAGATGTTATTAGAAATAGCATAGTTTTATTGTACTTTGAAAGATATTTCCAACAGTATATTGAAGCTTACAAATGGCCTCCTGGATTAGGAGTTATAGCTAGTCAAAGTTGAAGTGCCCCAAAGTCAAAGCTGTAGTGCTAAAAAGGGGTTAAAGAACCCTTTAGTGGAAATTTAATTTGGTGGTGTGGCCAAACAACATGGAGTATTTAAGTGGAGCAGCTAAATGAGGACCAAGCATGTGTGGCCTGATAGCATTGTAATGGGGAGAATTTTCTATTAGCCAGCAGTGGAGCCCTCATATACGCAAGCTCAGCGACAATACCCCAGAATTTCCATTGAGTGCACAAAGGAGGAGGCGCGAGATGGTAAGTTTCGGGAAACATGGTAGTAGAACAACAAAGGAGGTCGGATCAGAGTTAAATAAATTGCCAGGGTCCTTATAAAAATTAACAAAGGAATTTTCCAAAAAACACTACACCGAGGACCCTTTTCTCTCTCCCTAAAGCAGGAATGTGTCTCCTTTTAATTGGCTCGCGAGGATGTGAGAATGATGTCATCCAAGAAGCTCTACGTTATAAGGTTTTAAAAGCTTGCATAAAAGAGTGGCAGGGATGACGTAAGATGGTGATGACATCAGCATGATGTAGCAGTACAAGGGACACGTGGTAGGTAGATTCAACATTTTTAGGTGGCCTAATGGGCCAAATCCAGGTGACACATGCATGGGTGCTTCAATGGGGGGCAAATACCACACCACATGCATTCATATCGAGGGATATATATTGAGGAAAAATTGACATAATATATTGGGGCATATATAAGGGGTAAATGGTTTTCATATTGGCAGGTATAAAAAATGGAGCTCAAAGTTAATGAAAAGATATAAACGTGTATAAAAAAATTTAATGAAAAAATTGATAGCTACAATATCTAGTGAAGGTAGGGGTTTTTAAAATTGGGAAGGTGTATTGGGTTCATATTGGTAGGGGGTTAAATAATTTGATTTTTAGAGGTATTTCCAATATGTACACAAATTAAGGGTATTGTTTAATATGTCATGAATACATGTGACATGTCAGAGGTTCATTGAGTGAAGGCCCCATGGAAATGTGTCACCACTCTAGAGGTACTATGTGGTAGTAATGATGCAAGCATGACATCATCCTATAGGTATGACCCCAGAAGGTTTGAAAGGGGCATAGGTAGAAGCAACGGGTTGACTAGGTGCAAGGATGAAGTGGCAATTGCAGTAGTGTAGAGGGCCAATGGAAAAGGCTTCACGGTGTCCCAGAGGACACATCATGCTTGAGGCTACATCCTAACAAGTTTAAAAGGGAAAACATGTGGAAGTATTAGGTTAGCTAACAAAGACATTGAGCAATCCCACTGGACATGTAAGCCCATAAGAATTACCTCAGAGGAAATAAAATATCACATAGAGTTTTGGTTGGTATATAGTTGTCAAGACACATCAGCACGTACAGGCAGAACCATAGGCCAATGCGAAGAGGCAAAGGGTGGACCCACAGGACACGCCATTCTACACGGTAGACCCTAGAAGCTTTTAAAGGGCGCAATAGCAAAGTTCCAGGATAAAGATGCCGAGGGCTAAGGTAAAACCCAAGACATGGTCCCGTGTATGGTTGGTTACCAAGATAATGGAGGCAATCAAAGGCATGATGGAGGAAAAGATTGGGGACTCAAGTAAAGACCAGGAAGTGGTTCCGTGGAGATGTGTGACCAAGGGTGCATAGGTTTAATGGGTAGCATTTATACCCTTTGGGTTATAGCTCAAAGAGGCATCCAAGAGCCTATTTTTTAGTGCTTTTAGGTGTTAAGTGACCAAGAATTGTTGGGCTATTTGCAATAAAAACATAGTGGGCACTTGGATCAAAGGATGTATGGGTCAGTGGCGCTTTGGCAATTATTCCATATTTGGAGGACCTTTACAATTCAGTGAAGAAGCCTTGGACTGACAAGGATCATCGATAGGTAAACTATATGGGTCTTAATGCCACTCTCTGGCTTATTAAAATAAGCTTTTCTCACATTTTCTTACATATTTTATTATATTTTTCTTAGTGAGAAGGGTAAAGGTGAGATGTTATGTCATGTGGCCTAATATGCATTAATTGCAGGAATTGGAGCAGTTTTGGGCTAATTTAAGTGCAGGAACTCGAAGTGGACAAGCAAGAGGGATTTTAGGAGGCTTGTGTCCCTCCTTAACTCCTCAAATCATTCGATGATTCCTCCACCATATCTCATCAGCTTGGAGTTACAAGTAGCCAAGCCAACCAAGTTCATTGGTAGCTAAGCTAGTGATAGTGAAGACAAGTCATTCTTGAGTTTGGGAGCCAAGTCTCCCTAATATTCAAGAATTTTTTGGTAGCTTTGGGTTGTATAAATAAGAAGGCCAAGGGCCTCATTAGGATTCAATTTTTTGTTGTAGCCAAGAGGCAATTTAGGTCTGAAACATTGTGACTGTTAATATTATGTTGTATTTGACATTTTGATCATAATGAGAAGGTTTACCTTGATCCAGCACCGAGTTGACTCAGAGGGATGAATCTCTTGGGTTAGGGCCCAACCCTAGTAGAAAAGGTTCCTCTTTTTGTACATGTATTCTTAGATTAAAATCATAGTTAGCTGCTGAAGTTATTTCTGTCTTGGTTAGGTTAACAAGTATTTGAATGATTTTTTAGCCTTTTTTCCGTTAGTTGAAGAAGTATATCAGTGGTACAATAGTGAGAAAGAATACTTCAGAAAATATTGTGACAGTGGCCTCTTCCTCATCTCCCTCATGGGATCATGGTTTGAGGGCCCCACTCTCACAACCCCAAAAACAAATTTATCTTTTGATCATTGCATAACTTAGGGTTCATTGTTGAATAGATCATTGTTTATGATTTCTTGGAAGCACCTGCAATTGTCATTTTGTTTCTTGAGTTTGTTGTAGTTTAATAAGGCATTTCATTTCATAGATGTAGTCATTAGCCATCAATAAATCAATTTTCTCAAATTCAACTCATCTTTTCCCTATTTATATGAAGTTATGCATAAATGAAGATAAGGACATGTTTTGTTGCAGGGATTGTCGATATACAAGGAGGAACTCATCCCACTAGCCTCATCTATGTCTTCTACACCTTCTTCCAAGGCCTACTAACCCCTAATCCAAATTTCTATTTTGTAGCCACCATCGGAGCCACCTTGGGAAAATCCAACCATCCTGGAGAGTTGAGATGAGCCTTGGGTAATGTTCATCTTCCCTACACCCTACTTCACCATCAGACATATTTCCAGCACTTCATTTCACCTTCCCTACCTTCCTATGGCCTTCAACTAACTTCCTGTAGAAAACCAGGACATCCTGTAGTAAACTAGGACATCCTGTAGCAGTTCCTATAGCAGCTACAAGATCTCCTGTAGTAGCCTGTTTAAACCTGTTTTGAGCATAAATGATAGTCTGAGCATAGGGTAGGCCCTCCACTTGACTTCCATGCCTCTCAGTGCCATTTTAGACCAGCTCTTCCATGCCTTTCTCCCTTGCAAAGATCAGATTGTTTAACTTAGCATTTACATTTCTAAATCAAAAATCAAAAGACTATTTTTCTTCCATTTCAACATGAGATAGCTAGTGCATGCATACATCAGTCATAGAGTGATAGGATAACTTCCCATGTCCACTTAGTCCAAATAGCCAAATGATAGAATGCAAGGTTAGATTAGTTCTTTTCTGCAAGTAATGTGTGTCATTTCTTAGCTAGATTATTTCATGGCATTTCATAGCACTTTCCATTCAACACTTTCATTTCCTAAATAGGCAAGCATTTACTAACTTACATTAAAGATTAGCTATACATTCATTGTTAGTATTCAGACTCCTTCTAGTCAATAAAAGACTAGTTTGAAAACCCTAGTGGTCTATCACCCCAGTGGAAAAGTGACAAGAGTAGACTGTTGCATCTACTGTACATATAGCACTTTGACCTCCAAATTTGTACAAAACCCCGGGTTGATAAATTAAAGTTGGTAGCCCTAGGAGTTGCATCATCCTTGTTGCAATACTAAGGTTCATCACTGACAACTCATTAGCATTTTGTCATAGATTTGGTAGTTCTTCTATATTTGGCTATTATGCCAAATGGGGTGTTAGCCAAGTGAAAATGATTTGATCACAGACTAGGAGATCCATGCTTGCAATACAATCTGAGCTCTGTGGGCAATTAAAAAGAATGGAGAGCCTTGTTGTAGTACCCTAGATTGACTGAGAATTAATTCTCAATATGGGAGGCCCTCAGGTGGCCATTCTTTGCATTAATCAAGCTACAAGTACCATTTAATTAGACACAACAATAGGATGGAGTGCCAAATAGGAGTACACCCTTGGGAAATGTGAATGAAAAAATGACTGCAAAGACAACATTGTTCCCTATGCAGCAGAGGAACAAACCCTAGGATTTCAATGGAGAAAATGGGGGAATGAAACATTGTTGAGTGAGCTGAGAGGAGAGCTTTGTGTGTCACAGAGATGTTGTAAGAGGCCAAGAGTGCCTAGGTAGGAGAAAAAGGTTGAGAGTTGTTGAGTGTTGATTGTATGAAGTTAGAATGTTGAGGATATGCTATTGTAGAATGATCAGAGTGAGAAGAGAATAGTGTTGCAAGGGCCAAGTATGAGAGTGCGTTGCTTAGTGAGAGTAAATTTTGTTCAGTAGAACAAAGGGCCAAAGGAAAGGAGAACAAAGAGATAAAATTAGGTTGAGTGGTTTCCAATTACAAAGAGCAGTGATTGCCTTATTGAGTGTGGGTTGGAGCCTACATATAGGGAGTTGGTACTTCCATCTCAGTGGATATGTAAAGAAATCTTGGGGGTTGGTGCCTCCTGCAAGTTGGTGCTTGCATAAATCCAAGGAGTTGCAAGTTGGTGCTTGCAACAAATCCATGAAGTTGGTTCTTTTGGTAAGTTGATCAGGTGTCTACAAAAGAAGGGAGTTGGTGCTAGAAAACAATGTAAGGGAGTTGGTGCTTCATGTGAGTGGTGGCTCACAAACAATTTGAGGTAATAGAGTAGGAGCTTATTTTTACATCAAATAAAAAAAAATCTTTTGTGGTTTTTCCCTCAGAAGGGTTTCCACGTTAAATCCTTTGTGTCATATGTGCCTACTTCTCATGGTGTGTGTGTTTATATGTCAATTTTATATTACTACCACATGATATGATGTTGATTATTATAATTGGAATAAAAGTAAAATTAGCCTTAATACTGATTCAAACCCCCCCAGTGTTAAACATTATTTCCAACAATTGGTATCAGAGCCAAGTTCTTTTAGGAACAACTTAATCGCTCAAAGGTAGATCAAAGGGGAACTGTGGCTAATAAAGTTTGGCTATCACCAGAGGGAGTTAAATATTTGATTGGATCAAACTATGAGATTTGGAGGATTAGAAAGGGAGCCTATTTAATGGTCATCAATGAAGATGTTAGGTTGTCTATAGAATATGGAGAGAAGAATGAGCTTAATGCAGAAGGCAAGGAGATTATCATGAAAGCATTATCAAAGTTAGATGATGATAAAGTGAGGCATTATGAGAAAAAAAATGAAATGATGAATAGATTGCAATGTCTATATGGAGGAGAAAGCTACGCAACAATAGAGGAGGTTGATGAACCTTGTTACAAGTAGCGAACCCAAACCTATGAAGGTTGCTACTAATGATAAGAACAAAAGGAAGAAGAAAAAGAAAGCATCTGAGAGGAAAGGGGCTCAAAATATTGAAGATATTTCTTCCAATGAGGAAGTTGTTGATCTTCACTTCTATTGTCGCTTCTACAATACCCTCCAAAATTTCAATACATTTGCATTTTAGAGCCTACCTCATTGTTGTATCAAGTGTTTCCTTGTTCATCAAGTGTCGTTTTGTGTTGTTTCATATGTCTTGAATATTCTTGAGTGTTCTTAAGTGTCATCACATCAATTGGAATAACCTTATACGCATTTCATGGTCACAACACCTTTGTTGTTGTAAAACGAGACTTGTTGGTCACAGTCACACATACTTGATTGTTTATACTTGGGGAATGTGAATAAAGTGATGTTTGATGAATATTCATTGTTGGTTAGGTTTTTATATGTTTTCTCAATGATTTAGTATGTGTCGCACATGTTTTTTGTCTGGAACTCATCTTGCTCACCTCTTGACTAATCATCAAGACTTAGACAAATTTTGGTTGCAAAATGAGCCCATTAAGGCCAAGAGCACATGATCTCACTTCAAAGCCTTGATGAGTGAACCTTCGTTTTTTGTAAATGTGCCCTGCGCCCTCCCACAAAGCTAGGTGATATCCAAAAGCACAAATCCACTTCCATGTTCCAAACTATGCCCTCCTAAATGACTAAGTATTCCTCGAGCGCACTCATTTGACTCAAAGAAGTGTGCCCTCCTTGAGTGCATTGGTACATCCTAAAGACCCAAAGCTTAACCCTTCAGCCTTCCCCTATGCGCCCTGCACCATCTAGAAATTCTTGAGCATAATGTTGCACCCTAAAGGCATGAAGCTCCAACCTTCAGGCTTTTGGAGTGCACCCTATGCTCTCCCTTTGACCTCCTGAGCACATGAACACACCTCGAAGGCATGCAGCTATAACCTTCATCATTCAGGAGTGCACCTTGTGCCCTACCTCTCTCCCTTGGGTGCATGGCGCACTTGGGATGCCCGAAGCTTTCCCCTTCATCCTTTATACTTGCGACATAAATCCGTCCTCAATTACTTTATTCCTTAGGGCGTATGAGCACATTCCGAAGCCTCGAAGCCCCTCCTCCCTTTGAAGTGTGCCCTTGTGCCCTGCATCTCCCTCGACTGTTTTTAGCACACCAAAAAGGAACGAAGAGGAAAATCTGCATGAAACATGGTAGAGTAAGAGACTTTTAGATTTATATTTTCTCATAATGAGTGATTATAGAAACAGGTATTCCAGGGACCTCATGGTAGGAACATACAAGGAAGATTGGGAAAATAAAATAAACAAAGGAAGCACAAGAATAACCAAGAACACATGTAAAACTTGATGATAAAAGCACCATGAAGACTCTGAGTGTGAAGACCCTTCGTAGGGTGGAATCACCATGAGAATATGATGATAAAGAAAATACACAGTGGCATCCATGTTTTTGTCACTCACTACATTACGGGTTTCAGCTGGTCAAGGTTACCCAAGAGAAATGAAGTTTGAAGCCACCTTCCCAGGCCATAGAAGCTCTCATAGCCAAGTCGGTACCACTCCATTGCATAGTGATTGGAACGAGTTTTCCAACGATATATAGAAGTCCCAAAATGGACTTCTAGATCAGAATATATGGCATGTTGAAGATCAAGAGTTTTGTTGCCCTGAAATGAAGGAAAAGAGCTTATCAAAGGACCCCAGGCATAGCAAGTCAATCATATTGGGCACCCCGTAGTCCTGTAATTCCACATCCCGCATCATCATAGTCCTGTACAATTGGATTATTGGGCATATCGGCAGGCCCCGGGAGTTCATAAGCTTATCGGTGATCAGCAGTAGGCAAATCCTGCATCTCGCAGTCCTGCAGTCCCCCATGGCCCCAACAATACCTGATGGGACATCCTTAAGGAATTGTGGGGGGGGGGGAAC
The DNA here is from genome assembly GCA_031772625.1 of Pinus tabuliformis. Classification (NCBI taxonomy): domain Eukaryota; kingdom Viridiplantae; phylum Streptophyta; class Pinopsida; order Pinales; family Pinaceae; genus Pinus; species Pinus tabuliformis. Next base: position 444,115,495 of record CM062814.1, on the reverse strand, counting down.
CCCTGATATAATGTGAAATCAATGGGGAGGGCTGAAATATTTTAACACAGGAAATGCATACAAAGATAGGGACAGGAGGACCCTTTCCCTCTCCTCCACATGGTAGTACAAAAATCAGCCAGTCCTACAATCCCACAGTCCCACAATATCAGCGTACTGGCGATCAGAGGGACTACCACTCCCAAAACTCTATGAATTATATATTTTTTGATCCAATGTAAAAGCGTCGGGGAAGGCCGAAATTAGTTTACAAAGGAAATCAATGGAAAAATAGGGACCAGGTTGGCATTTTCTCTCTCCTCAAAGCTGACATGGCAACTGACATCATCAGTGATGTGGAAGTAAGGGTGGACACATGTCACATAGTTTTGGTGTTTTCAGGGGTCAAATGGGGTCATTTTCGGGTGACACATGTCACCACTCACAGGGTGACAAGTGGGAGTGATGACGTCACCCCAGGATCGGCGATCGCATGAAGTGAAGGCTTATTCTTCTGCTAATACTCCTCCTCAGCTATGATTGCGATAAGGAAAGAGGACCCCCTGGATGCGATAAGTGGTTGCGATATATTTGATAAGAATTTTGTGTCTGAGGCATTTGCCGATGCGGCGTAAGGGGCAATCAAAGGCAATTCAAGTTATAAAAGGAAAGAGGACCCCCCGGATGCGATAAGTGATTGCGATCTATTTGATAAGGATTTCGTGTCCGAGACATCGACCGATGCAGTGTAAGGGGTAGTCAAAAGTGATTCAAGGTATAAAAGGAAAAATATCCCCGCACAGTTGTTGAAAATCTTAGCGCCCGAAGGGCTAAGCCCCTGGTTCCAGCCCCTAGTCACATGAGGAAAATTACAAAAGGGTCTATAATAAGGGGGGCTAAGGGGGAAATAAAAAAAACACTGTTTCACCTGTTTCAGAGATAAAATCCGACACCTGAGAATCTTCTTTGCTACACTGTAATACAAAACCCCAGGCCATATCAAGGCGCTGATTGTGTTTAGCGGGACTTTAAAGGAAGAAATGATAGGGTCGGCGCCGAAAGTAGTTGTAGCAGTAAATTAAGAAGAGGGAGCATTCAAAACTAAGTATGGGCAGACTCAAAAATGGCTCTTTGTGACCCGCTTCCAAGGTCGGCGTCGAAGGCACTAAAGGCAGAAATGACAAGAGTTAGCTGAGAAGCATAGAGACCATACTGTGAACTAGATGCATCCTAAATCTGAAGTAATTACAAGGAGGGGTGTTGAGATATTGCATTAATGTTTCATCTGTTTTGTGATCTTGTGATGTGATTTCCTTTATGAGGCAATGATTTTTGTTGTGATTCTTTTTTGGACATAGATCCTTCCCTGGCCGAGACTCCAAGTTGATCTGACACCTGAGACTCGGCCTAGGGATATTTTGTATTTTGTCGTGATTGATAACGCACCCCCTCTTCTTATAAATAGGGGGTAGCAACACTAAATAAAGGTTCTGAAATCTGCAAGGAAAAGACGAATATTTTTGTGAGACTGTATCACTTAATTACATAGATCTTGCAAAATATATCAGGAGTAGTGGTGATTCCCCCTTTTAAGTATTACAGTGTGTTATTTCCTATTTTCATCCATTTTGTCTATTTTTTTCTCTGAATTCATGAAATAATAGATGCTAGAATATTTCATACTTGCCTACAGATTCATTTGAATTGAGTTGTTAATGCACATGCCTATTTGGTGGGTTGAAATTATATATTTAAACTGCACTACATGAATCATAGCATACAACTTATTTTCTATCCATTATATCTACCTGTAACTCAGATAATTGTAGCAAATCTCATGGTTTTAGACTTTATGTTTTTAATATAGAATTCTTGGTGCTTTGAGCCCTACATTTTGAATTATCCCTTCACTTTGTCTTCTCTCATTTATTCCACAAAGTTTATTAAACTATAAGCCTTTGAAGTGCTCAGCCTCCACTATTTTCTGTTATATTTCTGGTAACTGTGTATGTGTAGAAATACTAAAATACCTAACTTGTATATTTGGATGAAAGAACCAACTCATGCCTCTTATATATGTGTATAAAACATGGGTGATGTCTCCTCCTGCTTGAGAATCATTTGAGACACACCAATCTAGATGTACCCAGGCACTGGTCCTGTAAGAAATCTAAGGTTGTCTCTGGGAGCTACAACATCTTATGGCACCATTTCCGGGGAACGTATTGAAGGATTTTTCCCCTGGGATATGACAAGTTGAGCAGTGTTTGCGTATGTGAACAAAGAGGTTTTGATTGCATTCATCATAACCTTGGAGACTCCACAAACCCCCATTATCATTCATCACCCTGGCGACTTGTCTATCTAAATATTAATTGTAAACACTCTAGTGGCTAGACTTGTCAAGAAATGGAATGGACAATGGAAGAGATGGAAATCTCAATAAATAACTGCTTATATAGACTAATAAAACTGGAGTTAGAAAATATAAACCTTTGACGATAGTATTCCTCTTTCTCTCATGAAGAACAAGAAGTTAGGATGCATGAAGAAGAGGAGGATGATCTTGATGTAACACTAAATGATGATGAGATGGATGATTGTTGCAAGAAATTCTTCGATTTCATAATGGCTCAGTTGCACAAGAGAAATGCTCTTTGGTCATCTAGAAAGACATCAATGGGACACGACCAAAATGAAGGCACTCCCTCCGAAGAGCCTTTAGGCCAATTGACAAGGGGAAGGGAGTTTTAGAGCCAAATTTCTTTAAGCTCGAAGTCCTCAAAGAAGAGAAGTCACCATCCCCTTCCTGGCCCATCTGTGAAGAAGGAAAGGAGCCAAGTAGTGTTTGTTGCTACCCTGATCAAAAGGATATTGGTCAGCAGATATTTCATGAAAGTAAGGCAACTGAAAATTTTACTAGTCAGTTCTATGACCCTGTGGTTGACTATATAATGACATTCTTAAGCCAACAACTGAGGTTGTTTCAAGAGCATGTATTAGGTTCTTTGTTTGACGACTTTTCATGGTGAATGCTTTTTTTAATTTTATTTTTCAGCAGCATGAGGACACTAGGTCCAACACCCAAATAATGGTCTGGCTCCATTGGAGGGTTGAACTTGCTTAGGTGAATTCAACCTTGTGCATAAGTGGAATGTACATAAATAAGATCACCAGCTGAGCATTTTCTTTTCAGTTGTTAGAATTTTTATTTCTGCATTTTTAGATTGATGAGGAAAGTTCCATGGAGATTTTGTTGGTTACAAATTTCATATATTTCTGACTCCATGCCCAACGGTGAAGGATACTAGTCTGCAAGTTCTCAACACCTTGCCAAGGGCATTATCCCCAATTGGAGCCAATGTTGTCACTCATTACATTCTGGGTTTCAATTGGTCAAGGTTTCCCAAGAGTAGTGACTTTTGAAGCCACCATCCTAGGCCACATAAGCTCTCAGAGCCAAGTCAAACCCACTCCATTTCATAGTTCCTAGAATGAGCTTTCCAACGATATATAGAAGTCCAAAAATGGGCTTCTAGATTAGAAGATATGGCCTGTTGAAGATCAAGAGATCTGTTGCGCTGAAATGAAGGAAATTATCTTATCAGAGGACCCCAGGCATAGCAAGTCAAGCATATTGGGCACCACATAGTCCCGCACCCCGTATTCCCACAATACTACATCCTGCATCATCGTAGTCCCACACATTGGCTTATCAAGCATATCAGCGGGCCCCGAGAATTCATAGAATTATCAGTGATCGACGGCGGCGGCAGCCAAATCTTGCATCCCACAGTCCCGTAGTCCCGCATGGCCCTCGTAATACCTGATGGTCCATCCTTAAGGAATTTTAGGGGGGGAACCACTGATATAATGTGAAATCATCAAGGAGGGACAAAATAGTTTAACAAATGAAATGCATGAAAAGACAAGGACAGGCGGTCCCTTTCTCTCTCCTCCATATGGAGGTACAGAAATTGACCAGTCCCACGATCTTGCAGTCCAATGCTATCGGCGTATCAACGATCAAAGGGGCTATCGCTCCCAAAACTTTGTGAACTGTAGATTTTGCAATCCAATATAAAAGCGTTGGAGAAGGCCGAAATCAATTTACAAAGGAAATCAATGGAAAAACAGGGACTGGGCAGGCATTTTCTCTCTCCTCCAGGGGACCACATGATGACATATGATTGGTCCTCAAAGCTGACATGGCAGCATATGATTGGTCCTAAGAGCTGACATGGAAACTGATGTCATAAGTGACGTGGCAGTATGGACGGTGATGTGGGAGTACGAGTGGACATGTGTCACTCAGTTTTGGTGTTTTCAGGGGTCAAATGGGGCCATTTCTAGGTGACATGTGTCACCACTGACAGGGTGACACGTGGTAGTGATGACATCACCACAGAATCGGAAATCGTACAAAGTGAAGGCTTATTCTTCCACCGATACTCCTCCTCGGCTACGATTGCGATAAGGAAAGAGGATCCCTCGGATGCGATAAGTGATTACGTTATATTTGACAAGGATTTTGTGTCTAGGACATTGGCTGATGCGGCGCAAGGGGAAATCAAATTCGATTCAAGTTATAAAATGAAAGAGGACCCCCTGGATGCAATATGTGATTGCAGTCTATTTGATAAGAATTTCGCGTCCGGGACATCAGTCGATGCAGCATAAGGGGAAATCAAAAGCGATTCAAGTTATAAAAGTAAAAATGCCCTCTCACAGCTATTGAAAGTCTTAGTGCCTGAAGGGCTAAGCCCCTAGTTCCAACCCCCGGTCATATGAGGAAAATTACAGAAGGGGCTATAATAAGGGGAGTCCTCTTTCGCTTGTTTCAGAGATAAAAGCCCGCGCCCGAGAGTCTTCTCTGTTACTCTTTAATATGCAACCCCAGGCCAGATCAGGGCATTGATTGTGTTCATTAGGACTTTAAAGTCAGAAATTACAGGGTCAACACCAAAAGTAGTTGTAGCAGTAAATTAAGAAGAGGGAGCATTTAAAACCAAGTATGGGTGGACTCAGAAATGACTCTTTGTGACCCGCTTCCAAGGTTGGCGCCGAAGGCACTAAAGGAATAAAAGGCAAGAGTTTGTTGAGCAGCACAGGAGACCATACCATGAACTTGATGCAGCCTGAATCCAAAATATAGGGAGGGGCACAGAGATATTGCATTAATGTTTCATCTTTTTTGTGATCTTGTGATGTGCTTTCCTTTATGAGGAAATTAATATTTTTGTGATGATTTTTTGGACACGGAGCCTTCCCTAGCCGAGATAGCAAGTTGATCTGACAACTGAGGCTCAGCCCACGGATATTTTGTACTATATCATGATTGATAATGCACCCCCTCTTCTTATAAATATGGGATAGCAACACTGAATAAAGGTTCTGAAATCTGCAAGGAAAAGAGGGATATTTTTGTGAGATTGTATCATTTAGTTACATAGATGTTGCAGAATATCTTAGGAGTAGTGGTGATCCCCCCTTTTAAGTATTACAGTGTGTTATTTCCTATTTTCATCCATTTTTTCTATTTTCTTCTCTGAATTCATGCAATAATATATGTCATAATATTTCATACTTGCCTATAGATTCATTTGCATTGAGTTGTTAATGCACAAGCATGTTTGGTGGGTTGAAATTATATTTTTAAATGGCACTACATGAATAATAGCATACCACTTCTTTTATGTCCATTATATCTAACTATAACTCAGATAATTGTAGCAAATCTCATGGTTTCATGCTCTATGTTTTTAATATAGATATCTTGGTGCTTTGAGCTCTACATTTTGAATTATCCTTTCTCTTTGTCTTCTCTCATTTATTCCACAAAGCTGATTAAACTGTAAGCCTTTGAACTGCTCGGCCTTCACTATTTTCCTGTTATATTTTTGGCAACTGTGTATGTGTAGAAATATTGAAATACATTACTTGTATCTTTGGATGAAAGAACCAACTCATGCCTCTTATATATGTGTATAGAACATGGGTGATGTCTCCTCCTACTTGAGAATTATTTGAGACACACCAATCTAGATGTACCTAAGCACTGGTCTTGTAAGAAATCTAATGTTGTCTCTGGGAGCTACAACACATGTCACTATTAAAGTAAGTCCATGTCATCAATCACTATTAGTCTCAGTCGTCCAAGATAGTGACCTGTCAAGTTTCATCATATGATGATGTGGAAGACAAATTCATTGTTGTAATCATTGTAAAAGACAAGCAAGTAGAAATCAGAGTCACGTGTGAACTCAAGAATCATGGAAGTCCACAAGACATGTAATACCAAAAGTCATATGTAATTCCAAAAGTCATTTGGAATTCCAAAGGTTGTAGAATTCCAAAGGTCGTTAGAAGTTAGAAAGTCAAGAGTCATGAGGATACGAAAGGGTCACTTCTCAAGTATAAATAGCTTCTCATTTCTCACGTAAAGGAATTTTAACCTTGACTTCTCTCATAAGGCATAAGAGAGATAAGTTATTACTTTTGGGGAACAAGTAGTGTCTCCAATGCTCCACTATTGGAGCAAGTGATGTTCATTGTATCCATGCATATTGGAACTTGTACTTAATATTTGAAGCCTGATGGCCAACACGTGTTCATACATGGATTATGGATGTTTGTAAGACTATTATGTGTGTGTTCACGGATCATGTTTTCTTTCATCAGTATTAAGGTAGTATAACTACTTCAGTTATTTTAGTGCTTATTCTATTGAGAATGTGATGTAATGGTCATAACGTTCATCGCGTTCGTGTGCAATATTTTGCTGGATGTTAGACAAAACATTCTTTTTTGTGTGTTTCTTTATTAGGGTGGTACTATTAGCTCTCTCATAGAGAGTCACTTTCTCTCCCTTCTACAGTAGCAGAACCTTGATGCACATACAACAAAACATTCACCAAGCACACTTGCTTACCTTTTTGGAGGAACATATGCATTTCTCTCTCTTACTAATAGTTAAAGCCAAGGCATATCTTTAAGTAAACAAAATTCAGTCTGTATTCTAGATGGGAATCCTACACCAAATGGTGTGAGGTCTAGTTGGGATCTTATATCAGGGATATCCCCTAAATGTTGGTAGGTTTAGCACTGTCAACATTTTTGGTGCTAGAATGAGGGCATATGGATTTTTATGGCTAACAACTCCACCCACCCACAATATACTTCCTCTGGACAAGGAAACAACATTCCTAGCACTTCTCCAACTCATATTCCAGAAGCAGGAAGATCTTCTCAACCTAGACTTGAAGAAACTTATGATATTTCTTACAATCACATTTGGGAAATTTGACCCATAACCTGTAAGTTCACAAAGGCTATCAGATTGATTCATGGAACACATAATATTCCTTATTTTGTGAAGAAGAAACCAACCACTCCTACTAGGATAGTGGATTCTATAGTGGAAGACTTGGTTTTCCCTACCCTTGAAGAGTTAGTGGAATCTGTAGACAAGACAGAAAAACCAAAGTAGCCTCCATCTTTTAATGAGGATGACGAGGACAATGTTTTGCTTTTAGATGACACTTTCCGCAAGTAAGGCAGACATGAAGAAGAGGAAGAAGATACTTAAGATTCTAAAGAAGAGGAGGAGGATATAGATGAATAAATGGCAGAAAAATTCCTAGACTGGATGACTGGGGTCCACTTTCCCTTCTAGGTATTTTACGTAAGATGCCAAGACAACCTGAAAATTTGTTAACAAAATATGACCCTGACAAGGAAATCAAAGCAGAGGACCATTTGGATAATTTCTATCTACATCTGTAGACACTCGAGGTACGCTATGACGTTGTTGCATGTAGACTGTTTCCTTGTACCTTAGATGGTAGAGAAATTTCTTGGTACCATAGTCTTCCTGTGAATTCAATTCAAAATTGGAGGGGGTTTAAAAAGTTGTTCCTTGAAAAGTTCGTTGATGACAAAACCCCAGCCATGTTATTAAAAGAGTTAGGGAATATGAATATGGGGGAAAAAGAAAAGGTGAAGGACTTTAATTAGAGGTTCAATTGGATATTGAACCAATTTCTCCAAGATACAACACCTCAGGCCTCCATCATAATTTATTACTATACTTCCTCCTTTCCAGTAAGAATTTCACAATTTGTAAAGAGAACAACGAACGAAAATTTGGCCCAAATTTTCAAAGAAACCATTGTTGTTGAGAAGTACTTGCGTGCAATCAAAGTCATTGTTGATGATGCATCATCCAAAGACTTCAAAGTCACATACGAAAGGTCTTAGGCCTCTTTGAGCAAGGCCAAGGATAAATAAGCTACCGATATGGAAATCTTGACCCAAAAGATTAAGACTTTGTCCAATGAATTGGAAGAAATGAAACAAAGAACAAGTGAGACCATTGCTAGCAGCAAATCCCCAAAGTTTAACTTCTTAATAAAATTATGTAACAAAAACAACAACAGTAGTTAACCAGCTAAGTCTGCACAGAGCTCGAATGTCGTGTTGTATGTCGAAGGCATGGGCATGGACCAACATTGTTCTTTTCATCAAGAGTATCATTCAGAAAAGACATGCCAATAATGGAATCACATCATGAACACTCTGGTTGTGCACATTATTAATTCAATACTTTCTTATGAGAAGACTCAATAGGTAGAAGAAAATGAAGAATCCAATGCAACTGAAGAAACTATCAGTGTCAAACACATAGTAAATACTTTCAGTTGTGTGTTCAATGCTAAGATGAAAAATATCAAAGAAACACCACTGAGTGAGGCCCTATCTCAGAATAACAATAGTTGATTCAAGTTGAGAAGTCAAGGACCTTCTCCTAAACAAGAGATGAAAAGGAAAAAATTGAAGGAACATCTATTAAGAAAAATCACCTCGCCCATCAACCAAGCTCAAAACAAGCCTGGAGATGCTTCCACAACAAAGATCAATTCCTCCGATGGTAAAAGTAAGACTATCATCCCAAAAATGTCAAACATATCCACACCTCTAGACACTTCAACGATGCTTATTGCTCTTGACTACAACGTACTGGAAGATATGAAGAAAGCTCATCCAAATATTTCAATCTTCAACCTTACAAGGATAGCAAACTAGAAGAAACTGCCTGCTTTAGCCCTTTCCCAAGCTCCATTAGGTGGTAATGCTTCTTCTTCCCAGAAGGTGTCTAGTAAGTCTTCTGGTCCCCTCAGATCAGTTGTTAACGATTTAACATTAGAAACTAATACTCTTTGCCCTCTATTTTTGTTAACATTTGAAATTTTCAATTATAACGTTCGCAATTGTTTAGTTTATTCTAGTGCCTCTGTAAATGTAATGCCATTATCCATAGCAATGAAATTTAATGCCAAATGGGATAAAACATAGGCATAGATCATTCATCTGGATAGATCTATGGTTCAAGCTATTGGTGAACTTAGAAATGTGCTCATCATATTATCTAAAGATGATCAGGTTCATCAATATATAAATATCGTAATTATGGACATATCGAAATCATATGGTTTACTCCTTAGTAGAGACTAGTTAAGAAAATTACAGGAGTATTTTGAAACTGACTAGTCACATCTATGTCTTCCACAGAGGGGCAAGAACAATTAGATTCAAGTAGAATCAAAGGCTTACATGAAATACACAGTTACACCGTATGAATGGAAAAATGAGTTGTTGCCTTTGCAGATCTAATCTTTGGTAATTTATTCTTGGAAACTAACCTTGGGTGCCACCTTGCACAACCATCACCTACCCCACCAGAGACACAGCTGGAGCTCCTTCCTTGCACTCCAGCTAGTGCAAATGACTTGTGTAATATAGACGTACATAGTATTATTAGTAATAATAATAGTAATTGTACAGGAAATTACTTAGTAGCTTATAATTTTTGGACTCTTTATTTTGATGGTTCTAAGGCATAGGACAGTTCCACAGCCGGTTGTGTACTTACAGACTCGTGCAACAAGAAACATATACTCTCAGGCAGTCTGGAGTTTGAGTGCACTAATAATACTGCAGAAATGAGGCACTCGTACTTGGATTAAAGAAAGTTATAGACCTAAAGGTAAAGTTCCTAAAGATAATTAGTGATTCAAAGGTAGTTACTTTCTAGGTATGAGATATTATACATTGCATTTCATTGCATCTTAAAAACTACCAGCAGGGTGTTTGATAAATAATTTTAAAGATTTCTGTTGGACACTTAATCCTCAATGGGTTAGTGTGGAAGCCGAATGGACAAAAGGAGTCCAAGAGACCTTGGGATGTGAAACCCAATGGTCACATATTGTACTATAAATGTATATCTCTTGTTAATAAAAAATGTACTCTCATGATTTATCATTCATATTGTTCTTGCTCCCATGTGTGTTTAACATGGTATCAGAGCGAGCGATTGTTGGTCCTGCTCCAATTTGAGCCACTTGTTTTGTGGTCTCTATATATATGTCAGTTTTGCGTTACCTGACCTCTAACTCTGCCTTATTCCCCTCAGACCTTAAATAACCTACCTCTACCAGTGCTGCACATCTGTCCATACTGTCAATTTTTTATAGCACTGTCATTTCCTGTTTTAGCGCTGAGGCCTGACGATGCCACTACAGAGATACGCCACCATCGATGAAGGTCCAGATCCTGGTATGCGTTATTGAATCATATTAACGCTGAATGGTATATGCGTTGAAACTGACTTTGGTATATGCGTTGTTCAAATGTGGTGTTGAATACGTTTGAATGCGTATGGTTCGAAGCTGAATGGTATGCATATGGTTTTTTGAATATTAACGCAGTTGAGTGGTAATTCTGTCCATAACAGTTGAATTCCTGTTGAATATTAACGCCGTGCCGACAAAAGGAGTTCATTCCAAATCTGTATATGCGTTCATTCCAAATCTGTATATGCGTTCATTCCAAATGTTGTGCGTTTGAATGGTATGCGTTGAACTATACAGCGCATGCGTTGAACTATACAACGCTCTGTTGGTGTTGAATAATATTAACGTTGTGCATTATGTCAGAGTTTGTCTTTGCGTTGAACTACAGTGGTATATGCATTTGGTAATGCTGTCTAGTGGTATCGATGTTTGGTTTATTGAATGGTATCATGAATGTGTATTATTGAATGGTATCAACAGTTTTATTGAATGGTATCATGAATGCGTATTATTGAATGGTATCAACAGTTTTATTGAATGGTATCATGAATGCGTATTATTGAATGGTATGCGTGGGAGACAGATGCGAAAAAGGGGCTCTATTGAATGTGTTGAAGGGGGTACTGCACTCCGATATACCTGTATTGCTTTAACGCTGAATGGTATATGCCCGTCCAAATTTGAATGCGTTGAATGATGGTATTTAACGTTGTTGAATGATGGTATTAACGTTGTCCCATAACATTTTATTGATTGGTATATATGGAATATGAACTGCTGTGAGATATATATGAACTTGTTGAAACGTTGTGCGCTGTGGAATATTAACGTTGTTTTTATTAAATGCGTATATATGGAATATGAACTACTGTGCACTATATATGAACTTGTTGAAATGCTGTGCGCTGTGGAATATTAATGCTATTTTATTGAATGCGTTGAATGGTCCAGCGTACATATGGTATATGGTATTGAACTGAGTTTGTAGAATGGTCCAGCGTATAGTCACAAGTTTTGTGGAGTCCAGCAAAGTGTTGAATTTTTGAAGGGCTGTTGTGAGAAGTCAGAACAGTAAGCGCTGGAGAATTCAATGTATGATAGCATTGAATGCTGAGTTGATAATGCGTGTTGCGAGTTTGAATAAGGAGAGATTGGGAAAAGGTGCATTTTTAATATTTGGTGCAGAAATAATGAGCCAAAAGGCGGAGTCCAAAGATTGATTCAAACGGGTAAGATATGATGGTGGTTGCATAAAGTTATAATGCATGTAAACGATATATGATCGTATTAAATTGCCAGACTCAGTCTTAACGCATAGGGCATTTGTTTGGTTGAAATTTGATTGTGAAATGAAATCTGATCTTAAAAGGCGCATGTACAAGATTGGAATTTGGATTGAATGATGTTTATTTGATATGAAAGCATGTAAACGGGGATTAGAAATGCATATTGTAATTTGGGATGATGTGTATAAACACATGTGAATGTTGGTGATTAAAGAATGAGGGAATTAAGACATGGGTATGAATAAAGGAAGTATTCATAATTTTGATGCTTGAGACAATAAACTTAAAGGAATATCGTAAATTTTTATATTGAGGGAATCTTTCCAACCAGTTGAGCAAGAAGGTGTGTGAATCTTCAGCAGTTCGTTTGTCTCCTGACTTGGATATATCTGAAGAAGTGTTGATGTAGGTACTTCAAATAATTATTTTATTAATTTCGATACTTGCATTCGAAAGGAAGATAATCCACAAGGGTTTTGCCTTTTGATAGCCATCATTTCTGCTTTGAAAGTGATTATGCTGGGGGTTTTTTGGGAATGACAGATTTCAATGTTCATAAGAATTGGGGACTGGTTATATTCTTTAAAGTTGCAGCAATTTGGCATTATTTAGGAGTTCAGTGGAAATTGTTTCAAACCAAGACTATCCTTTGTAGATCGAATTGGTGTATTTTCTTAAAGGTTGTTCATATCAGAGATTATTACTAAACTAGATTGAAGTTGTTGCCAGGACAAGTTCCCTTGCATTCAAGGCTGGTACAGGAAAATATCTTTTTGAGGCCTAAATTGCTTGTAGCTTTGTTGGAAGTTAAATTCTCAGGTAAATTGAAGAAAATTCATTTTTGAATGAGGAGTCTGTTTTCCGGATATCACCATTCTTTGTGTGTTGAATCTATTGCAAGCTGATTGATTTGAAGTTGTTGCCATAAGTTTTTATATATATAAAAAAAAGCAATTGGTGTCCATATTTTCCTCATTGTTTTACTATTTTTTGAGGTTAAAAATGGCTCCAATTGGTGCAATATTAGAGTTAGTGGACAATCTAATACTCTCTACTATGGATAATACAATCAAAATCAGCAAGGATTTTCTCACCAATATTCATAGTTGTTTACAAGATGTACATGAAAAGATTGACTTTTTACAACTTGAATCTCAGCTTCAGCAAGAAGAATTAAAACAGAGGAATCATCATTATGGACATGTTTCTGTTCAGGACATTGAGACTGCAACCCATCAGCAGCAAGTCAATAATGTTACCGTTCATTCAAATAAAGTAGCAGTTGTACATGTAGATGCAGAAACTCAGTCTGCACTTCCCAAGCCCATCATCAGACCTTGGGAACAGCTTGTCCACAACAAGAACAGAACTGGTCTTGGATATGACAAGGACTTGTCCTTTCATATTCCAGACTACTCAAAGCCCATTCAGTTTTAGAGTGTTGGATTCATTCATGACAATTCACCTGCGCCTCATGATAGTTCAGCTTCAGTTGTTCCAGACTCTGCCCCTCTTCAACAACAACAGATTGTGAAATGCCAACATTGTGACCGAGTTGGCCATCTGAAATATCACTGTTTTGATCTTCATCCATGTAAGAATTGTCATAAAACTAGCCATCCTTCACACAGATGCTTCAAAAACAAACGTCCTGCAAGAACAAAGATTCATCTTGGATGGATCACTTCTTGGCAATGGGCATCAATAGCCAAGAAGATATTCCAAACACATGTTAGAACTTGTTCCAGAGTATTGAAAAGTCTTGCAGCTGAGTTTTCTCCATCATCTCACCTTGTATCTGACAGGGGGGAAATGATGGTCATCTACAAGCTTCAAAGTCACATCAAGCGAGCCTGAGCCACAACCTGCCACACCAGTTTCAGAGTTGTAGCCAGAGACTAAGATGCCCATGAACATGCCTTCAGTTGGCAATCTGGGACACTTCCTCTAGCAGAAGACTTCAGCTTCTTGCCAGCGTTGGAAAAATTCCAGGAACACAATTGAGAACACTTCCTCTAGTAGAAGACACCAGCTTCTTGCCAGATTTGGAAGAGTTCCAGGAATTGCATTAAGCATTCCAGAGTTGTTGTTCATCCTTAAACCATCACAGGTTGAGACTTCCCTTTTCAGGTTGAAGTTCTCCCTTTTATGCGGGGTGAGACCTCCCTTTCATGGTTGATGGTTTCCCTCTTCAAAACAATAGGAGCACTTCCTCTAGCAGAAAACTTCAATTTCTTGCTAGTTTTGGAAGAGTTCCGGGAACTGCCCTAAGCGTTCCAGTGTTGGTGGTCATCCTTAAACCACCGCCCTTTATACCAACATTTCATAGAGCACATTCAGCTTAGTGCTGCCATGCATTTTTTGCACATTTTGTATTACAGCTCTCTTCTTGGACTCATACATAACCCTTCGGATTAAGGGGGGGAATGTTGGACACCTAATCCTCAATGGGTTAGTGTGGAAGCCGAATGGACAAAAGGAGTCCAAGAGACCTTGGGATGTGAAACCCAATGGTCACATATTGTACTATAAATGTATATCTCTTGTTAATAAAAATTGTACTCTCATGATTTATCATTCATATTGTTCTTGCTCCCATGTGTGTTTAACAATTTCAATATGCTTATGTTCCAGGAGTTATGAATGCACCAACTAATACATTAGCAAATGTTTCTGCTAGGATGTCACCATTGTAAAATGGTTTTATATTGAAATCTTATGCAAACCATTTTTACTTGACAATGTTACTAATTTTCAATGACGACTAATAGATACTGCACTTTATGGAAAATGCTAAAGTATTCAAGAACACTACCATAGAGGAGGATGTGCATGAGCAAGCTTTGTAAGAAGCACCTCAAGTACCAAAAGGAAACATTATGCTGAAAGGTGTGGTGTCCTTGGAGAAATTGTATGACTTGTAGAATCGGTTTAGAGGGCCAACAAACAGAAAGACTCAGAGTTCAAAGTTGGCATCTAAACATGTCAAATTGGGAACCCCATGAGATCCAAATTATGTCAATCTCGACACCTAATGTTCTCCCTAGGAGAGACAAGAATTTATTCATCTTTTCAAGAAGTATTAGGAAATGTTCACTTGGGCATACGATGATTTAAAGACTTATGATACTCGCATCATCCAACACATGATTCCTATAAAGGAAGGGGTGAAACCATTCTAGAAAAAGCTACGGAAATTTCATCTGACACTGGATCTCCTTATTCAAAAGGAATCAAGAGAGTTATTGGATGCCCAGATCATTTTCAAAGTTAGACATTCCACGTGGGTTTCAAATTTGGTCCTGGTCAGAAAGGAGTCTCGAGAAATTCATTATGTGTTGATTTTCAAAATCTTGACTAGGCATTTGACAAAGATAACTATCCAGCGCCATCCATGGAGCAGATACTCTAGATAATATATAGATCTGAAATGTTTTCGCTACTAGACAAATTTTCATGTTATAATCAAGTGCTAGTAGTGGAACATGATAGATTGAAAACTACATTCCAAACTAAATGAGGAACAACAATTATAATTTTATTTTATATTAAAAATTTATTTAATATAATATTTTATTTTGTAATTTAATTTTATATTAAAAATTTATTTAATATAATATTTTATTTTGTTTATGTAAAAATAATATTACCCTAAAATTTGTCCCATAAATGGTTACAGAACAACACGGATAGAAATGGAAATAATTTCATGAATTCCACTTAGGTAGCTATGCAATAAAGGTAGGTGAAGAATAATAATTTGTATGGATGAAAGCAAAGAATGATAAACAGGTGGTTGCAACCATTTTGTTGTAAGACGTATGAGACACTCAATGTGCACTTTTCAATTGATTTTAGGTTCCAAAAAGCATTTAAAATTATTGTGACACTCTGATTTCCTATCTGTTTTTTTATTATTTTTATTTAAATTTTGGTCAAAATTTTAAAAGAATTATTTGAATGGTACATATTAATTATTAAGATAATACAATTTAATTGAAATATCCTTTAGATAGTTTGAGTATTATAAATTTACAATTTTTCCTAAATTTGGATTTAGGGAAAAAATCCCAATATTTAAACTTCCATTTTAATCATTAAACAATGGTATAATATCAAATTATATATTTCTTTTATAAATGAAGTGTGATTTGCCTAACTAGATTTTATGGAAGTCCGAAGACACAGAAATTTTGAGATTAAATATAAATTATTAATTAAATATATATTGCTAATTATTATATCAATAATTATAATATGTAATAATTGATTAAAAAAATTATATATGAGTGAGAGACAAAAGTATGTAGTGTCAAGATAAGTATGTATATTTTAGAATATTTTTTTCTACAATTTTATTTTGATATAAATGTTAGGTGGATGGTAGAGATTTGATTTCCATAAAATATGTTGGAATATTCATAGTTGTATTCACATATTAATGGCTAATCTTTATAAAGAATTATTTAGAAGTTAAGAATATCAATAGAGGTTTGCATTTCAATAGATTTGATCCATGTCTGCGGTTGGTAGATTCAGAGTTAAAATGGATCTAGGAAGGTTTAATTATCAATTATAATATATTATAATTACAAATTTTACGTTGTTATTATTGTTGTTGTTGTTTTTTTTTTATGTAATTTGGCTGAGTCAAAATGTTAAACATGACATTACAACATCTCTGTCATACTTTTTTGGAGAGATAAAAGTGCGCATAGTGATAGTGGGATTATTGATTTTTATGATGTGTTTAATTAAAACTAACCAAATATGTATATTCATTTATGTTTTCATTTGTTTTTTTTTTTATTTAAAGTATATTTTTTTTTTATTTTAAAATGGAACATGTGAACTCGAAGTTGAGCACAAACATAATCACACACCTCCCTCATATTGGGATGTAGAATGCACCTCTCAACTCAATAAGCCATGGTATTGGCTCACAATATTGTAACAAATCCTATTTATAGATTAAGAATCACCATGTTAAAGTGGGGGTAAATCTCCATGGTTAAGAATCTTGTTCCATGTTTTTTTTTAATGTATATATGTTTCAACTTATATATTAATTTTTTAGCTAATTAATTAATTAATAATAATAATAATAATAAAGTTATAATTTAGCTAGTTTTTATTATTATTTTTTAGTTCTATCACTGAAGTGTATCATTTAGTAGGTGTTTTGACGCTTATTATGGATTGATTCCTATTGGCATACTAGATGTGTAATTCCTTCCATGTTGAACATAAAGTTAACGCATGACATATAGATATCAAATATTTTGATCTTGTTGAAGATGCTAGATACCGCCAACAGTAGGAGGTATCTCCAGTATGAAGTCTCAATTAAACCTCACACCATTTGGGGTATGAGCCTATTGTGGCCACCAACAACCCCCTCCTTATTTAGTATTAGCAATAACACTAGGTAAGTGGGGACCCTTAGTAAAAAATTCAAAAAATTCAATTAAAACTCATGTATTATACTCCTTAAGAAAACATCACATCACGCGAAGAAGATAGGACATTTCCTTGTGAGTAAAATGATAAATTGCGAGAAGTGCGACGCGAAATCCATCGCATCGCATGCATTAACAAACGCTCATAAACGAAAACCTTAAGAAATCGCCGATGGCTGATATGTGACATCGCATATCGCAACATCGCATAAAACAACACATAACCATTTAACGAATTGTAACAATCTGCGATCTTGCGATAATGCGATACTGCGATCCGTGATCTTGCGATCGCACGAAACAGCAATCTGCAATTCTGCGATAAACGTGATCGGCTAACCCTGCGATAACACATCTCGATGAAAACGCGATAATGCGATGATGCGATGCTGCGATACGAATCGTAGAAATCGTCCATCGCAAATTTTCCCCAGCTCAACATTCAAGAAAATTGGATACGCGCATTAATGAAAATTAATGAATGTATGCCAAGTGTTAATAAAAGACAGTGTTATGTTTTTCGAAGAGTTAGTTCACGTCAGATGGCATGATTTTGTACATCCGTAGAACTCAAAGCTTTCTTATCAATCTTTATTATCATTACTCTCTCCTTATGTGTGAACTGCAGGAATGAAAAACAGAAACAATATGAAGCAATGTGCAGGGAACGATTAAGGAAAAAGGGTAAAGCTCCAATGCTCAGAAGCAGAGAAGAAATTCCCTCATGAACGGATACCGCATGCAACAGAGCCGCAAATTCCAAAGCGCTGCTGAGCTATCCATTACAGATCTATCAGTCAGAGCCATGGTTCAATGAGTAGTTGAACAATGCTAATATCAACAAGCGATTTAACGCTCAAGGTTAGAAGCTCACGAAAGCAATATGTTTGCAAAATTTTAAATCTTATACCTGGTGAAGGAAAGGCCGCTAAAAGCAAAAAACGCACCAGAAAGGCCCGGATCAAAGAACGGAGGCAATTTTCGATGCGCGATTAGCGCCTAGCGCTAATCGCGCATCGCTAAGAAAATTGCTCAAAAAGAAAAGTCCCTAACTGCTTAGTCACTCGTAGGCCTAGAAAACGTAAGAAAGCAAAGGCAAAGGCAATTTGAGGGTTAACCAAGTGGAATTTGGGTTATTATTGAGCATACACAGTAAAACCACATAGCCAGAGATGATTCTCAAGTATATCTGCTATTTTGCTGGAAAAAATGGTGCAAGCGCTCATCATTTCTGTTTGCTTAGCTCAACCAAAAGCGGAAGACAATCAGCCGACTCTACCCAAACAAATATTGAATGCTCGCAATATTAAGGGGCAAATGCAGAAATAGTTAGATATTAGATTTAATTTTTAGGAATAATTTTGCTTAGAAAAAGGGCGGTCATTTAAACCGTATCCTAAATCTGTGTAATTAAGTTATTTAGTTAGTAGTATTTAAACCCTTCTCATGCATTTAGAGAAGGGTCCAAAAATTTATCAAAAACTTGTCCTCAGAACATGCACTTTTGCACCCTCAGAGGAGGTTTTGGTGAATGAATGGATCAAGATTTGTTGATGTTTGCATTTGATATCTGCTACTGATGTTGCACTTCTGTACTGTTAGTAGATGTTAGAGCAAGGAGAGATAAATCATTGTTTCTTGAAGCTTATGAGTAGGACCAGTCATAAATGGTACTTTTATCTCTTGACCATTTTTGCTTATATGTTAAAGTGATATACAGTTTTAGTTGTTTATGTGTTATTGCATGAATGCTTGAGTTACCATTTGGAACTTTTGTACGATGGTGGCTATTTATTTATGTTTAATGTATGAATAGCTTATTATGCGATATGTTGTTCACAACTATTTTGCCTAACTTTTTATGCGAAATAGTTCATCTTAATTGATTTCCTTTCTTATAATCACTGAATGATCTTTATTACTAGTTGTTATATGAAATCTCTTTAGATCGCATAATAGAAGAGTTACATCCTGGGTTATCATAGATTAGATGTGTTGTTTTTATTAAGTTACAATAGCATAGAATTAGATTAAAGTTTGAATTAGAATAGCTTAGATAGTTACTGTTAGATCAGCAACATCCAATTCTACACACACACACCCATAGATTGGGAAATTGGTCCCATTATCCACAGTCGGACCCGCTATACCAAACGGATAAGGAGCTGCCAACCAAGGTCCGGACCGGGCGGGTATCCCCCTTGTTGTCGACCCGATTTTCGGGGCTTCAACATATTTGGCGCTAGAAGGAGGGCCTGAACTATGAATGGCAAGTAAATCAAAATCTGAATACCATTCTGAGAGTAAATCACCTCATTATCTCCCCCGACTTCCCCATTACATTTAAATCCAGAGTCAGAAGTCGCTCGAGTATCAACCGTTGCTACACACCCTGATATTTCAGACCAATCTACCATTGAACATCCTGAAGTTGAATCCATGATTCACAAACTTCAGCAATTTTCTATCTCCCCTCAAAGGTCTGATAAATCCCAAGGCAGCGTGACTTCGCAGTACAACCCTGCTCATCCCCTGACCTGGCCAAAGAGTGAAAAGTTTGGCGTTCAGCCAACCAAATTACCTCTTCCCACCAGGAAAAGAGCAAGGAAATCACCGCAAGAGTCTGACAGTGAGACTCTTTCGCCTGCATCATAACTACTTCACCGCGAAGTCAACCATCCACACCTCCACTCCTGATCATCGTCCATCCATCCACTGGAACCCCCACAACCCCTCTTCAATCATCTACAATCATAGTATCCTCATCCTCCCAGCCACAGGGATCATCTTCTGCACTTTCCTCTGTTAGCAGTTCAACGATGGCCCAGTCTCCATGGAACAATCCTAGGGCAGTCTTAATGCCTGCACCCTTGAGTCAAATACTGGCCCATCCTGAGAAATGGCTGCCCAAATTCAATCCCGAGGCAGGCATGCTAGCAGAAGAGCACATAAATAACTTCATCCTTTCCATTAATCTCAATGGAGTTACTAATGAAGATGTTGTTGTTCGGCTTTTTCCCTATACATTGCAAGGGACAGTCGAGTCATGGTACTTTTCATTACCCTCCGGATCCATCACAAGTTGGGAAATCTTCCAGGACCAATTCCTAACCAAGTTTGGTGATGACAGATCAACGACAACGTTAATCAATGACTTATCCAATCTTAAAGCCAAGGCTAGAGAGCCTATTAAGGATTTCAATTTATGGTTCAACAAAATTTTCAACAAAATTCCTACTGCTTCTCAGCCCAGCGAAGAAGTACGATGTGAATGGTATATTACCGCTCTACCATTGAACATAGCCATCTTCGTGGACAGGGAAAATAAAACAACCTTAGCTGAAAACATGAAAGAGGCGATAGCAGTAGAAAAACGAATAATAGCCCTGGAAAAGAGATCCGTGATAGAGGAACGTAAGTCTAAAAAAATCACCTTCAAGGAAGACTCCAAGAAGAAACAAGCAAAAGATCCTTTTGATTTGGAGGGATTGCAGAAAGTTCTAAAGACCATGTCCAATGAGATGGTCGACATAAAAAAGCAAGTAGCCGAAATTTCTTCGAAAAAGCCCTACAGAGCTTTTAAAAGAGGTCCTTCAACAGATGCAAAGCCACCCAATGCCATTTCAAATGCTGAATCTGAGGAAGAGGAAGAGGAAATCGCCACTAAAGGGAAAACCGATGACGAAGAAGTTGTGGAATTACAAGGAATGTGGGATTTCATCCTCCCACAAGAGGAAGATCAAGAAGTATTTCCAGTTAGCACACGAAGTAAAAATAAGCTTGATACTCCCCAAACTACCCCTAAACAGAAGAGCGCAAGCTCTGCAATAAAAGATAAAGTCGTGACAAAGAAAACGACATCTAAAGCGACTCAAACTAGCCCAGTCCAAGCAAATGAAACGACTCCATCAAAAACACTAATAGTGTCGGATGAAATGGAGTATAATATTATTGATGGCATGAAAAAGACTAGGGCTAATATCACCCTTTACGAACTGAGCAAGTTGAAACATCAACAAAAGATAAGATGAAAGAATTACATGCCATGCTAGTTGCACCTTTGCCTGCCGCTGTACTTTCTCAAGCTTCCCACAACATGGGAAGACCTCCAACGAACGCGATCAGTAAGATTGATCCGAATGACATCGCCTTGATTGGAGGAAGATCAAGATCTCACACTCCCCCATTTCTCCTTACTTATGAAATCTTCAACAAAAATGTGCACAATTGTTTGGTAGATTCCGGTGCTTCATTGAATATTTTACCCAAATCTATATGTGCCAAATTAAATGTTCAACCACAGAAATCCGCAGTGCGCATAGTTTAGCTCGATCGATCTCAAGTCGAAGTGATCAGCGAACTAAATCAAGTAACCATAAGATTGTCATCCAACCCGAAGGTATGTCAGGTTATTGACATTCTAGTTGCTGACATCCCAGAATTCTATGGATTAATCCTTAGTAGGGATTGGTCAGAGAAATTCCATGGATACTTCGCAGCTAATTGGTCGCACATGTGGCTGCCCTACAACGGTAAACCGAATCAAATAAAAGTTGAACGAGAGCTACACCAGAAGTACATAGTAATGGAGTTAGAAGGAGAAAATGAACCGGTAGCGTATAACAGCAGTATCATTGGCAATTATTCGGTAGATTCTTTCCTCAGCAATTTCAATGCTCATGCATCACCTTATTTAGAAAATTTCGTTTTTTCCCAAGTCGAAAATTTTTCTCGAACTGATAGTTCGAAATTTATTAATTTTTTAGATAAACCTGTAAATACATCTTTGTTTTGGAAATTATTTTTTGATGGTTCTAGATCTAACGAAGGAGCAGGAGCAGGATGCGTTTTGATTAGTCCAGAAGGACAAAAGATCATGCTCACATGCAGACTCGAATTTGATTGCACAAACAATATAGCAGAATACGAGGCTTTGGTTCAGGGCCTGTACAAGGCAATCGGGTTAGAGGTCAAGTATCATCAAGTCTTTGGAGACTCTGAGATTGTGGTTAAGCAGGTACGTAACACTATACATTGCTTATCAGGTCACTTAAAACACTATCAATCTTTAGTACAAGATCTGACTGAGCATTTCATAGCGTTTAATATTTCTTCAATCCCCAGACTCCAAAATGCAAGTGCAGACCTTTTGGCTAACGTAGCTTCTAAGATTATTCCCTCCAAAGATTTTAGTCCAGATAGATTCTCAATAGAATTAATCTTTAGACCATCCATTCCTGATAACATCACAAATTGGAGAGTATTCAATGATGATCCTGATATCGTAAATTTCCTCACATCTAAAGGATCCTACTCCAATCAAATAATTGACGAAGACCAGCATGATCGACAATTGCAACAAAATAGCACTAATAATGTTATACCGAAGTCGGTGGTTAAGTTAGAAGACTTATACAATTTGAAAGATCGGTTTAAGAGGTCTACCAATTCAAAACTCTACAGTTCAACCTTGAACTACGAATTAGTAAACCTAGGGACTGATACTAAACCACAAAACATTAATCTAGGCCTTGGCCTAGCCCCTGAAGAGAAACTAGCGTATATTCGTCTTTTGAGACAATACAAAAATGTTTTTGCCTGGAATTATGATGAGCTGAAAACATACGACACTTTTATCATCCAGCATACTATTCCTATGATCGATAACAAAAAACCTGTCCAACAGAAACTGAGAAAAATCCACCCCAATTTAGAAAATCAGATAAAAACCGAGCTCAACAAGTTACTGAAAGTCAGGATAATCTTTCCCGTCAGACATTCCAAATGGGTCTCCAATATGGTAGCCGTTAGGAAGAAAAACGAAGACATTAGGATTTGCATTGACTTTCGGAACCTTAACAAAGCCTGTCAAAAAGATAATTTTCCTCTTCCACCTATGGAGCAAATACTACAGGCAGTGGCAAGCTCAGAACTAATGTCTTTCTTGGATGGATTTTCAGGATACAATCAAGTGTTAGTACATCCTAATGATCAGTTGAAAACCACATTCAGAACTAAATGGGGCACATATGCATATCGAAAGATGCCATTTGGTTTGATTAATGCCGGTGCTACATTTTAGAGAGCCATGGACATCGCATTCAAAGGTTTAGTCAATAAATCTGTAGTAATTTATTTGGATGATATAACAGTGTACTCCAAGAAGTGAAGTGACCATCTCAAAGACCTGAAACAAATCTTTCAACGGTGTTTAAGGTATGGAATTTCACTTAGCCCAAAGAAATATTTTTTCGCATTAAGTGAAGGAAAACTTCTAGGATTCATAGTGTCGAAGTCTAGTATTCACATTGATCCCGACAGAATCAAAGAAATTTCTGAAATATCCCTACCTCATAACAAAAAATCCATGCAATCTTTCCTTGGTCAAATCAATTTTGTAAAGAGATTCGTTCTATATTTTTCACGAATTGTATCTCCTTTCCAAACCATGATTAAAAAGAATTCAAATTTTAAATGGGGTCAAGATGAACATGAAGCATTCAACCTGATCAAGCAAGCTATTATTAATGCTCCATCTTTAGCAACCCCTAATTTTTCAAAATCTTTTATTTTATACACATTTGCCTCAGATAAGTCATATGCTGCGATTCTAACTCAAGCGAATCAAGAAAAAGCGGAAGCTCCAATTGCGTTTTTTAGCTCAAATTTACAAGGTGCTGAACTCAATTATTCAGACGTGGAGAAACAGAGTTATGCTGTTTTCAAAGTGGTGAAATACTTCAGACCTTTCTTACTTAAAACCCATACTAAGATCATAGTATCGTTTCCAGTGGTTAGGAATCTTCTAGTACAGAAGGATGTGGGTGAGAAAAGGGCCAATTGGGTTACTGCCTTACAGGAATACGACCTTGAGATCAAACCAGCAAACATTGTAAGAGGTCAAGGTTTCTGCAAAATGTTGGCCGAAGCATCGCAAATTTCTAAAACTCCATATGAGCAGGTACAAATGGGTGAGGTAAGCCTAAACGATGCAGAATCATTATATATTGATATCATTTATTATCTTAAGAACGGGTATGATCCTTCACACCTTGATCATACTAAGAAAAGAGCTCTAAGATTGAAAGCTAAACAATATCAACTCATAAATGATATTCTTTTCAGAAAAAATTATGATTCTGTTCTTCTTAGGTGTCTTGAAAAAACTAAAGCTGAAAAAGTTTTGCAGGAACTCCACGATGGGCCAGCAGGCGGACACTATGCTGGAGATGCTACTGCACATAAAATCCTACGTGCAGGATATTACTGGCCCACGCTGTTCAAAGACTCGCACAGTTACGTGAGGAGATGTTAAGTCTGCCAAACTGTTGCTGGAAGACAAAAGAAGCCGTCCCTACCACTACAGCCGGTAAACATCGAGCAACCTTTCAGTCAGTGGGGCTTGGACATAATAGGTGAGATCGTTCCTCACTCTTCTAAGCAGCATAGATACATCCTCACGGCAACAGATTATTTCACAAAATGGGTAGAAGCAATTCCACTCAAGACAACTAATTCTGAAAATATTATTGAGTTCATAGATCAATTTATAATCACTAGGTTTGGATTGCCATCTGCTTTAATGTTTGATAATGCATCATACTTTTCTGGAAATGCAATGACTGAATTTGCACTTAAAAGAGGATTCAAACTTAAATATGCGGCCAATTACTATCCGCAAGGTAATGGGTTAGCTGAGTCAACAAATAAAAACCTAATCAGGATTATTAAAAGAACAATTGACCAGAATCAAAAGAATTGGCACAAAGCTTTGGTATATGCTTTATGGGCAAATAGGATAATGAAAAAAGCTTCAATCGGCACTTCTCCCTTTAATTTAGTTTATGGGAAAGAAGTGATTCTTCCAACTCACTTAGCCATTCCCTCTTTGTCTTTAGTACAATACATTGATGAAGTACCCACTTCCTCCTTACAGCTGAGACAAATGGAAATAATTAAATTAGAAGAACAATGAGAACAAGCTAAGAAAACACATGCTCATCATCAAGCGCTAGTAAAATCCTCTTTTGATTCAAACATAATGACCAGAAAAGATTTTCAGATGGGAGATTTAGTTTTAAAGTGGGATAAGGCTCATGAGGAAAAGGGCAAACATACAAAATTTCAAAGGATGTGGCTTGGTCCTTTTCAGATTGTTGAAGTCATAGGTCCATCAACATTTGTGTTACAGGATTTAGCAGGTAAAAAGGATTCTTTGCCTGTTAATGGACAAATTCTCAAAAAATATTTTCCATAGAAGATTATTCTTCTATTTTTGTAGAATAGTTTTTCTTTTTAATAAAACCAGTTGTGAGTGGTTACATTAGGTATTTACGAAAAAGACACCAATTATCTTTCAGATTTTGAGCTTTTCGCTTGTATAAATAGCAAATCTTTTGGAAAATTGATCTTTATTATTGACAGATACAGTTAAAAACTTTATCCTAGATATGATATGAGTTTCAACTTCAAAGAATTTGATGAAAGCAACCTTTAGTGAAGAAATTGTTTTATATCAGCACAATGAAAGGTATCAATAAAAAATGAAGATTCTTTGTAGAACATCTGTTTCCAAAAACTCTATTATTGTCGTCCAGAGCTATCTTAAGGAAACAATGACTTCCTCCCTGCTAAGGAAAATTGCAGCTTTCAGAGCGATAATCCAAGGATACACTATATCTTGAAGAATAAGAGGTCTCATCACGAGCCGGCTTATCATGATCACAGATATTATAATTTGCTGACTTTGCCAATACTTTCTACCACAACAAGGCAATGACTCAAGATTGTTGCAATCAAAAGACAAGGGTTCTCATCACGAGCCATCTTGTTCAACAAAGTTATGAATCAAGTGAGTGACTGTGTCATAATTTGGCTACCAAACCAAGACATTGTTCTTCAAGAATAAAAAGAAAATCAAAGCAATAAGTGTGAATATGGATTTTTCTTTGAAAGTTCTAGGTCACCTTAAGTAGGATACAGGGTCATTGCTGGGTAATAGGTAACCCTATCGAGGCTATAAACGCCCGCTGGCAACAGAGGCTCTACCTACGACAAATGAGCATATTTAAAACTGGTTTACAGAGGAGACTTTATTTTATCTTTACAAGACCAAATAATGGCTGATGTAAATACAAGGACTAGCTTGAGGAAGCAAATAATTAGAATAGAAAGAGGTTGAAACAAAATATCATTGATAGTTTAAAGTGTAATGTACTCTATCTGTCCATAACAAAGTTTAATTTTCTGAAAAAATTTTGTTTTGGAAGTTTGAAAAATTCAATAGGAAAACAGAGATAACTGGTTCTTCCAAGTGAATCGCCAATTGTTGTGTCCACCAACAACCCCCTCCTTATTTAGTATTAGCAATAACACTAGGTAAGTGGGGACCCTTAGTAAAAAATTCAAAAAATTCAATTAAAACTCATGTATTATACTCCTTAAGAAAACATCACATCGCGCGAAGAAGATAGGACATTTCCTTGTGAGTAAAATGATAAATTGCGAGAAGTGCAACGCGAAATCCATCGCATCGCATGCATTAACAAATGCTCACAAAATAAAACCTTAAGAAATCGTCGATGGCCGATATGCGACATGGCATATCGCAACATGGCATAAAACATCACATAACCATTTAACGAATTGTAACAATCTGCGATCTTGCGATAATGTGATACTGCGATCGACGATCTTGCGATCGCGCAAAACAGCAATATGCAATTCTGCGATAAACGTGATCGGCTAACCCTGCGATAATACATCTTGATGAAAACGCGATAACGCGATGATGCGATGCTGCGATACGAATCGCAGAAATCATCCATCGCAGATTTTCCCCGGCTCAACATTCAAGAAAATTGGATACGCGCATTAATGAAAATTAATGAATGTACGCCAAGTGTTAATAAAAGACAGTGTTATGTTTTTTGAAGCGTTAGTTCACGTCAGGTGGCATGATTTTGTACATCCGTATAACTCAGAGCTTTCTTGTCAATCTTTATTATCATTACTCTCTCCTTATGTGTGAATTGCAGGAATGAAAAACAGAAACAATATGAAGCAATGTGCAGGGAATGATTAAGGAAAAAGGGTAAAGATCCAATGCTCGGAAGCAGAGAAGAAATTCCCTCATGAACGGATACCACATGCAACAGAGCCGCAAATTCCAGAGCGCTGCGGAGCTATCCATTACAGATCTATCAGCCAGAGCCATGGTTCAATGAGTAGTTAAACAATGCTGATATCAACAGGCGATTTAACGCTCAAGGTTAGAAGCTCATGAAAGCAGTATGTTTGCAAAATTTTAAAGCTTATACCCGGTGAAGGAAAAGGCGCTAAAGGCGAAAAACGCACCAGAAAGGCCCGGATCAAAAAGCAAAGTCCCTAACTACTTAGTCACTCGTAAGCCCAGAAAACGTAAGAAAGCAAAGGCAGAGGCAATTTGAGGGTTAACCAAGTGGAATTTGGGTTATTACTGAGCATACACAGTAAAACCACATAGCCAGAGATGATTCTCAAGTATATCTGCTATTTTGCTGGAAAAAATGGTGCCTGCGCTTGCCATTTCTGTTTGCTTAGCTCAACCAAAAGCGAAATACAGTCAACCGACTCTACCCAGACAGATATTGAATGCTCGCAATATTAAGGAGCAAATGCAGAAATAGTTAGATATTAGAATTAATTTTTAGGAATAATTTTGCTTAGAAAAAGGGCGGTCATTTAAACTGTATCCTAAATCTGTGTAATTAAGTTATTTAGTTAGTAGTATTTAAACCCTTCTCATGCATTTGGAGAAGGGTCCAGAAATTTATCAAAAACTTGTCCTCAGAACATGCACTTTTGCACCCTCAAAGGAGGTTTTGGTGAATGAATGGATCAAGATTTGTTGATGTTTGCATTTGATATCTGCTACTGATGTTGCACTTCTATACACTTAGTAGATGTTAGAGCAAGGAGAGATAAATCGTTGTTGCTTGAAGCTTATGAGTAGGACCAGTTATAAATGGTACTTTTATCTCTTGACCATTTCTGCTTATATGTTAAAGTGATATACAGTTTTAGTTGTTTATATGTTATTGCATGAATGCTTGAGTTACCATTTGGCACTTTTGTATGGTGGTGGCTATTTATTTATGTTTAATGTATGAATAGCTTATTATGCGATATGTTGTTCACAACTATTTTGCCTAACTTTTTATGTGAAATAGTTCATCTTAATTGATTTCCTTTCTTATAATCGCTGAATGATCTTTATTACCAGTTTTTATATGAAATCTCTTTAGATCACATAATAGAAGAGTTACATCCCGGGTTAGCATAGATTAGATGTGATGTTTTTATTAAGTTACAATAGCATAGAATTAGATTAAATTTTGAATTAGAATATCTTAGATAGTTACTGTTAGATCAACAACATCCAATTCTACACACACACACCCATAGATTGGGAAACTGGTCCCATTATCCCCAGTCGGACCCGCCATACCAAACAGATAAGGAGATGCCAACCAAGGTCCGGACCGGGCGGGTATCCCCCTTGTTGTCGACCCAATTTTCGGGGTTTCAACAAAGCCCCATCCAAAAAAAAGGCTTGGTTGTCATTTATTATTAGAGATTTCTATTCGTAGCTGCAATTTACAACATAAGAGAGCATACATATACTTTGAGATAAGTAAGTAAGCTAGCCTTGTGAAGAATACAAGTGTAATGAATATAAGGCACTTCCACAGATGGGAAAAGAAAGAGTGAGACTCTAAAAGAAAAATAATAGTACTATCATAATAAGGACACACATACATAAAGAGAATCATTGATTAATTTGCAAAATAGTTCACAAAGTAACAACGATCATGAAATCAAGTAAGAACACACATTCAACAAGATGTATACTAAATTCAATGAAATAGTTCATTTTCTTTAGTACATATGAACACAAACATCTATCATAAACATTAAAAGAATAGTCTTACAACATCCACGACACATGCATGAAAGTGCACCGCATCTGAGAGCTTCAAATATTGAATGAAATTTCCAAGACACATAATTACAATGATGAATCATTATCCCCAATAGTGGAACATTAAGCCACTAATTGCTCCTCCAAAGAATGATATTTTCTCCTATGATAAGCTAGAGAAGCCAAGGTAAAAGTCCTTTGCTTGAGTTATGAGGGCATATTTATAACAAATGAGGTGACCATTCTTTTCGAATTAGTCACCGGAGTTTCCACAGTAAGAACATTTTTCTGCCAACGTTTCGAATCCCAACCGGGATCCATCATCAGGACAACAAGAATGCTTTGATAGAAGAAGAGCAGTTATTTAGGGTTTAAATAGAAATGAGGAGAGAAAGGAGGTGAAGGTCGGCTCTCAATTTTTGAGAAGTCGGCTGCCTCTTTATTTAATAATTTATTATTATTATTATTAATTTATTTATTTATTAATTTATTTATTTATTTATTTTTTTTTTTTTTTTTTTTTTTTGACCATAATTATTTAATTAAAATTATTAATATAATCATTAATTATATTAATTATTATAATATATAAAATTTTTACTTATTAGTATAATAATTAATTATATTAATATAATAGTTAATTCTATTAATATAATAATTAATTATTTTAATTATAAATAGTTTAAAAAATTTTAATACTAATTAAAATCTTAATTCTTTATTTAATTATTAATTGGATATTAATTAATTATTAATATACTATTAATTATTAATTATAATTAATAAATGGAAATGATTATAATTATTATAATAACTATTGTTAATGTAGAAATGATTTTATTAATTATTAATATTGATATAATAAATAATATAATAATTAATATACTACTTAATTAATTATATTAATATAAATATGATAATAATTAATTTTACTAATTATTATTATAAATATTATGACCATTCACCATCCATGTGACACTTTACCTCCCTCATGACCCTTGAGATCCCATATGACTTTTGAGCTCCTACAAGGCCTTTGGAATTCCTAGTGACTCTTCACATTCCATGTGTGACCCTTGGGTTTCCACACATTTTACATTTTCTTATTTTTTTAAATTACAAAATTATATTCCACAAATTTTGGCAAAATACATGGAGCAAGACAGACTCTTGTGTTCACATTTGAGAGGGTACAATTTGGTAACTATGACATGAGACTTCATTATAATGTGTTGATGAAAGGTTCCATTCTTTGCTTCTATGTCTTCAAATAGTCATGATTGATATGAGATGTGCTTCATATTCACCCTCTAATGGATCTAGATAAGTATTGGAACCTTCTAAGTCAACATGAGTTACCATCTATCTGTCATGGTCCAAGATTCCCTTACTTCTGTATGATAGCATATTTGTGTCTCATCTCCATAGGTGTCTTCTTGAAACCTCTCCTTAATGACCTCCTTGAACATCATCTTTCCATGTTATGATTATAGCACCTAAAAATGAAGTTCATGCATGACAAGACAATATCAGTATGAAAATCACATATTATATTATGTTTTCTCATGCAAGATGCTGACTGTGATGGGACAGTGCGAAAGGACTGAGAGAAAGTCCTTATTGGGTACAAAGCATAGGTTTAGGAAGAAAGAGGTAGAGGTCTAGGCACTAGGAGTGTGCATTGTGCATTAACATGAGAGAGGGACAAGGCTTAGGCATAGAGGGTAAGTCTAAGTGATAGTGGTTAGGAGCTTGAGTCCTAAGAATTCGCAATACGCAATGACTGAAAGGGAGACACTAGTTAAAGAATAGATTTCCAATGCAAGGGGAAAGGGATGACCTCACTAACCACTAGGAGTGCATAATGCGCAACACAAGTCAGGGTTGATCAAGGATTTGCTCAATGGGAAAGTGTAAGCAGCGAGGGTTGAGTGATTGTGCTCTAAAGATGCACAATGTGCTTGTGAAGGGAGCTGACTTCAAGATGGGCTTGATTTTAGGAGACAAGGGTTTCACATTGAAGCTTGGAGGTGCATAATGTGCTCATCACTAGGCTAAAAGTTGAAATTTTCTCATGACTTGCACATGATGTGAACTTAAGGAAGAACCCCAAAATTGGCCAAGTGTGAGATTAGTGAGATGAGAGACATAGAGAATAAGAGCATTGTAACAACCCTGGTTAAAAATCCATGTAAAAAAATATAAGCCCACGATTGATGGGACACATATTCAGAGTTGAATATTGGGCAAGACATCCTAATGTGGGTGTTCATTTCGGTTATTATGGCTAAAGAAAATTGGCAAAGGAAATGGTAAAGGCTTTGTAAAGGCAAAATGATATTTTGGCACATTTATTTATGAAAATAGAAAAAGAAGGTGAAAGGTCACGAGTTGCATGTGAGGAGGAAATTGAAGGAAAATAATGGAAAATGAAGAAAATAGAGGCCTCATTGATAAAAAGGCTTCTTAGGAGCAATTCATGGACTTTTGTTAGCTCAGTTTTGGAGCTCTCTCATTATTCTCTCTCTCTCTCTCTCTCTCTCTCTCTCTCTCTCTCTCTGGACACCTAGATTTTTCTTGGATCACTTGGGCATTGGATCAAGAAAGGAAAAGAAGACAAGAGGAAGGAAAAATAAAGCAAGGAAGAGCAGGATCAAGTAGCTACAACAGGATTCTTTGTAGGTATTGATTTGCATGTGTGATTTCCTTGCTTGATTTGGCATGCATGTGGTTATTTTCTGTCATGGCATGGGTTTTTCTAGGTGTGACAATGTTTTCAGCCTAGCCTTGCCAATTTCGGATAGTGTTGATGAGATGGGTTCTCATACTTCAGTTGAGCTGGATTTCCGAATGGATTCGAAGCTGAGTGGGGTGGAGCTCCGAAATGACCAACACAAGGCCTAGTGGTCCTTGAACCAGACTATGGATCATGGTAAATCCACTGGCCTAGTAACCCTTGAGCCAGATTGTGGGTTGCGGTAAAGCCAGGATTGTGTGCTTCGGTGGGCCTAAGAATCCTTGTCAATGAATGGCGAGATACACGGTAAATCCAAGAGGTGGTTTTCTCTCTGTTGGGCTTAGTTGTCTCAGGATGGGACGTATGGTAAAGCGTAGAGAGTGGGCCTTGTTGTAGGGCCTAGAAATCCCTCGATCATACTGTGGATTACAATAAATCTTGAGAGGCTAGGAGGCACTAAAATTCTTCATGGTGCAGGTGGAGAACTCTGGTAGCATCCATGCTTGTTTGGTTCTTTTCAATTGGTTATGAGTCTGACATACATGCTTGGAATATGGAACAGTGGTGATTGGATGAAGATATATTTGGATCAACCAATATATGGTTGGATGGAACGTGGTATTCCCATCCCCGGTTGGTTTCTACATTCATTAAAGGTAAATTCATTGCCTTGGGTTTTCATGTGTAAATGTACTAGCTTATATGTGGATTCTATGGCTGATGTATTCATGGTATTTATGTTGTTATTATGTTGGTTATGTTTATGTTTTATGAAAATAGCTATGTATGGATCTCATCATGTTTTTACTTGTAAATGAATGAACAATGTATCTATGACCTAATATATGAGTATGCGACAAATGATATAAGGGAACAATGCTTCATAGAGATTCTCAGATAAGTATGAGACCTCTATGCTTAAATATGTTGTTTAGACTTGTAGATTTCATTAATGCCAAGTGTTTGATAGAATGTTAGTCCCTATTGGGGATGGTCAGGCCTAGTCCTAGAGTTAATTTAATGGATTCCGGAAGTTACAACAAGTTCTGGGTAGTGGCCAGAATTCTAGGCTTGAAAAGTGCCCTAAATTCCCCAAACTCTAGCACATGTTTGCTGGAAATAGTCCCTAGATATAGGCATGCAGGCTTGTGGGAGTGTCCAGAGCTATCTGGATGTTGGCATGCCCATAGTGTGGGTGCGTCCAAAGATTTTATAGCCTAAAAATGCAATGCAACCCAGGGGCTGGGTAGCAGAAAGGTTGGGATGGTTCCTAGGGGTCCTATTATTGATGTTGAAGGTCTGTATGGTGTGTTTTCGTTGGTTCCACTTCCTTAATGTGACTTATGAGGTCGAATCATATCATAGTAACTTCTTGTAACATGTTTACCCAGGTTGGCCGGTTACTTGGTTAAATGTGGCAGGAGAGCGTTAAAAGCATACAAACAAGTCCTGAACATGATCACATACACATACACAATTAAACACATGAAAATAATATGCAAAGTACTCAAAAACAATATGTATACATTGAAACGATAATGAAATGAAAGTTATTTCCAAGTGCGACAATTATGATGCAAGACTATACGACACAAGTGTTGACTAAAATTAGGAAGTGCACTATATTATAGGAGTGTGTTTAGCACATGTTCTTGTAATATATATGATCAAATAATGCGAGTGCACTGGATCGACTTCTAGAAGATGTGCCAAGGTGTTCTTAAAAAAATATTTGAAAGCAAGTGAAAGTGACACATGCAAAAGAAAAAGAAACACATGCGAATATAAAAGTAAGAAAAAACGACAATTAAGAAACTCACTCAAAAGATGGCCCATTTGCAACCAAGAGTGAGGGATGCTCCTTGTGCTCCAAAAGTATGCAAAGGCAAAAGAAAAAGGTAAGTGTGAAATGAGCTCTAGCCTAGACTCTTTATGTAAGGAGAGTAGAAGTATGACCAATGCTGACCTCAATGAATTAGAAAGATATTTCACATGACATTAATGGGATCCAAAAGTTAGATATAGGAAAACATTAGAGGGGGGTATAGTAGCTACAAGAAATCCATCCATATGCTTAATAATTTTGAAATTAAAATACTTTTTCACTCATAGTAATAGTAATTAGAATGCTTGATACCCGGATGCGGGTGCCACGAAGGGGGAGGAAGGTACGCCACATGGTCAACATGGGCGGGCTCAAGCTCATACAAGCAATTAAATGCTCTACGCCACCCTGGTTGGCAAGCGTGAGAGCAAGAGATCGAGGGGACGGCCATTTATGGATGCAGATGCGCTCCATATACTGTGGCAGAGACGAGTTATGGCTCACCAGAACCAATGCAAACCACTGCAGCATAAAACTGGCAAGAATTGGGAATGTTTTTGTGTTCGAATTGTGGAGGTGGGTCTCTTTGTGTCAAAGCTCAGAGCGCAAGCACGAGGACTCCCTCTGGCTCAAGGAAACGGTGAAAGGGTAGCAAAAGGGATTGCAGGTAATTTGGAGCCCTCATCGAACCACAAGGAAATCATGCCGCCAAGACAGAGGCCCTTCAGTCGTCGCGGTACAGGACGAGGCGGAACTTCACGCCCCCAGGTTGACAATTCATCTTCAAATTGTTGCCGTTGTTTGTGCCACAGGGTGGAGGAAGCCAACCCCATCCAGTCGCAGCAATTTCTGGATGCCAGGACGCAGGACCCAAGAGCTGCCCCGCTACCTGCGTTGGGCACATCGGTTTTCTCTTTCAGCAATGCCCAAGGTAATTCCAGCATTCAAGCTCATGTTTCAGTCTTATTCATGGAAGAAGCGAAAGAAGAAGGGGGGGAGCAACCCAGTGCCCAAACTCATCCTGCAGAGAGCTCCAAGGCTGCTGAGGAAAAAGCAGGGGCACAGTCTGAGCCAGGGGCTGCTCCACCAGCCTCTCAACCAGCATCCGCGAAAGGCAAAGCTAAGTATGACTGGGGTCCCCCACCAGAAGGCGAATACTGGATTTATCCGGAAGATTCGGAGGAAGATTCGGATGAATAGATGCTGGCTCTACCAAGCTTCAGTCCTCAGCCCGAGCTCAGGTTTTTTTGTAAACTGTTTCCCCTATCACCAATGTTTAATGTATGGCGTGAATAGTTATGTTTGGCTTGACAATTATGTTGTTCAGTGCATGTCCATTCCCCTGCGAGGGACTCTGATGAATTTCTTCCTTTTCTCTCTTCTGCCCCTGCGTGGGAAAGACATTTTTGCTTTTTTTGGTCTCCAAAGCTCCACTGCCTCTGCGTGGGCTTCCAGTTTCAGTCGTGGTCACAATGATATCACCCCTGCTTGGGTGTTCAGTTACAAGGAGAATGCCCCTGCGCGGGTAGTTGTTTTAGTGAATCTCTATGATCCAGAGTGCCACCCCAGGCCTCTGGCGACTTGTAATCCTGGATGTAATTGTTCGCTGTTGTTACTGTAAATAATAGAATTAGTGTAGTTTCAACGATAAAAGAAAAAAGTAATTAGAATGCTTGATATAAATGATTTAGGTAAGAGTTATGAAAAGGATAAAATATTTGTATTTTTTTTATTGTGTTAAAAAAAAATGTTTGCCCACGAGGATTTAGATTGAAAATGAATGATGCACTTAAAGGAATTCCTTGTAACAGGTTATGGGTTAACCTACCAAAAAGAAAAAGAAGTTTAATTTTACAAAGTTGATTTCCTTACATCCTAAGAAAATCCTTCCACTCTCCCATAAAATAGAGTTATTTAAACGCCATAACCTTTTAATATTAAAAAAATAATATTAATACACTTTAAATTTTATATGATTTTTTTAATGGAAAAATCAATAATACTTAAGGCTGTTATCTTAAATTTTATTAATACTAGTATCGATCTATATTAACTTTGGATCTACCAAGCACTGAGAGGGGCCAAATCTCTCAAGATGCAAACCTATTCTTGAGTGCAAAACTTGAGAATATGTTTGCACCTCAAGAAATTTGATTCCTCTCAACACTTGGTAGTTCTGTCAATGTGAGGTGTATCATTTAGTAAGTGTTTTGATGATTATTATGGATTGATTCATATCAGCATACTAGATGTGTAATTCCTTCCATGCTCAACATGGATTTAACACATGGCATACAATGATCAAATCTTTTGATCCCTCCATATGTTTAATAATTTCGAAATTGAATAGATTTTCCCTCATAATAATAATAATAATTGGAATGTCACTATAAAAATAATTTAGTTAAAAGTTATGAAAAGCATAGAATATTTGTTGAACCCTAATAGACTCCTCCAGCTAAGTCCCTCATTACCAATAAAGCAGTTGAAACCTAATAACCTAGACCAAACGCTGATATATAATACTAAGAGAATTAAGATACATAAATCATGGCTCCTAAATACTGAGATTGCAACTAGAATTAATAATAATTATGAGACAAAATCAAGTAATAAAACCATTATTTAATACCTTCCTCCAAGCCTGGGAATTTAGAGTCACACCCGATTGATACTCCACCATGAAGAAGGGCACTAGAAACATTACAAACCCAATAGTCCACTGATAAGTAGCCAAGAAAAAACTCCTTATGTCAGGGTCCCAATTGTACTTCCACTGGGCCGACTTGCCTTTATCCCAAACTCCCCAAGATCCTAATCTACGCCAGTAGGAAACCACACATAAACTGCAAAAACAAGCTTCTCTCTGCAACTTGGAATCCTTGCTCAATCAAGGAAAGCCAAAGTCCCTCACCACCATGTTCAATGCCAAAATTCAGGACTACAAAGACAACAATATTGTTTCCATTGATGCTTCGAAACCATAGTAACCTCACCCATCACCTCATCAACTGAAATAACCATCACCCACAATGAAGGAGAAATCAAATCACATGGGGGTTGCATGGCAGCAAATTGCCATGCCAACCCCCATAATTCTCAAGGGGCTCGGTAGGGTGGCGGGCACCCTCCTTGATCCCTATATGACCTCAATCTATTAGCCCCATTAGGGAAGATATTCAAATAGTTTATTTAAATCTCATGTTGAAATATTTTGAAAAGGATAAGGTTTAAACATCTTATTCACACTCTTTTTATTTACTTCTAATTACTTATCTCTTTTTAAAGTTGATATGAAAGCACATTATGTATAATTTTTACTAGAGGTGCATTCTACAACCCAGTTTGAGGGTTATGCCTGATTTGCTTATTGCTCCACATGGAGTTGGTACATGTCCCTCTTAAGATAAAAATAAAATATTTTCTAAATAGAAAAGCAATGTCAGCTGTAATAAAAAACAAAAATTAATATGCATATTTAGTTAGTTTTAAATAAAGCATTATAAAACATCAATAATCTCAAACCCACTATGGTCACTCGATTTTTCATTGGTATTACAACCCAATTGGTAAAAATATTTCACTCATTAGCAGTCACAAACAAAATATGTAGATGTCCACATTGCATAATATAATTTCATATAAACTTTAAAAAGAGATAAAATAATCACAAGTAAAAAGAAATGTTGCTGAGATGTTTAAACCTTATACTTTTCAGAAATATTTCAACTATTTAAATAAAGTATTTGAAGATATCTATATATATATATATATATATATATATATATATATATATATATATATATATATATATATATATATATATATATATATATATATATATATATATATATATATATATATGTATATGTTTATTTATTTTATTTTTCAGTGTTCAGTTAATTTTTTGTTTGGACATTGAATATTTTACTATATATAACATTAAAATATTTTAATGTTGTATATAATAAAATATTCAATGTCCAAATCAAAAGTGACTGAAAGTTAGAAAATAAAATAAATCAACATAGGTAAAATAAAATAAATCAACATAGGTCCATCTTAACTCCAAATCTACCAAGTGTCAATAGGATCAAATCTCTCAAGATGCAAACCTTTATGTGAGTGCAAAACTTGAGGAAAGGTTTGCACCTTGATATATTTGATTCCTCTTGGGTCTTGGTAGATCCGGAGTTAATATGGATCTACGTTGGTTTTCACGGACACACTAATACAATTTTTTAACAATATTTTTATTTTTATTTTCACATTATACACATTAAAATGCCAATACGTGCCCGGTCATGTTTGGAAATAGAAAACATATATACATAATCTCTCTCACTCACTCACACAAATGTTATATATCAACTTCATATTAAACATTTGAAGGAATTATAAATATACCTCATATCTTCAATTATAAAGCACCTATTATTTGAATAAGAAAAATTTCTCTTTAGGAAGGAAAATATAAGGAAAAAAATATTTGAAATTTATTTTGAAGGTTGATATAAACTTATAACATTTAATATGGATATTGAAATATTTATGTATGGCTCACACACTTTTTTGTTTTTGTTATTAATCTATTTCTATTTTAAATATTATATGTCACCTGAACATAGAATGAGTTACACATAATGTAATATCAACAATATTATTTTTACATGACATCTGCCAAATTACATATTTCACTCATCCTTAAAAAGAAAGTAATTTTTTTTCTTTCAATAACTTTATCTATCTATATAAAGTTGATGTAAAATTAAGGTGGAAATTGAAGTATTTTATTTACTGCTAAGATTAATATTTTTAATATTAATATTATTTTTAAAATCTATTAATATAAGCATTCTTTTATTATTTTTAAATGCAACGTTGTGTGGAAAGATCTCCCTCATATTGTATTGTAGAGCGCCTCTCCAAAGAAATATAAATTAATACTAAGAGGGAGATATGTAACACATTCAATTCTTAATTTAAAATTAAAATGTGACATTTAAATATATTCATAATGAGCGAGAGAGAGAGAGAGAGAGAGAGAGAGAGAGTTTTTTTTTTTTTCAATTTTGCACACTAGAGGTTTGCACCTGAAGAAATTTGATCCCTTTTAGTATTATTAAAAACAAATATATATCCATCTCAATTCCAGATTTACCCAGTGTCTAGAGGAATCAAATTTCTCAAGTTACAAATGCTTTCCTCAAGATTTGCATATTGAGAGAATTGATCCCTCTCATCCCTTGGTAGATCTAGAGATAAGATGGATATATGTTGGTATTTCTGGCTAAGAATGAGTGAAATATTTTTATCACATTGGACTGTAATATCAATGAAAAAACGAGTATAATGAGGTTGGCATTATTGATGTTTTATATTGATTTTTAATTAAAACTAACTAATTTATGTTCGTTTTTGTTTTTTTTTTATACGCGCCATTGCATTTCTCTTTAGAGAATGTTATATTTTTATTTTAAGAGGCACACGAGTCAACTCCATGTTGAGCATGGACGAAATCACACATCTCCCTCATATTGGTCTGTAGAATGTGCCTCTCTATGCAATAATGTTGGAAAAAATTGCCATTGATGGTAAAGGGTTTTGAGGGTTTTATGTGTTAATTTTATTGATGCCATGTACAACTGTTAGAGTCATATATCTCAGTATGTATTGCTTCCCTTATGTATGTATTGCTGACATTGTAAAGTCTATCAGAGGCATGGTCTTGTAGATGTTGTGATGTGAATGACTAGTAGATGTATTGCAAATGATGTGAATGTCTTATAAATGTGGTGTTGTAGGTGCATAAAGATATTGTGATGTAAATGCTTGACATTGTTTTTTCCTTGGCCCATACAATCATTAAAGTGGTTGATATTAATATTTTAAATAATATGTGGTAGTTCATTAATTGTGTTTTGATATTCAAAATCTGAAATATGTGAAACTATTAGTTGGAATATAGAGAGAAAACCTTTCATTTCAGATTCCTACATAAAATACAAACATTCAACAAGTTATGTAAATAAAAATATGTTCTTTTGAATGGTAGAATGGTCGGTTAGAGGATTAGAAGACTAATTTTTGTGACACCTAGTTCTTGAATTACCTGGCACAAAGAGAAAGAGGAAAAGGAGCAAATTGATGCATAAATAAGGAGAAGGGGAAGAAGATAAGTAGTTTTTTAAGAGAGCAGAGACATAGTACAAAACAAAGACAAAGAGATGGAGGTATTCAAAGTTAAGGATCACCAAGTAAACCAACACATTACATATTTCATGTATCAAGGGATTGTTTTCTCCTTTTGGGTAGTAGCCTAATAAATAGAAGGTTGGAGCTTGTAGAAGAGGGAGTGGGTGCTCCCAGCAAGTCGTAGCTTAAAAATTGAGGTATGATCCTCCTGTAGGTAGAAGGTTGTAGAAAATTGTTGTAAGTGGGAGTGGGTGCTTCCAACAAGTTGGAGCTTGAAAAATAGAAGAGAGGTTGTAGCTTCCTGTAGGTGGGTGCCTACAAAAGCTGATGTAAAAAGGAGTGGGTGCTTTCTTTACATCACAACAACAAGAAATTCATGGTTTTTTTCCCTTATGGGTTTCCACTTATATCTAGTATCCAGATGTGTTTCTTTTGTGTGTTGATTCTTATGTTGTAGTTAAACGTTCTTTACATGTTAAATCTACTTTTCATATGACGTAATGTTTTTTATTTAATAGGTTAAATAACTAGGAGAAAGAAAAGTAAAACCAGAAATTTGATGACCATGAATGCATTATATTAATTCACCCCACCCTCTCTCATCCCCCTCTCAACCCTATATATATATATATATATATATATTAGTTAACTTTAAGCAACTTGAGATGTATAATGGGGTAAGTGTTTCGATGCTTATCATAAATTGTTTACCAACCATTTAATTTATATGATTGCACTAGTATAGGTTTAAATTTTATGAAAAAATCATTTACTCGAAAAGAAAGGGCATTTTCAATTATATTTAAGACTAGCACAACCATATAAACTAAATAGCTAGTAAATGAGGATAGACAACAATTCATAATAAACAATAAAATACTTACTTCATTGTACATCTCAAGTTGCTAAAATTGAAAAAATCATAAAAAATAAGTACATTTTAACTTTATTTAAAATAGTAGTTACTAATATTAATGATAAAAATAAGTAATAGACAAGTTAAATACATATACAGTTGAAAAGAAAATTGTAACAAGATTATTAACCATGGAGGCTCACCTCCACTTTATCATGAAGATTCTTCATCTATAAATAGCTTTGATACAATATGGTGGGCAATACCATAGCTCAAAACCATAACTCATTTTATATGACACTCATTCATAAGACAATTTTTTTAATTAGTGAATTTAATTAAAAAGAAAAAAAAACAATAACTACTTTGAATATAAATCTCTCAACTTTTGATTTGTATGTACTACTAAGAATATTCTAAAATATTCTATGGAAATTAAATCTATACTATCCACCCAATAATTATTGATAATTAAATTAATATTGAGAAATAAACACATATATATTACTCAAAACCTATTTAAATATAATTTTAAAAAATCACAAAATTACATTATGATTAGTTAGTTAATTTAAAAATTTATCCATATTTAATTTAATTAAAAAAAGGATTTTTAAATTTATCCAAGAATAAACACAAATTATAGGTACATTTCTCCATTTAAATTACTTAAATGTTTGAGACATTTTTAAGGATGATTACAGAATTTGAAAAATGTTCGAGGTGAATTTATTTTTATTAAAACATTTAAATGTGACCGAGAAGATCATAAAATTGACGGGGAGCACTTACATTAGGTTAAAAAGTAGAGTTCCATTTCTTCAATGGAAATTTTCTTATAAAACTTTATTTTTAAAACAGTACATCATATAAATAGATAATACATAAATTTTGAATCATACACCTCTAAAAGTACACATAATTTATATAAATTTTGCAAAATACTAATAATCTTACTTTAAATTATATACATTTTAAAATGATCTATAATTTATATAAAATTTGCAAAATACTAACAATCTTACTTTACATTATATACTTTATTTCCAAATAATGTTAACATAAAGTTTAGAAACAAGTTAAAAACTAAAACTTGTACTCAATTGCCTTTCGCATTCCATAATATATATAAATAACTTGTTTAATTGATGCCATTGATTGGCTGTGTTTTCAATGTCATTCATTATGGAGATACAGGAGAAAGTAAGTTTTACTTTCTGAAAAGCAATAGCATCTTCATTGAAAGTTCGTTGGGTTTCAATTAATGATAAAAGTTTAGTTTTATATAAAGCAGAGGTATCTTTATTTAGAGTTGCTAGGATTTTATATAATTGATGAAAGTTTTAACTCTGTTGAGACTATGGAAAATAGGGGCTAATATTCGTAAGTGAGCTATTTTTCCATGTTTTTTCTATAAAAAATATTCGCCAATTTTTATTTTTTATAAAAATGATTCACCCAAATTTCACAATATAAAATTATTTTACCTTAAAGATCGATAATATTATATAGAGACTATATATAAAACAATTGTAAATTTGAATAATTTATAAATATATGAGAAAAAAAAATTATAGTTTGCATATTAAAGACTCGTGAGATTTTCCAATGTTCTTAAATTTCAAGATAATTTTTCATCCTTAAAATTTTCCCTGGTTGGGACTTCAAGTAATGGATGTTTATTTTATACTCAGATTTTGTCTTCATTATGACAGGTATTTTTCCTTTGCGTTGGTAGCTACTTTTGCAACAAGTCCATGAAGTTGGTGCTTTTGGTAAGTTGATCCGGTGTCTACAAAAGAAGGCAGTTTGTGCTTCTTGATAGTGGGTGCTAGCAAACAATCTAAGGGAGTTGGTGCTTCATGTGAGTGGTGGCTCACAAACAATTTGGTGTAATAGAGTAGGAGCTTATTTTTACATCAAATAACAAACAAGCATTGGTGGTTTTTCTCCCAAAAGGGTTTCCACGTTAAATCCTTTGTGTCATATGTGCCTGTTGCTCATGGTGTATTTGTTTATATGTCGATTTTATATTACTACCACATGATATGCTATTGATGATTATAATTGGCATAAAATTAGAATTAGCCTTAATACTGATTCACCCCCCCCCCCAATGTTAAACATTGTTTCCAACAATTGGTAACAGAGGCACGTTCCTTCAGAAACAACTTAATCGCTCAAAGGTAGACCAAAGGGATACTATGGCTAATCAAGTTTGGCTTCACTAGAGGGCATTAAATATTTGAATGGATCAGACTATGAGCTCTAGAGGATTAGAAAGGGAGCCTATTTAATGGTCATCAATGAAGATGTTAGGTTGTCTGTAGAATCTGGAGAGAAGAATGAGCTTAATGCAGAAACCAAGGAGATTATCATGAAAGCAGATGTTGATAAAGTGAGGCATTATGAGACAAAAAAGGAAATGTTGAATAGATTGCAATGCCTATATGGAGGAGAAAGCTACACAACAACAAAGGAGGTTGATTAACCTTGTTGTAAGTAGTGAACTCAAATCATTGAAGGCTGCTACTAATGAAAAGAAGAAAAGGAAGAAGAAAAAGAAAGCATCTGAGAGGAAAGGTGCTCAAAATATTGAAGATATTTCTCCTAATGAGAAAATTTTTGATCTTCACTTATATTGTCGCTTCTACAACACCCTCCAAAATTTCAATACATTTGAATTTTGGAGCCTACCTTATTGTTGTATCAAGTGTTTCCTTGTTCGTCAAGTGTCATTTTGTGTTGTTTCATATGTCTTGAATATTCTTGAGTGTTCTTAAGAATCGTCGCATACTTTGGAATATCCTTATATGCATTTCATGGTCACAACACCTTTATTTTTCTAAAACGACACTTCTTGGTTGCAGTTGCACACACTTCACTGTTTATACTTGGGGAATGTGTATAAAGTGGTGTTTTGATGTATATTCATTATTGGTTAGGTTTTTCTAAGTTTTCTTGATGATTTAGTATGTGTCACACATGTTTTTTGTCTAGAACTCATCTTGCTCACCTCTTGACCAAATCTAGGTGCACTCCAAAAGCACAAATCCCTTTCCATGTTCCAAACTGCACCCTCCTAAATGACTAAGTCTTCCTTGAGTGCACTCCTTTGACTCGAAGAAGTGTGCCCTCATTGAGCGCATTGGTACATCTTAAAGACCCAAATATTAGCCCTTGCTTTCCCCTATGTGCCCTACGCCCTCCAAGACTTCTTCAGCGCATTGACTCACCCTGAAGGCATGAAGCTCCAACCTTCAGGATTTATGAGTGTGCCCTGCACTCTCCCTGAGACCTCAAGAGCACA
Source organism: Pinus tabuliformis (assembly GCA_031772625.1). Taxonomy (NCBI): domain Eukaryota; kingdom Viridiplantae; phylum Streptophyta; class Pinopsida; order Pinales; family Pinaceae; genus Pinus; species Pinus tabuliformis. The sequence goes on along the minus strand of CM062814.1, from coordinate 444,071,252 downwards.
TGAGCACACCTCAAAGGCATGAAGCTATAACCTTCATCCTTTAGTAGTGCACCATGCGCCTTGCCTCTCTCCCTTGGACACATAGCGCACTTGGGAAGCCTGAAGCTTTCCCCTTCATCCTTTAGACTTGCGACATACACCCTTCCTCAATTTCATTATTTCTTAGGGTGTATGAGTGCATGCCAAAGCCTAGAATCCCCTCCTCCTTAGCCATTGATCCCTCAGAAGTACGCCCTATAGCTCCCTTGACCATTTTTAGCACACCAAAAAGGAACAAAGAGGAAAATTTGCATGAAACTTGGTAGATTATGATATTTTTAGATTGATATTTTATCATAGTGAGTAATTATAAAACATGTATTCTAGGGACCTAATGGCAGGAACACACAAGGAAGATCGGGCAAAGAGGATAAACAAAGGAAGCACAAGAAGAACCAAGAACACACCCGAAACTTGATGATCAAAGCACTATTAATATTCCAAGTTTGAAGAACCTTAGTAGGTTGGAATCACCATGACCAGATGATGATAAAGAATAGACACAGTGGAATCCATGTCACTACTAAAGCAAGTCCATGTCATCCGTAGTTATCAGTCTCAGTAATCCAAGATAGTGATGTGTCAAGTTTCATCATATGGTGATGTGGAAGACAAATGTATTATTGTAATCATTGTAAAAGACAAGCAAGTATAAGTCCAAGAGTCACGTGTGAACTCAAGAGTTATGGAAATCCACAGGACATGTAATACCAAAAGTCATATGTAATTCCAAAAGTCATTTGGAATTCCAAAGATTGTAGAAGTCCAAAGGCCACTATAAGTTAGAAAGTCAAGAGTCATGAGGATACGAAAGGGTCACTTCTCAAGTATAAAAAGATCCTCATTTCTCATTTAAAGGAATTTTAACCTTGACTTCTCTCATAAGGCATAAGATAGATAAGTTAGTACTTTTAGGGAGCAAGTAGTGGCTCCAATGCTCCACTATTGAAGCAAGTGATGTTCATTGTATCCATGCATATTGGGACTTGTACTGAAGTAGGTGGATCTTTGTAGCCCTACCTTGAACAAACTTATGATATTTCTTACGAGCACATCCTAGAAATTCGACCTATAACGCGTAAGTTCACAAAGGCTATCAGATTGATTCTTGGAGCACATAATATTCCTTATTTTGTGAAGAAGAAACCAACCACTCCTACCAGGATAGTGGTTTCTATAGTGGAATATTTGGTTTTCACTACCCTTGAAGTGTTAGTGAAGTTTGCAGACAATACAGAAAAACCAAAGCAGCCTCCATCTTTTAATGGGGGTGACGGGGACAATGTTTTTCTTTCAAATGACACTTTCTATGGGTTAGGCAGACACAAAGAGGAGGAAGATGATCCCTAATATTTTGAAGAAGAGGAGGAGGATAGAGATGAAGAAATGGCAGAACAAGGTCTAGATTGGATGACTCAAGTCCACTTTCCCTTCTGGGTATTTTACATAATATGCCATGACAACCAGAAAATTTGTCAAAAAAATATGACCCTGGCAAGGAAATCAAGGCAGAAGACCATTTGGATAATTTCTATCTACACCTGTAGACACTCAAGGTATGCTATGATGTTGTTGCATGTAGAATCTTTCCTTGTACCTTAGATGGTAGAGAAATTTCTTGGTACTGTTGGGTTGTGTTATATTCTTTCCACGACTAGCCCACGTAGTTAACCGGGGGGTTAGAAGGGGGGTGGAGCCCCCCTTTGTTGCGCTAATTGCGTACTGGGGGGAGTCATAGGGGGTTTGAGGGTTTCAAGTAACCCCACTCTATGGGGTTCGGGGCAGTGCCCCGAAATGTTTTGGTTTTGGACCCTATGTTAGGTTGGGCAGACCCACCTATGGTTTTATGCATGATTTTCGCACATGGTTTTGGACACGATGGTTTTTGGTCCATGGTATTGGATGCTTCGACATGTATAAATATGTATTGTAACATTGAAAGGAACATAATGAAAAAAATCTCCCGGTTTTGGGATCCAGGGGAAAATCTCTGTGTATATGTGTTTTATGTGTTATGCTCTCACATTGTTTATTTTCTATGTTTTAGAATTCATATGCAGGTAATTTCTATACGGGGTTAAAACCTACATTCAGTATCAGAGTTGTTTTGGCTTCAAGGGGACGCCTTTGTTGCTGAGGGTTTTCACTCGGGCCTGTGGTATACCCTGTTCAGTGGAAGATCTCTGAGATCGATTCTAGTGGTGAAATAAGATGGTGAGCAGTTGAAATATAGAGATCGAGAAATTTAATGGTCAGAGTTTTGAGTTGTGGAAACTCAAGATGGAGGATCTGTTGGTGGATAAAGATCAGTGGATCATGGTAGATCCAGGTATTAAACCAACGGGAGTGTCTGATGAAGAATGGAAGAAGTTGGATCAGAAGGCAAAGAGCACAATACAATTTTGTGTCTTAGATTTAGTATTGTTGAATGTATCAGGGGAAGCTACGATGAAGGCTTTGTGGGACAAGTTAGGGACTTTGTACCAATCTAAGTCTCTGGTGAATAAATTGTTCCTACAGAAAAAGCTGTTTAATGTGAGGATGAAAGATGGAGACTCAGTGATAGAGCATTTGAACGCATTTAATACTGTGGTAAGTCAGTTATTATCTATTGATATTAAAATTTCAGATGAAGATAAGTGCATCAGTTTGTTGTGTTCTCTACCAGATTCGTGGGATAGTCTGGTTATTGCAATAGGTAGCAATGCAATTACCTTTAAGTTTGATGAAATAGTCTCATCCTTGCTGACGGAGGAGATGAGATGGAAAAATATGGAGATCCAGAATGGTGATGCCTTGTTTGTATGAGGACGGTCCCAGAACAGAAACAAAAAGAAGTCAATGAGAGGGAGATCTAAATCTAGAGGGAAATCTAAATCTCCAAGAAAACTTGGAAATGTGGAAAGGAAGGGCACTACAAAAGGGACTGTAAATCTAAAGCTCTTAACAAAGGAAAGGGATCTAATGATGCTCCTTCTGCAGAGGAAAAAACCACCTCAAATGAAGGTGGGGATGTGTACTTGGCTTCTTCAAGTACACATGTAGATCATGAGGCATGGTTGATTGAATCAGGTGCATCCTTTCACTTCACTCCCCATAGAGAGTGGTTCTGCGAGTATGAGAATATGATGGTGGTGATGTCTTCTTGGGGGATGACAGGGAGGCTAGAATCGTTGGTCACAGAAAAGTAAAGTTGAAGTTGCAAGGTGGAAGGGTTAGAAAACTTTCGGGTGTTCTGCATATTCCTGCATTAGCCAGAAATCTGATTTCTGTAAGTAGGTTGGATGATACAGGTGTAAAAACAGTGTTCGAGAATGATACCTGCAAAATGGTTCAGGGAGCACTGGTATTAATGCGGGGAGTTCAGATTGGAACTTCGTAAAAGATGAAAGGTAGCACTGTTATTGATAGGTGCAATAGTTATGTGGTTCCTGAAAGTGGAGCAGAAAATCTAGTGGTCTCTGGAGAGAAGACCATGTTGTGGCATCAAAGGCTTGGACATATTGGAGAGAAGGGCCTCGAATACTTCATGGTAAAGGTATGGTAGAAGGTATGAGTAATAGCTCTCTAGATTTTTTATTTCTGTGATAATTGTGTATATGGGAAGTAGAATCGGGTGAGTTTCCCCTCTGGTAGTAAGAGGGCGAAACAGATATTAGAGCTTGTGCATAGTGATGTGTTTGGACCTGTGAAGGTTCCATCACTAGGTAAGTTAGTGTACTATGTATCATTTATAAATGACTTCTCAAGGAATACATGGATATGTTTCCTTAAGAAGAAATCTGAAGTCTTTGACAGGTTTAAATAATTTAAGGCTTTGGTGGAAAACGAGACAAAGAAGAAGATAAAGGTGCTGAGGACAGATAATGGTGGAGAGTTTTGCAGTAAGGAATTTGAAGAATTCTGTAAGAAGTGTGGTATAGCATGGAAGAAGACTACTCCATATACACCTCAGCAAATTGGAGTTGCAGAAAGAATGAACAAGACGTTGATGGAAAGGGTAAGAAGCATGCTCAGTGGTGCCGAGTTAGGACATGAATTCTGAGCAGAGGCAGTGGAGAGAGCATGTTACTTGGTCAACAGATCACCTTCATCAACGTTGGAGGATAAGACTCCACAAGAGGTATGGACTGGTAAGAAACCTTCTCTTTCACATCTGAGGGTATTTGGATGTGATTCATATGTACATGTTCCAAAGGAGAAATAAACCAAGATGGATAGTAAATCTGAAAAGTGCATCTTTATTCGGTATAAGGATGGTTTAAAGGGTTATAAGGTTTGGAACCCAGTAACAAGGAAGGTTTTGTATAGATGAGATGTGGTGTTTAGAGAGGTGAAAGATGTTATTAAACATGAAGTCCAACCAAAGGAACCTGAGAAGATAGAGTTTGAGATAAAAGAGGAAGAATCATACTCTACACTAGAGGAGGAATCAGAAGATGAAGAGCCACAAACTTCGGGTGTGAGAAGATCAGTTTGAGAAAGAAGGCAACCGGAAAGGTATGGTCCATCCGCTTTCTGTTCAAATTTTGCTTTATCTATTACTGATGATGATCCTAGAACTGTGAAGGAAGCAGTAGATTCAGAGGATGGAAAACTCTAGAAAGAGGCCATTGTTGATGAAATGGCATCTTTGCACAAAAATGAGGCTTGGGATCTAGTGGAGTTTCCGGCTGGAAGGAAACCCATTGGCAGCAAATGGGTGTTTAAGAAGAAGACAAATGCAGAAGGAAAGGTGGAGAAATACAAAGCTCGGTTGGTAGCAAAAGGTTATTCCCAAGTGCCAGGAATTGATTTTGGTGATATTTTTTCTCCTATTGCCAAGGCAACTTCTATTAGATTATTTTTATATGTTGTTGTTGCTTTTTATTTTAAGGTAGAACAGATGGATGTGAAGGCAACATTTCTTCATGGGGATCTGGAAGAGGAAATCTACATGAAGCAACCTGAAGGCTTTATGGAGAAGGGTAAGAAAGAACTGGTATGCAAGTTAAAGAAGTCTTTGTATGGGTTAAAACAGTCACCAAGGATGTGGTATCAGAAACTTGATACATTTATATGGGGACTTGGCTTCACCATAAGTAAATCAGATCACTGTGTATATTTTAAATTAATTGGTGACCGTGTTATTTATCTGTTACTATATGTGGATGATATGTTGCTGGTTGGAAATGACAAAGAAATTATCTAGGATTTGAAGACCCAATTTTCCTCCAAATTTGACATGAAAGATCTTGGTGCTACAAACTATATTTTGGGCATGGAAATTAAAAGAGATCAGACAAAGAGGAAGCTCTGGTTAAACCAGACGAAGTATGTCGAAACAATATTTCAGAGGTTTAATATGCAAGATAGTAAACCGGTGAAGGCTCCTATTCCTATAGGTGTAAAGTTATCTACTGAACAGTGTCCCAAGACACAAGAAGAGGAAGAGGACATGTCCCGTGTTCCATATACAAGTGCAGTCGGTAGCCTGATGTATGCGATGGTCTGTACTAGACCAGACATTGAACATGTAGTGGGAGTATTGAGCAGGTTTATGTCAAAACCAGGTAAGGAGCACTGGAAAACAGTGAAGTGGGTTTTCAGGTATTTTTGTGGCACTAGTGATTATGGTTTGTGCTACCAAGGAAGGCCAGGATTGGACAGAGTGTTGGATATTCATGGCTTTGTTGATGCAGACTGGGCTGGAGATCTGGATCATAGAAGATCTACAAGTGGGTATGTGTTTAACCTATTCGGAGATGCAGTTAGTTGGATGAATAAAAAACAATCTGTAGTGGCACTATCAACTACAGAGGCAGAATACATGCAGCCACTCATGCAAGCAAGGAAGAATTTTGGTTGCAGAGATTGTGTTCAAATATGGGGTTGGTACAGGGAGTTATAAGGATAGACTGTGACAGCCAAAGTGAAATTTTCTTGGCAAAGAACCTTGCATATCATTCAAAGACAAAGCACATTAATGTTGAGTATCACTTTGTAAGGGATATGATAGAAGACAAAAAGGTGTTGCTAGTAAAGGTGGACACTTTGAAGAATATTGTAGATGCATTGACAAAATCTGTGAGCTCTGAGAAGTTCTCTTGGTGTAGAGAAAAAATGGGCATTGCAAGGTTGGATAAATGACTAAGATCTCTTGTGGCCCCCTGTGGAAAGAAAACAAGTGGGAGAATGTTGGGTTGTGTTATATTCTTTCCACGACTAGCCCAAGTAGTTAATCGGGGGGTTAGAAGGGGGGTGGAGCCCCCCCTTTGTTGTGTTGATTGCATAGTGGGGGGAGTCACAAGGGGGTTTGAGGGTTGCAGGTAACCCCACTCTGTGGGGTCCAGGGCAGCACCGTGAAAAATTTTGGTTTTGGACCCTATGTTAGGTTGGGCGGACCCACCTATGGTTTTGTGCATGATTTTCGCACATGGTTTTGGACGTGATGGTTTTTCGGTCCATGGTTTTGGATGTGATGGTTTTTGGTCCATGGTATTGGATTCTTCAGCATGTATAAATATGTATTGTAACATTGAAAGGAACATAATGAAAAAAATCAAGCTGGTAGTCCTGGTTTTGGGATCCAGGGGAAAATCTCTGTGTATATGTGTTTTATGTGTTATGCTCTCGCATTGTTTATTTTCTATGTTTTAGAATTCGTATGCAAGTAATTCCTATATGGGGTTAAAACCTACAGGTACTATAGTCTTCCTGTGAATTCAATTCAAAATTGGAGGGGGTTTAAAAATTTGTTCCTTGAAAAGTTCGTTGATGACAAAACCCCAACCATGTTACTAAAAGAGTTACGGAATCTGAATATGGGCGCAAAAGAAAAGGTGAAGGACTTTAATTACAGGGTCAATTGGATATTGAACCAATTTACCCAAGATACGACCCCTAAGGCCTCCATCATAATTGATTACTATACTTATGCCTTGTCAATAAGAATTTCACAATTTGTAAAGAGTACAACAAAAGAAACTCTGGCCCAGAATTTTGAGGAATCCATTGTTGTTGAGAAGTACTTGCATGCAATCAGATTCATTGTTGATGATGCATCATTCAAAGACTCCAAAGTCACAGGTGAAAGGTCTTAGGCCTCTTTGAGCAAGGCAAAGGAGAAATAAACAACTGAGATGGAAAACTTGCCTCGAAAGATTAAGACTTTGTCCAATGAATTGGAAGAAATGAAACAAAGGACATGTGATACCACTGTCAACATCAAGCCCCCAAATCTTAACTTCTTAAAAAAATTATGTAACAACAACAACAACAACAGTAGCCAAGTAGCTAAGTCTTCATAGAGATCGAATGTCGTGTTGGATGTCAAAAGCATGGGCATGGACCAATATTGTTCTTTTCATCAAGAGTATCATTTAGAAAAGACATGTTGAAAATGGAATCACATCATGAACATTCTGGATGTGCACATTATTAATTCAATACTTTCTTATGAGAAGACTGAATAGGTAGAAGAAAATAAAGAATCCACAGCGGCTAAAGAAACTACCAGTGTCAGACACACAATAAATACTTTCAGTTGTGTGTTCAATGTTGAGATGAAAAATATTGAAGAACCACCACTGAGTGAGGCCTCAACTTTGAAGAAAAACAAACAATACAAGTTGAGAAGTCAGGGGCCTTCTCCTAAACAAGAGATGATGAGGCAAAAATTGAAGGAACATATGTTAAGAAAAATCACCCCGCCCATAAACCAAGCTCAAAACAAGTATGGGGATGTTGCCACAACAAAGATAAATTACTCCAATGGTAAAAGTAAGACTATCACCCCGAAAATGTCAAACGTATCCACTCCTCCAAACACTTCAACAATGCCTATTGCGCTTGACTACAATGTAGTGGAAGATATGAAGAAATCTCATGAAAATATTTCAATCTTCGACCTTACAAGGATAACAAGATAGCAAGAATTTCTTGTCTAAGCCCTTTCCCAAGCTCCATCAGGTGGTAATGCTTCTTCTTCCCAGAATGTGTATGGTAAGTCTTCTGGTCCCCTCGAATCAGTTATTAACAATTTAACATTAGAAACTAATACTCTTTGACCTTTGTTTTTGTTAACATTTGAAATTTTCAATTATAATGTTCACAATTGTTTAGTTGATTATGGTGCCTCCATAAATGTAATGCTAGTATCCGTAGCAATTAAAATTAATGCCAAATGGGACAAAACAGAGGCACATATCATTCCACTAGATAGATATATGGTCCAAGCTATTTGTGAACTTAGAAATGTGTTTATCATATTATCTAAAGATGATCAGGTTCATCATTGTATAAATATCATAATTGTGGACATATCAGAAGAAAATGGTTTACTCCTTAATAGAGACTAGTCAAGCAAATTACAGGGGTATTTTGCAACCGACTGGTCACATCTATGTCTTCCACACAAGGGTGAGAACAATCAGATTCGAGTAGAATCAAAGCCTTACACGAAATACACCATTACACCCTTTGAAGGAAAAAAGAGCTCGTTGCCTTCACAAATCTAATCTTTGGTCATTACTTTTTGAAAACTAACCTTGGGTGCCACCTTGCACAACCATCACCTATCCTACCAGATACATAGTTGGAGCTCCTTCCTTGGGCTTCAGCTAGTGCAAAAGATTTATGTAGTATAGATGTACATAGTATTAATAATAATAATAATAGTAACTGTACAAGAAATTACTTGGTAGCTTGTAATTTTTGGACTCTTTATTTTGATGGTTCTAAGACACAGGACGGTTCTAGACCTGATTGTGTACTTACAGACTCATGCAACAAGAAACATATACTCTCAGGCTATCTGGATTTCGAGTTCACTAATAATACTATAGAAATGAGAAACTCGTACTTGGATTAAAGAAAGTTATAGACTTGAAGAGTGCACTAATAACACTGTAGACATGAGCAACTCGTACTTGGATTAAAGAAACTTATAGACTTGAAGATAAAGTTTCTAAAGATAATTGGTGATTTAGAGATAGTTACTCGCTTGGTACGATATATTATACACTGCATTTCACCGCATCTTAAAAACTACCAGCAAGGTGTTTGATAAATAATTAAAGTTTTCAATATGCTTATGTTCCATGAGTTAAGAATGAAACAACTGATACATTAATGAATGTTGCTGCTAAGATGTCACTATTGAAAAATGGTTTTTCTATTGAAATCTTATGCAAACCATTTGTTCCTGAGAATGTTACTTATTTAACTGTTTTCAGTGACTACTAACAGATACTGCACTATATGGTGAATTCCAAAGTATTCAAGGATGCTACCATAGAGGAGGATAAGCATGAGTAGGCTTTGTAAGAAGCATCTCAAGTACAAAAAAGAAACAATATGTCGAAAGGTGTGGTGTCCTTGGAGAAATTGTATGACTTGCAGAATCAGTTTAGAGGGCCAACAAACACAAAGACTCTAAGTTCTAAGTTGGGATCTAAACAAGTCAAATTGGGAACCCCATGAGATCCAAAGTATGTCAATCTCGACACCTACTATTCTCTGCAAGAGAGATAATAATTTATTTATCTTTTCAAGAAGTATCAGGACATGTCCACTTGGAAATATGATGATTTAAAGACTTATGATACTCGAATCATCCAACTTGAAAAAGTTGTTGGATGCCCAAATCATTTTCAAAGTTAAAAATTCCATGTGGGTTTCAAATTTGGTCCCTGTTAGAAAGGAGTCTTGAGAAATTCGTTTATGTGTTGATTTTCATAATCTTGGCTAGAGTTATGACAAAGATAACTATCCAGTGTCATCCATGGAGTAGATACTCCAGATAGTATCTGGGTCTAAAATGTTTTCACTACTAGACAAATTTTCATGTTATAATCAAGTTCTAGCAGTGGAATTGGATAGATTGAAAACTACATTCCAATCTAAATGGGGAACATTTGTGTTCAAAAGAATTTTAGTTGGACTAATTAATACAGGTGCAAATTTTCAAAGAGCAATGAACACCATATTTTGTGGCACCATAGGTCAAAGTCTTATTGTCTACTTAGATGATGTCATTGTATTTTCTAAGAAAAGGTTTGACCACATACGTCATCTAAAACAGATATTCAAGCGGTGTCGAAAGTATGGGATTTCTCTTCATCCCAAGAAGAGCGTCTTTGGTGTGTCCAAAGGAATTCTATTAGGGCACATCATAGTGAAAAGTGGAATCAAGATTTATCCTGAGAGGGTCAAGGATATCACTTAGATCATGTTCCCAGTGAATAAGAAATCCATGCAGTCTTTCTTAGGCAAAATCAATTTCCTCACAAAATTCATCTCTAATTGCACATAGATAGTCAAACCAATACAATAGATGATCAAGAAATATGCAGTATATAAGTGGGACAAATGGGAGAAAGACGCTTTTGCATGAATCAAACATGCTATTGTTCATGCACCCACACGTCTCCATCCAGATTATGGTAGAGATTTCCAGCTCTATACATTTACTTAAGATTTATCAATTGTTTCCATGTTAACCCAAAAGGATAAGGCAGGAAATGAGCAACCAATCTCTTTTATGAGAACTAGTTTGTAGGGACCATAATTAAACTACCCTATCGTGGATAAACAAGCATATGCAATATAAAAGGCAGTGAATTATTTCAGACCCTACTTATTGAAAGCTCACACCATTATATTCGCACCTCAACCAATAGTAAGAATGATGTTTGTGCAGTAACACATGGGTGAGAAAAGAGCTAACTAGATGACCGTCTTAAATAATATGTCCTGAAATTCAAACCAGTTCATACTATAAAGGGTCATGGATTATGCAGACTGGAATCCAAGGCAAAGGATTCTCCTTCGCAAGTTCTATCTGCATGGGAGCAAGAAATTGAGATGTACACTGTCGATCGTGTTCCTCATTCCACGTCCACAACATCTTGGTATACAAAGTTATGATAATTTTGGAACATGGCACCTTGCCTCGCACTTATCAAGTAAATAGAAAAGGGAAATCATCTTAAAGGCTTGATCATATCAACTGGTCCATGGCATGGTTTTTCGGAAGCACCACAATGGATTCCTATTAAGTTTCCTTGAGCCACAAGATATAGAGAAGGTTATGAAATATCTACATGATGGAATGACAGGTGGCCACTATATGGGTGACACCACATCACACAAAGTTATGAGGGTTGGTTATTATTGGCCCGCTCTTTTAAGGATGCTCACGCTTATGTCCGTAAGTGCCAAGCTTGTAAAAAATGCGTTGGTCATGATCAAAGGTTAGCTTCCCCACTTCTCACATTAGCAATTGAAGAACCATTCCAACAGTCAGGCCTTGATGTTATCGAAGAAATTTTCCCGCACTTGTCAAATTAGAACCAGTATATTATAACAACAATAAATTATTTCACCTGATGGTTAGAAGTAGTTTCACTCAGACAAGTAAACGGCCAGGAAGTCATTCACTTCATACAACATAACATCATTACCAGGTTCTGCGTTCCTACACCACTTGTTTGTGATAATGCAACTTACTTTTCATCATTAAAAATTTATGAGTTTTCATTGGAAAATGGGATTGTTCTCAAACATGCATCTAATTATTATCCCCAGGGAAATGGTCTAGCTGAATCCACAAATAAAAATCTTATTCACATCATTAAGAAGACCATTTTCTCTGAAAAGAAGAGTTTGCATACTGCTTTGACTAATGCAGTTTGGGCCGACCGTGTTACCCCCAAGCCTCCCCTGAAAATGTCACCATACTTTCTAGTGTATGGTAAATAATTTATCTTGCCCCCAGACATGTACCTTCTAGCCTTGAAACTCTCTAAAGAGTCGCAAGGTAAAACTTGCCTACTAGTTCAGAGCAGGATAGATACTTTACTAAAACTTGAGGAAGAGAGGCTCAAAACAAAAGATTGTTTTTTCATGCATCAAAATTGTATTAAGCATTCATTTGATAGAAAATACGTAGGGGTGAAGAGATTTGATGTGCGTCATCTAGTTCTAAAATGGGATAAACCCCATGAAGACAAAGGTAAACATACAAAGTTCCATCCATTATGGATTGGATCATTCACAGTTGAGAGAAACTCGACCATAACAGTTTCAAGCTCAAATATTTGGATGGGAGGATTAACCCCCTACCCATAAATGGATGAGATCTAAAGCATTATTTCCAATAGCAACTATGAGTTTCATCTCTTGTACATATTATTTTTCACCTTTTCTTTATTTTCTTTGTTGGTTTGTGGCAGTCCTAAAGCTTCACATTTTTATTATGTTTTGTTGTGTCACATCTTATTGTTGGTCACTGTAAATAAATAAGACCTATGTGTCAAAGTGCATGGCCCAATGACTTTGTAGTACAATCAAAGAGGAATGTGACAAATTCAATGCTTGGCTATGTTAGAAAATTATATATTACGGAGCAATGGAACACATAAAATGTTGCAGAAATATAAACACAGAAAACGCACAAAACAAGAGAGACACAGATATACGTGGTTCACCTAGTTTGGGCTACGTCCACCCTGAACAGCCAGTCCTTCCTTTCTATTATCCAGCAAAATGAAGAGATACAACCTACAGCAAATCTGTTGTAATATCCTTTGTTTTCTCTCACAGTCTCACCTCTCCATTTCTCGCACACACAATACACATCTATCGCACAGCCTCAAATACAATACCCTCATACAAAGAGAGGGGTTGCCTTCTAGGGAAAAAAAACCTAAACTAAACATAAGTTCTACCGTCAGATCATCTGCCTAATGAACGGCCCAGATTGACTAGAAATTACTATACTTTTACAAGGCAATTTTACAGTTGTTTTTAGCTTCGGGGGCGCTTCCCCCGAAACCCCCACCAGGGGGGGGCTCCCAAAGGTCGCAGCCGCCCCCCCCTAGACCCCCCCTGCAGCAAACATTTTACGGGCGGCGTTGCCGCCCCCATTTCGAGCTGGGGTCCTATGTGGCGATACCTTTGAATATAGAAGATAATCAGGCTCCACACCCAACAGGCTATTTGTTTACGCTCTTCTCTATTTAGGAAAAGCCATAGGTTGAGCTAAGTCCAAATTGAAAATATGATTCGTCTAGTAAGAGAATGTTTGGATAACCTATTAGGCCCATTCTTATGCTAGTTTTCAATCCACTCAACTTGCTATAAGTCTAATGGTGTGTTAACACTTGTCCAACCTAGTAGAAAAGGGATAAGGGGAAAATATAAATCGAGGAAACCAATATCAGAGGTCTTTAATACTTCTATAAAGGGGAAAACTCATCTGCTCTCAATAAGTCAAGATCCCTCTTCAACCTGTCAAAATAATAAGTATCGATGCATGATTATTTTAAATAAATAAATAAACGGTGAAAGAATAGAAAGGCTTACAGCGCAAGAAGGTGAAGCAAGCGACTTCGTCAGGGTATTGTCAAGGCCTATTGGCAGTGAAGCAACATTTGTGCCTCTGAAGTGACTCCTTCGGGGTACTGTTCAGGCTCGCTGGTAGCAGAGCAACACCAGAGATAGAAAAATCATACTCTAAATATCGTAAAATCACCATGCACATTACCCTTCTAGAACAGAAACAGTTGTGATACGGTGTATCTTTATGTGTGTTCATCAAAGTAAAGAGAAGTATAATGCCATGTGTAAAGATAATTCGAAAAGGGGAACTTGGGTAAATCAATACTTCTTGAAGGTCTAACCCTTAGCTAAAATTTATTCCCAGACAGAGAAGCTGAATTTCACCCAATGTGTCGTCAAGTGTTGTCACTACTACAACTCCCTCCAAAATTTCACTACATTGGAATTTTGGAGCCTACCCCCCTGTTGTATCAAGTGTTTCTTTGGTTGGCAAGAATTTTTTTGTGTTGTTTCATATGTCTTGAGTGTTCTTAAGCATCATCACATTAATTGGAATATCTTTATATGCATTTCATGGTCACAACACCTTTGTTGTTGTAAAATGAAACTTATGGGTCACAGTCGCACACACTTCATGGTTTATACTTGGGGAATGTGCATAAAGTGGCGTTTTTATGTGTATTCATTATTGGTTAGGTTTGTCCAAGTTTTCTCGATGAGTTAGTATGTGTTGTCCAAAACTTATCTTGCTTGCCTCTTAACCAATCATCCAAAATTAGACAAATTTTGGTTGCAAATGATCCCATTAAGGCCAAGAGCTCATGAGCGCACTCTGAAACCTTGATGAGTGATCCTTTGTCATTCAAATGTGTGCATTGTGCCCTCCCACAGAGTTGGGCACATTCCAAAAGCACGAATCCCCTTCCATGTTCTGATTTGTGCCCTCCTAAATGACTAAGTCTTCCTTCAGCGCACTCCTTCAACTTGAAGAATCGCACCCTCCTTGAGCGCACTGGCACATTCTAAAGAGTTGAACCTCAACCATTTAGCCTTCCCATATGTGCCCTATGCCCTCCTGGACATCTTGAGCACACTATCGCACCCTGAAGGCATGAAGCTCCAAACTTCAACTTTTAGGATTGTACCTTGTGCCCTCCTTGAGACCTCTTAGGCGCATGAGCTCACCCCGAAATCACGGAGCCACAACCTTCAATCGTTGGGAGCGTGCCTTGTGCGGCGTATAGTGCACTTGGGAAGCCTGAAGCTTTACCCTTCATCCTTCAAACTTGAGACATGTGCCCTTCTCAATTTCCTTCTTCCTTAGAGTGCATGAGTGCATGCCAAAAGCTCGAAACCCCTCCCCCTTAGCCTTTTTTCCCTTCAAAGTGTGCCCTTGTGCGTTGTATCTCCCTCGACCATTTTCAACACACTGAAATGACAAGAAGAGGAAAATATGCATGAAACATGGTACAATAGGATATTTTCAGACTCATAGTTGTTTGTCATGACTAATTGCAGAAATAGGTATTCCAGGGATTTCATAGAAGGAACACATAAGGAAGATCAGGAAAATATGATATACAAAGGAAGCATAAGAAGAACCAAGAAGACACATGAAAATTTATTATCAAAGCACCAAGAAGACTTAGATATTGAAGACCCTTCCAAGAGTGTAAGCACCATGAGAAGATGACGATAAAGAAAAGACATAGTGGCAACCATGTCACTACTATTGCATGTCCATGTCATCAGCCACTATTAGTCCCAATCATCCAAGATAGTGATGTGTCAAGTTTCATCATATGATGAGGTGGAAGACAAATGTATTATTATAATCATTGTAAAATACAAGCAAGTAGAAGTCCAAGAGTCATGGAAGTCCACAAGATATGTAATACCAAAAGTCATTTGGAATTCCAAAGGTTGTAGAAATCCAAAGGTCATTAGAAGTTAGAAAGTCAAGAGTCATGAGGATATGAAAGGGTCACTTATCAAGTATCAATAGCTCCTTATTTCTCATGTAAATGAATTTTAGCTTTGGCTTCTCCCATAAGTGTTAGCGGGAAAAGTGTCTACTCAGAACGACCCTATCCCACTAAGGTGTGACAGTGACCTTAGAAACAAACAGAGAAAACTACTTTCGTATTCTTCTTTATGAACTATAAACGAAGAGAAATAGGATGAACCAACCTGTGTCTTGCGCTAGTCCTTTGATCCAATCTCTCTCCTCTTTGACAGCTTCCAGCTACCTGCTCCCTTACTTGCCCAGCTTCACCAAGTTCCTGTAAGATCACAGAAGAAGAAAACTACACAAAGACATGGATTTATATTCATAAATAGCTTAGGATCAGATTTAAGCTAAACATACAAATGTAACAAACATCAATGATACACAAGCATGTAGGAGAAACTCAAATAGTTTTATTGATATAAAACAGAAGATCCAGGAGGAGTTACAACCGATGATTCCTGATCCAGCATCAACCTCCCAGCAAAGGAATCCCCTCTTCACCTCCAAAAAAGCATAAATCACCCAATACTCTGATATCTATCTCAAAACCAACAGCAATTCTCTGCAATGTATAGAATTCCAGCCTCTGGATCTCTGGGATGAGGGATCCATATATAGATGTATGCAAAGAGGATGAGTCAGCTTATGATTTGACTAGTGGCCTCTCTCTGTCAGTTCTTGTTTCCACTTGGAGACTGAGAGCCTCTTACTCATCCTTGGTTGAACTCAGTGAGGCAAGTGTCATTGGGGAAGATTCTGGAAGCTTCCATTGTCTGTCCACCTCACAGAATGACACTTCCATTTGTCATTTCCCGCTCAACGCACCCTGGTAGTGCATTTAGGTGCGTTGCAACGCACCTAGCTAGTGTACTTGGGTGCTATGCAACGCAGCTAGCTAGTGGAGCAGCTGAAATGATCCTGATTTGACTGATTCTGAGCAGTTTCTGGTGGAGAACTTCTGGGAGAAGCTGTAATTTGTTGACCTTGTTCCTTTAGGGGTCGGAACAACACTTTTAGGGACTTAGGATCCCTTGGTTTATGGACATTCCATGCTTAGAGATGTAAGGCACAAAAATATCTATAACAGTTGCCCCCTAAAGTATGAGGCCGTTTATCGGGTGAAATGCTTTATTAGGAGGATCCGAAGTTCTTTCAATGCTAGGAGGAGACCTGTAATAAGATACAATACAATACATTATCTTCATACTGTTTTCATGATCTAGCTTAGGCGGGCATTCCCATGCTCAGCTTTATAAATTCATTTTTATGTACATAGGACAGACAATCGTCTGATGGTAGACTGATGATTCTGATAGAGCCATCATCCTTTTGGTAGGATGATTATATGTGCTGCAGTGTTGTACATTTCAATGTCTTTATTTTCCTAAATATATATCGCAGCCCGGATGGATGAAACTAGATCCGGGGTCTTCAATCTCGTCCGATCTTCACTCGAAGTACAAGTCGATCCATGTGAGAAATGTTTTGAAGTCGAACATGGAAAGACATCGCTTGATTACCAGTCAATGATGTAAACTGTTAACAAGCGCGTGAGGAATCACCGATAATGATGATGACCCTCAAGGTACTGCAGTACAATTCACGTGGTGTGAATAAAGGACTTGGCATCAAACACCACGCAAAATCTTTCGGTCGAAGGTCATTGATGTATACCTGTCGCCGGAAGTGAGAAACTTGCCATTGAGGCATGCAAGCTTCAAAGTACTGAATGGGGTGTTCCTAGATCAACTTCTTGGATAATGAGCTGGTGTCGACAAGAAGCGATCTGTCAAAGGAGGGCCTTAATGAATCCCACATCAATGACATGGAACGGAGCAAATGATTTTGATGGAGGTGAAAACAATCTGATGATATATGGTTCAGGATGGCGGCCATGAAAGAATGAAGTATAATGTATGGTAGTGGATGGGACACAGGTGACTTCTTTGGATGACTTCTCTTGAACATGTCGGCGACACTTATGTGATGGATTGGTAGCATTTACCCCAAATGTGGATGGTATGGCATGACCATGGTGATGTGACCGGTGAATGAAACAACCCAACCCGACTCAGGCACGGAGTGGAAGTGTCATGTTCAAGAGCGACTTGCTACCAATAAAGATTCTTTGAGTTTTCTTCCCAATTTTTCCCCAGTCATTGCTGACCAGTACCTCTATATTTTTGTCAAGCTTGAGCAGGATAACATATGCTTGTTCTATAATTTTCCCTTCGGGAAAACCCATCGCTATGTTTTAACTATCCTAGCGATAGTGAAACTCGTTCTCGTCTAAAGACAAGTTTGTCGCTATTAATCTTTTTAACGAGTTTAACGACAAAGATAACTCGGTCCTTTTCATTTTTAGAGAGTCTAAAAAGGTACGTAAAGGTAACTCCAAAATTCCTTTTTTGTCATCTAATCCCTTAAGTCCGAAAAAGTATAAAACAATATACAAGGGATGAATTTTCGATAGTTTTAACGAGCCGAACAAAACAAGCGCTCGATCTTTTTGTGCAATAATCCCTCAGGTCCAAAAAGATTAAAATCTAGAGGAGGGATAGCACTTCCGGTCGCTTTAACGAGCTGGAAGGCCAAAACTCGGCAATCTTTTCATATTTTACGAGTCAGTTGAAAAGAGCTTAAAGAAGACTCGTCTTTTGAGGAACGAGTGATAAAATGGGTAGCACCTGATTCTAGGTAAGGCTTGGAATTTTCCAATCACGGCAGTGTCACAAGGATGGCTAGTGAAATCACTCTTCGTAGCTGTTCCTCAAAATGGGTAAACAATCAAATGGAGGTGAATGATCGGCCAATGGAAAAGTGGAGGTGACGGTGCAAACACGACCAAGGCTTTAACGGCTGAAATGTTACATTCACGGTGGTTATTTACCAGGGAATAGTTCATTTTTTAACGAGCTTAAACGCGGGTGGAAACATTTGCTCATATCTTATGTTTATTTTTTAACGAGCTTGAACTATGCGCTAAAACTGCTCGATTAATCCAGTCATATGATAAGAATGTCTCATAAAAATGGCAACTTTTAGATTTTTGCCCCACATCCTTTCTTTATGCAAGTTAGATGACGACTAATCCTACGAGTTTAAAGGGTTAGCCTACGGGTTTAAAGGGAGGACCTAAAAATTTAAAAAATAAATAGTCGCCCTTCACTTGCACTCCAAAAGGTTTGCATGCCCCCAGGTATAAAATATGGTTTCAAGGTTACCCCTCAATTTGCAGACAAAAAATTTGTTCTATCGAGAGAGGCCTACCTCTTACAGGTTACCCAAAGATTGTTCTATTCGCGGTGCAAACAAAACACTTCTTCGGCGGTGTCTACCGAGATAAACAAAGGTGAGTGACGATGTCCGCCAACCCACATAACTTTGACAAGAGAATCTTATTCTAGAATAACCCCTCTTCCACCGACGGATGGGGTACAGACTAGTCATATTCTCCCGCGGAAACCTACCCTATACCCGAAGTTTTCTTGCCGAAGCAGACCAGGACGCATGCCCCCTGGGTTTCAGTCATATCCCTTCGAATTACTTGCGCTCATCAGGAGGACGGACTGGGGATTGAGACATCTCCTGCGTGAAGAGACCATTTAGGGATGGTATATGACTATTTGCTATGCGTGATCCGGGAAATGAAAGCTGGTCCACGAGCTTGACCACTCTTCCTTCGTGCGGAAAACACATTACTCTAAAGAGTGAGGAGACGATGGCTCCCATGCAATAAATATAGTCTCGTCCAAGGAGTAGATTATAATCCAAGGTTCCTTGAACTACCATTACGTTCATGCGAACTGTCTTCCTTCTCAATGTTATGGGCACATCGGGAAGGATCCCTAAAGGTCGACTGGTTCCTTTATCAAAGCCTGTCAGATTTCTCATCTCAGGCAACAACGATGGCGAACCAAGCGCTTTCCAAGCAATAGAGGAAAGGATACTCACAGAAGCCCCCTCATCTATGATGGTACCAGCCATGACCATTCTATATATTTGAACGATAATTCGGAATGGTATGCGTGCTGGTAAACGGGGTCTGCCTAGTTGATTCCAGTCGAAGGAGACAACTAGGTTGCTTGGAGGTGGGACCGAGTAGACGGCCGGGTATGGCTCTGACGAACTTCCCTCCTGCGGTAAGGGAATGGGTAGATTGCCCCCATGTTCGTCGGAGTCTGTGTTGATGAAGAGAATTTGGATGGTGTCATCCTTGTTTTCTTCAGTGACTATATCATCCGAAGATAAAACCTCTGAAGGCAAGACCGGGTCAACTACCACCTCGACCTTTTGACTTTCGTCTGGTATGGATTCAGATGGTTTATCTTCAATGACAGGCGCTTCAGCCGACCACTTGAGCGGGCCAACTGGATTTTCAACTAGCGACGGACTCGGCAAGAGTTTTTTATATCCAGGAGGAAGTCGTAACGGTGAAACCGGACGATCATCCAAAACTCTTTTCGCTTCGTCTAAGAAGGGACAACGATGGACGGCATGATTGCCTTCGCACAGTTTACAAGGAAATCTAGCTTTCCCTTTTTGTCCTGGGGCTTCACTTTCGCTAGTTGACGGTGTTCTTTCAACATGATCATCAGAGGTTGATGACACCGGATTATGCAAACGAGGAGACCAGTCCCTTAGTATCCGAGGGATGCAAGGACAATCTCTGTGAAAGTGGTCTCCTTTGCAAATGACACATGGCGATTTAGGCCTGGTCGGTGCAGTGTGTGGATTTTCGTTAGACGACACTCGTTTTCCCCCATTCGCCTTTGGTTCCTTCTTCTTCTTCTCTTTCTTCTTCTTCTCCTTCTTCTCCTTAGGAACTTGACTTTTGGCTTTGTCAACCCCATCAAGCGAAGAGGAAGGAGGAGAGGAAGAATTAGAGGAAGTAGAAGGCTGGTGGGCAACTCTGGACTCGTCTGGTTGCTGATTCGATTGTTCAGGAATAGTGGTGTTCTGAACGAAATTGGTTGAGAAGAGCCAGACTGGCAAGCCAATTGTCAGTCCTAGAAGCGACAATGTGGCCATATGGGGTGCACCAACATCTCCCCAAGAGGAGAAGGGACTAGGATTTCCACCAAGGGGAATTCCTTGGTTGGTAGACTCCATTTTCTCAACCTAAGATCAACGTAGGAAAAGGGTATGAATATTCCGTTTAAAATAAATTTTTAGACGCTTTGACACAACTTGTTTTTTCAATTTTTAAGAGTCGAGAAAAAACAAAAGATGACTCTAATCTCCTTCGATTTTTAATGAGCCTGGAGTGACAAGTGCTCAGATGGACCTTTTCCGTTAAGGAGTCTGAAAAGGAACGAAAGGGACTGCTCTGGAGATCTAGGTAGAGGGAGTACCAAACCAATCGCAAAACTGCAGAATACTTTTTACGGTACGACAGTCAATCTTCCCGAATGTTGTGTTCGGTGCATTGCGATCAGTAGGGCGGCCGACACGACTTCCTATGGATAAAAGGTTTTAAGCCTATAGGGGTCTCCCAATATATACTCGACGGTACGTGGGAGCACAAGTCCGTACTGGCACTTATCGTCTCAAAGTGGAGGAATCACCCAACCATTAGTGAGGACAACAGTTACCAGGCTTTACGACGCCGGAATACGTCTCTAGCCTAGACCTCTCAATGTTGTGCGTTAAGTTCCAAAGCATTGTTAGATTCATTCAATTTATTTTAATTTGATCTTTCTTATGAAGTTTGCCTTTTGGGTTCACCATGAGATGTAGATGTAATTCCTAAAATGCAATCTAAAGATGATAAGCAAACTTTTATCTCTTTTCAGCAATGAAAATCCTAGCTACAAGGGGAAAAGAAAGACACAATCTTTTCTCAAAGAGCAAAGAGCACACTGTAAATTCACTTTTCCTAAATCAAGCCAAACAGACTGTCAATATGCAAATGCACATGTGCATGTATTTGTTTTTCACTTTCTTAATATTGATGCCTAAAAAGAAAGTTGATGTACAAATTTGAATTTGCTTTCGAGTGACAAACACAAACAAGCTTCTTTTCGAAATCAAAAGGTAGAGATGATTACGACACTTTATGATTTTGAAATAAATACTCGTTTTGACACCAGAAAGTCACAAATTCAAACCAAAGGCAAAAGTAAAAGCATAATCAACTGTCAACAACAAACAAACTTTCTCCTATGATCAAAGTCGACACTTACGACAGATCTAAATCAAAGGACGATAGTATGACTATTCTACTTTGTCAATGGAAAACTGTAAATGATGTAACAAACACACAAAAACATCTACAGTCTTTTTGTACAAAGGAGGCGGAATTAAGGCAAAGAAAAGGGGTTTTTAAACAGACACATACACTGATCACAGGCTGCAAAAATCAGAGACAAAACTGAAAAAATGAAGCAAAGAACCTCAGCTGCACAAGGCTAGGCTGATCAGCGCACCTGTTACACAGAGAAACTGGATTGCAGCGTAGGTAGCCCTCTCGGGAACTGCGTTGAAATGCAGAATCTCTTCACAAGCCTGCGCTGGGGAAGAAACGAGAATTCTATCCGGGTTCTGGGTCACGGTTTGCAGTTTAATCTATGGTTTTTGGCCGAGTAAAAGCAATCAGTAATGCACAATCAGAGGGTAGATTTAAAGGAGGTCTAAGAGCTATCACAAAGGGAAATCAGATCATTTGTGAATCAGCTGTTCAAATCATAAACAGATCCAGTGAATGGATTGAAGTAGCAGATGTCTACTTTGCATTTGTTAATGGCAAATGCAGTTCGATTGCTACTCCTAAGTTTATGAAACAAACAAAAAGAGAAACACAAACAAACTAATTAGACACGATCCCCAACGGAGTCGCCATTTTGTTAACGGGAAAAGTGTCTACTTAGAACGACCCTATCCCACTAAGGTGTGACAGTGACCTTAGAAACAAACAGAGAAAACTACTTTCGTATTCTTCTTTATGAACTATAAACGAAGAGGAATAGGATGAACCAACCTGTGTCTTGTGCTAGTCCTTTGATCCAATCTCTCTCCTCTTTGACAGCTTCTAGCTACCTGCTCCCTTACTTGCCCAGCTTCACCAAGTTCCTGTAAGATCACAGAAGAAGAAAACTACACAAAGACATGGATTTATATTCATAAATAGCTTAGGATCAGATTTAAGCTAAACATACAAATGTAACAAACATCAATGATACACAAGCATGTAGGAGAAACTCAAATAGTTTTATTGATATAACAAGAAGATCCAGGAGGAGTTACAACCGATGATTCCTGATCCAGCATCAACCTCCCAGCAAAGGAATCCCCTCTTCACCTCCAACAAAGCATAAATCACCCAATACTCTGATATCTATCTCAAAACCAACAGCAATTCTCTGCAATGTACAAAATTCCAGCCTCTGGATCTCTGGGATGAGGGATCCATATATAGATGTATGCAAAAAGGATGAGTCAGCTTATGATTTGACTAGTGGCCTCTCTCTGTCAGTTCTTGTTTCCACTTGGGGACTGAGAGCCTCTTACTCATCCTTGGTCGAACTCAGTGAGGCAAGTGTCATTGGGGAAGATTCTGGAAGCTTCCATTGTCTGTCCACCTCGCGGAATGACACTACCATTTGTCATTTCCCGCTCAACACACCCTGGTAGTGCATTTAGGTGCATTGCAACGCACCTAGCTAGTGTACTTGGGTGCTATGCAACGTAGCTAGCTAGTGGAGCAGCTGAAATGATCCTGATTTGACTGATTCTGAGCAGTTTCTGGTGGAGAACTTCTGGGAGAAGCTGTAATTTGTTGACCTTGTTCCTTTAGGGGTCGGAACAACACTTTTAGGGACTTAGGATCCCTTGGTTTATGGACATTCCATGCTTAGAGCTGTAAGGCACAAAAATGTCTATAACAATAAGGCATAAGAGAGATAACTTAGTACTTCTGTGGAGAAAATAGTGGCTCCAACGCTCCACTATTGGAGCCAGTTATGTTCATTGTATTAATGCATCTTAGGATTTCTACTTAATATTTGAAGCCCGATGGCCAACACATGTTCATACACAGATTATGGATGTTTGTAATACTATTCAGTGAATGTTCATGGTTTATGTTTGCTTTCATCGATACTAAGGTAGTTGAACTACTTCAGTTATTCTGGTGCTTATTCTATTAAGAATGTGTTGTAATGGTTATAATGTTCAACACGTTTGTGTGGACTATTCTGCCAGACATTAGATGAAACATTCTTGTTTATGTGTGTCTTTATTATTGTGGTACTATTACCTCTCTCATATAGACTCACTTTCTCTCCCCTCTACAGTAGAAGAACCTTGATGCACCTACAACCGAACATTCACCAATCACACTTGCTTTCTTTTTCGAAGGCACATATGCATTTCTCTCTCATGCTGATAGTTAAATCAAAGGAAGATATTTAAGTAAATGACAATTGGGCCATATTCCTTATTTACTCGTAGTCGGGTGGAAAAGGTGTTGGACACATTCTCCCAAGCCCCTCCTTATATCTTAATGTCATCCCCATCGAGGATATGGACTTAGTATTTTTATTTAAAGAATATTTTAATTTTATTTAAAAAGGTATGCATGTTGAATTTACCTTAAGCATTGATGAAATAACACATCGCCCTCATACTGAGTTGTAGAATATGCCTCTTAGTGCAATAAATTTCACATCTCTATAAATAAACAAATTATTATTTTTAATTTTATTAAAACTTTGATAATATATATAGTTACATATATATGTGAGACATGTTTTATGAAAAAATATATAAATATCACTGACAGTATAAATACATATATATCGATAAATAAATATATAATTTAGAAAAAAGATTGAATTTTTTCTAGAAATTTGATAGAAATTGCAATTGCTCAAGAATTCAAACTGAAATCTAGAGAGATAAATTCTACTCTACTAATCTGCAGAATCACAAGTACGCAGTGATTTCCAGGGGAACCCAACTGGGAAAAACCCCTCAATCCACTTTGCATCAATCAGTTGAATATAGAAACTATTACAATTCCA
Source organism: Pinus tabuliformis (assembly GCA_031772625.1). Classification (NCBI taxonomy): domain Eukaryota; kingdom Viridiplantae; phylum Streptophyta; class Pinopsida; order Pinales; family Pinaceae; genus Pinus; species Pinus tabuliformis. The sequence goes on along the minus strand of CM062814.1, from coordinate 444,046,856 downwards.
TGCTCCAGCTCTGAGCACAACCTGCAAAGGTAAAATTGTTCTCCCTACTAAATGAGGACCTCCAGCCAACACTTAACCACTTTATGCCTCCTCCAACCTCCTATTTCTTTGGGAAAATCTAACCAAATTTTAGCTCCTAAACAATAAGAAAGTCCTTGTTTCCTTGCATAATTCCCAAGGAATTGATCTCCTGACTGCATGCAGCAACCGTATACTCAATTAGTATACAACTAATGTTTCAATAGGCTTGTCTCCTCCACTCTAACTGAGAAATTCGAATTCCATGAATGCATGAGCTATTTTGGGTTGATTGATTAGTTAACTGACAGATCTCTAAGTTAGACTATTTTTCCAATGCTTAACTAACTCTATTAATTGTTAGAGGTTAGTTAACTGAGTACAACTGAAAATAACTGAACTAGAATGCTAACATTTTGCAATTAACACATTCATAACTAAATTCCAAGCCCACTAACTCAAATTTACTCAGCTAAATGAGTGACAAGAGCCATGCCATACTAGCTAACTACCTCCAGGTTGTCATGTTGATGTGATAATTCAATATACTCAATTCGACTAAGGCTAAAGTCAAATTAAGCCTTTCTTGCTACACTTTCTAACACTCCCTCTTAGCAAGAAAGGCATTTTACACCACCCCTATCCAGCACCTGTGGAATATACTATAGCACTACCCCTCACTGTTTATGCTGCTACTACAACAACTGTAATTGAGAAGCATCCAAAACCACGTAATCAATTGTATCTGCAACTGTCTATGCATTGCGTCTCCTGCACTACTATCAGCATTGCTTTATGCTCCTCAACATCTTACTGCACAAACTAAAACTGATCCTTCTGCTGCTGAATACCATGGGCCCTTGTAGCAAGGTAATGATCCATGAGGAAAGTATACTACAACTTCTCTCCTATGGATCGTGCCCAATTCTTATCAATTCTAGGACTAAGGCTATACATCACCTCACCTCACTCCTGTAGGTATAGTTGCGTGCATGGTGAAATCCACCTCTAGCTTGTAGATATTTTTCACTCTAACTCCAATATGTTTCATTTGTCTAGTAGCAACATGCTTTAGAAAAGACATATCCCTACTGAAAACAACATCATAACCTTATACAACTAAAAATAATTAATTTTTTCTTCATCCCAAGCACATACATAGCATTTTTCAAGTGAAGATGGGAGCCTGAATCCCTCTTAAAGGTGATAGTACCAATTCTTTTGGTACTATACCTCCCATAATCTACAAATTCTATGTGAAATTGGAGATCCTTCTCCTCTAGGCTATTGAAGGATTCCATATTTCTTTTCATATGATATGAGATAGCAAAATCTAAGTACCACGCACTCCCTCTTATTGTTCTTGCCATGAACGAAAAGAGGGTGAAATCTAACTTGAATTGAGATGCTAGAGCATCTCATCCTACTCCTGTGTAAGGCTCCTTCTTGGATTTATTGTGCCGACACTTGGTTGTATAGTGTCCATATTCGTAGTAGTAGAAACATTTTATTTTGCTGAGGTCCTTCTTCTTGCCATTATTTTGGATGGATTCTTCCTGGCCTTGGGCCTTCTTTCCTTTCCAACCAAATCACAATCTTCTTCCTCATCTACAATGGATGTAGCATCATCTTTAGTGTTTCTTCTTATCTCCTCTTGCACAAATCAGACCTAAGTCTCTTCCAATTTGGTAGCTTGTCTCTTCCATTAACTGAATCTTGATAGTTGTGCTAGGATTTCGGAAGGACATGGAGTGCTAAGCTCACAGGTTCATATGATGGCACATTTTCTCCTACTCCTCCAAGTTCATCTTGAACCTAAGTGAATCTAAATAGGGACTGAGGAATGGTTTCATTTTTATGCATTCGAATTTTCTTGAGCCTTTATCTCTCAATGACAATTTCCTGGCATCACTGCTGCTCTAGAAGAGTTGTATGAGATTTTTCCAGATTTGAAAAGGAGTCTCCTTTCCACGCAAGTTGGAAACCCCATGATCTCTTACACCCTCCAAAATGATCCTCTTTCCTCTTGTTGTGTCTTTCTTCCACTGAGGAAGTGCTTGTGCATCTGATGTTGTTGGTTTCAGAATATTCGTTTGTGTATATTCCCACACTCCATTGTCATCAAGGAAAAATTCCATCTTGTCTTTCCAAGCACAAAAATTCAAGTTTTCCTCTAATGCATATTCCAACCTCAATTTGTTGAAAGACATTTTTCCTACACTTAAGAGAATTTGCACCAAAAACTTTGCAAATCAAAATTTATCTAATAGAAGATCTGGAACAAGGTTTCTATGTATTCTTTCGATGTTATGATACCATCTAGAAATTTGATAGAAATTGCCATTGCTCAAGAATTCAAACCAAAATTAGGAGACACAAACTCTACTCTACTAATTCGTGGAATGAAAATGAAAATTTAGAACAACATGCATAGACATGCAACAAGCAAAGTCAGAAGTACATAGTGATTTGCAAGGGAAGGAAACTGTGAAAAAACCCTCAAGCCTCCTTGCATTAATCAGTTGAATGGAGAAACTATTACAATTGCATGCACCAACTCTAAGCACAACCTACAAAGGTAAAACTGTTTTCCCTACTGAATGAGGACCTCTGGTTAACACTTAGCCATTTTATACCTCCTCCAACCTCCTATTTCCCTGCACAAATCTGAGAAAATTTGAGCTCCTAAACAATAGGAAAGTTCCCATTTCCTTGCCCAAATCCCAAGGAATTGATATCCTGACTACATGCAACAAATGTACACTCAACTAGTATATAACTCATGTTACACTAGCCTTGTCTCCTCTACTCCAACTGTGCAATTTGAATTCCATGCATGCATGAGATATTTTGGGATGATTGATGTGTTAAATGATAGATCTCTGAGTTATACTGTTGTCCCACTAATCAATTGACCTTCAATTGACTCTATTAATTGTTAGAGGTCAGATAATTGAGTACAACTGAAAATAACTAAACTAGATTGCTAGAATTTAGCAATCAACACATGCATGACTGAACTTCAAGCCCACTAACTTGAATTTACTAAGCTAACTGAGTGACAAGAGTCATGCCACACTAGTTAACTATCTCCAAGTTGTCCTATTGATGTGGAAATTCGATTTACTCAATTTGACTGAGGCTAAAGTCAAATTGAGCCTTTCTTGCTACACTTTCTAATATTTTTATATTAAATTTGGATCTAAAATTTTGAAATATAATGCTTACACATGAATCATTATATATATATATATATATATATATATATATATATATATATATATATATATATATATATATCATGGTTACCAACATGAATCATTATTATTTTAGTTTTTTGAAAACAATGTTTGTAATTTTATTAATAAAAACAAAATTAGAATATAGCAAATTGAATTGAATTATTAATTTTATTACTCTTAATTTTATTTTATTTCAGTTTGTGTTTTTTTAATTGAGCCAACATTATGTTTTATTATTATTTTTAATTTAACACTTCATTTTATGGACATTGCTACACCTCCCCTATGCTAGATTGTAGAGTGCCTCTAAGCCCAACTATTTTAAGATTTCAAATTGTAACTACATTATGTGGAAATAAAATTTGACGATTTAAAATAAACATTTGGATTTGTGAAATATGAAGAGGGATCAAATTTCTTAATAGATAATTTTTTTTATCATATAATTTTCTACCATATATTAATTTCTTCATATTTAAAATATTATAATGCTTTACATATTTTCTCTTCTTTTTTTTTGAAATATTGTCACAGACATGTGTATGTGTATGTGTGTAGTTTAAAATATTCTAATGCTTTCTATATATATATGTAAGTAGTTATTTATTTTTATTTAATTTAATTTTGTGTTGTTTAAGATGGGAAGAACTTCTACTTAGCAAAAAAAAATGTAATATTATGTTCTTTGGTCCATGACAATTTCTTTCTCATACTAGATTGAAAAGTATGTAATGTATTTCACTATTCTCGATATAATAACTCATTGATGGTTTGTAAGGATGTATTCTTCCACTCCTGTGATATGCCTCTAGATCATTAACCTATTTCTTTATATTAAAAGAAAACAAGCACTTAACCAATTAAAAATAATTTAAAACCATTTTCATAATCGTCAGCAAAGTGTTCAAGAAAAATGATCATATATTTGTAAATAACATGTAACTTTATTTCGATATATAAAACTAAATAATCTGATTATTTATAATTTTTTGTAACTAGAGGAATTAACAACTAGATTGGTCTTGTGCTTGATTGATATGGGTCAATTTTGACTACTACCACTATACCTTTGGGGCCTATAACCTATTCTCCTCTCTATAGACTAGACAACCTTGAATCTCATAGTTTACACGAGATTTCATATCACGATAATTTCTAATTAAATTATAACCCAAATACAATACAATAATTATAATTTAATTTATATTAAAAATTTATATAATATAATATTTGATTTTATAATTTAATTTTATATTAAAAAATTATTTAATATAATATTTTATTTTGTTTATATCAAAATAATATTACCCTAAAATTTGTCCCATAAATGGTTACACGACAACAGGGATAGAAATGGAAATAATTTCAACGGAGGGCACGTTTTTCATGAATTTGACTTAGGTGGGTGAAGAATAATAAACATGTGGTTGCAACCATTTTGTTGCAAGACGTATGAGACACTCCATGTGCACTTTTCAATTGATTTTATGTTCCAAAAAGCAAGCACATTGCCGCATTTATATATGGGCGAGAGATAAAAGTATGTGCTGTGAAGATAGGTATATAGGTATATATATTTTAGAATATTTTTTTCACAATTTTATTTTGATAAGTAATTTTATTACTTTTAATTTTATTTTATTTTAGTTTGTGTTTTTTTAATTGAGCCAACATTATGTTTTATTATTATTTTTAATTTAACATTTTATTTTATGGACATTGCTACACTTTTTATATGCTAGATTGTAGTGTGCCTCTAAGCCCAATTATTTTAAGATTTCAAATTGCAACTACATTATGTGGAAATAAAAATTGAGAATTTAAAACAAACTTAAATTTATTTTAAATCATTTGGATTTGTGAAATATGAAGAGGGATCAAATTTCTTAATAGATAATTTTTTTTATCACATAATTTTCTACCATATATTAATTTCTTCATATTTAAAATATTATAATACTTCATAGATTTTATTTATTTTTTAAATATTGTCACATACATATGTATGTGTGTAGTTTAAAAAATTCTAATGCTCTCTCTCTCTCTCTCTCTAATTTAATTTTGTGTTATTCAAGATGGGAAGAACTTCTACTTAACAAAAAAAATGTAATATTATGTTCTTTGGTCCATGACAATTTCTTTCCCATACTAGATTGAAAAGTATGTAATGTATTTCACTATTCTCGATACAATAACTCATTGATGGTTTGTAAGGATGTATTCTTCCACTCCGTGATATGCCTCTAGATCATTAACCTATTTCTTTATATTAAAAGAAAACAAGTGCTTAACCAATTATAAATAATTTAAAACCATTTTCATAATCATCAGCAAAGTGTTCAAGCAAAACAGTCATATATTTTTAAATAACATGTAACTTTATTTCGATATATAAAACTAAATAATCCAATTATTTATAGTTTTTTTGTAACTAGAGGAATCAGCAACTAGGTTGGTCTTGTGCTTGATTGATATGGGTCGATTTTGGCTACTACCAGTATACCTTTGGGCCTATAACATATTCTCCTCTCTATAGACTAGATTACCTTGAATCTCATAGTTTACACTATATTTCATATCACGAGAATTTCTAATTAAACTATAACCCAAATACAATACAATAATTAAAATTTAATTTTATATTAAAAATTTATTTTTTAATTTTATATTAAAAAAATATTTAATATAATATTTTATTTTGTTTATGTAAATAATATTACCCTAAAATTTGTCTCCCATAAGTGGTTACACAGCAACAGGGATAGAAATGGAAATAATTTCAACGAAGGGCACGTTTTTCATGAATTCGACTTAGGTAGCTATCGAATAAGGTAGGTGAAGAATCATAATGAACGCAGAAGAATGATAAACATGTGGTTGCAACCATTTTGTTGCAAGACGTATGAGACACTCAATGCGCACTTTTCAATTGATTTTATGTGCACATGGCCGCATTTAAAATTATTCTGACACTTCCCTTTCCTATCTGTTTTATTATTATTTTTATTTAAAATTTGGTCAAAATTTTAAAAGAAATATTTGAATTGTAAATATTAATTATTAAGATAATACAGTGTAATTGAAATATCATTTAGATAGTTTGAGTAAAAAAAATTATAAGTTCTCTTGAAGTGTAATTAAAAAAATTATATATGGGTGAGAGATAAAAGTACGTGGTGTGATGATAGGTATGTATATTTCACAATAGTTTTTTTACAATTTTATTTAGATTAGCAATAATTGTTAGGTCGATGGTAGAGATTTGATCTCGATGGTAGCTATCGAATAAAGGAGCCAAAAGAAAAGGTGGGTGAAGAATAATAAACATGTGGTTGGTTGCAACCATTTTGTAAGACGTATGAGACACTCAATGTGTACTTTTCAATTGATTTATGTTCCAAAACGCAAGCACATTGCCGCATTTATATATGGGTGAGAGATAAAACTATGTGCTGTGAAGATAGGTATATATATTTTAGAATAGTTTTTCACAATTTTGTTTCCATTAGCAGTCATTGTTTTTAATGATAGTGATTTGATCTTCATAAAATATATTGGAATATTTATAGTAGTATTTATAGATAGAGGCTAATCTTTAAGTCTACATTAGTTATGTTCTTTTAATTAATTTTAAAAATGTCATATAAACACATGTCATATTTGACATGTGGTATTGATCAGTTATGGTATTTCCCTGTAGTAGTATATAAAGAACTATTTAGAAGTTAAGAATATCCATGGTTAAGACTATTGTTACATCCTTTTTAAAATGTATATATATTTAACTCATATTAATTCTTTTTACAACTAGTAGAGTCTTGTAAATTAAATAGATGGTAAGATATGATAAACATCAATCCATAATAAGCATCAAAATATTTACCTCAACATACATTTTAATTTGCTAAAACTAAAAAATTATAAGAATTATCTAAATTGTAACTCTATTCTTATTATTATTATTATTATTTGCCATAAATATAATAAATATATAAGTTAAACATATATACATTTAAAAAAAATATGCAACTCTTAACCATGGAGATTATTAATTTGTAACTAGACTTAGTTAAAATATTGTCGGTCAATCCATGGATTGTCAATACCACATTATCAGTCCAGATTATGGTAGAGATTTCTTGCTCTATACATTTACTTCATATTTATCAATTGCTTCCATGTTAACCCAGAAGGATAATGAAGGAAATGAGTGACCCATCTCTTTTATGAGCACTAGTTTGTAGGAACCATAATTAAACTACCCTATCGTGGATAAACAAGCATATGAGGTATAAAAGGCAGTGAATTATTTCAGACGCTACTTATTAAAAGCTCACACCATTATATTCGTACCTCAACCAGCAGTAAGAATGTTGTTTGTACAGTAAGACGTGGGTGAGAAAAGAGCTAACTAGATGACCATCTTAAATAATATGACCTTAAATTCAAACCAGTTCATACTATAAAGGGTCATGGATTATGTAGACTGGCATCCAAAGCAAAGGATTCTCCTTAGCAAGTTCTATCTGGATGGGAGCAAGAAATTGAGATGTACAATGTCGATCGTGTTCCTCATTCCACATCCACAACATCTTGGTATACAGAGTTACGACAATTTTTGGAACATGGCACCTTGCCCTCACACTTATCAAGTAAACAGAAAAGGGAAATCCACTTAAAGGCTTGATCATATCAACTGGTCCATGGCATGGTTTTCCAAAAGCACTACAATGGAGTCCTATTAAGGTTCCTTGAGCCACAAGATGCAGAGAAGGTTATGAAATATCTACATGATGGACCGGAAGGTGGCCACTATATGGGTGACGCCACATCACACAAAGTTATGAGGGTTGGTTATTATTGGCCCAACCTTTTTAAGGATGCTCACGCTTATGTCCGCAAGTGCCAAGCTTGTAAAAAATTCATTGGTCATGATCAAAGGTTAGCTACCTCACTTCTCACATTAGCAATTGAAGAACCATTCCAACAGTCAGGCCTTGATGTTATCGAAGAAATTTTCCCGCACTTGTCAAATCAAAACCATTATATTCTCACAACAATAAATTATTTCGCCTGATGGTTAGAAGTAGTTTCACTCAGGCAAGTAAATGGCCAGGAAGTCATTCACTTCATACAACATAACATCATTACCAGGTTTTGTGTTCCTACATCACTTGTCATTGATAATGCAGCTTACTTTTCATCATTAAAAATTTATGAGTTTGCATTGGAAAATGAGGTTGTTCTCAAGCATGCATCTAATTATTATCCCAAGGGAAATGATCTAGCTGAATCAAGAAATAAAAATCTTATTCGCATCATTAAGAAGACCATTTTCTATGAAAAGAAGAGTGCGTATTACTTTGACTAATGCACTTTGGGCCAACCATGTTACCCCCAAGCCTCCCCTAAAAACCTCGCCATACTTTCTAGCGTATGGTAAACAATTTATCTTTCCCCCAAACATGTACCTTCTAACCTTGAAACTCTCTCAAGAGTCGCAAGGTAAACCTTGCCTACTGGTTCAGAGTAGGATAGACACTTTAATAAAACTTGAGCAAGAGAGGCTCAAAGCCAAAGATTGTTTTTTCATGCATCAAAACTATATCAAGCATTGGTTTGATAGAAAATACGTAGGGGCGAAGAGATTTGATGTGCGTGACCTAGTTCTAAAATGGGATAAACCACATGAAGATAAAGGTAAACATAAAAAGTTCCATCCATTATGGATTTGACCATTCTCAGTTGAGAGAAACTCGACCATAACAGTTTCAAGCTCAAATATTTGGACGGGAGGATTGACCCCCTACCCGTAAATGGCTGAGGTCTACAACATTATTTCCAGTAGCAACCATGAGTTGCATCTCCTATACATATTATTTTGCACCTTTTCTTTATTTTCTTTGTTGTCTTGCGTCAATCCTAAAGCTTCACATTTTTATTATGTTTTGTTGTGTCACATATTATTGTTGGTCATTGTAAATAAATAAGACTTGTGTGTCAAAGTGCATGGCCCAAGGACTTTGTTGTACAATCAAAGAGGAATGTGACAAATTCAATGCTTAGCTATCTGTTTACGCTCCTTATCTATTTAGGAAAATCCATAGGTTGAGCTAAGTCCAAATGGAAAATATGATTCGTCTAGTAAGAGAACGTTCAGGTAACCTATTAGGCCCATTCTTATGCTAGTGTTCAATCCACTCAACTTTCTATATGTCTACTAGTGCGTTAACACTTGTCCAACCTATTAGAAAAGAGAAAAGTGGAAAATCTAAATCAAACAAACCAATATTAGAGGTCTTAAATACTTCTCTAAACGGGAAAACTCATATGCTCTCAATAAGTCAGGATCCCTCTTCCACCTGTCAAAATAATAAGTGTCGATGCATTGTTATTTTAAATAAATAAATAAAGGGTGAAAGAAGTGAAAGGCTTCCGGCGCAAGGAGGTGAAGCAAGCGACTTCATCAGGGTATTGTCCAGACCTGTTGGCAGTGAAGCAACATTTGTGCCTCTGAAGTGACTCCTTCGGGGTGTTGTTCAGGCCCACTGGTAGCAGAGAAACACCAGAGGCAGAAAAATCATACTCTAAATATCGTAAAATCACCATGCACATTACCCTTCCTAAATCAAAACAGTTGTGATACGGTGTATCTTTATGTGTGTTCACCCAAGTAGAGAGAAGTAAAATGCTATGTGTAAAGACGAGTCGAAAAGGGGAACTTGGGGAAATCAATACTTCCTTAAGGTCTAACCCGTAGCTGAAATTTATTCCTAGACAGAGAAGGTGAGTTTTACCCAATGTGTCGCCAAGTGTTGTCACTACTACAACTCCCTCCAAAATTTCACTACATTTGAATTTTGGAGCCTACCTCATTATTGTATCAAGTGTTTCCTTGGTTGTAAAGTGTTGTTTTGTGTTGTTTCATATGTATTGAGTTTTCTTGAGTGTTCTTAAGCATCATTGCATTAATTGGAATATCTTTATATGCATTTCATGGTCACAACACCTTTGTTGTTGTAAAACGAAACTTATGGGTCACAGTCGCACACACTTCACGGTTTATACTAGGGGAATGTGCGTAAAGTGGCGTTTTTATGTATATCCATTATTGGTTAGGTTTGTCTAAGTTTTCTCGATGAGTTAGTATGTGTTGTCCAAAACTTATCTTGCTCGCCTCTTAACCAATCATCCAAAATTAGAAACATTTTGGTTGCAAAATGATCCCATTAAGGCCAAGAGCTCATGAAAACACTCTGAAGCCTTGATGAGTGACCCTTTGTCATTCATACGTGTTCCCTACACCCTCCCACATAGTTGGGCACATTCCAAAAGCATGAATCCCATTCCATGTTATGAGTTGTGCCCTCCTAAATGACTAAGTCTTCCTTGAGCTCACTCCTTCAACTCGAAGAATCACACCCTCCTTGAGCACACTGGCACATTCTAAAGACTCGAACGTCAACCCTTTAGCCTTCCCCTATGTGCCCTGTGCCCTCCCGGACTTCTTGAGCACACTATCGCACCTTGAAGGCATGAAGCTCCAACCTTCAACTTTTAGGGTGTGCCCTGCGCCCTCCCTGAGACCTATTAGACACATGAGCTCACCCTGAAATCATGGAGCCGCAACCTTCAACCTCCAGGAGCGTGCCTTGGGCCTTGCCTCTCTCCCTTGCGCGTATAGTGCACTTGGGAAGCCTGAAGCTTTACCCTTCATCCTTCAGACTTGAGACATGTGCCCTTCTCAATTTCCTTCTTCCTTAGAGTGCATGAGTGCATGCCAAAAGCTCGAAGCCTCTCCCCCTTAGCATTTTTTCCCTTCAAAGTGTGCCCTTGTGCCCTGTATCTCCCTCGACCATTTTCAGCACATTGAAATGACAGGAAGAGGAAAATATGCATGAAACATGGTACAATAGGATATTTTCAGACTCATAGTTGTTCGTCATGACTAATTACAGAAATAGGCATTCCAGGGATCTCATGGCAGGAACACACAAGGAAGATCAGGAAAATATGATATACAAAGAAAGCATAAGAAGAACCAAGAAGACACATGAAACTTTATTATCAAAGCACCATGAAGACTCAGATATTGAAGACCCTTCCAAGAGTGTAAGCACCATGAGAAGATGATGATAAAGAAAAGACATAGTGGAAACCTTGTCACTACTATTGCATGTCCATGTCATCCGTCACTATTAGTACCAGTCATCCAAGATAGTGACGTGTCAAGTTTTATCATATGATGAAGTGGAAGAAAAATGTATTATTATAATCATTGTAAAATACAAGCAAGTAGAAGTCCAAGAGTCATGGAAGTACACAGGATATGTAATATCAAAAGTCATATGTAATTCCAAAATTTAATTGGAATTCCAGAGGTTGTAGAAATCCAAAGGTCATTAGAGGTTAGAAAGTCAAGAGTCATGAGGATATGAAAGGGTCTCTTCTCAAGTATAAATAGCTCCTTATTTCTCATGTAAATGAATTTTAGCTTTGGATTCTCCCATCTGGCATAAGAGAGATAAGTTAGTACTTTTTTAGAAAAATAGTGGCTCCAACGCTCCACTATTGGAGCAAGCTATGTTGATTGTATTCATGCGTCTTGGGACTTGTACTTAATATTTGAATCCTGATGGCCAAAACATGTTCATACATGGGTTATGGATGTTTGTAAGAATATTCGGTGAATGTTCATGGTTCATGTTTGCTTTCATCGATACTAAGGTAGTTGAACTACTTCGGTTATTTTGGTGCTTATTCTATTAAGAATGTGTTGTAATGGTTATAATGTTTGGCACGTTCGTGTGGACTATTCTGCCAGACATTAGACGAAACATTCTTGTTTATGTGTGTCTTTATTATTGTGGTACTATTACCTCTCTCATAGAGACTCACTTTCTCTCCCCTCTACAATAGAAGAACCTTGATGCACCCACAACCGAACATTCACCAAAAACTTGCTTTCCTTTTTGAAGGCACATATGCATTTCTCTCTCTTGCTAACAGCTAAATCCAAGGAAGATATTTAAGTAAACGACAATTGGGCCATATTCCTCGTTTACTCGTAGTCGGGTGGAAAAGGTGTTGGACACATTCTCCCAAGCCCCTCCTTATATCTTAATGTCATCCCCATCGAGGATATGGACTTAGTATTTTTATTTAAAGAATACTTTAATTTTATTTAAAAATGTATGCATGTTGAATTTACCTTAAGCATTGATGAAATCACACATCACCCTCATATTGAGTTGTAGAATATGCCTCTTAGCGCAATAAATTTCACATCTCTATAAATAAAAAAAATTATTATTTTTAATTTTATTAGAACTTTGATAATATATATAGTTACATATATATGTAAGACATGTTTTATAAAAAAATTAATGTGATATAAATATCAATGATAGTATAAATACATATATATCGATAAATAAATATATAATTTAGAAAAAAGATTGATTTTTTTTATAGAAATTTGATAGAAATTGCAACTGCTCAAGAATTCAAACTGAAATCTAGAGAGATAAATTCTACTCTACTAATCTGTGGAACCACAAGTACGCAGTGATTTCTAGGGGAACCCAACTGGGAAAAGCCCTCACTCCACTTTGCATTAATCAGTTGAACAGAGAAACTATTACAATTCCATGCTCCAGCTCTGAGCACAACTTGCAAAGGTAAAATTGTTCTCCCTACTAAATGAGGACCTCTAGCCAAAACTTAGCCACTTTATGCCTCCTCCAACCTCCTATTTCCTTGGGAAAATCGAACCAAAATTTAGCTCCTAAACAATAAGAAAGTCCCTATTTCCTTGGGTAATTCCCAAGGAATTGATCTCCTCACTACATGCAACAACCATACAGTCAAATAGTATACAACTCATGTTGAACAGCCTTGTCTCCTCCACTCCAACTGAGAAATTCGAATTCCATGAATGCATGAGCTATTTTGGGTTGATTGATTAGTTAACTAACAGATCTCCGAGTTATATTGTTTTCCCAATGCTCAACTAACTCTATTAATTGTTATAGGTTAGTTAACTGAGTACAACTGAGAATAACTGAACTAGAATGCTAACATTTTGCAATTAACACATTCATAACTAAATTCCAAGCCCACTAACTCAAATTTACTCAGCTAAATGAGTGACAAGATTCATGCCATACTAGCTAATTGCCTCCAAGTTGTCATGTTGATGTGGTAATTCCATATACTCAATTCGACTAAGGCTAAAGTCAAATTAAGCCTTGCTTGCTACACTTTCTAACACTCCCTCTTAGCAAGAAAGACATTTTACACCACCCCTATCCAGCACCTGTGGAATGTACTATAACACTACCTCTCACTGTTTATGATGCTACAACAATAACTACAATTGAGAAGCATCCAAAACCACATAATCAATTGTCTCTGCAACTGTCTATGCATTATGTCGCTTGCACTACTATCAACATTACTTTTTGCTCCTCAACATCTGACTGCACAAATTGAAACTGATCCTTCTACTACTGAATACTATGGGCCCCTGTAGCAAGGTAATGATCCATGAGGAAAGTATACTACAACTTCTCTCCTATGGATCGTGCCCAATTCTTAGCAATACTAGGACTAAGGTTATACATCACCCCACCTCACTCCTGGAGGTATAGTTGCATGCATGGTGAAATCCACCTCTAGCTTGTAGATATTTTTCACTCTAACTCTAATCTGTTTCACGTGTCTAGTAGCAACATGCTTCAGAAAATATATGTCCCTACTGAAAACAACATCATAACCTTTATCCTCCAATACAACTAAAAAAATTCAAATTTCTCTTCATCCCAAGCACATACATAACATTTTTCAAATGAAAATGGGAGCCTGAATCCATCTTAAAGGTGATAGTACCAATTCCTTTGGTACTATACCTCCCATCATCTACAAATTCTATGTGAAATTGGAGATCCTTCTCCTCTTGGCTATTGAAGGATTCCTTAGTGCTTGTCATATAATATGAGATAGCAAAATCTAGGAACCACACACTTCCTCTTACTGTTCTTGCCATGAAAGAAAAGAGGGTGAAATATAACTTGAATTAAGATGCTAGAGCATCTCCTCCTACTACTGCGGAAGGCTCCTTCCTGGATTTATTGTGCGGACACTTGGTTGTATAGTGTCCATATTCGTGGCAATGAAAACATTTTATTTTGCTAAGGTCCTTCTTCTTGCCATTTTTCTATATGGATTCTTCCTCACCTTGGGCCTTCTTTCCTTTTCCAACCAGATCACAATCTTCTTCCTCATCTACAATGGATGTAGCACCATCTTTAGTATTTCTTCTTATCTCCTCCTGCACCAAATCAGACCAAAGTCTCTTTTAATCTGGTAGCTTGTCTCTTCCATTAACTGAATCCTAATAATTGTGCCACAATTTTGGAAGGACAAGGAGTGCTAAGCTCCCAAGTTCATATGATGGCACATTTTCTCCTACTCCTCCAAGTTCATCTCGAACCTAAGTGAATCTAAATAGGGACTGAGGAATGGTTTCATTTTTATGCATTCTAATTTTCTTGAGCCTTTATCTCTCAATGATAATTTCCTGGCATCACTGCTGCTCTGGAAGAGTTCTATGAGCTTTTTCCAGATCTCAAAAGGAGTCTCCTTTCCATGCAAGTTCGAAAGCCCGTGATCTCTTACACCCTCCAGAATAATCCTCTTTCCTCTTGCTGTGTCTTTATTCGACTGAGCAAGTGCTTGTGCATCTGATGTTGTTGGTTTCAAAATATCCATTTGTGTATATTCCCATACTCCATTGTCATCAAGGAAAACTTCCATCTTCTCTTTCCAAGCACAAAAATTCAAGGTGCCCTGCAATGCATATTCCGACCTCAATCTTTTGAGAGGCATTTTTCCTACACTTAAGAGAATTTGCACCAAAAAGTCTGGAAATCAAAATTTATCCGAGAGAAGATCTGGAAAAAGGTTTCTATGTATTCTTTTGATGGTCTGATACCATCTAGAAATTTGATAGAAATTGCAACTGCTCAAGAATTCGAACCAAAATTAGGAGACACAAATTCTACTCTACTAATTCGTGGAATGAAAATGACAATTCAGAACAACATGCATAAACATGCAACAAGCAAAGCCACAAGTACATAGTGATATCCAAGGGAAGGAAACTGTGAAAAACCCCTCAAGCCTCCTTGCATTAATCAGTTGAATGGAGAAACTATTACAATTGCATGCACCAACTCTGAGAACAACCTACAAAGGTAAAATTGTTCTCCCTACTGAATCATGACCTCTGGTTAACACTTAGCCATTTTATACCTCCTCTAACCTCCGATTTCCCTACACAAATCTGAGCAAATTTGAGCTCCTAAACAATAGGAAATTCCCCATTTCCTTGCCCAAATCCCAAGGAATTGATCTCCTTACTACATGCAACAGATGTACACTCAACTAATATACAACTCATGTTACACTAGCCTTGTCTCCTCCACTCCAACTGTGCAATTTGAATTCCATGCATGCATGAGATATTTTGGGATGATTGATGATTTAAATGACAAATATTTGAGTTAGACTATTGTCGCACTGCTCAACTCACCTTCAATTGACTCTATTAATTGTTAGAGGTCAGTTAACTGAGTACAACTGAAAATAACTAAACTAGATTGCTAGAATTTTGCAATCAACACATGCATGACTGAACTCCAAGGCCACTACCTTGAATTTACTAAGCTAATTGAGTGACAAGAGTCATGCTACACTAGTTAACTATCTCCAAGTTGTCCAACTAATGTGGAAATTCAATTTACTCAATTTGACTAAGGCTAAAATCAAATTGAGCCTTTCTTGCTACACTTTCTAATATTTTATATTAAATTTGGATCTAAAATTTTGAAATTTAATGCTTACACATGAAACATTATATATATATATCATGGTTACTAACATGAATCATTATTATTTTATTTTTTTGAAAACAATGTTTGTGATTTTATTAATAAAAACAAAATTAGAATATAGCAAATTGAATTGAATTATTAGTTGTATTACTCTTTATTTTATTTGATTGTAGTTTGTGTTTTTTTAGTTGAGCCAACATTATGTTTTATTATTATTATTAATTTAACGCTTCATTTTATGGACATTGCTACACCTCCCCTATGCTAAATTGTAGAGTACTTCTAAGCCCAACTATTTTAAGATTTCAGATTGTAACTACATTATGTGGAAATAAAATTTGACGATTTAAAATAAACTTAAATTTATTTTAAATCATTTGGATTTGTGAAATATGAAGAGGGATCAAATTTCTTAATAGATAATTTTTTTTATCATATAATTTTCTACCATAAATTAATTTCTTCATATTTAAAATATTATAATGCTTTACAGATTTTTTTATTTTATTTTTTGAAATATTGTCACATACATATGTATGTGTGTAGTTTAAAATATTCTAATGCTTTCTATATATATGTAGGTAGTTATTTGTTTTTATTTAATTTAATTTTGTGTTGTTTAAGATGGGAAGAACTTCTACTTAGCAAAAAAAAGAAAAATGTAATATTATGTTCTTTGGTCCATGACAATTTATTTCTCATACTAGATTGAAAAGTATGTAATGTATTTCACTATTCTCAATACAATAACTCATTGATGGTTTGTAAGGATGTATTCTTCCACTCCTATGATATGCCTCTAGATCATTAATCTATTTCTTTATATTAAAAGAAAACAAGCGCTTAACCAATTAAAAATAATTTAAAACCATTTTCATAATCGTTAGCAAAGGGTTCAAGCAAAATGATCATATGTTTCTAAATAACATGTAACTTTATTGCGATATATAAAACTAAATAATCCGATTATTTGTAATTTTTTGTAACTAGAGGAATCAACAAGTAGGTTGGTCTTGTGCTTGATTGGTATGGGTCAATTTTGGCTATTTTGGCTACTGCCACTATACCTTTGGGGCCTATAACCTATTCTCCTCTCTATAGACTAGACTACCTTGAATCTCATAGTTTATACTAGATTTCATATCACGATAATTTCTAATTAAATATAACCCAAATACGATACAATAATTATAAATTAATTTTATATTAAAAATTTATTTAATATAATACTTGATTTTATAATTTAATTTTATATTAAAAAAATATTTAATATAATATTTTATTTTGATTATGTAAAAATAATATTACCCTAAAATTTGTCCCATAAATGGTTACACAACAACACGGATAGAAATGGAAATAATTTCAACGAAGGGCACGTTTTTCATGAATTGGACTTCGGTAGCTATCATAAACATGTGGTTGCAACCATTTTGTTGCAAGACGTATGAGACACTCCATGTGCACTTTTCAATTGATCTTATGTTCCAAAAAGCAAGCACATTGCCGCATTTATATATGGGTGAGAGATAAAAGTATGTGCTGTGAAGATAGGTATATATATTTTAGAATATTCTTTTCACAATTTTATTTTGATTAGTAATAATTGTTTTTAATGATAGTGATTTGATCTTCATAAAATATGTTGGAATATTTATAGTAGTATTCACGGATTAAGGGTTAATTTTTAAGTAGTTAGTTATGTTTTTTAATTAATTTAAAAAATGTTATATAAACACGTCATATTTGACATGTGGTATTGATAAGTCATGGTATTGCCCTATGATAGTATATAAAGAACTATTTAGAAGTTAAGAATATCCATGGTTAAGACTATTGTTACATGTTTTTAAAAATGTATATATATTTAACTCACATATGACTTCTTTTTACAACTAGTAGAGTCATGTAAATTAAATGGCTGGTAAAAAATGATAAACATCAATCCATAATAAGCATCAAAATATTTACTTCAACATACATTTTAAGTTGCTAAAACTAAAAAGTTATAAGAATTATCTAAATTATAACTCTATTATTATTATTATTATTATTATTATTAGCCATAAAAAGAATATGTATATAAGCTAAACATATATACATTTTAAAAAAATATGCAACAAGATTCTTAACCATGGAGATTATTAATTTGTAACTAGACTTTGTTAGAATATTGTCGGCGAATCCATGGATTATCAATATCACATGCCCCAAAAACCATAAATCATTTCACATGACACTTGTTCCTATAATATTTTTTTAATTAATGAATTTAATTAAAAGAGAAAAATGCATAACTACTTTGGAATACTTCTAAGAATATTCTAGAATATTTTATGGAGGTTAAATTCGACATCCAGCTAATAATTATTGATAATTAAATCAAAATTCTAGAATCCCTATTCCAAGATAAACATGTTTATCAACATAATAAATAATAGCCAACCTTATTGATAATTAAATCAAAATTCTATAATCCCTATTCCAAGATAAACATGTTTATTAGCATAATTGATAATAGTCAACCTCGATCCATCTTAACTCTATATTTACCAAGCATCGAGAGAGATCAAATATGTCTTCACTCTAAAAGAGGTTTGCACTTCAATAGATTTGATCCATCTCTGCGCCCCATCCAAAACAAAGGCCCGGTTGTCATTTATTATTAGAGATTTTTGTTCGTAACTACAATTTACAACATAAGAGAGCATACATATACTTTGAGATAAGTAAGTAAGCTAGCCTTGTGAAGCATACAAGTGTAATGTATATAAGGCACTTCCACAGATGGGAAAAGAAAGAGTGAGACTTAAGAAAAGTAATAATATTATCATAATAAAGACACACATACATAAAGAGAATCATTGATTAATTTGCAAAATAGTTCACAAAGTAACAATGATCATGAAAGCAAGTAAGAACACATTCAACAAGATGTATACTAAATCCAACGAAACAGTTCATTTTCTCTAGTACATATGAACACAAACATATATCATAAACATTAAAAGAATAGTCTTACAACATCCATGATACATGCATGAAAGTGCACTGCATCTGAGAGTTTCAAATATTAAGTGAAAGTTCCAAGACATAATTACAATGATGAATCACTATCCACAATAGTGGAACATTAAGCCACTACTTTCTCCTCCAAAGAATGATATCTCTCCTATGCTAAGCTAGAGAAGCCAAGGTAAAAGTCCTTTTTCTTGAGTTATGAGGGCTTATTTATAACAAATGAGGTGACCATTCACCACCCATGTGACACTTGACCTCCCTCATAACTCTTGAGCTCCCATATGACTTTTCATCTCCTACAAGACCTTTGGAATTCCTAGTGACTCTTCACATTCCATGTGTGACCCTTGGGTTTCCACACATTTTACATTTTCTTATTTTTTGAAATTACAAAATTACATTCCACAAATTATGGCAAATTACATGGAGCAAGACAAACCCTTGTGTTCACATTTGAGAGGGTACAATTTGGCGGCTGCGACATGAGACTTCATTATAATGTGTCGATGAAAAGTTCCACTCTTTTCTTCTTTGTCTTCAAATAGTCATGATTGATATGGGATGTGCTTCATATTCACCCTCTAATGGATCTCGATAAGTATTGGAACCTTCTAAGTCAACATGAGTTATCATCTCTCTGTCATGGTCCAAGATTCCCTTACTTCTGTATGATAGCATCTTTGTGTCTCATCTCCATAGGAGTCTTCTTCAAACCTCTCCTTAATGACCTCCTTGAACATCATCTTGCCATGTTAGGATTATAGAACCTGCAAATGAAGGTCACGCATGACAAGACATATTAGTATGAAAATCACATATTCTATTATGTTTTCTCATGCAAGATTCTAATTGTGATGGGATAGTGCGAAAGGACTGAGAGAAAGTCCTTCTTGGGTGCAAAGCATAGGTTTAGGGAGCAAGAGGTAGAGGTCTAGGCATTGGGAGTGTGCATTGTGCATTAACAGGAGAGAAAGACAAGGCTTGGGCATAAAGGGTAAGTCTAGATGATAGTGGTTAGGAGCTTGAATCTTGAGAATTTGCAATACTCAATGATTGAAAGGGAGACACTAGTTAAAGCATAGATTTCTAGTGCAAGGGGAAAGGGATGACCTCACTATCCATTAGGAGTGCATAATGCGCAACACAAGTCAAGATTGATCAAGGATTTGTGCAATGGGAAAGTGTAAGCAGTAAGGGTTGAGTGACTATGCTTTGAAGATGCACAATGTGCTTGTGAAGGGAGCTGAATTCAAGATGGGCATGAGTTCACGAGACAAGGGTTTCACATTGAGGCTTGGAGGTGCATAATGCGCTCATCACTTGGCTAAAGGTTGAATTTTTCTCATGACTTGTGCATGATGTGAACTCAGGGAAGAACCCCAAAATTGTCTAAGTGTGAGATCAGTGAGATAAGAGACATAGAGAGTAAGAGAATTGTAATAGCCCTAGTTAAAACTCCATGTAAAATACTATAAGAAAAAAATTGATGGGACACATATTCAGAGCTAAATGTTGGGCAAGGCATCCTAATGTGGGTGTTCATTTCAGTTATTATGGCTAAAGGAAATTGGCAAAGGCAATGGTAAAGGATTTGAAAAGGAAAAATGGCATTTTGGCACATTTATTTATGAAAATAATGGAAATTAGGAGAAAAGGAAGGTGAAAGGTCACGTGTTGCATGTGAGGAGGAAATTGAAGGAAAATAATGGAAAATGAAGAAAATATAGGCCTCATTGATAAAAAGGCTTCTAAGGATCAGTTCATGGACTTTTGTTAGTTCAGTTTTGGAGCTCTCTCATTATTCTATCTCTCTCTCTGACTCTTGGACACATAGAGTTTTCATGGAGCACTTGGGCATTGGATCAAGAAAGGAAAATAAGACAAGAGGAAGGAAAAAGAAAGCAAGGAAGAGAAGGATCAAGCGACTACAACAAGATTCTTTGTAGGTATTGATTTTCATGTGTGATTTCCTTGCTCGATTTTGCATGCATGGTATTGCATGTGGTTGTTTTCTATCATGGCATGGGTTTTACTAGGTGTGATAACGTTTTCAACCTAGCCTTGCCAATTCTAGATAGCCTTGATGAGATGGGTTATCATAATTCGATTGATGATCCAGGTGGATGTTGGTGGCCACCCACCTATCCCATTTGGACCCCCACAACTGTCTCTTTTAGCTTTTTCAGTTTCCTAAATTGTAGCACAGTTTACTATTTTTAGCAGTTTTTCGGGTCCTGAACTTCTGGAGCCGTTTTGAGGCCCTAAACGACATTTTTTTGGGAATATGGGGCAACATCGGTCCATGGACCGATGTTGCCTCCCAAAGTGGTAGTACTCGGATAGATCTTTCTAGCGAGCTATCGTACGCGTCAAACGGAGATCGTATGCCAAAGTTACGACCCCGGGAAATTGATGTACCAATTTACCCAAACGGGGCCCACAATTTGGCGTTTCATCTTCTAGGTTTAGGTTTCGGGATGTGAAGGGTTTTCCATTGTTTCTCAACAATAAATAGGCCTTCGAGCCTCATTGTAATACAGTTTGGAACAGTTCAGAGGCATGTAGCCGCCACATCTCTTCTCAAAGATAAGCTACCATCGCCCTAGCTGGTTTATTTCCATTTCTGTTTGTAAGCATATTTCAGTATTTTACAGTAATGAAATGAAGTAATATATCCGCTGCATCTCTGTATTTATGGTTATTGCATCTCTGTATTTATGGTTATCTCTGTAATCTATTGCGTTCCTGTTTAAATCCGGATCAGTGGTATCAGAGCGGTCTGCTTTTTCTCTGTTTTTCTTTGCATGTCCCCAACGAGGTCGAGATATAAGGAGTTAGGGCTTGAACTGGTCGAACCTTTGCAAGACCAGCCTCGCAAATCCCGACGGCCTCCCATGGCGGATGAGAAGAAAGACGAGGGGGCAGGAGATCCTATCAAAATCTTGCTCGAAGAAGCCCTCGAGCGGCAAAGGAACGCGATGATGGATAGCTTTGCGTAGATCCTTCAGCGGCTGCCCAGAGGCGACGCATTGGCTTCCAACAGCAACTCTGGAAATGCCACACCATTTAAGGTACAAGTTAATTTTGAAATCCCCATCTTCGAGGGTCAAATAGACGCAGATGCTATAGATAAATGGTTAAATCTGCTAGATGGGTATTTTTCTGTTCATGAATTTTCAAGTCGGGAAAAGATCGTTTTTGCTCTTCTCAAAGCAGCCCCCCACGTCAAGGACTGGTGGGAAACCTACTGCGAGCAAAAGGATGAAAGTACAGGCTCACTATTTTTAGCCGCACCCACTTGGAATGACTTCCGGGATGCCATCAAGGAGCAGTACTACCCTGTCGGAAGCTATGAGGACAAATACATCAAATGGACCACACTGCGGCAGGGACGAGACCAAGATGTACCGGAGTTCACAAACATTTTTCATACCCTTCGCACACAGTTGGGTATCAAAGATTCTGAGCTGCATCTGGTACTCAAATACCGCGGCTGCCTACACAGATACATCCAGGAAGAGATGGTATTCTTGAACATCTCCTCGCTCGGCACGGCGTACCGATACGCTGTCAAAATCGAGAAAAAGTTCAAACAGAAGAAGCGAGACTTTGGATCTGCAAATCCGAATCCCAAAGGAAAAAGCCAAGGCGGGGTGACCCAAGACAACCCGTCGAAGCCGCAAGAAAAGAACAACACCACGAAGCCGAAGAAGGACACAGGAAAGTGGTGTGAGTTCCACAAGAGTCCCACTCATAACACAAGTGAGTGTCGGACCAAGCAGTCGCTGGTGGCCGAGTTGAAGGCTTCCGAATCAGATGCATGTTCTGACCCTGAGCCAGAACCCGACAAGGGGAATGGCAAAGGGAAGCAGATCATTGATGCGAATCCCAGCGTCACTGTTGCCACTGCCAAGATCCAGAAAGATGAGCCCGAAAATCCAGAGGAAGGGGAGCGTCTTTTCCACTCACAGATGTGGGTGAAGGGTTCGCCGCTACAATTCATTGTCGACAGTGGCAGCCAAAAGAACCTCGTTTCAGCAGAGGTCGTGAAGCGGTTGGGCCTACCGACTACACCACACCCACAACCGTACAATATC
Source organism: Pinus tabuliformis (assembly GCA_031772625.1). NCBI lineage: Eukaryota > Viridiplantae > Streptophyta > Pinopsida > Pinales > Pinaceae > Pinus > Pinus tabuliformis. Next base: position 444,023,582 of record CM062814.1, on the reverse strand, counting down.
AGGTGGCTTCATGAAGGACGAGATCTCAAAGTTTGCCAGCAGTGCCACCTTCCCTACAACATCAAGCCCTTCACAGACGAGGTATTGTGTGATGTTACACCTCTGGATGTTTGTGATGTATTGTTAGGCCAGCCATACTTGTGGAGGCGACATGCTGTGTACGAGTCAAGGCTTCGCGCTGTCATTATTTCTTTGGGTGATTCATCATACAGGATACCGGAGGTAGCCCCACCTACTGCCACCTCTTTGATCACTGCTAAGAAAGGCAGCAAGCTCATCTCCCAGACTAGGAAATTCATCTGTCTGGTTCACTCCCAAAGTAAGGGGAAGATTGCCATCACATCCATGACCCCTGCAAAGGATTCCTCCACACAGCAGCAGCATCAAAGGGATACGGTCATGATAGAACATAGGAATAACTTCTCCTCACCCACAGGGGTACCACACAAGTTTCAGGTGGGCAACAAAGTTTGGTTGCATTTGCAGAGAGAACGCCTTACCAGAACCCATCAGAAACTCAGACCACTCCGACATGGTCGTTACACCAGTACCAAGGCTACGGGTAACAATGCTTTGAAGCACAACATTCCTCCATTCCTTCACTTGCACCAAGTGATCAATGTGGACCGTCATCGACCATGCTTCCCACCATTTCTGAACACATCAGAAATTGCAGAACAGCTCACCAGGGACCAAGTTTAGCAGATGGAGGAACTCAACGCAATGGAGACCATTGCTTCCTAAGGGGGGAGGAATGATCCAGGTGGATGTTGGTGGCCACCCACCTATCCCATTTGGACCCCCACAACTGTCTCTTTTAGCTTTTTCAGTTTCCTAAATTGTAGCACAATTTACTATTTTTAGCAGTTTTTTGGGTCTTGAACTTCCGGAGCCGTTTTGAGGCCCTAAACGACGTTTTTTTGGGAATCTGGGGCAACATAGGTCCATGGAACGATGTTGCCTCCCAAAGTGGTAGTACTCAGTTAGATCTTTCTAACGAGCTATCGTATGCATCAAACGGAGATCGTATGCCAAAGTTACGACCCCGGGAAATTGATGTACCAATTTACCCAAACGGGGCCCACAATTTGGCGTTTCATCTTCTAGGGTTAGGTTTTGGGATGTGAAGGGTTTTCCATTGTTTCTCAACAATAAATAGGCCTTCGAGCCTCATTGTAATACAGTTCGAAACAGTTCAGAGGCATGTAGCCGCCACATCTCTTCTCAGAGATAAGCTACCATCGCCCTAGCTGGTTTATTTCCATTTCTGTTTGTAAGCATATTTCAGTATTTTACAGTAATGAAATGAAGTATTATTTCTGCTGCATCTCTGTATTTATGGTTATCTCTGTAATCTATTGCGTTCCTGTTTAAATCCAGATCAATTGAGCTGTATTGCCGGATGGATTCAAAGCTAAGTGAGGTGGATATCCGAAATGATAAACACATGGCCTAGTGGTCCCTGAACTAGACTGTGGATCATGGTAAAGCCACTGGCCTAGTAACCCTTGATCTAGACTATGGGTTGTTTTAAAGCCAATATTGTGTGCCTTAGTGGGCCTAGGAATCCATGCTGGTGAATGGAAAGATATACGGTAAATCCAAGAGTTGGATTTTTCTCCATTGGGCCTAGTAGTCATAGGATGGGATGTACGGTAAGCCTTGAGAGTCGGTCTCGATGTAGGGCCTAGCAATCCCTGGATCAAACTATGGATTACAATAAAGCCTAAGAGGTTAGGAGGCACTAAAATTGTTCACGGTGTAGGTGGAGAACTCCGGTAGCATCCATGCTTGTTTGGTTCCTTTCTATTGGTTATGATTCCCACATTCATGCTTGGAATATGGAACGAGGGTGATTGGCTAAAGAGATATTTGGATCAACCAATATATGGTTGGGTGGAATGTGGTAGTCCCATCCCCAGTTGGTTTCTACATTCATTAAAGAGAAATTCATTCCCTTGGGTTTTCATGTGTAAATGTAAAGGCTTATATGTGGATTCTATGGCTGATGTATTCATGGTATTTCTATTTTTATTATGCTGGTTATGTTTATGTTTTAATAGCTATGTATGGCTCTCATCATGTTTTTACTTGTAAATGAATGAACAATGTATCTATGACCTAATAGATGAGTATGCAACAAACAATATAAGGGACAATGCTTCATAATGATTCTCAGATAAGTATGAGGCCTCTATGCTTAAATTTGTTGTTTAGACCTGTAGATTACATTAATGCCAAGTGTTTTACAGAATGTTAGTCCCTGTTGGGGATGGCCAGGCCTAGTCCTAGAGTTATTTTAATGGATTTCGTAAGTTACAACAAGTTCTGGGCAGTGGCCGGAATTCTAGGCTTGAAAAGTGCCTTAAATTCTCTGGACTCTGGCACAGGTCTCCTAGAAATAGTCCCTGGATGTAGGCATGAAAGCTTGTGGGAGCGTCCAAAGCTCTCTAGACGCTGGAATGGCCATAGGATGGGAGCATCCAGAGGTTTGATAGCCTCAAACCACAATGGGACATAGAGGTTGGTTAGCAGAAAGGTTGGGATGGGTCTTATGGGTCCTATTGTTGATGTTGAAGGTATGTATGGTGTGTTTCCACCATTTCCACTTCCTTAATTTGACATAGGAGGTCGAATCATATCATAGTAATTTCTCGTCACATGTTTACCCCAGTTGGTCGGTCACTTGGGTAAATGTGGGAGGAGAGTGTTACAAGCATACAAACAAGTCTTGAACATGACCACATACACATACACAATTAAACACATGAAAAGAATATGGAAAGTACCCAAAACCAATATGTATACATTGAAATGATAATAAAATGACACTTATATGCAAGTGCGACAATTAGGATGCAAGACTTTACGACACAAGTGTTGACTGAAATTAGGAAGTGTGCTATACCATGGGACTGTGTTCAGCACTTATTCTTGTGATAGATAGGATCAAATAATGCAAGGTAGTGCACTGGATCCACTTCTAGAAGATGTGCCAAGGTGTTCTTAACAAAATATGTGAAATCAAGTGAAAGCGACACATGCAAGAGTGAAAGAAAATGAAAGCGACACATGCAAAAGAAAAAGAAACACATGCAAATAAAAAAGCAAGCAAAAATGACAATTAAGAAACTCACCTAGAAGATGGCCCATTTGCAACCAAGAGTGAGGGATTTTCCTTGTGCTCCAAAACTATGCAAAGGTAAAAAGCAAAAGGTAAGTGTGAAATGAGCTCTAGGTTAGACTCTTTATATAAGGAGAGTAGAAGCATGACCAATGCTGACCTTAATGAATTAGAACGACATTTCAAATGACATTAGTGGGATGCAAAAGTTAGATATAGGAAATTTTTTAGAGAGGGGTGTAGTAGCTACAACAAATCCATCCATATTCTTAATAATTTTGAAATTAAAATATATTTGCACTCATAGTAATAATAATTGGAATTCCATGATATAAATAATTTAGGTAAAAGTTATGCAAAGGATAAAATATTTGTATTTTTTTATTGTGTTAAAAAAAATGTTTTCCCATGATGATTTAGATTGACAATGAATTATGAACTTAAAGGAACTCCTTGTAATAGGTTGTGGGTTAACCTACCAAAAAGAAAAAGAAGTTTAATTTTACAAAATTAATTTCCTTACATCCAAAGAAAATACTTCCGCTGATAAAATAGAGTGATTTAAAGGCCATGACCTTTTAATATTAAAAAAATAATATTAGTAAATTTTAAATCTAATATGAATTTCTGAAAGGAAAAATCTATAATACTTAAGGCTATTATCTTAATTTTTATTAATACTAGTATAGATCTAGATTAACTTTGGATAGACCAAGCCTTGAGAGGGACCAAATCTCTCAAGATGCAAACCTATTCTTGAGTGCAGAATTTGAGAAAATTTTTGCACCTCAAGAAATTTGATTCCTCTTGACACTTGGTAGTTCTATCAATGTGAAGTGTATCATTTAGTAAGTGCTTTGATGCTTATTATGGATTGATTCCTATCAACATACTAGATGTGTAATTCCTTCCATGCTCAACATGCAGTTAACACATGGCATACAAAAATCAAATCTTTTGATCCCTATGTTTAATAACTTCGAAATTAAAATAGATTTTCCCTCATAATAATAATAATAGTAATTGGAATGTCACTATACAAACAATTTAGGTAAAATTTATGAAAATCATAAAATATTTGTATTTTTTTATTCTGTTAAAAAAAATGTTTGTCCATGGGACTTTAGATTGACAATGAATGATGCAGTTAAAGGAACGCCTTGTAATAGTTCATGGGTTAACCTACCAAAAAGAAAAAGAAGTTTAATTTTACAAAATTGATTTCCTTGTAACATCCAAAGAAAATATTTACACTCTTTGATAAAATAGCACAATTTAAGCGCCATAACCTTTTAATATTAAAACATTAATATAAGTAAATTTTAAATTTAATATGACTTTTTAAAAGGAAAAATATATAATACTTAAGGCTATTATCTTAATTTTTATTAATACTAGCATATATCTATCTTAACTTTGAATCTACCAAGCACTGAGAGGGATCAAATATCTCAAGATGAAAACCTATTCTTGAGTGCAAAACTTAAGAAAATGTTTTCTCCTCAAGGAATATGATTTCTCATGATACTTGGTAGATATGGAATTAAGATGGATATATGTTGGTTCTTATTAGTATGAGTATAGATCAATCCTAAGAAAAGATCTAGCATGCACCGAGAGAGTTCAAATCTCTTAAGGTGTAAACCTCTTTTAGGGTACAAAATTTGAAACAAAAATTGCATCCCTATTATCCCTTGCTAGACCTCAATGATTCTATAGTGGTTCTATCTCTCTCTCTCTCTCTCTATATATATACAATGCATAATTTTTCATTGTTTAAATTGTATTTTTGAATGGTATATAGAGTACATAAATTAAACATGTAAGTTCAAAAAATTTTTGTTGGATTTCAGGGAAAATTGACAAAAAAAAGACCAAAATGTAAAATAGTGAAACAACTTCAAACATTTTAACCATAAAAACTCATTTTTTCAATTTCTTTATATGATATATACAAATTTATAATATATACATAGTTGACATCAAAATGTTTTACATAACATTTGTAGTGAGACATTTTATTTATAGACTATATTGTCCACGTTAAAATGGTCTATTTTGTTATTAATATATTTTTAAATATAGGGGAATATTAATTTGTATTGCATATTAAAATATTTTATTGATCCTTCACATTGAAATTTTTATTATTACAAATATATTTAAGTGTTAGATATTAATTTTATATAAAGAATTTAATGAATTACACATCTCTCTCTTGATATATTTTGTTTTATTTTCTAACTTTCAATTACTTTTTATTATATACAACATTAAAAAAAAAAATTAACACACACACACACACATACATATATATATATATATATTGACATAAATTAGTTAACATAAATCTTCACATAACTTTTTTTTTGTGAATTTAAAATTTTTTATTATGCCAAAAGATTGCATCTTTGAGTACAAATTTTCAAATTCCTACCAACCTCACTCTTACCAGATTTATTTTCCAGTAGGTGAATACTAAGACATATGAAAATTACCAAAAATACCTTGTTAACCAAAACTGGATATGTAGATGTCACAAACAAATATGTAGATGTCCACATGTCATAACATAATTTCATATAAACTCTAAAAAGAGATAAAATAATCACAAGTAAAAAGTAATGTGGCTGAGATGTTTAAACCTTATACTTTTCAAAATTATTTCAACGATTTATATATATATATATATATATATATATATATATATATATATATATATATATATATATATATATATATATACACTGATTTATTTTATTTTCTAACTTTCAGTCGCTTTTTCTTTGGACATTGAATATTTTACTATATATAAAATTAAAATATTTTAATCTTGTATATAATAAAATATTCAATGTCCAAAGCAAAAGCGACTGAAAGTTAGAAAATAAAATAAATCAACATAGATCCATCTGAACTCCACATCTACCAAGTGCTGAGAGGATCAAATCTCTCAAGATGAAAACCTTTATATGAGTGAAAAACTTGAGGAAATGTTTGCACCTTGATATATTTGATTCCTCTTGGGTCTTGGTAGATCCAGAGTTAAGATGGATCTATGTTGGTTTTCACGGACACTCTAATACAATGATTTAACTATATGAATATTTTTATTTTCACATTATCCACATTAAAATGTCAATACATGCCCAGTCATGTTTGGAAATAGAAAACATATATACATAATCACACACACACACACACACACACACACACACACACACACACAAATGTTATATATCAACTTCATATTAAACATTTGAAGGAATTACAAATATACCTCATATCTTCAATTATAAAGCACTTATTATTTGAATATGAAAACTTTCTCTCTTTAGGAAGGAAAATATAAGATTTTTTTTTTTGCTGAAGGTTGATATAAAATTATAGCATGTAATGTGGACATTGAATTAATTTTTTTTTTTTTTTTTTTTTTTAATGGCTGGCAGAATTTTTTTTTGTTATTAATCTATTTTTATTTTAAATATTACATGTCACCTGAACATAGAATGAGTTACACATAATGTAATATCAACAATATTATTTTTACATGACCTCTGTCAAATTACATATTTCCCTCATCCTAAAAAAAGAAAGTAATTTTTTTTTGCTTTCAATAACTTTATCTATCTATATAAAGTTGATGTAAAACTAAGGTGGAAATTGAAGTATTTTATTTACGGCTAAGATTAATATTTTTATTATTAATATTATTTTTAAAATCTATTAATATAATTATTATTTTATTATTTTAAAATGCAATTTTGTGTGGAAAGATCTCCCTCATATTGTATTGTAGAGCACCTCTCCAAAAAAATATCAAGTAATACTAAGAGGGAGATATGTAACTCATTCAATTATTAATTTAAAATTAAAATGTGACATTTAAATATATTCATAATAATAAAAAAAATCAATGCGAAGCATCAATATAATACTTTAATATGCATGATTATGTTGACAATGTAGTCCATAGATAAAATCAATGCACATGTTATGTAAAATATAATACTTTAATATGCTTGATTAGGTTGACCATGTAGTCCATAGATAAAATCAATGCACATGTTATGTAAAATATAGTAGTGTCAACTATCTATATATTATAAATTGTTCAAAAAAAAGGTCGTATATATCATAAAAAGGTAATTGAAAAAGTTAAGTTTTTATGGTTAAAATGCATGAAGTTGTCTCACTATTTTAAGTTATGGTCCTCTTAGGTTAATTTTCCAAGAAACCTAACAAGGATTTTTTAGACTTACAAGTTTAAGTTATATACTCTATATGACATTCAAAAATAAAATTTAAATAATATATATAGATAGATAGATAGATAGAGTTTTTTTTTTTAATTTTGCACACTAGAGGTTTGCACCTGAAGAACTTTGATCCCTCTTTGTATTATTAAAAACAAATATATATCCAGCTTAATTCCAGATCTACCCAGTGTCTGGAGGAATCAAATTTCTAAAGGTGCAAACGCTTTCCTCAAGTTTTTCATATTGAGAGAATTGATTCCTCTCAGCCCTTGGTAGATCTGAAGTTAAGATGGATCTATGTTGGTATTTATGACTAAGAATGAGTGAAATATTTTTATCACATTGGGTTGTAATATCAATGAAAAATCGAGTATAGTAAGGTTAGGATTATTGATGTTTTATATTGCTTTTTAATTAAAACTAACTAATTCATATTCATTTTTGTTTTTTTGTTTAATTCCTGACATTGCATTTCTCTTTAGAGAATGTTATATTTTTATTTTAGGAGGGACATGAGTCAACTCCATGTTGAGCATGAATGAAATCACACATCTCCCTCATATTGCTCTATAGAATGTTCATCTCTATGCAATAATGTTGCAAAAATTTGCCATTGATGGAAAAGGGTGTTGAGGGTTTTATGTGTTAATTTTATTGATGTCATGTACAACTGTTAGAGTCTTAAATCTTAGTATGTATTGCTTCCCCTATGTATGTATTGCTGACATTGTAAAGTCTATCAAAGGCATGGTCTTGTAGATGCTGTGATGTGAATGACTAGTAGATGTATTGCAGATGATGTGAATTACTTATACATGTTGTGCTAGGTGCATAAAGATATTGTTATGTAAATGCTTGGCATTGTTTTTTCGTTGGCCCCTGCAATCATTAAAGTGATTGATATTAATCTTTTCAATAATATTTGGTAGTTCATAGAGATAACCTTTCATTTCAGATTCCTACATAAAATACAAACAATCAACAAGTTATGTAAATAAAAATATGTGCTTTTGAATGGTAGAATGGTTGGTTAGAGGATTAGAAGACTGATTTTTGTGAGACATAATTCCTGACTTACCTGGCATAAAGAGAAAGAGGAAAAGGAGGAGATTGATGCATAAATAAGGAGGAGTAGAAGATAAGTGGTTTTCAAAAGAGCAGAGACATAGTACAAACCAAAGACAAAGAGATGGAGGTATTCAAAGTTAAGGATCACCAGGTAAACCAACACATTAAATATTTCATGTATCAAGGGATTGTTCTCTCCTGTTAGGTAGTAGCCTAATAAAAAGCAGGTTGGAGCTTGTAGAAGAGGGAGTGGGTGCTCCCAACAAGTCGTAGCTTAAAATTTGAGGTAGGATCCTCCTGTAGGTCGAAGGTTGCAGAAAATTATTGTAAGTGGGAGTGGGTGCTTCCAACAAGTTGGAGCTTGAAAAATAGAAGAGAGGTTGTAGCTTCCTGTAGGTGGGTGCCTACAAAAGCTGATATAAAAAGGAGTGGGTTCTTTCTTTACATCACAACAACAAGAAATTTGTAGTTTTTTCCCTTATGGGTTTCCACTTATATATGGCATCCACATGTGTTTCTTTTGTGTGATGATTCTTATGTTGTAGTTGAATGTTGTTTACATGTTAAATCTACTTTTCATATGATGTAATGTTGCTTATTTAATAGGTCAGATAACTATGAGAAAGAAAAGTAAAAACATAAATTTGATGACCATGAATGCACTATATTGATCCACCCCACCCTCTCTCGTCCCCCTCTCAACCCTAAGATTCTAACAAATATATATATAACTTTAGGCAACTTGAGATGTATAATGGGGTAAGTGTTTTGATGCTTATCATAAATTGATTCCTATCCTACCCACCATTTAATTTATATGATTGCACTAGTATAGGTTTAATTTTATGAAAAAAACATTTAGTGGAAAAGAAAGAGAGTTTTCAATTATATTTAATACTAGCACAACCATATAAACTAAATGGCTAGTAAATGAGAATAGACATCAATTCATAATAAGCAACAAAAGAATTACTTCACGGTACATCTCAAATTGCTAAAATTGAAAAAATCATAAAAAAAATAAGTACATTTTAACTTTATTTAAAATAGTAATTACTATTATTAATGATAAAAACAATCAATATATAAGTTAAATACATATACATTTGAAAACAAAAATGTAACAAGATTATTAACCACTGAGGTTCACCCTCATTTTATCATGGAGATTCTTCATATGTAAATAACTTTGATACAATACGGTGGGCAATACCATGGTTCAAAACCACAACTCATTTTATATGACACTTATTCATATAATAATTTTTTTTTAATTAATGAATTTAATTAAAAGAGTAAAAAGACAATAGCTATTGAAAATAAATTTCTCAACTTTTTATTTGTATGTATATTAAAAATATTCTACGAAATTAAATCCATACTATCCATTTAATAATTAAATTAATATGGTTAAAGCTCTATTTCAAAATATATATATAACTCAAAGCAATTAGTTAAATAATCTAAAAATTTATCAAAATTTAATTTAATTAATTATTTTTAAATTTATCCCAGAAGAGACACAAATTATAGGTACATTTCTCCATTTAAATTACTTAAATGTTTGAGACATTTTTAAGGTGATTAAAGAATTTACAAAATGTTTGAGGTGGATTTATTTTTATTAAAACATTTAAATGTGATCGAGAAGATCATAAAATTGGCGAGGAGCACTTATATTGTTTTCAAATGTGGTAGGAATTACGTTAAAAAGTAGAGTTCCACTTCTTCGATGGAAATTTTCTCTATAAAACTTTATTTTTAACACAATATATCATATAAATAGATAATACATAAATTTTGAATCATATCGGTCTAAAAGTACACATAATTTATATAAAATTTACAAAATATTAATAAACTTACTTTAAATTATATACACTTTAAAATTATTCATAATTTATATAAAATTTGTAAAATACTAACAATTTTACTCAAAATTATATACTTTAAATCTAAATAATGTTAACATAAAATTTAAAAACAAGTTAAATGTTTTTGGAGTTGTCTTTAATGTGATTTTTTGGATTTTCCACTGCGAGAACAGGACGGAAAATGTTGAGGTCAAATAGTGATTTGTGTTATTTAAACTAGTTTTTTGACTGTATATATAGATTCATCACCATGAAAAACCCTTAGAACACTTTGATTGTGCAGAGATTATCTATCAAATTTGTGTTATCCATCAAATTTGCGATTTCAATAAATTCTTACTAGATTTAAAAAAAATTAAACCAGAAAAACTCAACAAAAATACTTTTAAAAAATCACACTAGCAAAAAAACTTCCGAAAAATCACACTAAAAACAACTAGCATATTTTTTATCGGTTGCTTTTCACATTCCCTAATATATATAAATAATTTGTTTCATTGATGCCATTGATTGGCTGTGTTTTGAATGCCATTTCATTATGGAGATACACGAGAAAGTTTTACTTTCTGAAAAAAATAGCATCTTCATTGAAAGTTTGTTGAGTTTCAATTAATGATAAAAGTTTAACTTTCTGTAAAGCAGTGGTATCTTTCATTTAAAGTTGTTGGGATTTCACTTTAACTTTGTGGCATTTTCATTAAAAGTTTTTGGGACTTCAAGTAATGGATGTTTATTTTATACTCAGATTCTGTCTTTTTCCCTGCGTTGGTGGCCACTTAATTTTGCTTTTTGTGATTCCAACATAACAGTCTCAGCGGTTTTGTCTTCTTCGTTGGTGGAAAGTTGTGTGAACCTTTTTGTTATTTTAAATGTACTTGTAATATAATATATTTCATTGACTTACTTTAATCACGTTGATATAATTTCAAAAGCGCAGTGGATGTTTGCTTTATATTCATGGATAGATCGACATCATTTTTACTTTTTTATTTTTTGAAGGTGTCAAAATTTGTTATGAATTTTAAAAGAGAAATATGATCAATGAAATACTTTGGCCAAATTGGTGAAAAAATTATTATTAGTTTGCAAAGTAACCCACAAATTTTATAATCATATTTAATAACAGTAAAATAGTAAAAGAATTAAAAACAAAAAATAGGAATCCACTTTCTACAGGCATATTATTTAGTTTAAACAAAGTTGTTTTATAATTTATAATCATATTTAATAAAAATGAAAAAATAAATCTGATAATTTATAATTATATTTAATAAAAGTGAAAGAATAAACCAAAATTCATAAGAGCTTAGTAATAAAAAATGTTAATATTTTTAATTTAGTACTGTTAAGTCAAAATTTTAAATTATATTATAAATTCACTTTTTTAATAAAAAGTTGTTTATCAACATAAACACTTAGTAAACGTTATTGATAGATTCCTTAGATAAATTCCTTAATAAATATTATTGATAAATTCTTGTATATTCAAATCAGTACCTTACTAAGCAAGCAATGGGACTCATTTCTGGTTGTGGGTACTTACTTTTGGTTGTTCAAATCAGTGCCATCTTCATTTGCAATGCTTCTAAATAAACAACCACAACACTTTACAATGCCTCTAAATAGACAACCACAACACTTTATTCAGTTGGATGCATTATTTATCCTTAAAATTATTTCAAAGTTATTGAAATGCATCTAAAACTAACTTTAAGCTCACATTGCTGCAGAAATTTGAAAACCAATGGAAATATAACATGGCCTGATTTCATATTCCTTGCATTATTTACTTGCTTCATCCTTTGGCAATTTGTCAATCATAATCAATTATCATTTCTCAAACCAATGGAAATATAACATGGACTGATTTCATATTTCTTGCATTATTCCTTTGTCCATTTGTTCATCGTAATCAATTACAATTTCTCAAATGAATTGAAATATAACATGAGCTGATTTCATATTTCTTGCATTATTTACTTGATTCATCCTTTCGCAATTTGTCCATCATAATCAATTATCATTTCTCTTGAGTATAGATGAAATCTTGGTTTTAGCTATGTTGGAACCCGCACTTGTAGAAAATTCTTTAAAAACACCTTCCATAGCTCCAGAAAATTGAATGCTAATGAAAATGACAAATTGAATATTCTTTCTTTCGCAGAGGAGAGGGTATATTTACGATACTCCTACAAATGACTAAAGTTCTTTGAACCCTTCAACTTTTCTCTGGTATCCCTTAATGTCCAACTTTTGAATAACAACCACCTAATATAATGTTTATGAAACTGGTAGCATAACTTGAACATCATTCTTACGAACCCCAGGACAGAAAATACATCCTATCATATCTGAGATATATCCCCTATGCTCTTGTTGTCATTGTACTAAAAGGTACAGAAGTTATAGGCATGCCATATATCTCCTACACTCTTATTGTTCTTGTTCTAAAAGTTACAATTTTTTTCAAAGGAACATCATAAAATAGGATTCCAGATATCAAAGGAAAACGTATTTGTATAATTTATTCAAAAATTGATATAACATATTTTTTAGGTGTAGATTAATAGGTTCGTGTGGAGTTTAGTTTCCATTAGAGTGAGAACAAATTGTTGGGTTACATTGTCTTATGGATTGCATTTTTTATTGATAATAATATCCAGCATTAGAGATGTCTCCTCATGAGAAGACAGTGATTGGTACAATGAGATGTTTTCCTCTCCATCCAATTTCAAATATTATTTTGGGACATCTTTGACTCTTAAGGCTCAAAAGAGTAAGCTCTTGCTAACTCATAAATTCTAGATAAGCTAACCATAATTAAAAAGAAAATAAATAAACAAAAATAAAATATTTAACATTATTAAAAATAACGTTTAAAAATAAAGCTTTTCTAAGGGCTAGTAAAGAACCAATGATTAAACCTTCTCATGACGATACAATCTCCAGTGTTCAACTTCCTTTTATTCAAGGGACCAGCGATAAGATTTCTCATATCCTTAAAAAAACAAAGTTTCCTCTACCTTCAAACCCCTTAATACCATTAGAAATTCTCTTAGATCCGTTAAAGACCCTGTAAACCCTAAAGACATGAAAGGGGTATACTCCATCCCATGTTCCTGTGGGATTCCCTACATTGGGGAAACTGGTCGCTCCATTAACTAGAGAATCCAAGAACATGCAACAGATATTAAGCATAACCGCTCTCGTTCCTCGGCTTTAGCTGAACATGCAGTGAAATCCAATCACCATGTCTGCATCAAGGATTCTCGAGTCATCGCCAAGATTAATCACTTCCATCATAGGAAGCTTCGAGAAGCCATTGAAATTGAAAAATCTGCTATTAATCTTAATAGGGGCGATGGTTGGAAGTTAATTAGAAGTTGGATCCCCGCCCTCTTTTCATAATTTTTTTTGTTTTTTAATAAATATAATAATTAATAATTGATTATTTTTATTTTTATTTTGCAATTTATATCCTCTTTGACCTCCCTATTAAAATATTATCCAATATTTTAATACAATAATATTTAAATATAATTGTTTAATATTATTATTTTTTAATGATGATGATGATGATGGTTAACATCTGCTGAGACCAAACATTGGTCTATTAGACCTAAAGAAACAAATTATTTATTTTGATTTAAGATTTTATTCCTATGCTCAAAAAGCTTGGAGAGAAGCCTCCTGAGCTCACTATAATTTTGACATTGTAAAAGGCTAGGAAGGTCAGTATTGTAACAAAGATTGTGAAACTGAGATCTAATATGGTTGTACGCGGGGCACTCTAAGAGGAAGTGGTTTTCATCCTCGATGTTCCTATTCTCACATATATGGCAGATCCTTTCCATCCATGGCATTTTAGGAACTGCCCAATGACCTGTTTCACTATGGAGCTCATGAGAATTCATTCTAATATTTGCTATATTAATTTTCTTCTTTGAGCTAGTTAAAATAAAGAGATACTTTTGATCTTCTAGGGTGGGGTTGATGACCTTCTTATAATAACTTAATTTTCTTTTAGCCACTAAATCTTTCTCACACCACATTTTTTCTTTGAACTTAGAAGTAACAATATCTTTAATGTTATTTATGTTTTGCAATGCATCATTCTCGTTGATCTCCCAATAGTTTAACCAACCCCTTGTGTCTTTATGCCACCCCTGATTGAGCCTTAGGTGGTTTTGGCTGGAATTTAAAGCTAGCTTAGGAAGTCTATGATCGTCTATGTTATTGAGTTTGTGATTGTACAACAGAAACCTAATCATAGCTAGGATCTCAATAGGGGAAAGACCTGCTTCTATAAGGAGAATAGGAAAGGGTGTATTATTTTAATTTTCAGGTTATAAGTTATAAAACGCTTCTGGATTTGCTCAATCTTTATCCATGATTCTCTGGAGATGCTGCAACCCCAAACCTCACAGCCATATAAGATAACAGGAGTGACTAAAGTTTCAAAGAGGAACTTCTTTTTATCCCACATTACGAGGTTCGTTGTTTTACAATTATTTTCAAGACCAAAATAAGCTTTCCACCCCCCATTAATCCTTTTCTCAATGCTATGGTTCCAGTTGAACTTGTGATGAATATCAATTCCTAGGTACTTGTAAGAATACACTTCCTCCAAGTTATTATTGTCATACATAAAATTAGTGTAAGTGTCCTTCTTGGATTTGATAATCATAACTTTTGTTTTGTCAGTGTTAACAATCATACCCATGGTAGAGCAGAAATCCTTAAGAAGCTTGAGTTGCTTATCAAGATCAGATGGGCACCTTGCCAAAAGAACAATATCATCAGCATAGAGAAGAAGGATGACGACTAGCCCAGCTAAGATTGTGCCATCACATCCTGCTTCCTCTAAATAGCTTTCGAGCTTATCGATGTAAATGCCAAATAGGGTAGGGAAGAGGGGGCAACCTTGTTTAACTCCGATGTTACACTTAATATCTTTTGACCACCCCTCATTGCTCTTTAGCTTGGCAATTACATTCTCATATAACCTTATAGCGTCAACTCTCAAATCGAGATGAACCTTTAGCTCTTCTAATCTATTCCAAAGGTTATCTAGGAACCATATCGAAAGCCTTTCTAAAGTCCACAAAGCAAAAAAATAAATTGGATTTATCATTACGACATTGCTCCGCAGTGATCTTAATCGTAACGAGGTGGTCTGTTGTTGAGTGATGCCTTCTGAAACTTGCTTGGTCTTTAGCCCGCTTACCTTCACTTTCAAGCCATATGCGTAACTTCTTTTCCAAGATACTACCATATAACTTGGCTAAGAGAGGGCTGATCATAATTGTCTGATAATTAGAGGGGTTATTTGTATCCCCACTTTTAAAAATAGGGATAATGAGGCTCTCAGTCCAAGGTTTAGGGAACCCTTTCTTGATTACTTGATTGAAAAGCTTGTGGATGTGGGGGATGAGGACAGGACCTCCAATTCTTAAGATTTCTGCCTGGTAACCTTCAATGTCCTTAGCTTTCCCATTAGCGAGGCGATTAACCCCAAACTTAATGTCTTCTAAAGAGAAAACTTCTTTCATTGTGAGCAGGGTTTCCAAATTATCCATGACATTTGGAGATTCATGAAGCTTTTTAAGATAGGAATTCCAATCGTGAAGAGCAATTTTATTATTATCTTTAGTCTTCCTAGTCAGAATCTGCCTCCAAAATTTATTAGGAGCTACCTTAGAGAGGTGTAAGAGATTCCCCTGTCTTTGACGAATGTACTGCCTCTTTTTCCTTTTAGTTAGGGCTTTGTATATTTTTATCTTGTCCATTTTAAGAGATTCATCAACAACTTCCTTAAATGCTCTCCTCGCACTTTTACAATCTTTGTCATACCATGGTTTGGTTTTGCTATTTCTTTTATTATTTGAAACTCTAATTGAGAACTTGTTAATAGAATATGAGAGGGTTGTAGTAAAATTATGATAGAGGTCTTCTATGTTGTCTATACTAGATAAAGGAAGCAAATTAGTTTTTACTTCATTTAGAAAGAGATCATTTTTATTTCTATCAAATATTAAGTTCTTTTGGCTGTAAGTATTATTTTCTGTGGGAACTCTATGCGTGACAAAATTGAGAGTTAGAAGTAAATGCCTATGATCAGAGTCAGGTTCGTGGTCGTTTAAGATGTCAAAAATTATTATTTCGTAATAAATTTTAATAACCACATTAAAAAATTTTAATTATATATTTATAAATATTCAATTCTTATTATATTATTAAATTAATTTAACTAATTTTGAATTCAATATTATTTTAATTAAAAATATTAATAAATTAAAATAAAACATAACAAAATAATAATAAATTTATTCAACTAATTTTTTAACGGCTAATTCATAACAGTTATTTCCTAATGGCTAACTCTGGAACATATGCATCTTTGTTATTTAAACATTCTGATTCATAACAGTTATTTCCTAATGGCTAACTCTAGAACAGATGCATCTTTGTTATTTAAACATTCTGACTGACACGACTAACTCTGGAATAGATGCATCTTTGTTATTTAAACATTCTAACTCACTGATTTGTGCATCTTTGTTATTTAAACATTCTGACTGACACGACTAACTCTGGAATAGATGCATCTTTGTTATTTAAACATTCTAACTCACTGATTTGTTCTGATGATGAACCACATTAAATGGTTCGAAACATCGACTAAAAATTCATGCTATGATTAATCCGAAATTTTTTATCAAAATATATCAACTTTTTCAATAATATTAACCTATTTAATAATATTATTTATATATTAACCTATTTAATAATATTATTTATATATTAAGTCAACAATAATCTCTTAATTGAATTGCACCCTCTAAGTATAATCCGAGTATGAAATTGAACACAAAAGAGCAACTGCCCCGAATTAATGAAAAAGTAAAACCCACCGAGCAAAGATTGTAAACAATTAGGAATGGTTGCATTTTGAAGTGTAAGGGAATTATGCACATTAGTAAGTAGAAACACGTCACGTTGGATATGAACCTGCATGCTTACCGTTATATTGACCTTATTGCAATTCGCATTAACCTTGACAGTTATGATTATCTCAAATATGATTTCACAAACCAAATTGTATGGTGAAATACAATGATATTTCAAAAAACAACCCCATAACAAAGCAAAAGAAAAGGGTGCCATTATCCACATGGAAGACGAGAAATGGGGTTAGATATGGGAAAAGCGTTAGGATAAAGAACAATTATATTTACTAGAGTTTGGGATCTAAATTTTGAAAAGGAGACATGTTTGGAATTGCTGGTGGATATTATAGAATCTAAACTTTTACATGTTTCGTGGTTAACTGCTTCATATACAGGTTAATCAACAACTTTGCCTACATCCACCATAAAGATTTTGAATTGTATTACAAAAATACTTGTTACTATGTTACTTAAAATTGTTCATCTGGTGAAAGACTTACACAATGGAGGATTTTGAATTGTATTACAAAAATTCTTGTTACTTAAAATTGTTCATCTGGTCAAAGACATAGACAATGGAGAAATTTTTTGAGACTTGAATAAGAAACTTTTTGAATAAAGCTAGTAAATTTGCTTTTGTGCAAACAATGGATATGATGGACCTACTATATATGTTTATTTGCAAACAATTGGATCATGGACCTGCTATATATGTTCATGTACTTTTTTTTCTCAAAATGGCATTTTTCTCCAATATGTTGGATTGTAACTTGGATAAATGTGAATTCGATGGTGTGGAAGCATGTTGTATTTTCTATAAATAATACTTTTGTTTTTAAATTTCTCAAAATGGACATATATAAACTCATTCAAAGATTATTATATTCTACTACTCGTGACTCCTAAGTCCAACAAATTAGTTGTAAACTTCTGTGAAAATTAAGAATATGCTAAAAATGTGTAAATTTAAGAGAGAATTTGACAAAGTCTAACAATGTAATTCATGTCACTTTCAATAAGACCTTGGATTCCTTACCTATGCTAAAGCATATACAATTGGAGAATATAACCTAGCTATTTTTTCTCTACATAAAACGCCCACATCATCTTTAGTAGGTCTTCTTGGTCATATTGTAAGTACTCTTCATTTGGTTGCAAGTACTGAAAATGCATAAATTTAAGAGAGAATTTGACAAAGTCTAACAATGTAATTCATGTCACTTTCAATAAGACCTTGGATTCCTTACCTGTGCTAAAGCATATACAATTGGAGAATACAACCTAGATGCTTTTTCTCTACAGAAAACACCCCCATCATCTTTAGCACGTCTTCTTGGTCATATTGTAAGTACTCTTCATTTGGTTGCAAGCACTGAATTATGTCCAGATAAATTTAGAAAGGAATAGTCATAAAAAATATTTTTGACTATTATAAGTTGACATTCAAAATTGGACGACCATATTTAAAGTAAGTGCTAGATTGTATACCAAACAAATAAGTGTGTTATGACTTGAAATGAATTAGCTTACATTTTCTTCCCTTGTTGCCAATATATAATGCCAAGGAGAAATGCAGTAAAATAACTTAAACATAAGTGCAGTAAATTGTAAATATGACTTCGCCAATAGGCCCAAAACTACTTCCATATGTTGGTTGTGAATTGTTTCCAAGCACATTGCGCATAGTCAGCTGGATAATAAATGTCCTTGGCATCTTGAGCTAGAGTACATAACTCCTTAACAAGTTCATTATTTTTCCTTAACAAAATAAGGTTTATTATCATTTCATAAATCATTGAAAAAAAGGAATTTCAAAGGTTTGTAAGATCAAAAAGGGTTTAAAAATCCATTGGTTCAAAAGGATTTCCTTGAGTTAACTCTTTATAAACCTGAGCAAATTTTATACCAAGGTGTTGCTCTGAACCCATAGAGGTGACCTCTAACATCCATGTTGCAAGATTATACTTGTCTTTAATCTTTGGCACTCTTGGAATAGTCTGCAGATGAAATAAAAGCAAAGCACTATTACATCAACTTCTCTGGAGACTTGGTTTCTCAAGCAACAATCATTTGTACTTGGATATAACCAAAACTACATGGTATCAAGACTTGATTTTCTACCTCAAAATACTCAATAACAGTATTTGAATGGTGACCCAATGCACCAACATAAATAATTTCACCTCCCTTCTTCATTAGTCGTAATTGTAACGAGTCAAAATATCACCATAGTTAGATAATGTGAATGCATCCATCATCCCAAAAGGAATTTATGAGGCTTCTCAATATTTAGTAATAGTCCTTTAACATATATTATATCAATCTACCTAATAATATGTTTAAAAAATGTCAATACTTGGCTGGTGAATAGTGTAAACTATTTTCCTTCTCGTATCCACTAAATGACGATCAACCAGCCGACCTCTTTAGTGAAGGTTGAATGCTGCTAAAACTCAAGAATTTAAGTTATAATTGCGATGGTGAGGCTAAGAAATTCCCACACCCGTAATGCTACAGATAAAAATGGTGAGAAATTGGTAGGCCTAGGTCTACCTTCGCCAATTTAGGGACCAGAAATAAAAATGGAGATAAATTACCAGGGCTGAGATGACCTCCACCAGCTTAGGGACTAGCAATCAAACACTACAAACGACACTGATGTTGCTCGTTTCCATGCAACTAGGAAGACACACAAAATTAAAAAAGTAATGGAAATCAAAAAAATAAATAATAAACATAAAATTATTACAAATGCACCAATGTTGCTTGTTTCCACACATAAATAATTTTTTTAATGAAAATTAATAAAATAAATAATAAACATAAATTTTTCAAGAAAAGAACGTGTAGGGTAGGCACACAAGGCTTGGGGCCATATGTCCCCACCCCCACTTAGACAAGCATCATCCAAAAACTAGCCCATGTTAGTCAGTCATTCGCATTGAGTGCATCATATTTCTTTTGGACCTGGATTGATTTGGGAGTGGAAAAGGCGTTGGAATTGGAACAAAATCTTACACCGGTTATGCTATGGGATTTCGAATGGACGATGAAACTCATTCAAATGCTCTTGCCTCTGCATCATCTTATGAGCTATATATATATTTTTAGAACATTACCAGGAGCACAAACTAATGTTGGAACAAGGAATGTTGGTCCTGGATAAAATGTAATTGGCTACCTCATTGTGGGAAGAAGACTAGGATCACCTACATTACCCATTGGATTTCCTTATTAGCTACTGGATTGGATCAACGCAGTAGGTACATCATAAAATTTAGGACTTGGGTGGTCAAAATGTGGGAAGAAGCAAGGAACCAAATATTAGAGGTTTATGCCATGTAGAAGAAAGACTAGGTCCAGGTACACATAATGTATTCTCCAAGATCTCTATTGGAATCACACACAGGTGAAACCACTTGGGCTGCAACTGGCTCTCATTCTCGATCTGCCAAGAGTTCATCTACGTGTTGCTTCATCTGCATGGAGATGTGTTATAGACATTTTTGTGCCTTACATCACTGAGCATGAAATGTCAATAATTAAGGGATCCCAAAGTCCCTAAACATGTTGTTCCTACCCCTAGAGGAACAAGGCCAGCAAACCACAGCAATTCACAAAAGTTCTCCACCTGAAAACACTCAAAAACAGGCCATTTCTGGATCATGTCAACTGCTCCACTGAGCATCTGCGCTGAATGTCAACTGCTCCACTGTCTACCTGCGCTGAATGTCAACTGCAAAGAAGGCTACCTGCGCTGAGCGTAACTGGACAAGTGGCAGACTCATTTCTCAAGGTGTCAATGCCCAGGAAGCTTCCAAAATGACATTTGGATCAGGGAATTCGACTGGTGATGAGTAAGAGGTTCCAAATCTCCAAGTGGAAGCAAGAACCTCCAAGTGGACTCAAGAACTGAAGTGGGAGAGGACACTAGTCAGCTCCATGCAAGCCTCAAGCTGACTCATCCTTTCTCCAAAACTCCTATATATAGAGCTCTCTCATGAGGTCTAAGGAGGCTGGAATATTGTAATTGCAAAGAATTGCTGTTGGATTGTGGTTAGATCATTGGGTGCTTATGCTTTGAAAGGGGCTGAAGAAGGAATTCTATTCTGCTGGGAAGGAGATGCTGGGTTGGAACCCTATGGGTTGTATCTCTTCCTGAACCTTGTTTATCAATCAATAAGGCTTCTTGGTTCTTTCCTATATGCTGGTGTTTATTGAATGATTTGCATTAGTGTATTTGATTTACTTCTAATCCTGAATCATTTATGAATATGTATATTTGCCTTTGTATTGTGTCCTTCTCTTGCTGCATGTAGCTGTTCTCTTGTCACAGGTAGCTGTTCTCTTGTGATTTCGTGGGAGCAAAAGCGAAGAGGCAAGTAGCTGTGGACACACAAAGAGGAGAGGTTCTAGATCGAGGGACAACCGGAAGATAACGGTAAGTCTACCAATCTCCTCTCTTTCATATTTCATAAAGGAAGAAACCGAAGTAGCTGTATTCGTTTGTTGCTAAGGTACTGTCACACCTTAGGTGGATAGGATCGTCCTGCATAGGCATTTTTCCCCACAACAAGATGAATCTCCCCTTGCTTGGTTAGGAGCAACTAACTCAGAAGAAGCTGAGTCAGAAGCAACTCAATGTCCTTAGAGGCATACTCTCCCGCATTTTCTGAGAGGTATATGGTGGTTTTGGTTCAAGATTGGGTGAGGAAGTTAGTGATTCTATGTAAGGTTCGTTGGTGGGCAGATAGGGATTCTTCGAAACCTATAAGTGTCGTGGATACAAATCAAGGCAGGATCAATAATCTTTTCAAGGTACACAATTCAATTTATGGATTTGTAGTTTGATTAATGTTGAATTAAATGTCATTTTAATGCAATTTCAAATGAATGCATTATCCAAAATTAAATGAATTTTCCTATTTTTTTATTTTTTATTGTAGGATACATGTAACAGAAAAACCAAGAAGAAAAATATGGTAACCATCAAATATTCTAACCTCTACACAAATATTATTAAATATACAAGTCCAAGAGAAAAAACAACCTATAACTTGGAATCTATTGCACTTCCTAGATATGTGAGGGAAAAGCTATATTTGCTGATTATATTGTCATATTTATTATGAATTTCTCAAGGTTGCAGAAAGTGTACCATAGATTTTTTTTTCTATATTTGTTTTTATTGGTTGTGCAGGATCCATCTAATATATATCACTCAAGCTTGCAGAAAGCGTACGAGAGAAAGAGTTGCCTCATAAATTCTTAAATGCCATGCCGGGTGCTGATGATGTAGTGTACAATGTTGTGCTAATGACGATCTCCACAATTGTGAAGAGTGATTCTTGCATGCCATGTCAAGCTGTTGAAGATCTTGTGTTATTTTATTAGCTGTGAGAAGCCTGAAAAATTGCTAACATACCAACATCCAACACCCTTTGGATCATGACATGATAGGAAATTGTGGGTTATGTTTTAATGGGAAGTATGTGAACATTAAATATTTTCGAATTAATGTTATTCCAAAAGATTTTTATTAAAACATTGACTAAAACTTAAATACAATGATAATTCAAAGTATATTAATATTGAGTCAACATCAATCGATCACTATAGTCCCTGCATTTCATTTGACTAATAAGACTAAATTTCGATTGAACAACATTGCAAATATGATTGAGTTCTATATTTTGAGAAAGGAACATGGTGACGGTGCTAGAAATACATCAACCAAGGGGGTCTCCCCATTGTGAAGTCCTAATTAGACCTCACATCATTTAGAATGGGAGCCCCATCTAGAGTATCGGCCTGATTGTAATATATTCTTATAGATTTTCCTTAGCTTTAGCTATCAACAAGAGAGAGAAGTGTGTATGTGCCTTTGCGAAAAGTAAGTAAGTGCGCTCGATGAATGTTTGGTTGCAGGAGTATCAAGTTTCTTCTACCATAGAGGGAGGAAAGGTGATCCTCTAAGAGAGAGGTAATAATACCACACTAGTAGAGGTGCACACAAGCAAAAGAGAATTTCCTAACATCAAGAAGAATAGTCCACATATATGTGATGATTGTTACAACCATTACTACACATTTTCAATAGGATAAGCACTAAAATAACAGAAATACTTCAACTACTTTAGTATAAGTGGAAGAAAACATGAATCATAAAAATTTACAGAATAGTCTTACAAATATTCACAATACATGCATGAAAACATGCTCGCCATCAGGCTTCAAGTATTAAGTAAAAGTCCCAAGATACATGAATACAATGAACATCACTAGCTCCAATAGTGGAGCATTTGAGCCACAACTTTCTCCCCAAAGGTACTAACTCTGTCTCTCTGATGCCTTATGGGAGAAGCCAAGGTGAAAAGTCCTTTTCTTGTAAAATTAGGGTGTATATATAACAAATGGGGTGACCCTTCACCTCCCATGTGACTCTTGGACTACCCTCATGATTGTTTTACTTCTCATGACTTTTCGACTTCCTACAAGACTTTTCATATTACATAGATTACTCTTGGACTTCCACTTTACATTACATTTTCCAATATAGAATTACATAATCCACGAATGATGTGGCACATTATGGCTCATGACACAACATGAAATTACCCTTATGACATAGACCTTATGATGACATGGAAATGTTAAGTGACTTTTTGTTTTTTCTTTCTTTGTGTCTTCTTGAAAATGTGGTGCACATTATTATTCTTCCTCCTCCTTATGACTTGAAGATAAGGAGTCTTCCATGTGGTCTTGATCTTCCATCTTCTGTTATAATCTAGTGTTCCTTCGTCTTCTTGTTTGATGATCATCTTATCTCCTTATCTCCTTAGGTTCCTTCTAACATGGTCTCCTTCTCCATCTCCTTCATCATCATCCCGTCATAGTATGATAGAGTTCCTGCATCTGTAATTCACTCATGACAAGGCAACATCAGTTCGATAAATCCATAGTCTAAGATGCTAAATGATAATCCAATGAATGAGCCAAACGAGGTGGAAGGTTGAGGTAGAGGCTTAGTTACTGCACAATTGTGCAACTTAGGAAGTCAAGGGTCAAGTATGAGCCTTGAGACTACGCAATGCACATTTTAGGTTGAACTAGACTTGAAGATTTCACAGTTGGGGAGCTCAAGGAGCCAAGTTGAAGGCTTGATGACTGAAGTTTCCCACTGCGCAGTGCTGGAAGGAAAAGGATGTCAGGTGATTGTGAAATTATGCAGTTTAGGAGATCAAGGGCTAGGCTTGAGGACTAAGACTGCAAATTGTGCACTCAGGCCTAGCTAGAGGGAAGGATTGCGTAGTTTTAGAGCTCAAGGGTCAGACTTAAGCACTGATACTACACAATGCGTAGTTCAAGGAGGCAGGAACTGCATATTTTGTAGTGCCAAGAGGTAGGGTTGTTGCTTAAGGACGAGACTACGCAATGCATAGTTCAGGAAGGATGGGTGAGGCTAGGTTGCTCGGTCAGAAAGTTTTCCAGATTTGACTAAGTGTGGGATCTATGAAGCTGATGTGAACAATAACAAGACATGAATGTGAGCACACACTTAGAATTCTTGATGACACAACATAGATCACCTATAAAACATGAACAACATACTTCCCTCAGTGCAACAACTTTTCGACGACTTACGTGAAGTGCATAACCAAAGATACATTTTGCAATGACTGTGACAACACTTGTGCGACAATGCTTGAAACTTTGGAAATAAGTGCAATAAATGTTTACATGGAAATACCAACTCATTTACACAAAGGTCACCACTTGAAACCACCAAAACCACCTTTCTTGCATTGTGCAACACTCCACATGCTAAAATATGACATTTACTATATGAAGAGAAAAATGTGAATGAGAGTGAAAGAGACAAATTCGAGAGCAAAGGTAACATACAAACAACACTAATTAAAGTGAAAGAAAGAAAAAGCAATAGTCAAAAGCATGCAAATGACACTCGCGAAAGCGAAGGTGCGCAAAAGTGACAGTTTGGAAAACTCACTAAAATAGAAGTACAAACACAACCGAAAGTGAGGGAATGTCAATGATAGTGCACACTAACTTTTGACATGGGTTGAACATTGCATCAACACTATGTCGATGGACTGTGATATGCTTGTTCAAACTTGCGTAAAAAAATGAGCTCATGAACTTGTTGCAAACTGAGCATGTGTGAGCAAATGAATTTGACCGATCAAGAAGTGACCACAGAAGGTCTGATCACAAGATCCAGAGTGGGATCCAAAATTCAAGTGTAAGAAAAATTTTGGAGGGTGTTTGTTGCAACGACAACAAAACAATAAGATGGGGGTTAGAGGATACATTTCGTATATTTAGTTTTGTAATATATTAATCCAATTTTAACTATTTCTATATTTCATATTGAATGATCTATAAAGTGTAAATAAATAGTTATAATAATGATAGTCAAGTTATATAGGTTTAAATAAAAAAAATCAGTGTGTAAATAATGTAATATTTCTACAATTTTTAATGTATATCTCAAGGTCATGAGGTAGACATTATATCATATGTGATTATGATATTTAAGAATTATTTCAAACATTAATATAAAGGTTCAAGGCTAGCTAGGAATAGCACAAGAGGGACTTGAATCTATTAGAGAGGAAAAGGAAAGTTCTTCCAAGGGAGTGAAAAATCATCTTAATTTTTGTAAATTTCCTAATTTTAACATTTTTTATGCCTTATTGAAACATTATCTATCAATCATTAAATAACAAAGGTGGTTGGTGACAAAATCTACCTTTCCTAGTTTTCTAAGTATGGGGGTTGAACATTGTAGGCGAAAGGAGTGTAAAAGGCTCCATCCTCCTAGGGATTTGAATTTTCCTTTTTCTCATGCACTCTCTTTCATGCTAGTTCAAATTGACTTATTCATTCACTCATTTCCATGATATACACTACTACTTCTTTTCTCATTTGAAATGTCTCATTCTTGCCACCACACATTTTATTCATCATTTGAATTGTTCTCTCATACATGCACATTGTTATAGTTTTGAGACTATGTTCTCATGATGGACATTAATATTTAAATTGATAGATGATAAAATTGAGTTGAGAAAGAAGATGGCATGACATCAGAAGAAAAATGGAAGTAGAGAAGGACAAAGGATAATTATTTATAAAACTACTAATTTCCTCATAGGTTGTTGTTGATTGAATGCTCAAGAGCCAAGATATAGTTATGTTGAGTTATTCCCAAAGGTACACAACACATTGAATTATTTTTGCACTCACTAAAGAGTGCTATATAGAAGAAGATTCTAGATGAACTATTGAGCAAAGAAGGGAAATAAATTCCTTGTGTTAAGAGGGGCAATGGAAGGGAGTTTCATAACTTTGTTGGCTATATTGGTACCAAAAGTGTTCAATGGTGAACGACTTGGCTAAGCTTGAGAGCACTTGGGTTGAGTGAGTGGCTTGAGAGTTCTTGAAAAGTTTCCTTCACATTATTGTCCTCATAACATAACTTCAAGGTAGCATCTACAATGGATGCGTATGGTTGGGTGGAAAATTTCTCATAAGCAACTAGCCTTTTAAAATATTATGGTTGAAAAGAAAGTGTTCCACATGTTCTTGAATTATGTTTATAATTCTTAATTTAATTTGGAAACATGCATATACATGAATTTAGAATTGGAATTCATGGGTTTATGAAATATTGTATGTTTTACTTATTGCATATCTTAGTTAATGATTTATGAACCAACTTAGATCCATCTTAAGTCTGGAACTACCAAGCATCGAGAGAGATCAAACCTCTCAAGGTGCAAACCTCATTTAGGGTGAAACGTGATTTGGTCCCTCACGGTATTTGGTATATCCAGAGTTAAGATGGATCTAAATTGGTAGAATATAGTTAGCATTTAAAGCATAAAATATATATATATATATACAAATCAATTTGTCAAATATTTAAAAGAGCTAATTAATATTCAAATTACAATAAAACTATTCACAAACTAATATTTTACATACTTGTTTATATTACTACAATTTTGACTACCATACCAAACATTTTACATACTTGTTTTTGTTACTACAATTTTAATTAAGCATGGTCCTTTCATTAACTAAAAACTTATTAATTACCCTTTAAATCCTATACTTTTTAGGAAACATAAACTCTTTCAACTTTACAATTTATCTAAAAGTAAATCAATCTTGATAATAAAAAATAATAATAATGGACTTATAAACTTCATTAAATCCAATCTAAAACCAATCAAACTTAATAAATATAACATTGTAAAGAACAATGTTTTGTGAATTTTATAAACCCAAAATTTAAATAGAACTACCCCCAAAAAAAAACATGAAACATGAAGAGTCACCAGATTTGTTTAGAATCAGTGTATGTTTCTATGAGCATTAGATTGGGATAGGCGTTGGCAGGGTATAATATGAGGTTTGGAACTCGGTTATCAATCGGCGTTAAGAGGAAACAATCACAACATGCGGTGATTCACTGCTAGATGTTGGCCTCAACGCAGAGTATCAAGGTAACGGTAGGCATGACGCATGCACTTCACATTTTTTGGAAAAAGGTGAAGGTTAACCTCCCTTTAATTGACTGCATACTTCAAAGGAATTTTATGGTTTGGACGATTAAGTCACCAGTAACTAACCATTGAAATTTGGTGTTTCTCTAGATTGAACCACCACCCACCACCACCCAATTGTTTGCTGTAATTCCATTGAAAACATAAATGCTAAATATTAACAAGATGTTGGAGTCACGATTGATGTCACACCAAAACCCATAGGTGTTAGTAAACAAACACATCACTAGTGTTAACACATCGCTAGTGTTAAGCGCATGACATGAAACAGACGGCAAGCGTTGAATTATCCTTCTACACCGCCATTAACGGGGAGTGTTGGATTATCCAATTCCCAACAATTTCCCCTCCAATGCGAGCCAAGTGTTTTTCGAACTCGAACTCGAGACCTTTGGCTCTGATACCACTTATTGGAGTCACGATTGCCATTACACCAAAACCCGCAGGTGTTAGTAAACAGACACATCGCTAGTGTTAAGCACATGCCACGAAACACACAAGGAGCGTTGAATTATCCTTCTACATTGCCATTGTTATGAAACCAGCTCACAAAAAGATAGAAAAGATAGATCAATGCCTTAGAATTCAGCCTCTTTGAGGGGATAGCCTCCTTTACATTACATAAATGAACAATTCTCCGATGATTCAAATGACAAAACCTCCTTTCTATATATAGGAGTCTAAGGAGTACAATATAACCCAGCCGACCTAACAGTAATAATATAAAGCCACAAAAATAACAATAGAGGGATTCTATGGGGCACAATAATAACAATATGGGGACAATAGGGGCACAACAATATTAATAAGGGATAAAACTACAATAGTAATGGGGTAATCACTAGTATTATAGGGACCCAACATGCCCCTCTCCTTCAAAAAAGTGTTTTCCTCAACGCTTGAGTAGTTATGGATGCTTCTGTATAAAATTCTCATCCTTCCATGTGGAATCTTCAGCAGATAAGTTCTTTCACTTGATAAGATACTCCGAAATTGATCGATTTCGTAGCTGTCGAGTTCTTGTTTCTGTGACTGCTTCCGGTTCCAATATAATTTTTCCTTCCTCGTCAAGTTCTGGCAATATTGTTTGAATTGGGAGCTTGTCGCCTATAACCTTCTTTAAACATGAAACATGGAAAACTGGGTGCAATCGAGAAGCTGCAGGAAGCTCCAATTTGTATGCCATAGTACCAATCTTTTGCAACACCTTGTATGGACCATAATACTTTGGTGATAATTTATTATCCTTCTTAGCTTGCTTGAGGGACATTTGCTTATATGGTTGTAGCCGTAGGAATACCCAATCACCTACATCAAAAATTCTTTCGCTACGATGTTAATCTGCCTATTGTTTCATTCTATTCTGTGCCAACACGAGGTTATCCTTTAAGAGTTGGAGGACTTGTTGTTGATGTTCGATGTGATGTTCCACTGCTTGAGCCTTAGAATTTTCTTTTAAATATGATGTGATGGATGGTGCCCGATATCCATAAAGTGCCATAAATGGGGTAATTTTTGTTGTTGTATGGAAGGACGTGTTATACCACCATTCAGCCAGAGGCAACCATTTGACCCATTGTGTTTATTTATCAGATACAAAGCAACGAAGATATCCTTCCAAACATTTGATTACTATCTTAGTTTTCCCATCAAATTGAGGATGATAAGATGAGGAATGAGCTAACTGAGTACCAAGGCAAGAAAATAATTATGTCCAAAAATTTCCAGTGAAAATGGGATCTCTATCACTTACAATAATCTTTGGGTTTCCATGTAGCTTTTGAATTGTTTCCATAAATGTAGTAGAAACTGTACTGGCTTTAAATGGATGTGATAATACATAAAAATGTGTGTACTTGGTAAGTTTGTCAACTACCACCATGATGATACTCTTTCCCTTAGACTTGGGTAAACCTGTGATAAAATCCATTGAAACCTCCTCCCAATGTTGGCTTGGAATGGATAAAGGTTGTAATAGACCCAGTGTCTTAATTGTTTCAACTTTATTTTGTTGGAAAACCAAACATTCCGCCACAAACTTTTGGATATCTGATTTAAGGCCATCCCAAAAAAAATCCTTCTTAACCCTGTGGTAAGTTTTTAAAAATCCTGAGTGCCCTCCTAAGGGAGAAGTGTGCAATTCCATAAGAATATTTTGTTTTAGTTGGGAATTCTTACAGAGGTATAAGTGATCTTTGTACAATAATGAATCATTTTTCCAGATAAACGTATGAGACACACTGGAATCTTGTTGTAACTTTTGAATAAGTGCCCACACTTCTTCGTCATTCTTCCATTCCTCCCTTGCTTCGTTTATCCAATCTGGTTGGATAATAGAAATGGCGCACAACAATGCTTCCACATCCTCATCCTTTCCTGAGAGTGCATCTGCCACCACATTTTGCTTCCCCTTTTTGTAGATGATTTCAAAATCATAACCCAACATCTTTGTGACCCACTTTTGTTGCTCCTCAGAGGATAATCTTTGTTCTAAAAAGTATTTAAAGCTATCATGATCTGTTTTTACCTTGAAGTGTCTTCCCATTAGGTAGGGTCGCCATTTCTTAAGTGCATGGAGTATTGCCAACATTTCCTTCTCATAAATAGCTTTGTGTAAAAAAATTTCCTTGATTGGACGACTTACAAAAGCAATGGGTCTTTCATCTTGCATTAAAACAGCACCAATTCCATTTCTTGAAGCATCACATTCCACAATAAAGGTTTTTGTAAAGTCCAATGTAGCTAAGACCGGTGCTTGGCATATTGCCTCTTTAAGATGTTCAAAGGCCTTTGTTTCTTCTGGAGTCCATGAAAATGCATCTTTCTTCAATAATGTTGTTAGAGGTGCTTCTATTCTCCCATAATTCTTAACAAAATTGCGATAATACCCTGTCAACCCGAGAAATCCTCGCAAATGCTTTATGGATGTGGGGGTTTTCTATTCCTTAATGGCTTTAATTTTGCTAGGTTCTACCTTAACTCCTTCATGAGATACAACATGACCCAGATATTCCACCTCCTGTACTCCAAAGAAACATTTGGATATTTTTTCATATAATTGTTTCTCCTCCAATAGTTGTAGCACCCTGTCAACATGTTCAACATGATCCTTCCAAGACTTGCTGTAGATTAGTATATCATCAAAAAATACTAACACAAATTTTCTAAGGAATGGTTTGAAAATGGAATTCAACAAACCTTGAAATGTTGAAGGTGCATTGGTAAGGCCAAAAGGCATGACCAAAAATTCATAATTACCCTCATGAGTTCTAAATGTTGTTTTCGGAATGTCTTCAATCTTCATTCTAATTTGATGATATCCTGAACGAAGATCCAACTTGGTGAAGTAAATTGATCCATGCAATTCATCCAGTAATTCATCAATGACACGAATGGGAAACTTATCTTTAATAGTGAGCTTGTTGAGCTCCCTATAATCTGGACACATGTGCCATGACCCATCCTTCTTGTGCACCAATACTACTGGAGTAGAGAAAGAACTTTGACTTGGTTGAATTATACTAGCCTCTAGCATTTTTGCAACCATACATTCAATTTCACTCTTTTGGGCATAAGGATATCTGTACGGCCTGATGTTTGGAGGAACACTTCCTGGGATCAGATGAATAGCATGATCATGATCACGAGTAGGTGGGAGACCTTTGGGAGTCTCAAATACCTTGGAATGATTGTCCAAGACTTTTTGGAGATCTGGAGAAATATATGGTTCCAATGTAGAAACATCTAGCGAACATAATTGTGCAATTACACCTCTTTGTTCCTTTTTTAGAAGCTTTGTCATACTGTTAGAGCTGATTATCTTTTCTGGTTTTCCTGCAATACCCCTTAATTCCACTTCCTTTCCTTCCACAGAAAATTTCATGAAAAGTTCTTGAAAGTTAAAAGCTATTGTACAAAAGGATTGTAGCCATTGGACTCCTAGTACAACATCAACACCTTCCATTGGAATGGAAAACATTGGGCTAGTCAATACATATTCTCCCATGGATAACTTGATATTATGGCACTTTCCAGAGAAATTTATTGTTCCTCCATTTGCAACCATCACTTGACACTCTGGTGCTGGATATAAGAAGCAATTCAATTCTTTTGCTACCTTACAATGAATAAAATTGTGGGTACTTCCTGAATCAATCAACACTATTACCTTTTTCTTCTTGATTTGTCCTTCTATCTTGATGGTTTGAGGAGTCGTAATTCTTGCCAATGCATTACAAGATATGGTCGGATTCATTTCTTCTTTATCTAGGCTTTGTTCCTGGAGTATATCATCTTCTTTTGACCTTTCTTGCTCCTTTTCTTCTTCCTCTTCAAAATCTATGTCGAATAATTTCTTCTCAGCACACTTATGACATTTAGTGTATTTGCTATCAGAACTGTAACAAAGCCCTTTTACTCTTTTTTCTTCCAATTTTTGTGGTGTCAACCTTATAGGTTGTGGAAGACTAGGGGCGACAACACTTCCATATTTATAGTTGTGAGTGGTATGCTTCCTGGTTGCCATAATTTTGCTTTCCATTTTTCTTGCTAGCCTGAATGCCTTCTCTAATGAATCAGGTTCCCAAAGGCGAACATCATGTTGGATATTATCCTTTAAAGTCCCTATGAACACATCAATCCTATGCTCCTCTGGAATATTTTTTACCCTTATGTTCAATTTTTGGAACTCTTCAATGTGCTCCATTATTGAACCCTTTTGTTTTAGATTTATCAATTGGCTAAAAAAAATGTTGCTTTTTGTATCCTCATAATGTGCTATCAATTCTTCCGTAAAAATTGCCGAAGTGATAATTTGTTTATGAGAGCAAAGCCATTGATACCATACAAATGGATTTGGTTCCAAGTATAAAGTTGCAATACGTACCTTTTGTGTGTTTTGCACATTATTAAGATCGAAAAATTACTCCATCTGTAATATCCATGTTGTGGGATCCTTGCCATCAAACTTCCTCATATCGATTTTTGGAATATGGTGGGTCTTCGATCCCACATTAGAGTCTATGAAATCATGATTAACATTTCTTTTGTTCGCATCATGAGTTTCCTTTACTACCTTTTCACCATTAGTAAGTATTTCTTGTAGAAAATTTGTCAAATCTATCTTCAAATCTGCCATGTCTGTCTTCAAATCTGTCATGTCTCTCTTCAAATATGCCTTCAAATCTATCTTCAAATCATCCATTTTAGCTTCCATGCCTCTTAACTTAGATTCCACGCCATTTATCTTAGCTTCTGTTAGCTTTTGTAAGAGTGACATTTGTTGCACTTAGTCTTGTAATATTGGTATATCATGTAGCATTTCTTCCTCTTCTTCATGAGTCATGCTAAAGCTTTCAGGTTTCTTACTAGGTGTTTGCATTTTATTTCCTCGGGGAATCAGTTACCAATAATAATTCTCTACTATGCCCTTTGAATTCCTTCAAAATAAATTTTCAAACCAAGCTTAAGCAAAAATTTAAAAAAATATACACTCCTTTTTTCACTTTGCAGGAGCTCGATATTGCCTCTGATGTATCTCTGTATTTTCCAATCATCCAGTTCTGAAATTGCGATTTATAGTAGCCCTCTGTGTCCTCTTTCCAATGCCACTAGTCTGATCCAAATTGGATTCTCCAAGGAAGAGTTATGCAAAATCTCACACAGTGACTTGATTATAGACTAGTTCAGTAGAGCAAATTTGTACGACGTACCACGAGTCACTGTTTCTACCTTTGGCTCTGAAAAATATATACAAGAAACTGAAGCCCATCCTATTTCTGTACCTTCTTACTAAATTTCAATCCGATGCTCAGAGAGAAAGTTATGACGATTTTCCCCAGGTCACCTGTTTGGAATGTAATTCAGGAGTCTGCAAAAAGACCAACTTCCTCAGATCATATCTCCGCAAATATAGCACGAAAAGCTCTGAAATTTGGATCCGAGGTTCAACGGGATGTCTTCTCAAAAGGGTTTTTCTTTTAGCTTCTGAAACATCTCAGAAAAAAAGTTATAGTGAAAATTCCATGAAGACCTATTTGGAGCAGCGAAACCCTAGAATCCAAAGCTCTGATACCAAATGTTATGAAACCAACTCACAAGAAGATAGAAAAGATAGATCAACACCTTAGAATTTAGCCTCTTCGAGGGGGCAACCTCCTTTACTTTACATAAATGAACAATTCTCTGATGATTCAAATGACAAAACCTCCTTTCTATATATAGGAGTCTAAGGAGTACAATATAACCAAGCCGACCTAACAATAATAATATAAAGCCACAAAAATAACAATAGAGGGATTCTATGGGGCACAGTAATAATAATATGGGGACAATAGGGGCACAACAATATTAATAAGGGATATAGCTACAATAGTAATGGGGTAATCACTAGTATTATAGGGACCCAACAGCCATTAACGAAGAGCATTGGATTATCCAATTTCCAACACAAGAGCCACAACGGAAGTCCTTGCCGAGGAGAGAAAGGGCCATTTACCTTTGACTTTTTTTCTTGCTTAGATGTTGCTTGGTCAAATGAATCAATTTGAACTCGATATGGAACTTGTGGGAGTAGCATATGGTAAGATTACTAGTGGCACTGGAACTACCACGAGCTGTCTAATATAATACCGTGGGCAAAATATAATTACCAAGTGCATCCTGCGAGGTTCTCTTCTTGGATAAGAATCAGCCCGAGCTTATCTAGATTGTTGATTCACAGAATTTTAAGAATTTGGAATTATATATCTAAATTGT
Organism: Pinus tabuliformis; assembly: GCA_031772625.1. Lineage (NCBI taxonomy): Eukaryota > Viridiplantae > Streptophyta > Pinopsida > Pinales > Pinaceae > Pinus > Pinus tabuliformis. The sequence goes on along the minus strand of CM062814.1, from coordinate 443,988,956 downwards.
TGATTCACAGAATATTAGGTATTTGGAAATTAGACTGATATGATTCACAGAATATTAAGAATTTGGCATTATCTAAATTGTTGATTCGTAGAATATTAGATATTTGGAAATTAGGCTAATACGGATACCTATATTCGTTTGATGGTTAAATATTTAAAAAATAAACCATCAAAATAAAAATACCCAAGTATGGAAAAGTTTTGACATATAAATTTAAAACGTTCTACTACTGATAGAGAAATCCATGTTGACAATTTTTACATTACAGTTTGCAAATGTGTGTATTGCATCTTACTAAAAGCTCAAGAAAATACCGAAGGCACATAGGAGTTAAGTTTAAACAAAAGAAAATGATTTGCCTCTCGTACATTATAAATAACATATCCATATAAAAATTCATAGATAAAAATGTACATAACAATGAATAAGCTAATATGTAATTAACAATTTTTACATTATAATATGTCATTAACAATTTCTACATTACAGTTTGCAAATGTGTGCATTGCATTTTACTCGAAGATGCAACAAACACATTATATGTCATTAATAATTTCTACATTATAGTTTGCAAATGTGTGCATTGCATTTTACTGGAAGATGCAACAAATACAAAAGTTATTTATTGTTGAAATTTAACTTAATTATATTATAGAATAGAAATCAAATAAAAAATAAGAAGAAGAGAAATTTATATATATTGGTGAGATTATTGCAATTTAATTCTAAATATTAAAACTCTAGAAGTTGAGTTGGTGATGGGACTTGCTTTTATATTGCTTGTATCCTCCTACAATACAAGCTTATAGGTGACGCCTCTAGAGATTTGAACACAAGGGAGACTATTGCAAATTGATTCTAAACACCAAAACTATAGAGACATGAGTTGGTGATGAGAGAGACACATTTACTTTACCAATTGAAACTCATCACCTTTAACTAGAAACAAAAAAATAGAGAAAAAAAATAAATAAAAAATTTAAACTTACTAAAGATAAATTGAAAACTAAATTATTATGATGATGATAAATTTTATTATAAATGAAAAAATATTACAAAAGTTTTCAATTTAATATGAAAACTAGAATATTAGAAATAAATAACTAACTAAAAAAATATTACATTGTAAACAATGTTAACATAAAATGCATCAATATTGTAAATATAACTTAGTTTCAGTAATCCTAAATTCTACAGGAGCTTTTGATGAAAATAAAATAAAATAAAATATTTAATATTAATTAAAAATATTTAATTATATTTTTATGGATGGGCTAAATTCATAAATATTACAAGTTATATATATATATAGATATATATATTAAAAATATTTAATTATTTAATTATGGATTGGTATTCAGTAATTATGTGTAGACCCTTAGTCTTGACCATAAAGTTATCCTATATAGCAAGTACTTTTTATTTGGTAGAGAAAGCATTGCATAAAATTCAATTGGTTCAATAAGCACTATCCAATATGGTAAGTACTTCTAGGGAGTAGAAAACATTCAATAGCACTTTGACTTGAATTACAATGGAATGAAACTACCAAGAAACTTTTCCAAGTCCTACACATCCGTGTAATAAGGAAATAGGGAGAAACAAGCTAGAGAGTATTGCTAAAAATAATGATGGATGCATGCAACAATAAACTTACACAGGAAATAAATCTTTTTAAATATAAAACTTTGGATTTGATTAAATTTATGCATTGATTGACATGGCTTATTATAGAACTAAATCAAGAAGTTGACAATTTGTCAAAGGAGGGGAAACACATACATGAAGAACATATTATATGGGAGGAGGTAGAGTTTTGAACTCCTTTTTGTTTCCACTTGGTGTTGGTCTGGTGTAGAATGTCTTTCTATCATTTTTGATAATGATCTGACAAAGGATGAACAACACATAAATGAAAGGCATATTATATGGAATGAGGTAAAGGATGTGCCTTCGAATTCCCTTTTGGTTCCACTTGATGTTGTTTAGTTTCTTTTTATGATATTTTTAAGTTTAGTTGTTGAGTCATAGATCTGTAAGTCGATATTTAGGTGGAGTTTTGTAGTGATTTTTCAACTAGGAAACTAACCAGGTTTGTTTCATACATTTTGGAATTTTTTGAGATTAGAATGAAGACATGATGATTTTTTTGGGTCACTTTATGATACCTAAAACATCATAAAACATGGAATTTTTCTTGAGACTTAAATATTAGTTAATATTTTTATTTTTTATTTTTGGAAAAAAGGGTCTAAAATTCCAAAAAGGATTAAAATGGCTTAAATGAAAATTAGAATTTTTATATCAGCAAAAAAATTATATATATATATATAAAGAAGAAAAGATTAAAATGGTTTAAATAAAATGTGCAAGGAAGGTGTGTTGGGAACGGGTCACTTAGGGTCAATTTTGGGGTTAAAAGCCCAAGTTTTGGAGCTAAAGGCCCAAGTTTTGTATAAAGAATGTAAATTCTCCACATTTTGTGGTCGCAGAGCGTGAAAATGTAAACAGTCAAAAATGGTTTTTTCCCTTAGTTTAGGTAGCTTGTGTCAGCTTGATGAGATCCACCCTCGGTTCGCGAACCATGGGAATGTATAAAAAGGAAGTCTTAGAAGAGTCTAAGGAAGTTTCATTCTTAGTAAGTTTTTGTGTCAGCTTGATGAAATCCACCCTCGGTTTGCAAACCATGGGAATGTATAAAAAGGAAGTCTTAGAAGAGTCTAAGGAAGTTTCATTCTTAGTAAGCTTTTGGGCAATTGATTGATGTAATGGGTCTGTGAGAGCTAAGAGCGAAGAGTCTTAGCGTAGAAAGGAGGCTCTGCAGCTGAGTGCGCAGAGGCCTAGGGTAGAAGTCCGCACCTGCGTTTGCGAACCTCGCAATTGTGTGCGCAGGGAAGTTAGAGTCTGTACTAAAGATATGAACCATCAATAAAGATAATTACTCTGGAGATATCTTTGTATGAGCTATTTTACTTCTGTTATGAATATATACGGTTATGTTATGTTGAATACTGAGTTTATGATTTAATGTTGTATTGATGCACAAATCTATGTGTTTTACTTTGTCATATGAACGCAAGTAAGAATATATGTTTATGCGAAGATAATCATAATGCATATTTAATTTAACCAATACTTAAGCTAATCTGGGTAGACACAAAAGTAAGAGTAATTACAGAGGCACCTAAGTGTCTGAATTTCCTATTTAGGGTCTGCGAAGGACAATCACAGACCTTTGTGAAGGCTTCAAAGCCAAATAAGAGAAGTGAATTAATAAGCCATAAAGGGCTTACTGGTCTGCGTGAAGGAAGGGTCAGGGTATAAAAAGACATCACAACTATCTCAGGGTGCGGAAACTTGGTTCCTGCATCCCCCCATACTGCTTCAGGTGAGACTTCAGTCTGTGCTCCATGGATTGATGCTGAAAGGGCGAGTAGTGTAGGGATTTTATTGGCTAATTAACACTGAACCTGGGTTAGGGCCTTTCAAACCAAAAAATGGTTCCATTGTTGGGACCGGGATCTGCATAAAGAGATGTTTGATGTCACATCACTGGAATCCAAATAAGAAGAAGATCAAAGATTAGTTGGATAGAAAGATCTAGGAATTCATGGTGCAAGAGAACAGGAATCCGCAATTGACGAAAGAACAGTGGTTGGACAGATACCTGTACATAGAGATACACGACATCTTCTTTCGTTCCTTCCTAGTCAAGTTGTACTAGTGGATTGCGAAATTCGCAGACGTCCAAGGAAGGTGGAGGCTTGATGGTCCAATAGTCTGGACCCAAGAGTTAGTGCAGAGATTAGAAGCCTCTAAAGATAAGATCGTACATGTTGTCGATAATTGGCTCGATCGTATCATAGGAGGGTTCATGATAGAGTTCGTGGTCGATACCTTGGTCAGTTACAATGAAGCAGAGTGCCGCTTCTTCAAGGGGTCGCAAGGTAAGTATTTAAAATCATTAAATACCAGGATTAAGATTCCCTTGTGAGAAAATTAGGTTATGCAACTACCTTGATGTTTGGGGCTACGCGAAGTGGAAGGACATTCATGAACAAGGGGAAAACATGCCTTGAATATAGCCCGCTAATTGAACCTCCTCTGAGTGATGACGAGGGAGTAGCACAGGCATCTTCGCAGAGCGTTGTCCAGTTGATAAAGCAAGGGTTCCCACGAATACCCCATCCACCCACACCGCCTCCATCTTCACCTCCACCCCATACACCTTTGCCTACACCATCGCCACCTCCACCACCATTCAATATGGCGACCTCAGTAAAGCTACCTGTGTTCAAGGCCATGGGAAATGACGATCTAGACCAGTTTTGGTTCATCGCAAAGGCTGTATGGGAAGCTCAGGGTATCACGCATGATCAAATGAAGAAAAAAATGTTCGTTAGTGCTTTTCAAGATCACGCGCTAACGTGGTACATTAAGTACTGCACTCATAACCTCAAGTCCACATTGGCAGATATCCAGACTACGCTGAATAAGGAATTCAATAGACCTAAGTTTGAAGCGCAATCAGTTGTGGGATTCAAAGAGATCATGATGAAGACTGGTGAGATACCCTGGGATTTGGATTAGAGATTGAAGTGTACAATCCGCGAGGCTAACATGAATCTGACTGATGGGAAGCACCATGAGTGGTTTGTGGCTTCACTCCTGCCTCATCTAAGGGTTGCACTATCATGACAAAAGATTGGGACCCAGGTGGAAGCCCTGGAAATTACGATGAGATTGCATGAGACATCAATGCAAGATGCTAATATGGGGATTCAACAAATTCATGTGCAGTTGCAGAACCTTTGCCTAGAAATGAAGAGTCTGAAGAAAGATAGAACAACTTGGCCCAAGGTGTGCGAAGAAGTTTGGTGCTTGAAGTGAAAAAGCTAGGGGTATGACAAAGATCAATGTCCAGTTTTCACAGATTATGTTGCAACAGGGGGACCAATGCCTCTAAGGCTGGAAGTTGCAGTAGGGCCAAGTACAAGACCTACGCTATGGTGTGATATCTGTCAGGTAACTGGAAAACATGCAATAGATAATTGCCATTTGCTACTGTTGAGTCTTGAAAATGTCATTACACTTTCACTATTATGTCCATTATATCACCTCCATTTCACCTCTATTTCACTACTATGTCACCACATTCATCCCACTTTCATTATCATTGGGCCACATTTATGTTTTTCCAATCTTTATTAATTCTAAGTCTTTTAAGTGAATTTGTGGTTAAAAATTAGAAAATAATGTGCATATGCTTATACCTAACAAATGGGTTGAGGTTGTTGACATGTGTAGGTTGAAAGGAGACTTCTAGAAGACCCTTATGTGGCACTCTAAGGCCAAATTCGAATTTGGTTGGAAAAAATCATGGGATCATGAGGATATGTGTCACATCTCCTAATTGTATTGTAACTCTAAGAAGACATGTGTCTTATCAGTTCCTATTTTGATTAGGACTCTAGAGGTAGAGGGAGAGATTCATGGACTCTCATTAATGAGATGGCTTCTCATCTTTTGTATAAATAGGAGATCTCTCTCCTTCATTAGTTAGTCTATTTAGCTTAAGCTTTTTAGTCCCTAGTTCTTAAGTTTGTAGTTCTTCCTTGATGGCTTTTGAAAGCTTTGGAGAACTTTGTTGTACTTTGTACTTTTGAAGAATTTGAATAAAGCTTTGATGTTCTCAACATGGAAGGATATGTGAAGTAGATGTCATGGAGCATATTAGAATGTAAGGTAGAGTAGATTTCATTTTGTAAATATTGCTTTGATTTCATTATGTTATTTGATTGCTTTCAAGTTTGATAGATTAGATTTTTCATTCATGCAATTTTAATTCACGCAAGTGTGTTCAATTTTGCTTTGATTTCATTATGTTATTTAATTGCTTTCAAGTTTGATAGATTAGATTTTTCATTCATGCAATTTTAATTCATGCAAGTGTGTTCAACTGGTTGATTGTAGATTAGTGATGCACATAGCCTTTTAATGACTAATGACATGATAGAATCATCTTGTCCTTCTGCTGAAGCAGCAAGGATACTGGGTCTCATAGTCACTAGCTCATTGTTTGGTTGTTACATTCTATTTTGATTGTAGATTAGTGATGCACATAGCCTTTTAATGACTAATGACATGATAGAATCATCTTGTCCTTCTGCTGAAGCAGCAAGGATACTGGGTCTCATAGTCACTAGCTCATTGTTTGGTTATTGCATTTTATTTTGATTGAACTAGCTGTATATTTACACTTTTGTTTAAATAATAATTCCATCAATAACATGTTTTAAGTTCTTTTGAAGTGCTAAGTTTTGGAAGTTACCATTAGGGACATAGGCCTTGTCTTGAAATCTTTATCCATACTTGTCATTTAAAAGTATTCTTAAGACCTTAGAATAGGATTTCCATTTGCATTAAACACTTTAGAAAACCAACAAGAACAAAACCCCAAAAAAAACAACATAAACTATAAAAAAACGAAGTAAGAGAAAGGTTAACTAAGCACATATGGTGCACCACACTTCATCAGTTTACAATACCCGGATTGATAATTTATGTAGAGAAATTTAAGACGTTCAATTGACTAGACAGCTGCAGAAATTCATATAGACACCGTAACAACTCTTCTGCAACTTTTGTCAATCGGTGGGTCACGATGAGCGCAATTGCTATAGTTACGAATTAATGATGGATAGAATGCCTACATATATGGTGTAGGCAAAACCCCGACCTCCGAACTAAGGCACTAGGGGAGAACGAGGCAAGTATCAGGGGCATGGACAAGGCCGAGGTGGAGGAGAACTTGGTAGAGGTTGGGGGCAGGTCATTTGTTACAACTGTAGGGACTAGGACACTACGTGCGAGACTGCCCAAATCTGACGCGTCTGTCATGCCGCTATGGTACTTAGTTTGACCATTCGACAGAGGATTGCCCTATATTATTAGCTAAGATATGCAAAAAGGGGGCGCAACCTCAGCAGCCGGCTTAGAACCTATAGATGATCAGGGTTAAGCCTCGCGAGGAAGATCCTAAGGTAAATATTGTGTTGTGGAGTGGAGTGATGACTGGTGAAGATAAGGGGAAGCAATATGAAGAAGGTGAGTGGGTCCGGAAAGTGCCAAAAAAAGGGACTGAGTTTTATCTAGAACGCGCAAGAGAAAAATTTATGGAAGCAATGGAAAATCCGGCTAAAGAAATGGACCCGCCCATGATTACTACTTTCTTAGAAACCTCTATGAAGCTACTGCGTGATAGCAAGGCTGTGAAGGGAATGCAAGAGTTAATCAATAGGTGTGATGGGAAGGAAAACGCTACTGACAAACCACGTGTAGTTAGGAAGATTGGTAGGCATAAGGCGAGAATGAGCCATGAGATGAGGCTCACTGCGTAGATAGGAAAATATGAGATGGATCAAGTTATTCTAGATTTGGGGTTGGACACGAATGTTTTGCCTAAACAAACATGGGAAAGGATGGGGAGACCTGCGCTACAATGGTCTCCAATTCAGTTAAGGATGGAGAATCAGCAGAAAATCATCCCCATGGGAAGATTGCAGGGAGTAACAGTTGAAATTGAGGGCACGAATACGATAGCTAATTTTGAAGTAATAGAGATTGTGGATGACAGCAATCCTTACCCCGCACTCCTTGGTATCGATTGGGCCACTGACATGAATGGGATAATCAATTTGAAGAAGTGGAAGATGGTATTTGAGAAGAAATCACTCCGCATAATGGTGCCCCTGGACCTTGCAAAAGGACTGCGCTATACTGAACCAGTTCGCGATTATGAAAGTGATGATGATTTGGACCAGATTTACAAGATAACGGCGCGAGATCAGGATTGGGTGAATCTGATAGCAGATGGGTGTAATGGATGGGACCATGAAAGTTACAGCACATCAGATTCAGATGAAGAGTTGGACCATTGACATCATCGACTCCATGAAGTATCTACACTGTGTTGTAATATGATGACCAAGTCATTGCGCTGTGTATCGTGAGAGGTAATAAATCTGCCCTACTACGATGGTTTAACTGATGTCGATCACTTTTTGGATGACTTCAAAAGAGAAGTTCCAGGGAAGCATCGCTTACAGGCCTTGGATTGGGCACTACGCTCTATGCCTATGAGATGGTGGGGCACACACAAGGACAGATTTGATGATTGGCACGTGTATAGAAAAATGATGAGAGTGCGATTTGGTCACCGATAAGTGCGACTAATAGAAAAATATGATGGGAGGAATGACCCGCATGACCATTTGGCCAAATGGACTGAAGTGTATGGAGCAGAGCCTTGACCAGAGTGGGTACATCTATTTTGTCATACCTTGGATGTTATACCAATGAATTGGTACTTGGAGATAGAGCTTCACCATGGCACTGAAGAATGGGATGTTTTGCGCCAAGGATTTTTGATGACATTCAACTTTGAGGATGGGTTTGAATGTATTGATGAAGCATTGTAGGAGGTCAAGGCAATGATCTTCAGGATACCATAGGATCCTCTAGATTTAATTCAACTTGATTGGACTATCCAGCTGAGCCACGCACTAGAGTGCTACAATGTGACAGCGGAAGAAGAAGACAAAGACCCAAGGAAGATTAATATTCCAGAGACTGAAGGTCATTGCGAAGTTGAAGGACCACAACTAGAGAATCCAGACATCACTGAGCTGCTCAAAACTAGATAGGTGAACATTGGCATGGAGGCAAAACTGAAGTTTGCAAGGACTGGGGACTACTGGGATGATGCAACAATAGATAAGGTCGTCGAATTTCTCCGCGAATATCAGGATCTGTTCCCTATGGAGTTTTCACATTTGAGTTTTCACAAATTTCTGGAGGTATACTTTGATGATTGGACAGTGTTTGGCCTAGTAAAGCACCATGTAGCAAGTCTGCGCTTGATGCTGGATACATGTCGGAGGTACCAAATCGCACTCAATATGAAGAAATGTTTGTTCTACGTCCATTTTGGGATCTTGCTGGGTCATGTGATATGCAGACAAGGCTTGATGGTCGATCTTGCGAAGATCATGGTTATAATCATTTTGGAGGCACCAAGAAGTGTGAAACAGCTGCGTGTGATGTTGGGGCATACAGGGTACTATAGAAAGTTCATAAAAAGCTATGCCCAGATTACCATGCCAATGGAGAAACTGTTAAAAAAGGATGCCACATTCTGCTGGAATGAGGAATGTCATAGGAGCTTGGATGTGCTAAAAGAGAAAATGGTTACTGCGCTGATCCTAGTCTTCCCGGATTTGAAGAAGGAATTTCATGTGCACATGGACACTTCATGTATTGTGCTGAGAGAAGTACTGACACGGGCCAGTGAGGGAGAATTGGATCATCCTATACTGTTTGCAAGTAGGAAGCTATCTAAAGATGAGAAGAATTACTCAACAACAGAGTGCGAAGGTCTGGCTATGGTATATGTGCTCTAGAAGTTCAGGCACTACTTACTAGGAAGACACTTTAAGATGCATACAGACCATTTTGCATTGAAGTACTTGGTGAAAAATCCTGTGTTGGGGGAGAAATATGCAGATGGATGTTGTGGTTTTAGGAATACGATATTGAGGTTATTTTGAAACAAGGATGATTGAATGGCGAGCCAGATCATCTGTCGCACATTGAAATAGGAGAGGAGCCTACTAATTTGGAGGAAGGACTACCTGACATGCAACTCTTTGTGGTGCACGTTGCGGACAATCACTTTTAAGATATTATACACTTCCTACTGACAGGAATGACTCCAGAAGGATATACTAGCCAACAAAAGAAGGAATTGGTGGTACGCGTGACATAATTTTCTATCATTGCAGGGCACTTGTATAAAATGGGATCAAATGAAATACTGCGACGTTATGTGCTAGAATTTGAATGAAACAGCATGCTCGCTGAGGCTCATGGAGGAGTCGCCAGAGGACATTATGTGGGAAAAGCAACAACACAGAAGATTCTATGCGTTGGGTTGTGGTGGCTGACATTGCACGAGGATTCAAAAGCATATTGTAGGGCATGCGATGCATGCCAAACGACCGACAGACCATCATGGAGGGATGAGCTGCCATTAAATCCACAAATATCATTACAACCATTCGAGAAGTGGGCGATTGACTTTTTAGGACCAATTCAGTCTCCAAGAAAGAATACGGGTGCATGGTACATCATCACAGTGACTGAGTATTTAACCAGATGGGTAGAGGTGCAGGCTATGAAGGATTGTACAAGCACAATAGAAGCAAAATTCGTCTTTGAGTACATGCTGACAAGGTTTGGTTGTCCGAAAATTTTGATGAGTGATCACAGTATGCATTTTCTTAATGAAATGATCAATGCATTGATGATGGAATTTTAGGTTTACCATTAGAAGAGTACGCCATATCAATCGTAGGCTAATGGAACAGTAGAAGCATTTAATAAGATACTGGAGACCGCGCTAACGAAGGTTTGCAATGCACAAAGAAATGACTGGGATGTGTGTGTACTTGTGGTGTTATGGGCTTACAAAACAACTTGTAAGAAGCTCACTAGACAAATGCCTTTCAGGCTGGTTTATGGTGTTGAAGCTGTTGGGGCTTTCATTTAATTTTGAAAAGGTTTTGACCAATTTTGGTTGACTAAAGGATGAAAAGGAAACGAGTGGCAGCAACGGTTGGTTGGTGGAATAGGCAGTTGCAGAAGAGTTGAGGAAAGGTGGCAGCAGAAGGTAAAGGCAGCTGAGGGGGCGAGAAGGTGCAAGAGCAGCCAGGGGGAAGAGTAACCAAGCAGGAACTGGAAATCCAAGTAGCATAAAAGAATATAAAAGGAAAGGGCTAGAAAAGGAGAAGGGTTGATTGGTTCATTGATGAGATAGTCAGCAAGGCGGTGGGAGCAGGTGAGACGACATCCAGTTGCGGTAGATGGATAGCAGAGTGCAGGAGGTTGGGAGGCTTGGGCCTTGAAGCTGAACCAAACCCACGGATCTGAGATGGGTATTCCTTGTAGTTGTTTGTGACAAATGCTGAAGTTATATTGTAATGTTTACTGTTAAGTTAATAGAAAGAACAACTAGACTAGTTGCGAATTATGATGTGTATGGGCCCCTTCTATGGGATGAATCTCTAAAATTTTTGAATGTCCCATCAAATACATGTAATCAGTAGTTCTAGTATTATCTCTATTATGTTGTTATCTCTGTTTTATGCGCAATGAATATATATCTGTGATCAAATGAAACCATTTAATTCTTCCTCGACTCCACACTGAACCTTTCTCCCTTTCGGTCGCGGCATGCCTCGGGTGAGACTCCTTGCCCTTTTGGGTGAGGTGAAAATGTTTGCGTTGTCCTAGACTACAACGGACCATTGTTGGCCCTCTGTGCCTAAACCCAGGGTCTTTTCTCCTTGATGACTCTTTCGAGCTAACAAATGGTTCCGTTGCTAGGACCTAAAGTTACTAGAACTGGTTCGAACCATGGTGTCAAGGATATTCAAGAGAGAGATTAGGGATTGGTGGTATCATAAAGTGGATCAGTGTGTGGCAGAGCAGGCTACCCAGAGAAATCAACCAATCAGAAAGGTGATTGAGGGGATTTTATATGCTGACGACACCAATGATCAGTACGAAATTTTCTGGTGCAAGTTCCCAGAAGACCTGTACAATTGGTTAAGAAGACTAAAGGGATAGAATCATCCAAGGGGATTGATGACATGTCACCATAGCTAGACTCTGTCGGATATTGCGCTGCTTCAATAGTTGGATAATGATCTGACTAGAGCAGTCGATTTTTGGGTAAGGACTACGGTGGAAGGATACATAGTCGAGTTTGCTGCCGAGAGTTATTAGTCTTTCTTAAAGGTAGAAGCTATGTTTAGCTCTGGGCTAAGAGGTAGGTTGATGAGGGAAGTACCGACGTGGTTTAAGATGTTTATGGTAGAAGAAGGATTGCTGCCTTCGCCCACCATAGGGATGGCAACGTAAAACCCCAGTACCAGTGGAAGGACTTAGAGGGGGGAATGCTTCCAGTTGAGGGATAGAGATGCTACTATGGGGATGGATGTAGAATAATTGAAGAAAGTTAGAGAAGTCAGAGCATGGAGAAGGGAATTGCTAGTAGATAAGTGGTAGGCAAGAGTGATTTAGACTCTGGGAAGAGGAGGATGGGGCCCCACCAAGTAGGAGCGTGATGGCAAAACCTCGAGTCAACGAGGAAGGAGAAGTGTTGGGAAAAGAAAAAGCAGTGAAGGGAGATGTAAGAGCCAGAGAAATGAGGAAGGACCTTCCCTACAGGTTGCGGAAGGAGGATCGCAAGAGCAGAGGCCGAATGGGCATGAAGAAGGAAGTGAAGAGGATATGTGAGATGTGATGAGGAGATTATTTAATGAAGGAGAAGCATCCGTTAAGAGTCAACAACAATACCCCTGAGACATAGGTGGCGTCTCCCCTGATCATCCCCTAGTACCTTACCACAATCCAGAGGAATTTATTATTAGCTTAGCTAAGGAAATACGGGTATATAGTGTGCAGGAGAAATATAGAACTAGTTTCAATATTGGGAGCAACACAAGAACCAGTAACATTAGTAACTTAGGACTACAGGGATCCCAACAATTGAGTAGCAAAGGGTTTGTGCTGTTAGCTCATACCCAAATTAGCATGGCGGGATATTTTACCTGATATCCATAATTTGCGGGAAGGGGAAACGAGGATATGGAGCAACACTGGTATCTCTGCAAAGCTATTTGGAGATCCCGTCAGACTCCAGAGAATGTCAGGGTTGTGGAATTTCAGACCACTTTGAGAGACAGGGCCCTGCGTTGGTTTATAAAATGGGCGGAGCAGAACCAGACCCCCACACTAGATTATATTAAGAGAGGATTTGTGAAGGAATTCAAGGTACCACAGACAAATCAACAGGGGCTATCAGAGCTATGGGAAATTAAGAAGAAGGAGGGTGAGACGGCTTGGGAGCTCATGAAAAGGTTTAAGGATGCCATTTCCAAGTTGAGTTACACTCTGGACCCAAATCACCAGTGAGACTAGTTCATCAAGGCACTCTTCCCTTTAACCAGAACGTCGTTGACACAACAGAAGATAGGAACTCTTTAGGATGCGTTGGAGCAAGAATCACATATAGAAGACATGGCGAGATACCCTCATGAATATCGGGGAGGGACAAGTTTGCAATATCCGTTGATCTTAGACCTGCAAAGCTAGTGACCAATGGAACTAACGTCAAACTTGACTGAAGCATTCAATCAAGGTGCTGATGTAATCCTCGCCCGATGGGACACGACCATTCAAAGATACAAAGAATTCAAGTAGTAGACCACGACCATTGTTTTGGAGTTGGGGCCTTTGTTTAGAATGGGGGAACCTCAAGGGCAAGAAAGTGTAACAGAGAAAGATGCCACTCCACAAGCAATGGCTGAGGCAAAAGAAGAAATGACCAAAGTAGAATACGCACTAGCACAACAAATAGTAGAACCGACGCAGTTAATAGTGCAGTCACCACCATAGAGCACATGCAAGGACTAGCAGGAACGACCGAGATCAAAATGAATTGACTCGGGGACGAGTCAAAGATTTGTGGTCGGGGCCTATTGGGGCCTTCGTTTGATTTTGAAAAGGTTTTGACTAATTTTTGCTAATCGAAGGATGAGAAGGAAACGGGTGGCAACAACGGTTGGCTAGCAGAATAGGTAGGTGCGGAAGAGTTGCGGCAAGGTGGTAGCGGAAGGAAAAGGCAGCTGAGGGGGCAGGAAGGTGCAAGAGCAGTCGAGCAAGAACTAGCAGTCCAAGCAACATAAAAGAATATGAAAGGAAAGGGCCAAAAAAGTAGAAGGGTTGATTGGTTGGTTGATGAGATAGTCGGCAAGGTGGTGGGAGCAGGCAGGAGGGCATCTAGTTGCAGTAGATGGATAGCAGAGTGCAGGAGGCTGGGAGGCTTGGGCCTTGAAGCTGAACCGAACCCGCAGATTTGAGATAGGTATTCCTTGTAGTTGTTTGCGGCGAATGTCGAAGTTATATTATAATGTTTACTGTTAAGTTAATAGAAATAAAGTCTAGACTAATTGCGAATTATGATATGTATGGGCCCCTTCTATGGGATGATTCTCTAAAATTTTTGAATGTCCCATCAAATGAATGTAATCAGTAGTTCTAGTATTATCTCTATTATGTTGTTATCTCTGTTTTATGTGCAATGAATATATATTTGTGATCGAATGAAACCGGTTAATGCTTCCTTGACTCCGCGCTGAACCTTTCTCCCTTTTGGTCACGGAACGCCTCTGGTGAGACTCCTTGCCCTTTTGGGTGAGGTGAAAATGCCGATGTTATCCTAGACTACAACAGACCATTGTTGGCCCTCTACGCCTGAACCCAGGGTATTTTCCCCCTGATGACTCTTTTGAGCCAACAGAAGTTGTGATACCAATGGAATACATTGTCCCTAGTTTGCGCATAGCGGCATTCACATGACTGGTGGATCGTGGAGCCATGGAAGAAAGGATTTTACAGCTAACAGAACTGGAAGAAGATAGGTTTTTGGCTGGATTCCATCAACAAGCTCAAAAGGAGCGTGAAAAGGCATGGCACGCTTGGCACATCAAACTACACACCTTCAAGGTAAATGATTTAGTGTTATTATATGACAACAAGTTTGTTAAATTTCAAAGAAAATTTTGGATGCTTTGGCTGGGGCCCTATGTCATCAAGGAGATTACCAATGGTGGAGCAGTTCAACTAGTAAAGTTGAATGGAGAGCCATTTCTAGGGAAGGTGAATGGTAGCTGATTGAAGCCATACACCGAGGATCCTTCCAGATGACTATATGGTGGAAGCATAGTCTTAGCGCTCCAGGCAGTTGAAAGGAGGCATCGGACTATAAACTACACTACCTAGGTTGTAGAGATACATGATTGGGGCACTACGTGGAATGGAGGATTGTCACAGTGTCAGTAGAAGCGTGAGGGGAGCTGCGCTATTGAAAGAGAGACTGCCCAGGGTAGCCGGAAAGTGACCATTATGGTCACTGTTCATGATTTGATAGTGGGAAAATGGCTAAATGGAGTGGGGGGCAACAATTAAGTCGGAATTTAAGAGCAAGATCTTGGAAAATCTGCCGCCACTCTAGCATTTATGAATAGATTTTGGGGGGAACAATCGGATTCAAATTCAAAATTGCCTATAAATTACAGATGGCTGACCAACGAAAAACACTTGGCATTTTGAGAATTGAGGTGTTGAGCTATCAGGTGCGCATGAACCTTGACTATTTCGAGGCTTTAGTAGCGAGTTCAGTGTTTGAGAAATTGTTGAAGGAAACTCAGGAGCTCTTAACTAGCATCATGTCGGCACCCGTGGAGACCGCAAGTGTTGGAGAAGTGATTGCAGCTGAGGGAGTTGCCTTAGAGGTAACGAGTGTAGAGGTACCTGCAGAAGTACCTAAATCACCAAGGTCACCCAGGCTGAGGCCTACACTGACGAGAGAGTGTCTAAAACCAAAGAAGGATAAGTAGAAAGCAACACAGCCAATGCAAACATCGCATAGAAAACACCCATAGAAAGAAAAGCCCACTGCACAGGAGAAGGGGAAGGTAGTAGACCTGGGATCTGACGTCGACATAGAAGATGTCAATACGGACATGGAAGATGTTGACATGGGGGCAGAAGAAAT
This sequence comes from Pinus tabuliformis, assembly GCA_031772625.1. Taxonomy (NCBI): domain Eukaryota; kingdom Viridiplantae; phylum Streptophyta; class Pinopsida; order Pinales; family Pinaceae; genus Pinus; species Pinus tabuliformis. The sequence continues at coordinate 443,973,274 of CM062814.1, read as the reverse complement.
TGATGTTGAGGGGGCATACCCTATCTCCAAGCTACCAGCATATGTCCCTCCATGTCGAGGCAAGGTGAAGGTACCAAAGGACATCGATGAGAACAAAATCACACTTTCCACACCGTTGTTGCCAGATAAAATCACATTTGAAGGTCTGCTCTTAGTGTTCATCCCCCATTTAAAGCTGGAGGATTGGGATTTGGAAGATACATAGTGCTTTCCCCACTTGGTGACCGATACATTCATGCACCACGTTTTCTATAAAGACTCTATTGTGACCGTGCTGGAACCGAGACAATGAATAAAAGGGGTGGACAAGGCAAGACTATTGAACCTGCTATGGGTGTCACATTACAACCACGCACCCATAAATTTGATAGTGATCAAACAATTGTTATGCTTGGCGTGCGATGGGTGCATATGGTTCGAAGATCCGATATTGATCACTAACATGATGATCCACAAGATCACTTTGCTCCTGCATTCAGGCTTGAATCTAGCAATGGAATTTGGCAAAAATATGCATGAGTGCAACCTCACTGAATGAATGAAGGACAATTTCAAGCTTGCCAAGAAGCCACGCGGCTACTCCATCTCCAGCATAACCAACCTTGTGGTTAAAGTAGCCACCCAGATCTTGGCAGGGAAAATAATGAGGAAGTGTCACGCAGATGAAGTGCCAGCACCAGTTGTATCTTTAGCGGCCCATTACATGGAGGGCATACAATTTAACTGGGCACGCTACCTCTACAGCAAGTTCCTTGTGAACTATAGAGAAGCACAAGACCAAAGCAAGACCTTCCACTATGCATGGTTGCTACTGTCGATTGTACTGGTTGCATGGGACTTACTGGAGGATAGTCAGTTTCCTCCAATTGAAGTAGAGCTACTAGAAAAAACAAAGTTTTCTTTGTTCTGGGCCATGAAGGACCCCCACAGAATCAAGGACAATAAGATATTCTATATTCTCATGGAATCAAGCATCCATGCCACAATCAAACACAAGCCGCGACTCTCACTGACTCTCTTTGAGAAGTTGTTCGAATATGTGGAGTTCAAAGTGAACTTCCATTATGTTTCCATCAGAGCGTAGAAGGACCCCACACAAAAATGGTATGATCTTCCATACCTGGTGACGGATGATGCAATCGCCACAGTTCTATAGAGTTGGCTGACAGAGTGGCACACGGCCTTAGAATTATCAGATGGGTCTAGTAAGTCTGTCGTGAAGCAAAAGAAGGAAGAAGTCAAGTTAAAGATGGAGCAGTTGGCCAAAAGATGGAGGAAGGAAGCTGAGTACAAAGCCAAAGCAGAGCACACTTCCAAAAACTAGGCAAAAGGGGAGGAGGAAGAGGAAGAGCGTGACTCTAATAGGAGTCAGAAGTCACCTTCTCGGTATGTTGGGTGTGGAGCCTGATTATCTTATGTATTCAAAGGTTCTAGCCAGATGTATACCCTAGGAATATTGTACACCCCTCCACACGAGGGGGGGGCTAATCCCCCCCAGCTGGGGGGTTGGGGGCCAGCGGTCCCCTGGCAAGGGTTCGGGGGTAGTGCCCCTGAAGCTAAAAATAGATGTAAAATTGCCTTGTAAAAGTATAGTAATTTCTAGTCAATTTGGACCGTCTATTAGGCAGATGATCTGATGGTAGAATTTATGTTTAATTTAGGGATTTTTTTTCCCTAGAACGCAACCCCTCACTATATATGAGGGAATTGTATTGCATCTATGTATATCTATATTTGGAGTGAGGAAAAGAGAGGAGATTGAGAGCAAAGAGGGAGTTACAGCAGATCTGTTGTAGGTTGTATCTCTTTAGTTTGCTAGATAATATAATAAAAGAAGGACTGGCTGTTTCTTCGTGGACGTAGTCCAAACTCGGTGAACCACATATATCTGTTTCTCTCTTGTTTTATGTGTTTTCTATGTTTATATTTCTGTAATATTTTGTGTTCCATTGCTCTGTAATATATAATTTTCTAACAACTGGTATCAAAGCCAAAGGTCTATTTGGCTGATAAAATCGCAGGAGAGAAGGGTTCCTGGTTCGAGTGGGAGAAATGGCGGAAGACGGTAGGTTTAGGGTCGAAAAATTCAATGGCCAAAACTACCAGCTGTGGAATATGCAGATGGAAGATTATCTATATCAAAAAGATCTGTACCTACCATTGAGTGGAAAGACAAAGAAGTCGATGAGTATGACAAACACATAATGGAATATTCTCGACAGAAAGGCACTTGGAACAATACGGCTGTGCCTAGCGGCATCGATAGCATTTAATATTTCAAAGGAAACGACAACAGAGGGTTTAATGTTGACATTGGAGAAGCTATATGAAAAACCCTCGGCCTCAAATAAGGTATTTATTATGAAGCATTTATTTAATATGAAGATGTCAGAAGGTGGATCTGTTGCTGATCATTTAAATGATTTTAATATAATTACAAGTGAGTTAAGTTCTGTACGGGTAACTTTTGATGATGAAGTTAGGGCTCTGTTATTTCTGTGCTCATTGCCAAAAAGTTGGAATGGATTAGTTATTGCCATTACTAACTCTATCTCTGGATCTAGTACTTTAAATTTTTATGATGTTGTTGGGGCAATCCTTAGCGAGGAAATGCGATGGAAAAGCTCTGGTGAGACATCAGGTAATGCTTTGATTGCAGAGACTAGGGGAAGAAAAATGGAAAGAGGAAAGAGCCCCAAATATCGTAGTAAGTCAAGAAAAGATAGATCCAAGTCCAGATCAGGGATAGTGTGTTGGAAATGCGAAAAGAAAGGACACCTGAAGAAAGACTGCAAGTCTCAGAAGGGAAAAGAAGGAGACGTGCAGCAAGAAACTAATCATGAAGCGAATGTAACAGGCGATGTGTTGCAAGATGCTTTGATTCTTTCATTAGAAAATATTATTGATGCTTGGGTGGTAGATTCAGGGGCCTCATTCCATGCCACACCTGATAAGAAACATTTTCATGATTATGTTCAAGGATATTTTGGATAGGTTCGATTGGGTGATGATAAACCCTGTAAAATTGTTGGAATGGGTACAATTTTCATAAAACAATAGAATGGAAATCAATGGCTATTGAAGGAGGTAAGGCATGTTCCATATCTGAAGAAAAATATGATTTCAACAGGGCAGTTGGGAGGTGAAGGTTGCGTAACTACTTTCACAGATAAAACCTGGAAGGTCACTGAAGGATCCCTGGTAATAGGGAAAGGAGGAAGGTTGGTACATTGTATTTATGCAATGGTATTTCTAATTCTGTTAATGCTTTAACCTTTAAAGGAGAAGATACGACATTGTGGCATCATAGGCTCAGGCACATGAGTGAGAAGGGGATGCAGATTCTTCACTCAAGAAATTTTTTGCTAGGTTTGAAGCATGTTGATTTAAAATTCTATGAGAATTGTGTTTATGGAAAACATAATAGAGTCAAATTCCTTAGAGTTGGGAAAGAAAAGAAGAGCGAAAAATTAGAGCTTGTGCATACAGATGTATGGGGACCTACTCAGGTATCATCTCTTGGTGGCTCTCATTATTATGCTACTTTTATTGATGATGCAACCAGAAAAACCTGGATTTATTGTATTTGAAATAAATCTGATGTATTTGATACTTTCAAGAAATGGAAAGCTTTGGTTGAAAATGAGACAGGGAAAAGGTTGAAGTGTCTCAGATTAGATAATGGAGGTGAATATTGCACCAAAGAGTTTGATAGGTACTATTCAGAGAATGGAATTCGTAGAGACAAGATAGTTCCAGGAACACCACAAGAAAATGGTGTGTCAAAAAGGATGAACAGGACAATCATGGAGCATGCAAGGTGCATGAGATTGCATGCAGGATTGCCTTTACAATTTTGGGTAGATGCTGTAAACACTGCTGTTTATCTAATAAACAGAGGGCCTTCAAGTTCCTTGGATGGTGGTATTCTAGAGGAGGCATGGACAGGTAAAAATGTAAACTACTCATTTTTAAAGACTTTTGGTTGTGAAGCCTTTGTCCACATTAATAAAGAAAATAGAACAAAGATTGAGGCAAAATCAAAGAAATGTACCTTTATTGGATATGGTGTTAATTATTTTCGTTATCACTTATATGATTATGAAAATCACAAAATCATTAGGAGTAGACATGTAATATTCAATGAAAAGTTCTTGTATAAGAATCAGTTGTAGGAAAAGAAATAGGAAAAGGAAAATAGAGAATACACAGTGCTTGACGATATCACAGGAAAAGTAATGGTGCCTGAAAATCATAATGATCAATAGCTAGAACAACAACCACAATAGCAACAAGCACCTCAAACACCTGAAAGTGGTGTTTGAATATCTACTAGGATAAGTAGACCCCCTGAATAATACTCTCCTTCATTATATTATGTATTGTTGATTGATTCTAGTGAACCAGAATGTTATGAAGAAGCAGTGCAGTTAGAAACCAGGAAGAAGTGGGAGCAAGCCATGAAAGAAGAGATGGATTCCTTAGCACATAACTAGACTTGGGACTTAGTCAGGTTGCTTACAAGTAAAATATCATTGCAGAATAAATGGGTTTACAAGTTCAAGGAAGAAGATGGAGGAAAACAGAGGTACAAAGCTAGACTTGTGGTGAAGGGGTTTGCACAGAAGAAAGGTATTGATTTTGATGAAATATTTTCTCTTGTTGTTAAAATGACTTCAATCAGAACTATTCTAAATCTAGTAGCAGTTGAAGATTTGCATCTTGACCAGTTAGATGTAAAGACAACCTTTCTCCATGGGGATTTGGAGGAAGAGATATGTATGCAGCAGCCACAAGGATATGACTTAAAAGGGAAGGAGAAACTAGTTTGCAAGTTGAAGAAGAGCTTGTATGGCTTAAAACAGGCTCAAAGGTAGTGGTATCTAAAATTTGACAGGTTTATGTCTGAACAAGGTTGTACTAGATGTCACTTTGATCATTGTGCTTATCTCAAAAGGCAAAATGATGGAATCTATATTATATTGTTATTGTATGTAGATGACATGCTTGTTGTAGGTTCTAACATATATGAAATAAATGTGCTCAAAAGGAAATTGACAAACTCATTTGCAATGAAAGATTTGGGTGCTGCAAAACAAATCCTTTGTATGAGAATAACTAGAGACAAGAAGAATCGAAAATTAACATTGTCTCAAAGTGAGTACATAGAAAAGGTGTTGAAAACGTTTAATATGCAAAATGAAAAACCAATTAGTATACCTTTGGCTAGCCATTTCAAATTAAGTAAGGAGGCATGTCCCAAGACTCAGGATGAAATGGCTCATATGTCTAAAGTTCCATATGCATCAGCAGTTGGAAGCTTAATGTATGCAATGGTCTGCAGAAGGCCTGATATTGCACATGCAGTGGGAGTTGTAAGCAAGTACATGAACAATCCAGGAAAAGAACATTGGATGGCGGTGAAGTGGATTCTTAGGTATTTGAGAGGTACCACAAATCAAGCATTATGCTTTGGTGGTTCAAACATTGCTTTACAGGGATATGTTGATGCAGATATGGCAGGTGACAGAGATAACAGGAAGAGCACTACAGGATATGTATTTACTGTAGGTGGAAAAGTTGTGAGTTGGGTTTCAAAAATCCCAAGTGTTGTTGCACTTTCAACAACAGAAGCAAAGCATGTTGCTACTACAGAGGCTAGTAAAGAAATGATTTGGTTATAAAGGTTTCTGGATGAATTGGGTAAGAAGCAGGAGTTGGGCAAGTTATACAGTGACAGCCAGAGTGCCATACATCTTGGAAATAACTCTGCATTTCATTCCAAGACTAAGCGTATACAGCTCAAGTACCATTTCATATGGTCAGCATTGGAAGATGGACAGTTGAAGCTGGAAGAGATACACACTAGCCAGAATACTGCAGATATGTTAACAAAAGATGTAACCAGGGAGAAACTGAGAATCTGATCAGTTTCAATTGGTCTTCAAGTATGATGAAGAAGATAAGAAACAACCAGGTCCAAAGTGGAGTCATTGTCTAGCAAATGAAGCAGTGGTGGAGTTTCTATAATCAGTCTCCAAGTAGGAGATTGTTGGGTGTGGAGCCTGATTATCTTCTGTATTCAAAGGTTCCAGCCGGATGTATACCCTAGGAAGATTGTACACCCATCCATGTGGAGGGGCTAATCCCCCTTGGCTGGGGGGTCCGAGGGCAGTGCCCCCGAAGCTAAAAATAGATGTAAAATTGCCTTGTAAAAGTATAGTAATTTCTAATCAATCTGGGCCATTCATTTGGCGGATGACCTGACGGTAGAAGTTATGTTTCATTTAGGATTTTTTTCCCTAGAAGGAAACCCCTCGCTATATATGAGGGAATTGTATTGCGTCTATGTATATTTGTATTCGGAGTGAGGAAAAGAGAGGAGATTAAGAGCGAAGAGTGAGTTACAGCGGATCTGTTGTAGGTTGTATCTCTTCAGTTTGCTAGATAATATAATAAAAGAAGGTCTGGTTGTTTCTCTGTGGACGTAGCCCAAACTGGGTGAACCACGTATATCTGTGTCTCTCTTGTTTTATGTGTTTTATGCGTTTATATTTTTACAATATTCTACGTGTTCCATTGCTCTATAATATATAATTTTCTAACATGGTAGATAGAGGAGGAGGAGAAATGCTCAGAACATGGAGGAGAAGACCCGGAGACTACTCCATTTCAGGTTAAGTGCACATGGGAGCAAGAGAAAGTAGGGTCGCAGAAGAAGTTCAAGGCCACCAAATCATCCCTTGACCCAATCACCTTGACAAAGGGTGATTTGAATGATATCGGTGATACAGTGAGGGACACAACCACATAACTGCTGCAGTAGTTCGAGCAACAGCAGAAACAGGCCTTAGTCGCCATTCAAATGGGTCTGGGCGAGTTGTAAATCCAGGCTACTCAGGTGCAGACGAGTGTAGGGCGGGGCAGCATGGTGTCGAGTAGTTTGGTGCATGGAATCTCAAATGTAGCAGAGATGGTCCATTCAACGGATCCCCACGCTGTTGCATTGCTAGATGGAGCATTGACCATAGAAACAAAGGCTGACAGGACCACTGTCAGTGCTCTCAAGAAAGTTGGGTTAAACTTGGCTACGCTTCCAAGTGAAGCCCTTCACACCCTTTACGATGGTGTGATCGTGGAACTTCGAGCTTGGGAATAATGTGCATTGAATTTTATCAGCGAGCAGAAGGTGAACAATGCTTAGATGTTCATAGAATAGACGTCTGTGATTTATCTTCTTAAGAAGATCACAAAGAAGAATGAGTGCACAACAATTGTGGTGGCTGAGGCATGCCAGATTTTTCCAAAGCTAAACATCCCAGAAGATGCGCCAGTCAACGAAAGAATTTAGAAGCTCGCTGCAGGTGTGCATGACACATGGATAGAGGTGGATAAGGTTAGTTTGAACTAAACCTTAAGATTACAAAACTTGAGTTGAGGGCCCAGCCTTCGACTCCGCCAGAAATCAGAGAGAAACGGGAGATCACTATCAAAGATGTCGTTGTAGCTATTGATACCATAGTGAAGGATTGCACTGCGCTCTTCAAATAGACGCTTGAAGTAGTTACTAGTTTGTAGGAAGATCCTAACCTGCAAAGGCTAGAAACTGAGGCATGAGAGCTGCAGCAGTGGTACGGTGAGGTCAAAGCGATGGTGTGCATTGTCACCATCACGCAGAGGTTGGTGATGCTGTAGGAAGTGAAGGCACTAAAGGAATAGGTGGACGCAGCTTAGCACAAGGAGGCAGTACTAAAGGCCAGATTGGGGCCTTGGCTAGAGGAAGCCTATGTGCTCACAACCTCTATTGAAGGAAAATTGGCTAGTCTATAGGTGACATAGCAGAAAATACAGGTAGATAGTGTAGGACCGGCGACAGAGCAGCTGGTCGAGCAGGCTAAGTAGGTGGTGACGTAGTGTACCATTGTGGTTGCAGTAGTACAAGTGGAGCTGGGAGGTCTTTGCGACAAGATCTTCACACCAGCCAAGTGACTCGGGGCGAGTCACCAAATTTGTGTTGGGGGGCTGTTGGGAATGAGTCCCCTAGGGTAAATTTTGGGGTTAAAAGCCCAAGTTTTAGGGCTAAAGGCCCAAGTTTTGTATAAAGAATGTAAAGACTCTGCAATTTGTGGTTGCAAAGTGTGAAGATGTAAACAGTAAAAAAGGGTTTTCGCCCTTATTTTAGGTAGCTTGTGTCGGCTTGATGAGATCCACCCTTGGTCCGCGGACCATGGGAATGTATAAAAAGGGAGTCTTAGAAGAGTCTAAGGCAGTTCAGTTCTTAGTAATTTTTTGGGCAATTGATTGATGTAATGGGTCTATGAGAGCTAAGAGAGAAGAGTCTTAGCATAGGAAGGAGGCTCTGCAGCTGAGTGTGCAAAGGCCTAGGGTAGAAGTTTGTAGTTGTGTGCGTGGACCCCTGCAGCTGTGTGTGTAGGGAAGTTAGAGTCTGTACTGGAGATCTGAACCATCAATAAAGAGAATTATTCTGGAGATATCTGTGTATGAGTTATTTTACTTCTGTTATGAATATATGTGGTTATGTTATGTTGAATACTGGGTTTATGATTTAATGATATATTGATGTGCAAATCTATGTGTTTTACTTTGTCATATGAATGCAAGTAAGAATATCTGTATATGCCAAGATAATCATAACGCATGTTGAAGTTAATCAATACTTAAGCTAATCTGGGTAGACATAGAAGTAAGAGTAATTACAGAGGCGTGTAAGCGTCTGAATTTCCTATTTAGGGTCCGCGAAGGATGATCACAGACCTTCATGAAGGTTTCGAAGCCAAATAAGAGAAGTGAAGTGATAAGCCCTAAAGGGCTTACTGGTCTCTGCGAAGGAAGGGTTAGGGTATAAAACGACATCACAACTATCTCAGGGTGCGGAAACTTGGTTCTTGCATCCCCCCATACTGCTTCGGGTGAGACTACAATCTGTGCTCCTCAGATTGATACTGAAAGGGCCAGTAGTGTAGGGATTTTCTTGGCTAATTAATGCTCAACCTAGGTCAGGGCCCATCAAGGCAACAAGGTGAATTAAGTATTGAAACTAATATCATTTAGCATTTTGTGCATTAAAAAGACAAAAGTAGAAAAAATTTAGCTGCTTAAGCCATATAATAAGTTCATCTGAAGTCAAGCAACATACTGGATGTTGTAGCATACTAAAAATTTTTATTCTAAAAATGGTCTTAAAATCTTGATAACATAACTTTACCCGCTTAAATCATACTCTAAGTTCATCTAGAGTCAAGAAATGTACTGTACCGGATGTTGTAGCAACAATGTACTAGATATTCTAACAACATAGAGATATTTCTTCATAAATTCTCTTGAACCCTCAATAGCTTAACTTTTACTATTTAAAGCATACCTAGCCCTCTTGCAAATAATTTTCCTCGTGAATATTAGCTATTTTGTGATTTGGGGCATCTATTGGGTTTATTTTGGAGCATCTAGTGGGTAAACTTTATGAAGGCCAAAAATCTAAACAATACTCCAATGTTATGAATAGAGATCATAAAATTTAAACATCAGCTCAACAAGCCAGACTTAAAGTCAAAATTGAAGACAAAATCAAAGATGAATTTATGATGAGACCAAGAACAAGGTCTAGAGTTAAGAAAACCCAGGAAGAGGCAGTCCCTCAAGAAATTGTGGAAATCTCTGAAGATAAGTAGACAGATGCATAGGTGGATGACAAAGTGGATGAGGTCAAGGGTCCAGAAATGGTACAATCAGATTATGAGGAGGACATAACACCACTTGAGACAGGTGTTGTGCAATACAAAGAAGAGGATCCTAAGATAGTAAAGATGAGGGAGGAACTCTTTAAAATAGGCCATTAAACCAACATAAGATAAGACAAGTTCACCCTCAACACATGCCAAAGGGAAGAAAAAACATGTTACCTTTGTTGAACAAGCTAAAAATGTTGTAGTGGGGTCTAGTGAGCCAACAGTCAGGGTGTTTAAATCAAAGTTTAAGTATGTGCAACAGATGAAACAAATAGCTAAAGACCCTGGTACACCCTCATCCAGTCAATGGAAAGAGTATTAGAGGTGCCTGGAGGAGTTAGAAGAAAGTAAAGACCAAGTCAATCAATTTAGGCAACAAAATCTGAGGTATAAGAATCATATTCAGCATATTCTAGAAAACTATGACCATGAAGGCAAAGAGGCATCCAAAGCTCTTAACAGGAGTAAGTATTTTTTCAAGTGGTCACAGCCAGTTAGGAGATAGTGCAGAAATTTGTATGTAAGAAACCTAGTCCTAAATGCATAGATAAGAAACTATGAGGCAGGATTTAGAGGAGGCACATAAATTGTTGAAGAGGTATGAGGGAGTTGTTGTAATACCTATGCTCATGAAAATGCCCAATTTTGATCCTAAATCCAAAGCCACACCTACTTTATTGCCACCTGTGAAGAAACAATACCTCATTACTCCAGATCCCAAGTCCAAGACTCCCATCATCAAGGCTTCTAGCAACAAATTATCAAGCAAGAGGAAAAGGAAATGATCAGGCTTTCCTTTTTATTCTCAAGTTTTGTTTTAATTTTCTGATGTATTAATATGTTAAAGTTGATATGATCGGCATAATAGTGTCATGACAACATTTAGGAGCAATGAAGAGTATTCAAGGAACAATTACAGTAATTTTGCTACGTAGGCACTACGAACTCGCTACGTAGCCCATGGTCTGACCATTTCATGTACAGAATATGATAGCCACCTGTTAGGTTTTGAAGGTGCTGGTGTGGAGTACATAAGGTCTCCAACTCACCACTCTCGCTGCTTGCTACATGTTGGTTCTAGAAGCATGAATATTTGGGCGTTGTGTAGACTTTTCAACAGTCACAAAAGCAACTTTTAGGCTTTTTTCTATTTCTATCAGTTTTATCAGTCTGAAGACATTTTTAAGATAATTTGTATTTAAATAGGTTGTTTTTGCTTTGAAAAGGACAAAAGGATGCTCTATGCTTTATGTTTGAATGAAAAGCATGAAAAAAGACAACATTTTACTATCTTTTCCTAGTTTTGAATCAATCCTCTGTGGGATCAAAGATGCAATGAACTTGAAATTATTTTCATCCATGTTTCTACTATATATTTTCATAAATGAAGACACAGAAGGTTGTTGGTTTTCCCAATTACTATAGGAATTATTGTTGTCTTGTTTTTGGTTTGGTTTTAATGAACATGCCTGAATGTTGAAGGGATTATAGTCGATTTATGGAGATTCTTATGGTATGAATGTTTTTGGAATAAGTTTTTCTCTCAGTTTATGTGTCTTTTCTCTTATCTTTTTCCTCATAATGTGTTTAAAGGTGTTGGGGACAGTTGTATTTGAATTCATCTTATATGCTCATGTATGACTAAACCAAGTATATTTCAGTTGCAAATGAAGTATGTATGCCTTTAAAAGTTCTTTCTTTTCTTCTTGATGGTCATCAATTTGAGCTGCAGTGATAAATGTTGTTCTTTATGCTCTTTGATAAATGTCTTGATACTCTACCTTTTCTATAATACAATTTCATTATTCATTCTGAAAACTGTGCTAATTAAGCCTCCATATATGAAGTTAGATGGAGATACATCAGTATGTCACAATAAAGATATCACTCATACTATCAATAGTTTTTTGTAGAAACACTCTACCACCCTTTTTTTAATCAAAATCCAAATAATCCTAGAACTGGTCTTTGTATGCTATATATTCAAACCTTTAGCTTTCATTAGTTGAGGGATCTCCTTTCAGCTAGAAAGGCAAGTTTTCTAGCCCATAGTGGTTTGTGGTTACCTTTGTGGCCCTTTCCTCAGCATAAAGCGATTTATAGAGCGATAACATATTGGTGCCATTGCTGGTGATTCAAAATTTTAAATTATCCCAAGAAATTTCATGTCCAAAACGTACATCATAGGTTGAATTGTAAATATCCTTTTGATTATTAGAAATTTTCATTGCATGCATCCTTGTCCGAGAAGATCTAGCTTC